>CM034395.1:25219212-26419212 GCA_019925095.2 Dendrolimus kikuchii | reverse complement strand
ATGTAACGGAATCTTTCAAGTTAAATTTGATCGACTGCCCGGTTTCCGATTGAGTTGAAATTTTGCACGTATGTGTATATCGCGTGACAATGCAATAATATGGTACCATGGAGCTGATCTGATGATGGAGTCGGAAGGTGGCCATAGGAACTCCTGTACTAAACAAGATAGACTCGTCGTGTTTGGGCTCGTTTTACTTGTTTTGGCTAGCACTCTGCTGCTACATGATATGCAGGATCTCAAAAGCTTATATTTAATTTTTTTTTTTTAAAAGCTTATTTTTACATAATGTTCCATTTTATCATAAGAGTGTATTTAATTCTTTTTTCAAAGTATCTACGGAGAATGGAATTAAATTACTAAATAGTCACTAAACAAATGAAAAAATTTAACTAAAAAATGTAAAATAAATAATAGTTAAAAAAAACCTAAAAAAATACGTTTTTATAGAAAATCCAACTAAAAAATAAATTTGAATAAAAAATAGTGTAAGAAAAATTGATTTTATTGTAAAAAAGCGTTAGGTGTATGGTATCAATAGTTTGAAAAGCTCCCCACGCTTTTTTTACAATAAAATCATTTTTTCTTACACTATTTTTAATTCAAATTTATTAAAATTTATTTTCTATTTTTTAGTTGGATTTTCTATAAAAGCGTGTTTTTTTTAGTTTTTTTTTTATTACAACTTATGCCATGATTTAATAGTGACTTTACTGTAAAAAAAAAAGTTAGGACTTTGAGCTCCATGTATTATTTATAGTCCGTATAGTTATTTAATTTTTTGACAGCAGGGAAAATTGTTTCCTGGAAATGAAATTTTCTATTTTCATCCCTGTAATCAGGCAACTCAAGCGTACTTTCAGAATATGAGAAATGAAAAAGTTTTCACAAGCGTCATTATGGCTTATAAAGATTTGTCTAACGATACCCCAAGTACTGCACTGAAAACAATTTATTATTCTCTCAAGTACATAAATAGCGGCCACATCTAGTTTTTATCGAAACTCCATGAAAGTTCCTTTTTAGCCGATATATAACCTGAATCCTAAAGACAATTTGGGATATTTCAGAGCACATGACGGAAGCACCGGCGCCGGACCAAAACATACAGCAGTTCGAGAGTATAGTACAGAGTAAGTGTCACGCTGACAGGTGAAAGCAGAGTGAAAGTGAAATGAAAAGTATAGATTATTTTGCTTTTGCGATCAGAAATCAAAGAGACAACCGTGCCGAGCCAGCCCCAACAGCCGCCGCAGGACGCCGGCGTCAGCACAGGCGCGGCGGCGTCGCAGGTATGCATAACTTAAATACTCTAGACTAGAGATGGTAGCCATCCACTCGGGCAGAAACCCTACCACCTGGTTGTGGGTCGTTTTTGTCACATCTTACGACAAGCAGCCCCAACGCAGGAAATTGTATTCTGTCTCCATTCCTGCACGGATAAGATTGCAGGTGGTCAAATCAAATTAAATCTATTTGTTCAAAACGTGGTTAAACAGTTGGTTTATATGTTATAATGTACATGTTTTGCTTGCATAAGACCATACAAATTTAAAAATATCTACGGGAAAAAGTCCACCAACTCCCCAACTTCATTGATTGTAGAATAAAACCGACAACTGACAAGTTTGCAGTATAGCCATCAGCCGACTATTGACCAACAATCATTAGCCAGATGACAGTTTTTGAAATTTCGGTTGGTTGCTTATCGCTAGTTACGAGCGAGAATACACTGGGATCGAAAGGAAATATCAGTTTGTTTTAAGTAGACACTTCTATTGACTCACACAACCGGGCATAATACCGACATGCAAGGTTACTCTTTGTATACTCTGGTTAAAATTGAACTTGTTTCCAGAGCTTTCCTCAAGGTCTGCTCTTCCCTTTTCCTCTTTTGTTCAATCTTTTCTCTTCCCTGTTCTTAACTGAACTCCCCGTTAGGCACGCGTTGCGTTGCTATCCGGAAGAATCTTCTGGAATCTTCTAATTTCGATCTTCTTTTCGCCCTTATTGTACGGTCAAGCAATAGCCGTCCATTGCATGTAAACGGTTTCGCCGACATCTGCATTTCGACACACGACATTCACAAATTGGTGCTCGTCCACAATTACTGCAATACTGGTTCTGTCGGCAAACAGCCACTGATCTTTAACATAATTATTTCATTAGTTAACATAAGTCTATCAACAAACAACTCTCTACATATTTGGTCCTTCGAGCCAGATACTTAGATTCCGTCTTTTCTTAAGAATGCTATTTTTGTCTTTTCCTTCCAGAACCTTCTTTATTTTACTGAAAGGTTTAAAATTACTTAGATTGTTAGAAAGTTCCACCTTCGTCTGCCGTAATACGTTCACCGCTGGCTATCGCGTACAGACAGGGTTAGGAAAAGGGGTGTGATGGTGTTTGTGCGTGTCACAGAGGCAGGGCGGCGGCGAGGGCGTGGGCGCGCGGCTGCTGCGCCAGCACGGCATCACGCTGCTGCCCGCGGACCCCTCCAGCACCGTGCTCAACGCCCTGCAGAGCGGCAGGACCGTCGTCTTGTCCGGTAACCATCGCACTCTATTATAATTACTAAACTATAGTTTTCGCGTGAATGTGTGTATGTAATTAGATGTTTTACTTAACACTTTACTGTTTCTTGTTACTAACTTCACTACAATAACAAAGAAACTAAGTCCGTATAGTCTACGCAACTGCGCAGCGAAACAGAGGCGAGTCGCGGCTAACTTCATTTCAAGTAATACAATGAAGGACATTGTTTATGACAACGTCAGTATTTGTTAGCGAATTGAAAAATGCGATTGCAGCGCCATCTATTTTGCTAATCCGTTTATTCCCTGGAAACGACATTTTTTATCCAAATAAGACGTATCCTAAGTGCAACTCGGGTTATAAGCTAGCACTATGTCGAGTATTGGTGAGCAGTGCGTTCTTCCCGTCCTGAGCTAGGGGCCGAGACTTGGACACTGACGGCAGGATTGGTCCACAAGTTCCAAGTCGCTCAACGGGCTATGGAGCGAGCCATGTTGGGTGTTTCACTTATGGATAAAATTAGAAATGAGGATATCCGCAAGAGAACCAAGGTAACCGACATAGCTCGCAAAATTAGCAAGTTGAAGTGGCAGTGGGTGTTTTGAGTTAAAAATCAAAAATATCTGTGCGCTAGAACACAAGGTTATGAAAAATAAAACATTTATTAACTTTTTTTGACACTGTTCCACCACTTCAAAAAATATTTATGAATAGAAAGAATTGTAAAACACATATTCTAAAAAAATTGGTGATAGATAGATTTCAGCAGCTCGAGATAAAAAATATTTTAGTTTTATTTTATTTTTAAAAAATCGGATTGTCATCCGGGAATTACAACAAAAATATTTTTTTATTGCTGTTGCTCCCAAGTATTGGTAAAAAATTCGCCATGAGTTAATTTGTGATTTTACTATTGAAAAAGAAATAAAAACGGAAAAATGGGATTTTCAAAAAAACCCGAAACATACTAAGATAAAAAACTGCTGAAACTTTGGGTGAATTATTTTTATTTGATAACAAAACTGCCAGGTGGTAGGGTATTTGCTCGACTGGATGGCGACCACCCCTGGTCTAGAGTACGCCGCCATAACAACCTTATGTTGTGTTCCGGCATTAGTGACTAGGTTCCAGTCTCCGTTAAGAGAGCAGCAGCGCATTTTTAGCACCTTTGCTGTTGCAAATGTCTATAGGCGATGGTAACCGCTTTCCATCAAGTGGGCCGTCTGCCTGTCTGCTGAACTCCTGCAATAAAAAAATAAAACTATCCCCATATAAATAGTAAAAGAAAGTAAAAAACGTCGCGAGGGCAGGTTTTACTTAGAAACCCTGCCATACCCCTTCCACAAAAATTTGTAACGATTAAGTGGAACGTTGATTCCGATAGACGCGGGCAAGTTGATGCTGAAGGAGAGCGAGGGTGAGCCCCCGGCGAAGAGGGCGGCGCCCAGCGGCGCCAAGGGCGTCGTGCTCACGACGACGCCCGTCAAGCCGGCGCCCGGCGGCGCCAAGGGCGTCGTGCTCACGGCGACGCCCGTCAAGGCGCCGCCCCGGCCGGGCGTCAAGATCTTCACGCTCAACAACAAGCTCATCGCGCTGCCCAAGGAGAACCACAAGCTGCCCGTCAAGAAGATCATCAACCCACATCTCAAACAGGTGCCGAATACTTTCCTTTTCAACTGTAATCTTCTTTTTTTAATAGCAGGTGTTCAGCAGACAGGCGGACGGCCCACTTGATGGAAAGCGGTTACCATAGCCTATGGACATTTGTAACACCAAAGGTGCTAAAACACAACTCAAGGTTGTTATGACGACATGCTTTTGACCAGGGGTGGTAGCCATCCAGTCGGGTAAACGCTCTACCACCTGGCTGTGGGTTGTCTTGTCGCCTCTTACGACAGGCCGCCCCAACGCAGGGAATTGTATTCTTCCTCCGTTCCTGGCCAATGGTGTCGCAAACGTCTGCACTTCTAAACTTTCTATTACACGCGCCGTCTGTCTGTCTGTCCACGCGAGGGATAATGACGAGTTACGTTCCAGGTGAAGATCGTGCAACTGGGCTCCGACGCCAAAATAATATCGACCGGCAAGGCGACGGCGGGGGGCGCGGGGGGCGCGGGAGGGGGCGCCCCCCCGCACAGGCCCGCCGTCAAGATATTCATGAACAAGACCAACTTCAACAAGCTGCTGGCCAACTCGGACAGGTCTATGGTTGAAAATATTGAAACCGAGGTAAGTTTGTCTTTTCTTCTTTTTCGATTGTTTTTCTTATATCAATATTAGAAAAAGAAAGAAGAAAGAAAGAAAAACTTTATTCGAAGAAATTGCGACGCAATTACATTTCTTATACATTTTTATATTATAGTAAAAATTATTTTATTAAGACTTAATTATTATATTAAAAAGACAGTGTTCATAATCTGTTTAAAGACAAATAGCTAGTATTAGTAGTAGTAGTAGTAGTAGTAGTAGTAGTAGTAGTAGTAGGAGTAGTAACCCTTATGTTCAAATATATGTTTTCATTCGGATGTCTGTATGTCACGAATAGATTATCTCAGAAACTACTGAAAAGAAAATTTGTCACATACATTTTCTGGAGTCATTTTTTATTTGTGCATAAATATATGTATGTTTTGTATCTAATTTGCAAAAAAAAAAAATTTCTTGCAAAAATACAATTGAGATTTAGTAACATCATCAAGTTATTTTTTTTACATTGGATACGTTTTAATTTTTAGTTACAACGAAAAATATGCGAAGAATGACTGTCTATCAACTTTTTATCTCATAAGATTACCAGCCGAAAATATAAAAAAAAAGTGGTAACACTTTATCCTATCAATATTAGGAATAAGGAAACTAAAAATAACAGACTTTTTAAATCTATTTATATATTTTTAGATTACATTTTGAAATAAAATTTAATGTAAATTTTATTCAATGCTTTTCTTATAACCTTTTAAAAGCTGAATCTTTGGGTGAATTATTTTTATTGGGTAACAAAACGATCACCATAGTAAAAGTATAAAAAGCCGCGGGGGCAGATTTTTCTCAGAGACCCGGCTATACCCTTTAATATTCTATATATGGAAGGCGGTTTGACGTGTTTCACATTCGTCATTCACGTATTCTACATAGTTTGTAGTATCATCCAGATCAAATAATCCCTTATGCATATTTTACTCAAAAACGTCACTTGATACGACCTCAAGCACTCGTTGCATTGAGTTTTTGACGGGAACTGAAAGGAGCTGTGGTGCTGTGCAATTTTATTTTCTGAAAATATGAAAAATTACTCTAAAATCAACAATAGTCGTAGGATATTGATAGTATATGTGTTTTGTGAGAAATATGAACTGTATAGTTAATTGTCACAAGAACTCCGGTGAATGCCACTAGCTGATTACCTACAGTTTAGCTGTGCTATACATACGCTTAATAAAATGAAGAAACTATATTGTAAACTAAGATCTGGCTTAAAGGCCTAGATGCCAGGCCATAAACCGAAATAAATAATAAAAAAAATAATAGTATTCGTTGCGTCAGATAAGCGAGGAGGCGGGGGTAGGCGCGGTCGCGCCGGAGGCCCGCACGCTGGAGGAGGACGTGGAGGACATCCTGCGCGTGCGCGAGGAGTTCCTGCTGCGCTGCTCCAGCAAGTACCTGCGCACGCACGCGCTGGCCGCGCGCCGCGCGCTCGCCGCGCTCAAGGCGCGCCTCGACCACTGCCAGGCCGCGCACGCTCACCACTGACGTTTCACTCTTCTCTTTTCCCTTTACCCGACCCGAAAGGTTTCGTATTGTCGTGTGAGAGAGCATTTACCCAACTGGATGGCTACTATCCCTGGAACAACCTTGAGTTTAGGTTCCAGTCTCCCTTTAGCGAGCAGCAGTATATTCATAGCACCTTTGGTGTTACAGATATCCATAGGCGACAGTAACCGCTTTCCATCAGGTGGGCCGTCTGCCTGTCTAATGAACTCGTGCAATAAAATAAAGGAGTCAATGAAATTTTAAAAAGAAAAAAAAAATCTACAATAATGTAGGTAGTTTATACAACACAAAAATAAATAAATAAATAATCGGCAGACAAACACACATATTGTATATCCCCAAATTAAGCAAGTTACGCTTGCGTTATGGGTAATATACAACGGACTACTCTGGGGCCGATCCCAGACACCCAGACCATAGTAAATAACGGAGAAAATACGTTTCCGAAATTTACTATACCAGGAATTGAACCCGGAGCCTCTGCGTTGCAGTGAGGTAGGCTGGCAAAGGCTTAGCTCGCTCAACCACAGAGGCCGTCTGAAACATACTTAAATATAGAATGATGTAAGAGAGTAAGAATAAACCCTTTAACCAGCAAGTCAAGTTAAAAACTACTTATTCAAATTCTTCCTACGAGTTTTTGGCGGGAAGTGAAAGGAGATGTTGTGCTGTGCAGTTGTATTTTCTAAAAATGTGTAAAATCACTCTAAAATTAACAACAGTTGTAGGATATTGATAGTTTTTGCGAGAAATATGAACTATATAGCCAAATGTGGCCTTTCGAGTTTTCACAAGAACTCCATTGAATGGTGTCGATTGTAGCCTACAATACAATGGTGCCTGGCTTAAAGGCCTAGTTGCCAAGTCTTAAACATAATTAAAAAACAAATTCTTCCTACATAAACACTCGCATCTGTCACAAAAATAATTTCGCATGTGGAAAAATCGAATCGAAGCAGTTCTATTAATATAAAAACACAAAAGTACCACCAAATTGGGTTTCTCATGTTATATTTAATGGTGACAATTGAAAACATTTCAAAATTGCCGCCGTCTAGGGTCAAATCCCATTATCCGACCAAGCCGAATAGACGAATGCCAGATGTACAGTCGCCCGTGTCGGGTACCGATTGCAAAACAATCTAAAAAAATATCTACTTGATTATTAATTTTAATTTGTTTTTTATTTTTAACGATTTCAAACGTCGTCAACGTAAAACAACACAATAAAGACTTAACAAATAAGAAAACAAGTACAAAAATTTCTAGCAAAATGCAAACTAATTGAAATTGTCAAAAGTACTAAAAGGGTCTAAGACGATCTGCAGCAGAAAGGCCATATTCCACGCGTTCGTCTAGTTTTCCACCACCTCCACCACGTAGCAGCCAGTGGTTATCGAGCTGCCCGGGATCTTCAATAAAAAGACTGGTTCAGAGAATATACATATTTTGTAATTGCAGGAGTTCAGCAGATAGGTAGATGACCCATTTTATGGAAAGCGGTTACCATCCCCTATGGACATTTGCAACACCGAAGGTACTACAAATGCACTGCTGCTCTCTTAAGAGAGACTGGAACCCGGTCACTAATGCTAGAACACAAGGTTGTTATGGCAGCATACTCTAGACCAGGGGTGGTCGCTATCCAATCGGGCAAATACCCTACCACCTGGCTATGGGTTGTTTTGTCGCCTCTTAAGGCCGCAGGAAATTGTATTCTTTCTCCGTTCCTGCACGGATAATTGGAATTATAGTTCCTAATGACTCGAGTGCTGGCTGAGTGAACTAATACACTGACTAATGTTTGGCAATGTACATTTCTTTTATGGCTGGTTCCTATATTTTACTTGCTCTATCATCCCTTGAATATTGACTCTAAATTGATATCACTTGTATGGAGTTTATATCAAATTGGAACCGATAGTGAGGTCCGTGAATGAATAGAAGAAAGATATAGGAATCAGCCACAAATCAGATGAAATTATATCCATGGCTGGCGTGAATATGTTGACATGTTCAAAATGTCAATTTTACAGCAATTCCATTATTACCAAAGGAAAAATCTTAAAAGTTATGAATATTTCGGACTGTCAAATTTTTTCCTATAAAAACACAGGCGTAGGAAGCGTCTAAACGGTTAAAAAATAGGATGTATGTCGAGATATCAATGTATTCTCACCAGCCACGGATATAAAACACAGCCAAACAGTTACTTGCAATAGTGAAGTGAAAGCAACTGGACTAATGTTATTATCATGTAAAATGTAAATAAAATATGTAATAAGGACAATTATATGATTGTTTATTAGAGTGATAATTGCATCATGTTTTGAATGTTGGCACAACACTTCATATTGAACTCAACAAACAGTACATGGGGAGTTTTTGGCGGGAACTGAAAGGAGATGTTGTGCTGTGCAGTTTTATTTTCTAAAAATGTGTAAAATTACTCTAAAATCAACAATAGTTGTAGGATATTGATAGGTTTTGAGTAGTCATTATGTGTTTTGTGAGAAATGTGAACTGTAAAGTCAAATGTGACCTTTTGAGTTGTCACAAGAACTCCGTTGAATGGCACTAGCTGATAACCTACAGTTCAGCTGTGCTACACATAGGTATAAGAAAATGGTGAAAATAAATTGAATCTAAGATCTGACTTAAAGGCCTAGCTGCCAAGCCATAAAAAAAAAACTACATGGTCAAAACATGCCATTGGGTTCAATGTAAACATACGTTTTTACTAATTCTAGTATTAATTTTTTTTATAATTTTATAATTAATATAAACTAATCTCAGCACAGCTAAGAATATAAGAACCGAAGCTCGCCTAATTATGTACCAAAGGACGCGTCGTGTCTTCTATTCTTTCGCCATACAAAGGAGGGTCAGAAAATAAAGGTACTTTTTATAATTATTAATAAAAATTATGTATGTAGAGTTTCAAAATCATTTTAAGTATATATATATATATATATATATATATAGCCTTGAGAAAATTTATTATGACCATGCTTGTAAATATGTCAGTTAAGACGATATTCTTTAATATTACATCAATGGTTGAAAGAATGATTAAAATACACGAACAAGACAGTACTAAGTACTTTTATTAAAAACGTCTTTCATTTACACTAAATATTATACTTTTTAACCTATAAATTAGAAGAATTCAATTATACAGCGACCATTTTTATGGGAACTACAATAATCAACATTCAATGCAAAAATGAAACTAATGAAAATATTTGAAACATTCATTATCTCGGAGGACCCATATTCTTATGAACAACATTTTTGCACAAATCAATCTTAGAGCTGAGATGATATATGTTATTTTATTACCACTTATGCCAGCAGTAGTGCTGTGCCACCTGCAATTAGTTCCTTTGAATATATAATTTTAAACTTTGGTTCAAGTCTTCAATTCAAATTCAAAAGTTTTTATTCAAAATTAGCTGATGCCCGCGACTTCGCCCGCGTGGTGCGGTTTTTTTAATTATCCCATGGGAACTCTTTAGTTTTTTGGGATCAAAAGTATCCTATATGTTGACCAGGGATATAAGCAACCACCGTACAAAATTTCATTTAAATTGGTCCAGTCGTTTCCGAAATTAACCAATACAAACAGAGAAAGAAAAAAATTTGAAAAAAAAATCTAAATTAGATCTATTACATTTGTTACATCCCTAGTTTTTAGCATTTTTTTTTCATTGTATAGAAATTGACCTCCACAGTTTTATTATATGTGTATATATATATATAGATAAGTTTCACTGAAGGACACTTTGAAGGTCATAGATATAGGTTAAATTTTATGATTCAGATCATAATTGTTAGTTTCCTGCTTGGAACACTGAACGAAACACTAGCAAGTAAAACTTCACTACTGGTTAATAGATCACGAAGTGATTCAGAGTGTGGAGTCGATCACTATGATTAAGGTTGTACGGCTGGAGGCTAGGTGCCGGTGCGAGTGGCCCTGGCCTGCAGCACGTCCCTGAACTGCGCCAGGATGGCGTTCTCCCGCTTGGCCCGCTCCTCCTTGCTGAAGGCAGCCAGCGCTCGCTTCTCGTCGGCCGAGTAGATCTGGTTCTCTTTGCGGATACGGACGGCCTCCATGCGCCGGTGTCTGCGGATCGATGAAGCACATGATAAGACAATACTGAACCCTTGTTGGATTTGACTGCTCATTAGAACTTAACTTTAAAAACATCTATTTTGCTTTACAATGATATAATTAACTAATATTATTTACCAATACAAAGACAGATCAAGTTACTATTGCATTATTTTATAGATGATGATGATTAACTTGAGAAATGATTAGTCTCCCAAATAACTTTCTTCCCCTACTACAACCTGTTCTAGTTTTACTTCTCTACCCCTGTCTATCTAACTGTAAACTACATAAACTACACAAATGACCAAAATTATCAGCGTCCAAAATGTTAAAAATGACCAAAATATCCAAACTGTCCAAAATGACCAATCTGTCCAACATGTGCAAAATTACCGAAACATCCAAAATGACCAAATTAACCAAAATGACCAGAATATCCAAAAGACCTTGACCAACTTGACCAAGATAACCAAAATATCCAAAATGACATAAATGGCAAAAATGACCCAAAATGTCTAAAATGACCACAATGTCCAAAACATCCAAACTGTTCAAAATGTCCAATGACCAATGAAAATGATCAGTGACCCAAGTGATCAAAATAACAAAAATGACGAAAATGGCAAATCACAAAAAAACCTAAACCTATCCCACTTTTTGACCTATGACCTTTACGTAAACCTATCCCATTATCCGGGATGAAGTGCTGTAGTTTTGACAGACAAGAGTTACTTTCGCATTTATAATATGAATACCTGCTGCCGCTCATGACGTAGCCGACGGCCTCGTAGGAGGCGATCTCGTCGGAGGTGAGGCCGATCTCGCCGCGGCGCGGGATGCGCTTGCCCTCCGCCACGAAGGCGGCCATGGCGGCGCCCTCGCCCGGCAGCAGCGCGCGCCCGAAGTCGCGCACGCCCAGCGCCGGCCCGGCGCGCGGCAGCGGCCCGATCGCCTCCCCCGCCTCCACCGCCTCCCCCGCCTCCGCCACCTCCGCCGCCTCCCCCTCCCGACGCCCCTTCGACGACGCCCTCTCCGCGTCCTGCTCCCCTGCGCCCAATTCATATCATTAACAAGTTGTTGCTTTATTTTATCCGTGCAGGAATGGAGAAAGAATACATTTTCCTGCGGCCCGGCGGCCTGTCATAAGAGGCGACTAAACAACCCACAGCCAGGTGGTAGAGTATTTGCTCTGAGTATGCCGCCATAACAACCTTGTGTTGTGTTCCGGCGCTAGTGACCAGGTTCCAGTCTCCTTTAAGAGAGCAGCAGCACAGTTGTAGCACCTTTGGTGTTGCAGATGTTCATAGGCGATGGTAACCGCTGTCTGCTGAACTCATGCAATAAAAAAAAAATTATCCCTGGAAACTTAACATAATTTTATCCTGGAAACTATTTCAATTTGTGGAATGAAAAAACATTTTATGCCCATTACAGACACATACCAAGTTACTTTCCATTAGCAATAGTAAAATATACACTTATTCTACATTATCGTTCATACTTTGAATACTAGCCCTTAAAAAGCGAAACTACAGTCACATGAACATTTTTACTTGTTGCCGTTTTCACACAGAGTCACAAACCAATTTATAAATCATATATTTCTGATTAATAGTGTGAATTTTTAAATATAAAAAACAGTGTTTCAAAGTTTATGAACTGGTCTAGAGTATGCCGACATAACAACCTTGAGTTGTATTTCGGCATTAGTTGGCCAGGTTTCAGTATCCCATCCCTTAAGTTATCCCTTTGGTGTTGTAAATGTCCATAGGCGATGGTAACTGCTTTCCATCAAGTGGGCTGTCTGCCTGTCTGCTGAACTAATACAATTAAAAAAACACTGATATAAAATTATTTGAAATATACCCTGCATTAATAATTAAAAGGCTCACTATTATCATCCCACAAATAAATCTTAATTAATAAATTCAAAACTTTATAGGCCCTTAACCAAATTCACTTGGCTATATATGCTGAACTATACTGACTAAGAATTCAGAGGAAGCATGTAAATTGATTTGAAATCAGTAAATTATGTAAATTGTGTACATATGTTATGTAGTTTCAGTAAATTGTGACTAACTTCAAGGTGGAATATTTTGGAGTTAGTCTGCTCACAAAGTCAATACCTGGATTTTTTTTTTTTTTATTGCAGGAGATCAGCATACAGGCAGACGGCCCACTTGATGGATAGCGGTTACCATCGCCTATGGACATTTGCAACATCAAAGGTGCTACAAATGCGCTGCTGCTCTCTTAAGGGAAACTGGAACCTGGTCACTAATGCCGGAACACAACTCAAGGTTGTTATGGCGGCATACTCTAGACCAGGGGTGGTAGCCATCCAGTCGGGCAAATGCCCTACCACCTGGCTGTGGGTTGTTTAGTCGCCTCTTACGACAGGCCACCCGGCCGCAGGAAATTGTATTCTTTCTCCGTTCCTGCACGGATAGATCAATCTGGATCAATACAAATCAGCCTTAAGTGCTAAATTGTGATAAATGGCACTCCGCAAAACTAGACATTAATATTCTTAATTAGCTATAGAATTAATTCCATCCCATGGTTTTGCCAGAGTGCTATAATGGCCTCTAATATATTCTTCAAAAAAGGTGTGAATTTAAAATCTCAAAGGAGGTATGTGAATGCATTGGCTCCCCTGATGCTACAATATCCATGGGCAACGGTAGTTACTTCCCATCAAGTGGACCCATTTGCCAATTTGCCTACAAGCAGCCATAACAAATTGTTCAATTTTAGAAACATTGGTAAATGACTTACTTCCTTTCTCCACCCATATCTCCTCTTCGCTTGAGCTTGAACCACTGCTGGAGTTCTTTGACTTTTTCTTCTTGGCTTTCTTTCTTGCTTTTTTAACTTTTTTAAGCTTCTTTTTCAATTTTTTTAATTTTTGTTTCGTGTCATCCTTGTTTTTGGACTTTTTATTTTTCTTTTTGTCTCTATGATTATCTGCGTTACTGTGCTCTTGTAGTTCTTCATCAGAACTGGAATATAGTACTAATTAAATAGTAATAATTACGATTTCTAAAATAAAATTCATTTGATAGTCACTATGTAATTCTGCAATATTTTTTACTATAGTCTTATAAATTTATGTTAAACACATATCTTAAAAGTATTTTTTTTTTCAAAAACTTATTTTTTCTTATTTAATTTTAGATTATAATTAACTAGTTGGACTGAAAAATGTATCTCCAAATTAAAAGTATTTTGCACTCTATAACTAGGACCTTAGCTACCAACACCGACATATGAATGCCAAACATGTGCAGGAACCCATGCGCCCAATCTCTACAGTAGAAAAGTAAAATGAGATCACTCCAAAGAGCAGCAGAGAGGACAACTAAAGCGACAGAAGATGGAGCAAATGAGTCCTACATCTGTTCCCTAGGGAGTGCAAACAGGGATGCAGCCGACTCCTCTGAAGATGGAATGACAACTTAAAATTAGTAGCAAGAAATTTATGGATAAAGAAAACTAGAGAGCGAGTCATGGGATAAGATGGAGGATGCCTTCATCCAGCAATGGACGGGCCCTTAAATTGGGAAGAATAAAATTATTCAATCTAGAGATTATTGGGAAATAAAGGCTTTTTTATTTTATTTAATTATTTATAACTAGAACCCATTTTTTATAATAAAGATATTTGAAAACTACCCAAACCTAAAAAAATATTGTTAAAATTTCCACAACTTACTCAGGCCTGAGAGGTGATTTGCCCCAAATTGAGGACACTCCGACCAGGCCTATCCTTTCTCTTTCCTCACGCCTTGCATCCAGGAACTCCTCCTCCTGTGGTTTGTATCTGCCCCTTCCACTGCCACCACCACCTCCGAGACCTACGTAATTATTATTTACATTAAACACTCAAACTTACCACAGCTTTACATAAAGTCCCAATACAATATTCTATTTATCAAATTAAAGATAAGAAGCAACTAGAGTTCATAGACTTTGCTGGTTGTTAGCAGAGAATAATGTTCTCTTATGGTGTGGCTTTAACTGCGATAGTGTTACATATACATGTTCATATATATATATATATATATATATATATATATATATATGTTTTTATCCATGCAGGAACCATGCAGAAGAGGCGATTAAACAACCCACAGCCAGGTGGTAGAGTATTTACTCGACTGGATGGCGACCACCCCTGGTCTAGAGTATGCCGCCATAACAACCTTGTGTTGTGTTCCGGCATTAGTGACCAGGATCCAGTCTCCTTTAAGAGAGCAGCAGCGCATTTGTAGCACCTTTGGTGTGGCAAATGTCCATAGACGATCATAACCGCTTTCCATTAAGTGGGTAGTCTGTCTGTCTGCTGAACTCGTGCAATAAAAAAAAATATATATATAGGCCATTTCATGCACATATGATGATGGGTTTAAATATTGACAGATAATGTATGTATACACACTATGTGGCATACATTATTATTTTTTAACATTTCAAATTAAAACACATTCAACCACACACTGAAAGTTCTTAGAAAATCAAAAACTGAGCAAACTAGCAAGTTATTATTTTTATTATATCTTTTCAAAATAGTTTCCGTTCACATCAATATATCGCTGCATTCGATAGAACCACCGAGAAAAGCACTTTGCCCACTCATCCTTAGGGGTCTCTTCGATGGCCTTCTGGAACGCAGCCACTGCTTCCTTGGCGTCCATAAAATGTTTTCCTCGAAGTTTTTATTTTATTTTCGGGAATAAATAAAAATCGCAAGGTGCGAGGTCGGGGCTAAATGGCGGGTGACCCAGCAATTCCACGTCTGACGACGCCAAATAGTCGATCGTTCGCCCGGCGGTGTGCGAGGAGGCGTTGTCGTGGTGAAGGAGGATCCCACTGCGAGGTCGTTTCTCTCAAACTTTTTCCAAGACAAGTGGCAAACATTTCTTAGTATACCACTCTGCAGTAACTGACTTTTGATCTTCTAAAACAATTGTCGCATAATGACCGGTCCTTCCGAAGAATGAGGCCACCATATTTTTTCCTACACTTCGACCTCTCTTTAATTTAGTTGCCAACTTCTCGGAAGGAAACACCCACTGAGCAGATTGTCTTTTGGTTTCCGGATCATAGCAATAAATCCAGCTTTCGTCACCCGTAAGTATGTCGAACACAGCTTTTGAGTCACCTCAGTTAAATCTTTGTACCATTTCACGGCACCAATCAACACGACGGAGTTTTTGGGCCTCAGTCAAATAATGAGGTATCCACCGGGCACAAAGCTCCCTAACGGCTAAATGTTTGTGGAGGATTTTGTGCACTTGAGTCATACCGATGCCTAAACTTGTCCGAATCTGCTGATAGGTTACTCTTGGATCAGTCTCTATCATACACCGCACAATACTGATGTTATCTTCAGTCGTCGCCGTAGAAGGCCGTCCCTCACGCAGAGCATCGTTGAGATTGGTGCGACCACGTTTAAACTAATTAAACCAGTTATAAACAGTGGCCCGAGAAGGGGCTTCATCGTGAAAGGCCAATCGAAGTCTGTCATAACATTCTTGTTGACTTAAATGACATCGAAAGTCATAAAAAATCATAGTACGAAAATTTTCTCGCGTTAAATTCATACTGGCGTGACACAGACAAATTTCAATTTGCCGCCAAATCGTAAAACAAAAGACAAATGAACGAAATTAGTACTCAATAATATTAGCAAAGAGTTCTATTTTTAAAATTGAAACTTATTTTTTTATTATATTCTTTAAAAGTGGCCCGTTCTAAAAACTATCAGTGTAGCCCTCGTATGGCAGAATAGAAGAAAGGGAAACAGCACTGACCCCAAATAATGGAAACAGACCAAAGGAAGAGTTTGATTAATGTTGATGGAATTGCCACAGCAATTTAGTTTGTAGTGCTATTTGTAGTTGCTAGTGCACACACTAGTAACTACTTAGAAATATGTACTTAGCATAATGTTGTCATTTTCATTATCACATCATTGTGACCTGATAAGGAAATTCATAAAGGAAACTAATCTATACTATAATAAATCTGCAAACGGTTTGAGTTACTATAAAGCTAATCAGGAGAGATAATTCAGACCAGGAGATTCTGAAAATACAATTTTTGTCTATGTATTTATATAAAACACCTAATAAATTATTTATGTGGGCTAAACTTTTACAGAGAGTGTCATCAGATTAACGGAAATTAAGTTTAGGGGTATACATACGCCTTAGATATAGACACTAGACCTGTTATTTGGGCTAGGAAACAAGTTTTTAGGGTCCACCAACAAGTTTTGAATGAATAATGGGAAAAATAAAAATACATTTGATAAACAAGGTTATGTCACTTTTGTTGAAAAAAAGTTGTGATTTGTGTTTAGGATTACATTTACACCTGATATATAAACACTAAAACTGTTTTTTAATTTAGTAAACAAGTTTTTAATTAGTTATTATATTTTTAAAGTTCATAATAATAAATCACAGTACTGTCACTTTTTTTACTTTACGACGACAATAGGCATAAGAAAGAAAAAAAATGTTAACTATTCGATATATCAATAATATCGATTTTTAAATATGAAAATCATTTGATATGTCAATGAAATCGATTTTTAAATACTAAAATTGTTTTTTTAAATCATATATTGTGAGTTTGAATTAGTAGTATTTTCTAAACAATTTATTTTTATTAAAAAAATCGATGTATAATTTGCTATAGTCTATTTGCCGCGTTTTTTATTCCATTTTAGATTTGAGTTAGGGATATCCTTAGTTTTGTTATAGCCACTAAGGTTGTCATTGAAAGTCGCGACCAGTGACTAAAATGGTGAGTTGGTTAGGTTGGGTTAGTCTTTAGACCAAAGCGCACGAGCCGAGCGAGCGAAGCGAGCGTGCCGCGGCAGCGGCCGGCGAGTGCCAGAACCGACTGGTCACCATTTATTTGTTGTTAACTATTTAAATGATGGTTACAAATTGGTGGTGACATTTGCTGACCATTGTCATGCCACACTCGCTTTGCTCGCTCGGCTTGTGGGCTTTAGTCTGCGTTTTTAGACTGTTTTAAATGTTTTTTACATTGACCACTACTTTTCTTCTGCATTTCTCGTCTTTAGAAATAAGAAATAACTACACCATTTTGAAAAAAATTAGTCACATTTACAAAAAAAAACATATCTCAAAAACTACATGTCTCCTAGACATGGGGGTTGCAGAAGGGAGAAGTACTCCTCCCCTCCTCTCCCCTCCGCCCCTCCACTACTTAAAATTCAGTGACCACTATTGTAAAGTTTAACCTTTAACTGTGTAACATAGAGCTACCTAGGGTTTTTCAAACTCTAGTTCAACTATAAAATGTATGGCTTGTTACCTCCTGCTCCGTTGTGCTCTCTGTAAGAACTACGTTTGTCTCTGTCTCGATTCCTCTCTCTGCTAGAGTGTACTTCTTTTTCCCTACTCCCATCTCTATGTTTCTTGGCATCTCTGCTTTTATCTCCCCTGTCTCTATCTCTACTCCGGTGTCGTTCTCTGCTCCTGCTGCGATGCCTGCCCGGACTCCGATGATGGTCACGATCGCCGCCCATGTTATTTAGATAATCACTTCAACACTATTGTAGAGGAGCAGCCGAGTAGGTACAACTTAAACTAGAACTGCAGAGGCCTAATCACAGACTACTATGATATATAATTTCATACATTTACAATTTCAGAGATAATACTAAAAATTACAAACGTAAATATATAATTAAAACAAGCCAATGTTTCCAAAATCCAAATTATGCAGTTCAGTTCAGCATTCAGGGTCACCAGATTGAGTTTACGAAATGTCCAATTATCCAACGTAAGTCCTAAATAAAATAGGACCCAAAAGTCCCAAAACTATCACTACCAACAACAGAGGGGGCGCTACGGCCGGCTACGGTTGCGCAATGGAATGTTAGAAAGATAAAGAATTTCAGAAAGATTCCGATTTAGTAGTATTATTAAATAGAATAATAATTTAATGTATCATTTACATTAAAACACTTGATAAAAACAACATTACAACGTGACTGGGCTCGTATGTAAAATTAGTTTTATATTTACTCTATTTTGTCTAATTTTTTTTTAAACCTATTTTTACAAGACTGTAATCTTTTGGCAGTTTAAAAACTAACCATGACAGTATCCAGTTAGGAGTGTAAAACAATCTCATACATTAAAATTATTTGGTCTGAAATAGAGTGTCGGGGTGAAGGTAACGAAAGGAATGCTCCGGTGGTTCGGGCAAGTGGTAAGAATGCATGATAAAGGAATGACTAAACAGATATACAATGCAAAAGTAGATTGATGCAGAAGTCGTGGAAGGCCACGACACACCTACACACCTTCCATGATCAAATTGATCGTGTACTAGCAGGTGATATCAGGAACCTTAAGAACAGACGAGCGTGTATGACAAGAGTTATGAATGTCAAAGAAGCAAGTGAGGTGTGTAAGAATAAGCCTAAATAGCGCTCAGTTGTTCGTGCCTACCCCGCAAGGGAACTGGCGTGAAGTTATGTATGTATGTATGTATTAAAATTATTTTATAATCATTTTTATTTTTTAAAATTAACCCACAGCCTCATTAGAAAAACAATAAAACATTTTTCGAAGTCCCATGCAATATTAAATGAATCTAGAGGCGACAGGAGTGACGGCTGGAGTTCACTTTGCTCATAGAATTTGTCTTTCTTTCCAGTGAGGTAATGAAACTTCACATTTGTGAAGTACCGGTTTTAATTACCTAAACTTGTGAAAAATTCCCATTCTGGAAACCCTGGACTCAAATGTCACGAAATTGATGTCATAGGTATACGTCAATGTTATGAAGGATATTTTTTTTATATTTATGGCTTGGCAAGCTTGTGAAGCTTAATCAACAGTATGCTAAAAATAAAGGTTCAAAAGTTCAAAACTTATTACAATTTGAATATGAAAAACTATGATATGAATTAAAATTTGTTGAAGTGCCATAAAATGCATAAATTTCGAGTGTTGTGAAAAACGTGTAGAGTAATCTAATTATTGTGAATTTTTAATTAAAAAAACAAAACGTAAATCTTGCGGTCCTTGTTTATTTTTTCTATCTCACTCTGATTACTTTAGGCGCTTCTTTTAAAATTTAGCCTATGTAACCGCAGCGCCACCCTTATTATCCGTGTTTTGACAGAGAAGTACACCTTAACATCTACCCTCCATAGGCAATGCCCAGAAACAGTAGTAGTAGTACCTATAGAGGGTTGAGGTAAGTAGTAGTAGTAGAATTCACCACCAAGGCAGGCATAGGAATCTTAGTCCAGACATGATGTATGAGTCTTCATATAGTAGCGCAGCTATATTGTAGGCTACATCGGACGCCATTCAACGGAGTTCATGTGAAAACTCGAATGGCCATATTTGACTATCATATCTCAGAAAAACACATAATTACTACTCAAAACCTATCAATATCCTATAACTACTGTTATTGTTCATTTGAGTAATTTTACACATTTTTAGAAAATAAAACTGCAAAGCATAACGTCCCCTTTCAGTTCCCGCCAAAAACTGTCCAGAAATATTGAATTTTTGTCAAGGTCTCAGAATAATAACCAAAGCAAGTAGGTTTTTTGGCGGGAACTTAAAGAATGACAATTTCGTTGCTTGAAATCGAGTAACGCATGACGGGACCAGGTGACAATCTATTGAACTTGGTTTGAGTATTCTCACAATGTGTGTGATAGTTACATCAAAAAGTTTGTAATTAAGTTCTTTATCATACGTTACTCAGCAGATAAGGGCTAAACGAAAAAAGTGTTAGACGAAAGAAAAAATGCTGACCACTTTATATCATTATATATGAAATTAGATCTAAAATAATATCCATTATTGTAAAACACGCTGTTTTAAAAATAGGCCTTGTAATTGCCCTCATTACTATACAATTTCTTAGATGGTCTCCGATCGTGTCCGATGGGGCTTCCATTAACCTCGATGGCCTTCAATAGTCTTCGATGGTGTTAGAAACTCCGTTCCAACCAGGTGTCCAAAAGACACCTAATATAAATTAGATATAAATCGAATTAATCAACTAATTATTAAAGCCTATTAATAAGTTTTATATAAGTTTATAACGTATTACCACGGAAGAATGGCATTACATCAAAAACGCATAAAATACCTCATAACCTTAGATCATATGACATGTTATATCTCAATGCTCATAACATAATCCATTCTAATTTTTACTTTATGAATGTAACGCTTGCCAGCAGGTGGAACGGAAAAATCGCGGTGCTTTGTGGAACGTACTGTAAGAATGCAGGAATCAAGAAGCTTACACACAAAAGTGTTGTGTGTAAGCTTCTTGGCACGAATAATCATACGTAGCACAAACTACTATGGATACGACGTATATATGTATATATCCATAGTAGTTTGTGGAATAATCGATTGATTAGAGTAGAATGGAACGTTTTTTCTTTTACGTCATAAAAAGTTTGACGTCACAATTTAGTTGCGGTCGATTTAATTTTTGCGGCAGTTATTATTTTCTGTAAACATTTAAAAGAAAAGTTCCGTGTGCCGTGTAATAATGAAACTATCAACACCGAGATACTCATTTTGCCTATTTTTTCAACTCGTGTTTATATTTTGCGATTTGATATTTAATTGTGTAAGTTTATTCCCGAGAAGTCGGGATAGCTTACTCCTATTATTCATGTAAGTATTAGTTATTGTTTTAGTTTGAATGTTTCTGAAAATTCAAATAAAAATCATGATTAATCTTTTACAGATTTCAAGACTTGTTTCTAGTACTTTCAATTACTACTATGTTGATGACATTTTTCTCTACATATTTATTCCAGGTGAATTTTTCATGTAAACTTCTAGATATGTTATTATTTTTATAAGTAATCGTCACAGAGTACATGACTGTAATAGGAGAGTACTCACATATAAAAGAATGGCAGTTTACTATTTATTAAAAGAATATGTATTTGAAAGTGATTTAAATACTTCTAATTCGTTTTTCATCACGGTCTTATGAATTTGATGTATTAATATTGTATTATGGGCTTTTGATAATATAGAAAAATAGAAGATAGTTGTTGTCTAATATAATATTCTACAAGATATTATGACACACTTGCATTACCCAAGAGCAGCTAAATGGTTATGATAATATTTCATACATAAATGCAATAGACTACATTCTATTTAATAAATAATAATAATAATCGGCAGACAAACACACATTTTATATCCCCAACTTAAGCAAGTTACACTTGTGTTATGGGTAATACACAACGGGCAACTCTGGGGCCGATCCCAGACACCCAGACCATAGTAAATAAGGGAGAAAATCGCATTCGAACCCGGAACATCTGCAGTGAGGTAGGCCGGCAAAGGCTTAGCCCGCTCCACCACAGAGGCCATCAATTATTAAATTACAGCTGTCTATGTGGCTTCACTATAGACTAATAAATAGCAAATATGGATGTATTATTGCTGAAAAAATCCTAAGTTGTAGCTCCTCTGTGGTTACACTGAATTTAATGAAAATTGATTAACATGAAAAGAGAACAAATAAATATTTATGCATTGAAATACAGAAGCATTTAAGCAAAAATTCAGTTTCAGACTTAGCTTATTGTTATAATGGAAAGAGAATTTATTATGAATGAGTAGGGGAGCCCACACAAATTACAGTACATTCTAATATTTTTACATATAAAGGAACAGGTGTTAAAATATCAACTTTTAAAGATAAGAATGATAAAATAAATAGTTTTAGTTGCTTTACAAACAATAATAAATGTGTTATTGGAGTAACTTTTTCTTGTACTTACTTATGATGTCATGAGTAGGTATGCTCTACAAAGTCTATGAGGCATGTTCTGTAATTTTATAAAAGTATCTAAATTGATTCATTCATTCATATGTTGCAGCATAAAATTTTAGTATGTCTCATCATTATTATAAGTATAATAATATTTTTTTCCTTTTATTCTGTTTTTGTCATATGAGTATGCACTGTAACATACTTCTGTATAAAACTTATAAAAATAAGAACTTGAGATATAAATAGAATAAGAAATATAAAGAAAAACATGTTACTGGGGAGTTTCTTGCGGCTTCTTCTCCTTAACAGCAATAACACATTGCGAAGTGGTGTACATAAAATAGGAAGTAAAATTAAATTTTAACTTACATGTATGACCTTCAAAAAGTGTTCTCCAGTGGAACTTATTTTGAATAAAAACTTTTGAATTTGAATTTGATTTGACAGTTTGCTCCCCTATTTTATTGTGTAATTTAAAAATCCCTGCTGGTCAAACGTGTTAGCCGCTGGTAAACAAAATGTTGCATATTTTTTAGGCAGGTTTAGTTGAGGTCCTCATACGGAAGTTCCGGGCTGCAGGCTCCGTTTGTGTTGCATATGTGGCTGCAAGTGTGACACTGCATGCTGTCTGGCTGCTGGAGAAGTGGGGCGATCCTGAATCCGTGTCAACTCCAATGTTGATATGCCTCTTTACATTGCAGAGATGTTGTAAGTATCATTGAATACACAGCCTAGTGTTGTCTCAAGTAAAATGCTCAATTTGAGTCAACTACATTTCAAGACAATCTAGCATAATCATGCTAGTAATGACTGCTAAGTCGAGTTTTGTTTGCACTACTAGTATATAGTTGGTTAACATCAATAGAGTTAATTTTAGAACTGACAGTCTTTAAAAATAAAACTTTAATAAATAGTGGTCCCAGTAGATGTTATCCTACTAAAAATCTAGGACCTGCTTACAGTGCCTTCTGCAGGTTCCAATTGGACGTAGTTTAGCAGAAACGACCTAACACACAAAAAGTCGGTTTTTGAGTTATTGAGGTTTTAAGTTTAGACAAAAATTGCTGGTAAATTGGTATATACAACTCATTTTTGACGACAATGTGGGTCGAGTCCTTTCCGCTAAACTACGTCCAATTGTGAATCTAAACCATCCTGGGACTCATTCAAATACACACAAAAATTTTCAACAAAATCGGTACCTCTCAATTTAAAAAAAAATGCAATAAAAACTTTCTGATTAAAGATGAAAATGAAACCTATCCTATGTCCTAAGTTGGAACAAATCTAGTAAAATTAAATAAAAAGCTACAAAATTGGTTGAACAGTTTCAGAGTTCATCACTGGCATTATGTAAAATCAGTCGTGGTAGCGTAATGGCTAGCGCACGCGTCCCAAACTCAAAGGGCGCCGGTTCAATCCTGGCCGGAACGCATGCACCACTTAGTCAGTTTTCTGATCTAATGTGCATATTCTTACAATTACCACGTGCTAATAACGGTGAAGGAAAACATCGTGATGCAACCTGCACATCGAGATAACCGATGTGTCAGACCTGCCAAGCCGCCTTGGACAAGCGTGGCGGGTATACGTCCGTTCCCCTATCATGGGAGGCCCGAGCCCAGCAATGGGACATTTATGGGCTGATATTATATTATGTAAAATTACAAAAAAAAATTAATTCATTTATAAATTTCAATAAAGAATATATAACAAATCAATAAAGTTTAAATTAGAGAATATGAATAAATTTGTAATACCTCTCTATAAAAATAGTTAGATTTTTAGTGGAAACTTAGTTGATATATGTATTAAGTTATGTGTTTTATATTGTAAGAATTATAATTATTGTATGTTTCCCAAATAAATTAGATAAATAAAAAGAGCTACACTCAATTAGTTTACGGCTAAAAATATTGACCATTTATTTAAAGGTGACACAAGATTACATAGTTTTTTTTTTTTTTTATTTATTGCAGGAGTTCAGCAGACAGGCAGATGGTCCACTTAATGGAAAGCGGTTACCATCGCCTATGGACATTTGCAACACCAAAGTTGCTACAAATGCGCTGCTGCTCTCTTAAGGGAGACTGGAACCTGGTCACTAATGCCGGAACACAACTCAAGGTTGTTTTGGCGACATACTTTAGACCAGGGGTGGTAGCCATCCAGTCGGGCAAATGCCCTACCACCTGGCTGTGGGTTGTTAAGTCGCCACTTACGACAGGCCGCCCCAACGCAGGAAATTGTATTCTTTCTCCGTTCCTGCACGGATAGCAGTTCTTGAGATTGTGAATTTGTTAGTTATTTTTGCAATGATGTGGCCGATATAATTTCTTTACATGCTGATTATGTTTAAGTTAGTAAAATTTTGAAGGTAAGGAAAGGAATGCTCCGGGCATGTGGAAAGAATGCATGATGAAAGAATGACTAAACAGATATACAATGCAAAAGTGGATGGATGCAGAAGTCGTGGAAGGCCACGACACACCTTCCATGATCAAATTGATCGTGTACTAGCAGAAGGTGATGTCAGATGCCTTAAGAACAGACGAGCGTGCATGACAAGAGTTATGAATGTCAAAGAAGCAAGTGAGGTTGTTCGTGCCTACCCCGCAGGGGAACTGGCGTGAAGTTATGTATGTATGTAGATTTTTTTCTCTTTTACATTTAAAAAAGAGAAAATGTGTAATATTTTATTAACTTCCAGTGTCACCGTGGTATTATTTCTTGTACAAAAGAGCAGCGTTGAGAGTGAGCGACCCTCGCTTCTATGAGGACATCGACTGGATCAACAGACAGCTGCAAACTCATTAAATAACAAGAACTAATTTTTATTCAAAATAAAAAAATCTGAATGGCATCATTGTCCGCACCACGCTTACTTAAAACTTGTGCTAGATTTAGTGCATTTGTTTGATTTGATTTCAAAAGAGCCAAAATCAAGTTAAATATTTCTTCAATCTCACATAGACATATCACTGATTAATGTTCATTATTGTTAGCAACAAGGTACTTGGAACGGAAGAACTCTTAAGATATTAGATTTAAAAGAAAACCTGGTTGCGGCCAATGATGCGCGCGAGTGAATATGGGATTTTCCCCCTTCTATTAATTAAGGACAATAAAGTTGATTTAAACTGCATAATTATGTTTTATTGGCACTGTTAATCTATACTAATATTATAAAGCTGAAGAGTTTGTTTGTTTAAACGCGCTAATCTCAGGAACCGCTGGTCCGATTTGAAAATTTTTTTCAGTGTTAAATAGTACATTTTTCGAGGAAGGCTATATTATATTTTCAAAAAAAAATAGGGATCCTTACTAACTAAAAGTCCAATAATGTAACCCAAGGTGTAAAAGAATTACACGGAGTGCGCTGCGAAAACTATTGATTATAGAACAAAACAATGTACTACCACTTTGCAGAACATATAATTCTAACTATTGTAGTCATCTCACAATAAGTGTTTTCTTTTATTTTTTTCAATAATTAAAATGCCGTCGCTTCAAAAACTCTTTATTTTGTACCTTGGTATTAATCCTTATCAAAATAAATTACTCCATATTCAAGACGAATCCAATACCTTTCTAGAACTTTTTGAATTATTCAATTCGGACGTTTCATTCAAAAGATATCGCGATATTTAAAATGTAAGTATTAGTGTTGTAGCCAAATATATTAATATTGTTTGATTGAACGCGCAAATCTCAGGAACTACTGGTCGGATTTGAAAAATTCTTTCAGTGTTGAATAGCCCATTTATCGAGGAAGGCTATAGGCTATATATAATCACGCTAAGACCAATAGGAGCGGAGCACCAATGAAGAATGTTTTAAAATCGGAGGGTTTTGAAAGCAAATTCCACACGGACGACGTCGCGTGCACAGCTAGTTTTGTAATAATTATGATTCTGTATTATATAGCCTTCATTGCAGCACGCTTCCATTGTGTCTATTTTCATTGCACAGACGGCCTATCTGGTGGAAAGCGGTTACTTTTGTCTATAGATGTTTGCGACGCCATCTATCTATACTATTATATAATTCTAGATTTGCCGTGTCTGTACATTGAAGTTATTAAAAAAAAAACAATGGAATACATAATGCACTTTTTTTAGATTTCTTGTCTGTTTGCTCGGGATCGATCCACATAAAAACTGCTGAGCCGATTTCCATGCCGTTTTCGCTGATCGACAGCAAATTCTTAGACTAAAATCTGCGAATTCCGATGTGATTTTCACTGATCGATAGTAAATTTTATGTAATAAAATGTGTCATTTTTATCAGGGGAATTTTCCTGAGGCGGTTTATAGTTGTTCGGATGCATAAAAATCAGCTTATTCTGACACAGTTTCCACTAAAACGATAGTTTACATTCAAGTCAAGTGTGCGGGGACGAAATCGCGGCCATGTCCTAGTATATTATATTGTTACATACCGACACAGAAATGCGCACACCTGCAGGTCGTAAAACGCAATTTTATTGCCACCGAATTTAAGAATTCTTTTGTTTACAATTTGTAGTTCAGAAAAAAATGCTATTGTTTTTCTACTTCTTTTATGGCCGTCATTAGTGTCGAACTAATCCTTGCTTGCCAGGTGTGCGGATTAACTCGGTGAACACGGTCCTTTGTTCTATTATACAGTTTAGTATAAAACAATGACCGAACGGAGAGATGAAGCAGTCGAGCGAGGATTACGATACAAGCAAGACGTGTACATTCGACAAGCGATATAGTGACGGACTTTGCGCGTGTTATTGATCGCGCAGATTGTAACAAGTAGTGTCTAGTTTTATTTTTACCTGTTTTATGCGTGTTTGTATAATTCTAATAAACTGGTAATTAATTAACGCATTTTTTATTTTTTATTTCCTTCATTCCACAAAACCTTCCCGCCCGTCCTATTCTCGCCGCGTCAAAGTGATTTAAAAAGTTATATTAAAAACGCACGACAAGAGCCGCATCCCCCCGTTCCGTCTTAGTACGTCGTTCGCACCACACGCATAAATTTGATCCCTCCGCCGTATAAAAAACCGCTCTTACAAATAAGACTGCGCACGTCTCGCGAAGTAAATACATACATACATACATATATAACTTCATGCCAGTTCCCTTGCGGGGTAGGCACGAACAACAGAGTGCCATTTAGGCTTATTCTTACACACCTCACTTGCCTCTTTGACATTCATAACTCTTGTCATGCACGCTCGTCTGTTCTTAAGGCTCCTGACATCACCCTCCGCTAGTACACGATCAATTTGATCGTGGAAGGTGTGTCGTGGCCTTCCACGACTTCTGCATCCATCCACTTTTGCATTGTATATCTGTTTAGTCATTCTTTCATCATGCATTCTTTCCACATGCCCGAACCACCGGAGCATTCCTTTCCTTACCTTCACCCCGACACTCTCTTTCAGACCAACATAAATAAGTTAAAAACTCTTCGGACCTGTTGCTGACTTTGAAGCAGAAGGTGAAGAAGGTGAGTTCCTTCCACTCCAAATTGAACCTATACAGTCCACAAACACCCCCAAAATCAAATGGTGATTTTATTTCCCACCATAAACTCTTATAGTAATTCCAACGGCATTTTAATTCCGAGTCCCACACTCGTAACAATATATCGAGGGGTGAAAAGCTATATGCTTTAAGCGACATTTTGTGACATGCATAAAATGTTGGGCTTTTATCATTTTAATGTCTCAAACTTAAGAAAATACAAGGAACCTAATTGACAATTAAATCTATGGGTGTACTTCTTTTTAAAGTATGGTATAAAGTTTATTGAATATGCGTTTTTCTAGTAATTTGTAATTTGAAAGTTTTCTTCCTACACATTTTCTAAATGTCGCTTAAAACAAATAGCATTTCACCCCTCGATATATATTTAAAATATGTTTATTAAAAGTAATGGGGGAGTTAAATCAATATTGAGGTATTTTTAAAATGTTATAAATTTTGTATGAATGTACACTTATAGCATCTTGTTTGTAGTTGGTACTCTTAAAAGGAGTAAAATGCACATTGACTATTGTTCTTACTTTTCTTCTTTTAAGTAAGTAAATAATGACCGAATTTAATGTAATGTGGACTACATTCCTACTATACAATACTTCCAGATATACAATGCAAAAGTGGATGGATGCAGAAGTCGTGGAAGGCCACGACACACCTTCCATGATCAAATCGATCGTGTACTAGCAGAAGGTGATGTCAGGAGCCTTAAGAACAGACGAGCGTGCATGACAAGAGGTGTGTAAGAATAAGCCTGAATGGCGCTCTGTTGTTCGTGCCTACCCCGCAAGGGAACTGGCGTGAAGTTATGTATGTATTCCTACTATTACATATTCACTAAGTGTTTAAATAAAAAATATTTATCAAATTCAACATATTATTATTACCAAACAAATGTTATTACAACTCAACAGGGAGCAATTCAAATGAGCAGAACTCAAAATTTGTATTTGCTTTATTAATATTTTTTGAACAAATTCATAATTATGTACAATTGAAAATTTACAGCTTTTATACATTATTTGACACATTCGTCAGATTCGACTTCAACAGAGTCAAAAATATCTCCGACTTCTACAGCCGGGGGGAGGCACATTTTAGAAAAGGGATACAAACAGAATTTTGATTGTTTGATTTTACTTTGGTACCGTATCTCTGGGGCTACGTTCCATTAGAGACTCACGCTTGCCGGCGTTACAATCGTAAACCCAAGTGGAACGGTTATGCGACCCAACTATTGGCATGGGTCGTTGTGAGCTACTAACGGAACGCGCTGCTTGTAACTTTTGAAAATTTCTCCATAAAACGCTATTTAGGGTTTGCAATTGTTATATGAGTTCAAAATTTTTCACTATTTTTTTTAATAAATATGATAAAATCGTCACATTTCATGTCGTCGACTGTTTTCCTCTTATGGCCGGTTCCAATATTTTACTATCCGTTCAAATTTCATACTAGTAAAGTGAAATATCTACCGATGGTAAGGCAAGTGAGTGAGTAGTAAGATATTGGAATCGAAATGTAACATTTGTCATATTATTGTATGATTTGTGTATTAGAGGTTTGTCGTAAGTACACTCTGTCAAAAAAGTATTTTAAGAGCGGGCGCCGTGCTCGTAGAAATCACCTCGGCAAAGCGGACAGTTCCTTGTTTTGCTAGTTGTAAACCATTTTTGCTGAAAAAAAAAAGATTAATTACTTATTTCTTTCTCTTTAAAAACGGCTCAACACGACTTGTGTATCTAAGCAGTTTTAAGTATCCACGAGTACCCTAGTTTAAGAGTAATTTTCAAAACAAAAGCCTCAGCCAAATTATAGGTCGTTGACTGACGCCGAGCGAGGGACTTCATGTGAAATTTAGTACCTATCTTATAGCTTTTGTTCACTTTTCAAACAATAAAATAAAACTGCACAGCGAAGTGTAATTAACTTCTCGCACAAAAATTATTATTACCTATATACAATATGCACATTTTCGAAAAAAACGAGTTAACCCTTATAGTGCGTACACCTTTCTTAGTGACTGATTATCATTATTTTGATAGAGTGAATGAATGTACGTTAAAGAAGCAAACAATTTGTTTATTTATAGAACTCGTAATTTTTTTGGTCATACATGCCACCTACAGCGACAGCGGCCAGCGACGGTCAGAGCCTCCGAGACGATTTGTTTAAAAAAGTATATGGTATAATTATTTTACATATCCCTGCATCCCCGTACTCTCATACGCTCAATCGATGCCACTTGTAGTCTGTTGTGTCAATTATTGTTACCTACCATGTGCCGAACGAACTGAAAGTAAACACTTTTCATTCCCCTAATATTTGAAGGTAAGTGAGTGCCTAATAGAAGGATTTTAATCGCCTCACATTATTATTATCCAATAAAATCAAACTGACAAAACTATCGATAAGCAGTATACAATTGGAACTTTAATAAATTCTCAAACATGATATGATCTGTGTTGTCAGGGCTCACTGGAACGTGGAGCTCCTGGGTTAGATTTTTGGCATGGTCAATTTCGTAAATGAACTTTACGTCTGGTTTGGGTATCTGAGATACGTGTTCCTATTAGAATATTTTCACAAGTGTATGAATGAACGAGTGAGTGAGTGAGTGAACGAGTGAGTGAGCGAACGAGTGAGTGAGTGAGTGAACGAGTGAGTGAGTGAGTGAACGAATGAGTGAGTGAGTGAGTGAGTGAGTGAGCGTACTCACCACGCAGGGCAGGTGGAACTTGTTCTTGCACTGGCGGCAGGCGGCGCGCGGCAGGGTGCCGGTGGTGGGGTGCAGCCGGCAGTAGCAGATGTAGCACTGCGCGCAGCTGCTCACCTTCGCGGCCACCGCGTGCGTCCACAGCCGCAGCGCGTTCAGCACGGTGCCGTTCTGCGCGGAATTACATTCAAAGCACGACAGAACAACAACTCAAAGGCGGCACATCACTAATGTCATTGACCGATGAAACTGATCCAGCGTATACAGCTCACTGAGCTGCTAATTTCTAAAATCTCCCTATGCCTGTAACCTTTAAATAATGAGGTTGAATATCCTGAAAATTGAAAAAACTTGAATAAAGAAATGTGTAAGTCTTCAATACATAGACATAATGCAAGTTCAAAGTATCAAGTTTACAAGCTCGATTGTCATACATTGGGCAAACAAAGAGGAGTAAAAGAACACGGTCTACGAAGTCTGCGATCAGTGAACACGCGCTGGATAAACCCAACCACTACATCAGATTCGATAACCCACAAATCCTCGCGAAAGAGAATCGCTTCATACCTAGAATGATGCGTGAGGCTATTCAAATCAAAAAACACCCAAATTTCAATAGAGAAGATGGTTGGCAAGTACCACCCAGCAAAAACCAGCTGCCAGACCTCAAGACACTGTGAGCTCTTTCTGCGTGCAACGGAACACAAACCAACATGACTGATAATTACTTTTATTTTTCCTTCCACCCATTTTGATATTATATAAAATTATTAGAGCTAGGCATGTTTGCTGAAGAGTTTCTTGCGCCGCTTCTTCTCTTCAAGCCACAACATGTTGCGAAGCGGTAGTAAATTAGATTAGGCTCCCATAGAGTAAATAATAACCATGAACAAAATTAAAATGAACAAGTTGGCGGTAGGCTAAATAAAACTTTAACAATACTCGTTGACACTTGACATCTCTGTCTTCGTCGGAAAACCGTTAAAACGTAGTTTTTTTTTAATTATTATTATTAACATCTCTACGGACTCGAGTTCCGTACCCTTTTTTACTACTTAATTTCTATGAAAGATTTTAGAGTCCATACACGCTTATTGTTTATTTTTGTTACTGTGTGTGACATTAATTTAGCGATTTTTATGTTGCGGTGTACCTTAAGAATAACTTATTATATTAATTGTGTGTGAAGTGTATCTGTTACATGCTGGTGTTGCGAGGAAGTGCATGTGCAGTGTTGGCCTTATATCTATACTTATATATAGTCCTATCTAGTGCCATGTGTGTTGTTTTTTTTCTTCTAAATTATCTGCCTGCCTACTTATCTGTGCAGGAACGGAGAAAGAATACAATTTCTTGCGGCTGGGCGGCCTGTCGTAAGAGGCGACAAAACAACCCACAGCCAGGTGGTAGGGCATTTGGCCAACTGAATGGTTACCACCCCCTGGTCTAGAGTATGCCATCATAACAACCTTGTGTTGTGTTCCGGCATTAGTAACCAGGTTCCAGTCTCCTTTAAGAGAGCAGCAGCGCATTTGTAGCACCTTTGGTGTTGCAAATGTCCATAGGCGATGGTAACCGCTTTCCATCAAGTGGGCCGTCTGCCTGTCCGCTGAACTCCTGCAATAAAAAAAATAATTAAAAATTGCAAGTTATAAAACATTTGAACATTGGAAAAACAGGATTTTACCTGGTAGGCGAGGTAGAGCGCCAGCCAGTGCGTGTTGGCGCCCGGCGCGCCGGTGTCGAGCGCGGCCACCGCGGGCGCCACCAGCGGGTGGTCGCGCGACAGCGTCAGCCGCAGCTCCAGCGGCCGCTCGTCCACCGTGAACACGCACGCCACCTCGTTGCTCGACTGGTGCACGCGCACCTGCGCAAGCGCACGCCTCACGCAACTCACTCGCCACGACACCACCCGAACCACTCCGACGCTTAATACTTAACACGACGTCAAATATACATGGACGGAGCGTTAGGCGCTAAGAACCTCAGCCAGAAGGCCCCACAACCTACGCTCACGTATGGAAGCGAGTGAAAGAGAGTGTCGGGCAGTTCGGGCATGTGGAAAGAATGACTAAACAGATATACAATGCAAAAGTGGACGGATGCAGAAGTCGTGGGAGGCCACGACACACCTTCCATGATCAAATTGATCATGTACTAGCGGAAGGTGATGTCAGGAGCCTTAAGAACAGACGAGCGTCTATGTCAAATAAGCAAGTGAGGTGTGTAAGAATAAGCCTAAATGGCGCTCTGTTGTCCGTGCCTAACCCGAAAGGGAACTGGCGTGACGTTATGTATGTATGTATTAAATATAGAGCTTATAAGGTATACAACATACCTATACTACAAAATATTTGTATCAAAGGGTAAGCAAGGTTTCTAAGTAAAAACTGCCCCCGCAGCGTTTTCTGTTTTTACTATGGGGATCGTTTTGTTATCAAATAAAAATAATTTGCCTAAATTTTCAGCTTCTTAGCTTAAGTATTTTCGGTTTTTTTTTTTGAAAAAACTATTTTTCCGTTTTTTTATTTTTTTCAATAGTAAAAACACAAATGAACTCGTGGCGATTTTTTTAAAAATAAAATAAAACTAAAATATATTTTATCTCAAAATTTTGAAAATTATCTATCACCAATTTTTTCAAAATATGAGTTTTATAATCCTTTCTACTCATGAACTCTTTAAAATTTCTTTTAAGTGGTGGAACAGTGTCAATAAAAATAAAAACTTTGTTTTTATAACCTTGTGTTCTATCAAACTGATATTATTTTGATTTTTAACTCAAAACATATGCCTTTTTGAAACGACGTTAAAATAATAACTCTCTTTACTTTTGTTCAAAAAATAATACAATAAAATTATATATAATATATTATAAATAAAATAAATAAATGAAATAAAAACACAATTTTTGTATATGGTTAAGAATAATTTTTGGGGTTAATATATTAGATAGAAATTACTAATTTTAAAATCAAACTCCAAACCTGTAAATACTGTGTAGGACCTCAATATGAATTTACTACCATAAAAACTTCAAACTAACTAACTGCTGCGGCTCGGCGACCCAAAATGAGTCCTGGCCTTTTATAATAAATTATTCTAATTTAAAAATTACGAAAAGGAAATAAAAATAATTCGAAAAACAACCGAACACTAATATCAAAATTAAATATTTTTAAGAATAGAAAAATATCAAAAATCAGTCATTATATCGATTAATTTATTTTACTACATTTACCAAGAGTCAACTAATCTTATACTAATATATAAAGCTGAACAGTTTGTTTGTTTAAACGCACTAATCTCAGGAACTACTGGTCTGATTTGAAAAATTCTTTCAGTGTTGGATAGCCCCTTTATCGAGGAAGGCTATAGGAAGGATATATATCATCACGCTAACACTAATAGGTGCGGAGTAACAATGAAAAATGTTTCAAAATCGGGGGGGCAGCACAGCTAGTGTTATTATATAAGGTGTTTTGATTATAAAATAATCAAGTGCATGAGTGAGTGGGTGAGTAAGTGAGCGAGTGAGTTGGGTCACCTCCGCGTTGCCCAGCTGGTGGCCCTTGCGCTGCGCCTCGGCGAACTGCTCGGCGAGCAGGTGCGGCGCCACGTAGGCGCGCACGAGCCGCTGCAGCAGGCGCGCGGGCCGCGGCGCCGCGGCGCCCCACCAGCCGCGCACGCCGGCGCACGCGGCGCCGCCCAGCGCCGTGCACACGCAGCGGCACGCCAGCGCGCCCACGTCCTCGCTGCGCGCCGGCTCTGGCCACACCGCCATGCATACAGAACCATAGATAATAGATGCACCTCGTGGCCCACGATTCAGTTTATAAAATTTAACGCCTGATTTTACTAGACAAGCAATAATTTGTTTAACTGACTGTGACTAACTGTAAAGACCTATTTAGGCACTCGAACTATCAGCGCCCTCGCTACGTTCGTGCACTAAAACATCTCATGTCTAAATAAGTCGCTTTCATCTCGTGTAACAATCTACTATTTCAACCCTTAGTTAACGTATTATTATTTCGCGATTTCCCTACACAAATCTGTAGCGCTAAATAAAATATCCCTTTTTATCATATTTCATTTACATAAAATCAGTAGTTTGAAACCTCAAAATGAAATAAGTTTTTGAATAATCTATAACAGCCTATACTCAACTCGTGGCCCTCCGAGCTTTTATAAGTGACCCGTCTACCTTATTAATAGTTGTACAATTACATTGGTAATATGTCTGCTATTGCACAAATCCATAGATAGCGGAAACCACTTTCCACATACTTCAGCAATAAAAAAAAAACTTATATAAATTTGTGTTGTGGCCCGCAGCACCTTATCTAATACATGTATGTAGTCATTTATAAGAAAACAGTTGGGTATCGCTGATCTATAATATAAAATTATAGCTCTTTGTAGAGGTTACCTTGTGGTGGGGTAATGTCATGGGCAGCACATTCGCAACACTCTTACCGTAGACATCGAACTCCTTGGTAGCGGCGAAGAGGCGCGCGTGCGGCGGCGCGGCGCCGCCGGCGTCGCCGCGGTCGGCCACGTACGCGAACACCTCCGCGGGCAGGAGGCGCAGCGAGATCAGCATCAGGGGCTCCGCGTAGCACGACTCCCTTGTAACCAACCACGCCAAGTAAAAAAAAAAGGGTAACAAGGTTTTATTACAAAGCTGATAAACGGGCTGACGATTCATCTGATGGAAAGTGGTTACTATCGCCTATGAGCGTTTGGAAAACGCCGGCGAATACACTAGTCCACTGTTAACCTTTTAAGATGGAACCACCACAAATTTGTGGTCAAATACAGATAATTGAATCGAACGCTGAACTGATGCTTTCTCCCTCTGACTAAATAGAATTTGTATTAGAATAAAAGAGACGATATAATTCTCTTGGTTTTGACGCGGCAATATTAATAGCAGCTAGCGGCTTGTGGACAAAAATAATACAATATTTGGCCCCTGTAAAGGGGTAAACATGCCCCCAAGCAGTGGGGTGTCAGGAAACGGATTCCTCTCAAAAGAAAGGGAAACTCACTCAACTTGCGTAATACGATTAGCTAATCTTTAGCTAAGCGCGCTAATCTTTTCACGCCAATATTCTGTGTTTGCGTGGTATAACACTGATCGAGTTGGTTCTAAGATCTATAATCAAGATAATGACTTCAGCATGACTCTACCAGGTTAAAGTTAACTAAAAAGTAAAAATAGATAAACCATAGAAACTAATATAAATTTCTATTGTATAACCTGACCGTAATGTCTATAACGAGAACTATTTTTTTTTTGTTTTCTGGCAATATTTTATTTTATCTGTAATCAAAGTCAGTGAATCATAAACAAAGCGAATTTATCCACGTTATTTTCATTTTAACGTTGATCCAAGTCTAAAATCCGCTATAAGTAACAAAATACGTATGTAACAATACCAAGTTTTACTTGAGCAGTAACTTTTAAAGATTACCAAAGATGTCAAATGGAATTTGAAGCAAAAATCTTTTAATTATAATTCCACGATTCCTACCAAAGAACAGCCGACAATATAATTGTTCTGTCCCATCAGGTGTTAAAGCTCTTGCTTACACAATTATAGTAATTATTAGTAAAGTGAACATTATAGGATATGTTGCCAGACGCGTACGTCGTAACTGAAGCAACTCGATACTTGCACGATGTTTGAAGTCGTCATAAAAATTACTAGTAAGTATCGAAACTGCTCTTGGCCTAATATTGAAGTTGCTGGAGTTTAGACTTTGCGAAAGTGGCGCCCCTACTATTTTCTATTGTTTTTTGCCGTCCTATAGATGTCATTTATTTAGATTTATGGCTTGGCAGCTAGGCTTTTGAGCTTGATCTTAGGATACAATATACTTTCATTTTCGTAAGCCTATGTATAGCCATCAACTGTTGCCATTCAACAGAGTAGTTAAGAATTCAACCAGGGGCCTTGTAGCGTTCAATTGTATGTATTAGTTTTGTGTTATGGATGATTTTTTTGTCGATCCCGAGATGGCGTTGGCGTCGATTTACATCGCGCTATGGTTTAAGTATGACGGTTGTATTGGTGACAGCTTAGCTCTTCATCATTTTGTTTGGGGTACCCGGGTTCAAGGAGGTTGTATAAAGGCCACATTTGCGAGGCTACCTGTAGAGGTAGATGTAGTGGTGCGCGAGGTCGCCCTTGGCGAGCGCGCACTGCGCGGCCACGGCGTCCGCCAGCAGCAGCCAGCCCAGCGCCAGCGCGTGGCTGTCCGAGCCCACGGCCACCGCGCACGTCTGCTCACCCAGCCTGCCATCAGTGAACAACGTTGTCAAGTCATCATTTCATTCTATCAGTTAGCAGTGTGCTGCCGCTCTCTAAAGGGGAATACAACTTAAAATTGTTATGGTGGCATACTCTAGACCAAGGGTGGTAGCCATCCCGACGGGCAAACTGTGGGTTGTTTCGTTGCCTCTTACAACCAAGATCTAGAATATGCCGCGACAACAATCTTAAGTTGTATTCTAGTATCAGTGATCAAATTCCAATTCCCTTTTAAAGAGTGACAGCACATTGGTATCACTTTTGGTGTTATAAATGTCTATTGGCGATGGTAACCGCTTTCCATCAAGTGGGCTACTGCCTGTCTGTTGGACTCACTGCAATAAATTTTCTTTGAGATTTATATGTTTATAATTTTATTATATCGTATAGAAAATCACGTTCCTTAAATTTATTTAAGAAACACTAAACGCATTTAACACCCTTAAATACGATTAGCGTCTTGCACAACGCAAAATTTACCGGTAAATATGTTTAAAGAACTGTCAAAGTTAATCATCCAAAAATGGGTATTTAACTGCCTTAAACGCGTTTAAGGACAAAAAAATGTTGAGTAACCTCTTTTCATAAATTAATATTTACTATTCTTTATGAAATTGTCACTTATTAAAAAGTCAATTACAGATTGTCACTCGTATATTATTTGCTTTAATTATTTATCTCAATGCTAAATACCCATAAAATCGAAAATAAAACAACACAGCAAAAAATCATTCTTCAGGTTGCCGCCAAAAATTCCGAAGTAAACCTAACCAAACGAACGAAATTTCAAATGTTAAGTTGACATTGGTGAACTAAAATCCCTTTTTACGCAAGAAATAACTAACATTAAAGCTAAATTTCGTGTGTTTGTTCGAAAATATGGATCGCCGCGTGAAACGGAACACATCTGGCTGTTTTACCGACGGCATAAATACATTTAGCTAAATAACATGGGAGACCGCCTTATGCAAGACATCTTAAATACGTTTTGTGTAAAACGTATTTAGGCAGTTTAATATGATTAACTAAATTTGATTTAAAGACGATCGTTGTGCGATGGTTCTAATAATTATAACTTGTTCTAAATTGAGGGAACAACATAATAAAATTAGTTTAAAAAACTTATATATGTATAACACTATAATTATGTAACATAAAACTTCAAAGTGTACGAGATTCACCAAATATGACCATGACTTGTGGTTTCATTTATGCTGTAAGATCTCGTCAGCGCGATGTGTTTATTCAATGATATTGCACAGCGCCATCTTACGTGAAGTTAAGTGGACTAAATGGAAACTAATTATACTTTTTGACGTTCCTGGACCACTTGATGGCGCTATCCGTAGATTTTTTTTCCAATTATATAGGGGAGATCCACTATGATGGTAGCATCGTTGCATACAACCATACACCACGCTAACCATTTTTTTTATTAAGTGTATAAAGTAAAACACATTAAAGATTTAATCAAAATCACATTCATTGTATGGGACACATAACCTATACTCCTGTCTGTTTGTGTCAACCGAACATAGGCAGACTTCAAATCGCTGTCACGTACAGCGCACTAATCATATTATTATTTTATTTAACATCTTATATCAACCATTATCACTTAGCATTCTATTTAATAAACATTATAAACATCCGAGTTGTTAATATTTATTACCAATTCTTTCTCATCTTCATCATCATCATCATCACATACAATCACAAATTAAAGAACAGTTTGAAATTTTTGGCAGGAATTGCATAGGATAAAAACAATAAAATTTTCAACATCAGACTAAATTAAATTCATCAGCCTCTATGGTTACGCGTGTTAAGTCTTAGCCGGCCTAACTGGCATGGTGTTCAGTTTCTAGCTACATACGTTAATCACGAGTTTTTATTTGCATGAAACTAGATGGCGCCACCGTCGAATTGCATCACGGTATGGTTCGCAATCGTATACATAATGATACTTCTAACGTTTATCAAACAAATTGTCTACGATATTTCGGGTGTTTTACTCACAAATCCTGGCTTTGATACCTTTGGACAGATGGTAAGTTTCGAAACTGAATATTCTGTTATTTATTTTATTCTGGGTGTTTGGGATCGGCCTCAGAATGGTCCATTACTACTAGATAAGAATAGCTCTTGATTAAGGAAGTGTCGCTTGGTTACCGTCGTCCAGCACGAGGGGCTTGGCGAGCGCCCTGAGCGCGTAGTAGGCGAGGTACTTGTAGGCGTGGTGGTGGGGGCGGGCTAAGGCGCGCGCGCACGCTGCCGCCGCGCGCCGCAGAAGAGCGGGCTCGCGCGGCGCCCCCTCCCACTGCACGCGCGACAGCGGCGCCAGCACGTGCACGCGGTTGCACGTCACCACCTCCGTGCTCGACTCTGCGGTCAAAGCAGGAATATGAAATTTCGCACACTTTATAGTTAATATAGAAAAGAAGCGACGTGTGCTAACATTTTTTTTTAATTATGCATAAAACATTACACACACTACCATGTATTTGACACACACACGCATATATACTCTTTTGTTTATTGTTCAAGTCAAATTAACAGTGTATGTAGCTTTGGCGAAATCTGTGATTATAAAAGTATAGTCTTTTACAACAAATTATTATGGTCGACCACTAGTTTAATATCAATATTTTAATGAATCGTGTTAAGGGGTCTCGTTGATCTGGACTCACCGAGGATGTGGAGCAGTATGCTGAAGAGGCTGTGGTTGAGGTCCGGCGCGAAGATGTCGGCCCACTCGGTGGGCAAGTGGGCAACGTGCTCAGTGGGCTGCCGCCGGAGGCACTCCCCCGTCACGCCCCCCACGAACCGGCGCACGGATATCAGCAGCCGCAGCACCGAGCGGGCCAGCATCGATATCTGACCCACAAACATAGCACATACAAGCGGACAGACGACAACTCCTCCTCTCAACTGTCGCTTACGTGCATTTGCAACACCACAAGGGTGATGCCAAAGAGTTGTTAACCTTTACAATTTCCTGCGTTGGGGCAGCCTTTTTTTTATTGCAGGAGTTCAGCAGACAGGCAGACGGCCCACTGGATGGAAAGCGGTTACTATCGCCTATGGACATTTGCACCACCAAAGTTGCTACAAATGCGCTGCTGCTCTCTTAAGGGAGACTGGAACCTGATCACTAATGCCGGAACACAACTCAAGGTTGTTACATACATACATAACTTCACGCCAGTTCCCTTGCGGGGTAGGCACGAGCAACAGAGCGCCATTCAGGCTTATTCTTACACACCTCACTTGCTTCTTTGACATTCATAACTCTTGTCATGCACGCTCCTCTGTTCTTAAGGCTCCTGACATCACCTTCTGCTAGTACACGATCAATTTGATCATGGAAGGTGTGTCGTGGCCTTCCATGACTTCTGCATCCATCCACTTTTGCATTGTATATCTGTTTAGTCATTCTTTCATCATGCATTCTTTCCACAAGGTTGTTATGGCGACATACTTTAGACCAGGGGTGGTAGCAATCCAGTCGGGCAAATGCCCTACTACCTGGCAATGTCTGCTGAACTCGCACAATAAAAAAAGTAGATAGATAATTTTTTACAGTACACCAAAGTATGGGGGAGGGGGGTTATAGCCAAGAGACGATCTTTTACGCCAATCTTTAGGATGGAGTATAGGATAGAGGAGATGGCATTGTGGGGGAAAGTGTTCCATTGGAACTCTCACCAGAACCTATGTTTATTGCACATAAGAGATAAATATAAAACTAAAATTTCTATCCCTACGTTCATATTATGTCCACCACCACAGCAGCAAGCAGTAAAGGGAATCGGGCAGCGCGAGTCAATTAATGTTGTGTTTACATTCTCGCGCTGCCCTTTATGCTCGCCAATTTCCTGAGGTACAATGGAACTTGATGCACAAAGCCTCGTCTGATATATTAAGCCCTTAGTATAATAGATAAGCCGAATTGAAGGTTCTTTGAGTGACACCAAGACAGAGTTACCACCAAGTCGTGGTAGCGTCATGGCTAGCGCACGCGTCCCAGACCCAAAGGGCGCGGGTTCGATCCTGGCCGGAACGCATGCACCGCTTAGGCAGTTTTCTGACCTAATGTGCATATTGTTACAATTACCACGTGCTAACAACGGTGAAGGAAAACATCGCGATGCAAGCTGCACATCGAGATAACCGATGTGTCAAACCTGCCAAGCCGCCTTGGACAAGCGTGGCGGGTATACTGTCCGTTGCCCTATAGTGGGAGGCCCGAGCCCAGCAGTGGGACATTTATGGGCTGCTATTATTATTATATTAAGACAAGAGTTTCTTCATCCTGGATGTAGATATAGTACAATTGCGTCTCATCTTAATAGAGGACATAATTCTTCAGATACACCGACCTTAGTAGAGCCCCAGTGGTGCTTGGACTTGTCGATGGAGGTGAGCAGCGAGCAGAGCGTGATCGTGGTGAAGTCCCAGTGGTGCGCCGGCGCATCCCAGCCGCGCTGCTCCACCATCTCCACCAGGAACTCCACTATGGCCGCGTTGCTCAGTACTTGGCGCCAGGACACGTCCGACAGGTCCCTATGTCCGTGCAGGAACGGAGAAAGAATACAATTTCCTGCGTTGGGGCGGCCTGTTCTAAGAGGCGACCAGACAACCCACAGCCAGGTGGTAGGGCATTCGTCCGACTGGATGGCTACCACCCCTGGTCTTAAAGCATGTCGCCATAACAACCTTGATTTGTGTTCCGGCATTAGTGACCAGCTTCCAGTCTCCCTTAAGAGAGCAGCAGCGCATTTGTAGCAATTTTGGTGTTGCAAATGTCCACCGCTTTCCATCAAGTGCTGATCTCCTGGTTTCTATGAATGGTTATTACCGCCATGTTGGCATAACTATCTCGATTATAACTAGAGTCGCCACGACCGAATGTTCGGCGTAAGACATATGCAATTCACGCGTAGCAGGTTAGTGTTGAAGCAATAATATATGAATTATTTCCTTATTTATTTATTTAGGTTTATGGCTTGGCGACTAGGCCTTTAAGCCAGATCTTAGTTTATAATATAGTTTCTTCATTTTCTTAAGCCTATGTGTAGCACAGTTGAACTGTAGGTTATCAGCTGGTGACATTCAACGGAGTTCTTGTGACAACTCAAAAGGCCACATTTGACTTTACAGTTCACATTTCTCATAAAACACATAATCACTACTCAAAAACTATCAATATCCTACAACTATTGTTCATTTTAGAGTAATTTTACACATAATAAAACTACGTTTTAACGGTTTTAAGCGCGGTAATTTTATTTGGTTTTGGTTTTTCCGACGTTTCGTGATCACGGAAGACAAAGATGTCAAGTGTCGACGAGTATTGTTAAAGTTTTATTTAGCCTACCGCCAACTTGTTCATTTTAATTTTGTTTATGGTTATTATTTACTCTGTGGGAGTCTAATCTAATTTAACCATAAACAAAATTAAAAGTAAATAATTAAAATTACTGCGCTTAAAACCGTTAAAACGTAGTTTTATTATGTATACAAGTCGCGAAAACTTAAGAAAATATTAATTTTACACATTTTTAGAAAATAAAACTGCACAGCACAACGTCTCCTTTCAGTTCCCGCCAAAAACTCCAATTATTTTCTTACGTTCTCCCGAATGATAGATTATACATAATTAAAACTATGTTTTAACAGTTTTAAATGTAAATATTTTTTATTTCATTCTGACATTTTAAAAATTAGCCGAAACGTAATCCCTATTAATATTATAAATGCGAAAGTAACTCCGTCTGTCTGTTCCGTTTTCAAGGAAAAACTACTGGACCGATTAGGCTGAAACTCAGTATATATATATTTTCGATGCCGAGAATGAATATAGGATACTTTTTATCCCGAAAAATGGGATAGTTTCTGGGATAAAAATATATTCGTCTTTTTGTTTGTTATCCTTTTATGGAAAGACTATTGGACCGATTTGGCTGATACTCGGTACATATATAATTTGAATACCGAGAGTGGCCAAGGGATACTTTTTATCCCGGATAATGGGATACATTTAGGGATAGATTTATGTAAAGTTTATCCCGGAAACTAGGACAGGTTTTGTGATTTTGTCCATTTCCACTGGGTCCACTTGGTCCACTTGGACCATGTTATCTATTTTGTCATGTTTGTCAAGTTTTGTCATTTATGTAGTTTCATATAGATGGGGGTGGTATAGCTTGCGATATAAAATGAAGTGAATCTTTCGGGGGCAAATACATACAAATTTAATACAATGTAACCTATACCACTTGCTTTTTAAACAAGAGATACGCACTAGAGTTTATTAGTAAACTAGTACCTAACTAGTAAACTCTAGTGTTAAAATAAAATACGAATCGCAACAAAATTTTAACTTGAATTTTCAAATCGGACGAGTACATTAACAATCTGCCCGTAAAATTTTGTTGCGATTCGTTTTGCCACTTGTCCATTGAAGTTTCACTTCTACTATGTGTCAAAGCACACATTTCGATTTTCCGCAGGTTTACTGCAAATTATGATTTGGTTAGGTTATAGTACATTTTTTATTTAAACATTTTATTTTATCAAACAAAAAAAAAACCGAATTCGATCCGGAACCAAAAAACGCATCCATAGTATACTCTAAATTTATACCGCCCCTCCACGCGACCGTAACACTATTTCGGAACAGAAAAATCCTAAGAGCCCCCATTTATGTAGAAGTTTCACTTTAAAAAAAAATCGATTAAAATCGTGTAGACACAGGAACGAGGTTTTTCTCGTATAATTCGTTTTTTACAAATTCGTTACGCTGGTAAAGTTTTAAACGTATATTAAATGAAGTAATCAAGTATGAAGTGACTTGAAGTTCGTGACGTTTCATCTGTCACTGCTGATGTGACGTGTGACGTTTACGTATATTGTGTCGTTGTTGTTGTCGTCGAAGGCAACTATCCAAAAGGTCAGATCCGGGATTGCGTATTGAATGAATGAATGAATGAATATGCTTTATTGTGTTTTAAAGATACAGTTAACAGAAATAAAATTTTTCAATACAATAGGCGGTCTTATCGCTATTAGCGATTTCTTCCAGACAACCTTTGGATGGACAAGAAATTTGATAAGAACAGAGGTATGTTGCATTATTCTCACTAGCGAATCATACATACATACATAACTTCACGCCAGTTCCCTTGCGGGGTAGGCACGAACAACAGAGCGCCATTTAGGCCCATTCTTACACACCTCACTTGCTTCTTTGACATTCATAACTCTTGTCATGCACACTCGTCTGTTCTTAAGGCTCCTGACATCACCCTCCGCTAGTACACGATCAATTTGATCATGGAAGGTGTGTCGTGGCCTTCCACGACTTCTGCATCCATCCACTTTTGCATTGTATATCTGTTTAGTCATTCTTTCATCATGCATTCTTTCCACATGCCCGAACCACCGGAGCATTCCTTTCCTTACCTTCACCCCGACACTCTCTTTCAGACCAACTCTCTTTCTTACTTCGGTATTACGAACGCGGTCCGCGAGCGTCACTCCGCAGATTTTGCGCAGTGCTCGCATCTCAACCGCGTTTACTCTACTTTCATGCTCTCTCTTCCATACCCAACTCTCGCTTCCATACGTGAGCGTAGGTACCAGCACCGCGTTGTGTATAGCAAGCTGGGCCTTCTGGCTGAGGTTCTTAGCGCCTAGAAGTTTACCTAACGCTCCATTCAAACTATTCCCCAAATTTACTCTTCTTTCTATATCAGCGGTGTACCTTCCATCCCTGCTAAAAGCCCATCCAAGATATACAAACTCATTCACTTGTTCCAGCATAACATCATCGACCATTATCCTTGCATTCGTTCTGGTTTCTTCTCTTTCAAACACCATAACCTTTGTTTTCTTCGCATTCAAATGTAAGCCTCTAGCCTGACAGTCATCTTTCATCATTGTGACTAGTGTTTGCAGTTCTGATGGCGATTCGGCTAAAAGCACGGCATCATCCGCATAAAGCAAGGTGCTTACAACTAGATCACTCATTTGCACCCCAACATCCATCAATCTTATTCTCTGGAGACAATCGTCCAGGTATAGGATGAACAGCAAAGCCGACAGCACGCAGCCCTGCCTGACGCCAATATTGACGTCAAACCAGGGCGACAGGCTGCCATCCACTCGCACGCATGCCATACAGTCCTCGTAAGTGGACTGCACAGCACGCATCAATTGGCCATTAATCCCATATCCTGGCAATATGTCCCAGAGCTCCTTCCGCACAACCCTGTCAAATGCTTTCTCTAAATCCACAAAACCGCAGAAAACCTTCCGGCCCATAGCCAGCTGCTTCTCTACGATATTGCGGAGAGAGAAAACTTGATCCATACATCCCCTTCCATTTCTGAAGCCACCTTGTGCATCCCACAGTAATCCATCGGATACCACTCTCATTCTCTTTTCAATAATCTTCGCATACACTTTAGATGCTGTGCTGATCAAACTGATGGCCCTGTAGCTGGCGCACTCCATACGTGACCCCTTGCCTTTATACAAGGGCACGATGACAGCGCGCCTCCAGTCCTTGGGAACCTTTCCCGTCCTCCAGTACAAGTTGCATAAGGACAGGAAAGCGTCCCGGACGCAGGTTCCACCATATTTGATCATCTCAGCAGACACACTATCGATTCCTCCTGCCTTTCCATTTTTCAGACTTCTTATCGACCATTCGATCTCTTCCAACGTGATCTCGGATGCCGACTCCTCGGAGTCAGTCACAGACTCAGTCGTGGTGCCAGCATCCGGAATATCATCATACATTTTTCTAAAATATTCACTCCATCCGCCTAACACCTCTTGTGGGTTAGCAAGAACGTCCCCTGCTTTAGATTTTATTCTTTCCATTCTGGAAGCTGACGAACAACCCCGAGACTTCTTAACCTCTCTCCAAAAGTGTTTGGTATTCGCCTTGAAGTTCTCCGTCAGCTTCTCTTCTTCTTTCAATTTTATACTTTCGCGCTTCTCTTTCACTAAAGCTTTGGTTTCGTTCTTGCAGAGGCGATAAACTTCTTTCTTCATCTCTTTCATACTGTCATTCTGTTGCAAAGAAGCAACATAATCCAGCCAGGCTTTTCTCTTTCTCTCTACGCTGGATTTAACATCCGCGTCCCACCATTCATCACCTTTCGTTGTTATGTGCCTCTTTGCGCATCCACATGCTTCTTTTGCGCTTTCCACTATACTTTCTTTCATACTATCCCAGTCATTATCCACATCTAAGTCGGAGAAGTCCGCTTTTGCAAGCCTTTCTTCGACTAGGCGCGCATACATACTCCTTACACTAACATCTTCCAATTTTTCACACTTTATTCTTTCAAGCTCCCCGAAATTGGTACGCACTCGCCAGTGTCTCCACTTCCTGAAAAGGCCCACAAACCGGCTTATCACCAGGTAGTGGTCCGTTTCAAGAGTGGGGCCTCTGTAGGCTCTTGTATCCATTATTGTGTTTCGGAGGCGACTATCTATTAAAATCAGATCAATCATACTTTTCTGATCATTCATTCCCCATGTATACGTGTGAATATCCTTATGATGGAATAAGGTGTTCGACACAAGCAAGTTTCTTTCCATGCATACGTCTATGATTGGCCTACCAGCATCGTTCACTCTCTTGTCACCATAGGGTCCAAGGACAGCCTCAAGGCCGTCTCGTTTGGTGCCCACCCAGCCATTAAGATCACCACACATAATTATTCTTTCATTCCCTTCAGCCAGATCCAGAATTTCTCTCACAGACTCCCAAAACTTCTCGAGTTCTTGGGGATCCGCTGAGCTTACGGGAGCATAAGCTGCGACCAGAAAAACTCGCGTAATCCCCAGTTTTAGACGGACCCAGAGAAGTCTCGGGTTCACCAGACAATAGTCTTTTACTCCAGACACAAAGCGGGTTGAGAGTACGACGCCTACCCCCCCACTTGCACGCTCGTCCAGGTCCACGCCGGACCACAGAGCAAGCATGCCACCGGGGAGGTCATCGATGTCGCACCCCTTCCGCTTTGTCTCTGTCAGACATAAGGCATCCAGGCTTCTCTCATTCATTATATCAATCATTTCGTCCATCTTATCTTTCATTCCACCTCTCACATTCCACGTGCCTATACGGCACTCTGCTCCTCTCGACCCGCCAGGTTTGGCGCTGCGTGAAGGGTGGCGGCCCCCTTCGCCGCATGCGCGAGAGTTCACACCGACGGGGGCGCATCGGTGAGCGTCGCCTGCGGGGGACGCCCTATCGTGCACTGCACGTGTGTGAGCTCGGGTCAGAATTGTGGCCCTCTGGGCCAGCGGGGATCGCGACGAGCACGCTTCTGATATTGCGTATTGTGTCTGAATAATCGCATTTAACACAAACATAGTTTAACTGTCAAATATGAATACAATTTTAAGCAATATGTGCATTTTTGAATGCTGAACAGTTAAATGCATGTGGAAAGAATGACTAAACAGATATACAATGCGAAAGTGGATAGATGCAGAAGTCGTGGAAGGCCACGACACACCTTCCATGATCAAATTGATCGTGTACTAGCAGAAGGTGATGACAAGAGCTATGAATGTCAAAAAAGCAAGTGAGGTGTGTAAGAATGGGCCTAGATGGCGCTCTGTTGTTCGTGCCTACCCCGCAAGGGAACTGGCGTGAAGTTATGTATGTATGAACAGTTAAAAAAAAATGACCAAACATTCGTGGCATCTCTAGTTACAACTCTTAGCACCGCTCGATCAGGTGCTTTCCCATCATCCCATTCTTCTTATTTTACCTCTCTTATTACATACCCCTTTTTTCATTCCCTCTATTCTACGCTAGAAGTTGGCAACGCGTTGGCATCGCTCCTGGAGTTGCAAAACCTTCTATTAAGGCGTGAGCGAGTCACAACTCTTCGCAATGCTTTTACATCGTGAAGCTTGCATACAGAAATAAGCGCTGCTCCTGAGGAATAGAACCGAAAGGGCGGCGTTCCGATCGCTACAGCAACGAGAATGACAACGCAATTTTTATGCGTTGCTCTCATGATGTTTCATGTTCATTAGATGCCGTTAAGGATATTATCTCCGGACCCTAGAGGAGGTCAATGAAGGTGTAGGATACCTCTCGTAGAGCATGATGTGGTTGTGCATGTAGTAAGCGTTGACGACCACGTCCAGGCTGCAGCCGGGGAGGCCCTCGGCCGCCTCCCGCGCCAGCTGCGCCCGCGCCTCCTCCGCCAGCTCCGCGTCCGACGCGAACAGGCTGCGCAGCATCACCAGGTACTTGGTGCGGTACACCACCTCCTCATCCCGGGACTGCTTCGCATTCGCCTGGAGACGCCATTCATCATCATATAGTAGTGATGTGACACAATCATATGTTAGCATAGACTATTATTTTATTTTCTTCTTTCATTGTGTTCAAATTTAAATTCAAAATAAGTTCCACTGGAGAACACTTTTTGAAGATCATACTGTTATATTTTAAAATTTAATTTTACTTCCTATTCTATATACACCACTTCGGAACGTATTATTACTGTTAAGAAGAAGAAGCAGCAAGAAACTCCCCAGCAACACATCTAGCTAAAAATTGTTATTCTTTATATTTCTTGTTCTATTTATATCTCGAGTTCTTTTTTTTATAAGTCATATACAGAAGCATGTTACAGAATTACTTTTCAAAAAATTAATGGAATTTTAGTAAGCAATGCATGCTCAGTAAGACAAAGAAAGAGTAAAAGGAAGTAAAGTATGCCGCTCTAGAGCAGGGGTGGTAGCCATCCAGACGGGCAAATACCCTACCACCTGGCTGTGAGTTGTTTTGTCGCTTCTTATGACAAGTCGCCCCAACACAGGAAATTGTATTCTTTCTATTTTACACATTTAGAGGGCTTCAAAATTTTATAAGACTAGGATATGCCCGCGACTTCGTCCACGGTTGACTCATAATTCCCAGGACACAAAATACCACAACATCGAGATAAACATATCACACATATTATTATATTAAATTTGCTATCGATCAATGAAACAATCATATTGCAATTCAATTTTTTTTTAAACCATTCCCAGAAAAATTCCCGCGGGATTCCCAGGATAAAGAATAGCGCAGATTTTAAGTCTAAGAATTCGCTGTCGATCAGCGAAAACCATATCAAAATCGGCGCAGTAGTTTTTACGTGAATCCCGAACAAATAGATAAACAGAAGCAATCTGAAACAGGCATATTATTCAGTTGACGATTATTTTTGTGCTTAAATAATAATATAATTATATAAAAATGCCTTCCTAGTGACATATTTGTGTAAAATTAATAATGTTTATTGTAAATTAGATTCTTTTTTATAAATTGTAATTTTTATTGTAATTATGACTACGTATATTATATTTCAGACACAAATACTTTTTGTTAATGAATTAATATAAATAAAAAAAAAAATATAAAAAAATGCATCGTTCGTTTATATAGTGTATTCCAGTTGTTTTTTTTTTAGTAGTTTCAATGTACAGACACAGCATGTTTAGAATGTTATCTATACATATTGTCCAAGGTAACCTAGCTTGAACTAAATAAAAAAACACTTACTTAGACTGTTGTACTGGTTTATTGAACTGAATTAAGATTAAAGTACAAAAAGGTTACTATGAAATATGAGATAAACTATATCATGTATAATTATTAGTCAGCGCCATCTAGTTGTACATGTATTAAGTAGTGCCATTTGCGACATATATAATAAAACTGTAGAGGTCAAATTTCTGTACAATGAACAAAAATTGCTAAAAACCGAGTCAGGGGAATGTAAGAATTTTCTTCGAGGTCGGCAACGCGTCCGTGACACCCGTGGTGTTGCAAACGTCCATAGGCGACGGTAATCACTTTCCATCAGGTGGGCCGTCTGCCTCTTTGCCTACTTCAGGCTATCTCGCTCCTTTAATGTATAATAAAAATAATAATCGGCAGACAAACACACACATTGTATATCCCTAAATTAAGCAAGTTACGCTTGTGTTATGGGTAATATACAACGGACTACTCTGGGGCCGATCCCAGACACCCAGACCATAGTAAATAACGGAGAAAATACGTTTCCGAAATTTACTATACCAGGAATCGAACCCGAACGCAGAGGCGTTGCAGTGAGGTACGCCGGCAAAGGCTTAGCCCGCTCAACCACAGAGGCCGTCGATTTGGCTATTAAAAAAAAAGAAGTGAAATAGAACTAATTTAGATATTTTTTTTCAAATTTTACGCTGAATGGCGTCTATAAAGAAGCATTATAAGGTATTGCGATTTATAACATTTTAATTGAAGGAATAATAAATACCACGCGGACGAAGTCGCGGACATCGGCTAGTATATATACGCCGCTTACCTGTAGGGTGTGTATGAATCCGTTCCCGGTGATCGCGTTCTCCAAGCTGAAGTCCTGGGGCTGGTGCTCCCCGAGGGTGCCTTCGACCCTGGACTCGCACCAGGCCCTCGCAGTCGCCCAGTAGCGGCCCTCGCTCGCGGCCAGCCCCGTTAGTTTCGACAGTATTCTTGTCCGTGTGGTTTGTGCCTCGTTTATTATTTCTTCAAGGATCGTTGCCAGTTTCCGTTTGGTCTCTTCTATTAACGCATAGTGCAGCCACTGGGAAACATTTGAAAGACATCTTAATCATGTTGCACTGGAACACTTACAAGCCAATAGATGGCGCTGTACAATAACTGAGGTCGCAAACGTTTCCCGAAATGTACGAACAATATATACAAGTTTCCAGCAGTATTATAGTCATGGACTCATTGACGAGCCCGATGAAATCACCCGTCTCCTCGCGACTATGAACCCCCCGAGGCTCGGAACTAGGGATGCAACATCGTTCATATAAAACATCGATGTTAGGATATCGATGTTTTCAAAAGTGAAAAATCGATGTTGAAAATATCGATGTTTACGAACGATGTATCGATGTTTTTTTATCACCATTTACATAAACTTTTGACGCTTGTTCCTGCGACGCAATTATAACATTGTTTTTTTTTTAAATCGATGTATCGCCCAAAACCACCTTAGCACACCTTACATTATGTTTATTCTATTTATATGTCTTTTGCTTTATCCAACATTCAGTACCGTACTTAAGTACTATTCAACAGCGTAGGCATACACTAACATATCCCTATCACCATTTAAAATAAATTTACATCTAAGGAAGATTGTCATTTTTAATAGAAATGGAAGAAATAAGTATAACAATCAACTTTTATATTATAAATTATTATTGGCAATAAGAAAATTTATGAGAAAAATAATATAAAGAAAATCTGTGTAGATCACAGATAGAGCGCAAGATCTTGAACAACGATGTATCGTCGATGTTATGGTTTCAACATCGATGTTAAAACATCGATTTTTATGAACGATACATCGATTTTTGAAAACATCGATGTTTTGTTTGCATCCCTAGGCATAACAGACGCAGACAAAGCAGACGCCGGAGAGCCCCCGGCTCGGATCCTCTTACACAAAGGTAAGACCCACCAATCACAGTCACTCACTACAGACACAAGTAGCCATACATGATTAGCATAGGCGTGTTGCTGGAGAGTTTCTTCCGCCGCTTCTTCTCCTCCAGCTATAACACGTTGCGAAGCGGTAGTAATGATATACTAAACGGGTTGTTTTTGAAGAAAAATATGGAAATGATAAAAATTCTTCTATTTTTAATAGTCATCTATAAATCAATATTCAAAACACACGTTACTTTACCTCAATCAATGTTGTTCAATTGATCTGTGTGTTCAATTGAGTTCAATTGAGGTGCGGTCAAACAAACATTGATATTCCTACACCCAAACACACTTGTAACCATTATTACACACTCATACTCACACTCACACACACACATCTCTCTATTTTTATTTTATTTTATTATTATTCTTTTTTTTTTTCTTTCATTGTAGTGCTCTTTGGTGGTGGTTATTATTGAAATAGTGCTTAATGGGAGGCGAGGGCCAGGAGTACCATCATACAGGGTTTACCTAGTTTGGGCTCCTGTCCTTCCCATTTAATTAAGCTTATCAAATTTTTGTACTCTTTAAATTTTGTTTTCTTTTTATGGGAAGTAAATAAATAAATAATAAAAAATAAAAAAAAATTGCCAGTGCAATTTGATGTTAAAATAATGCATGGAAAATAAAACATTTAGTTAAATTGCTTGACATTCCTTCACAAAAATGGATCTTTACAAGCTTCAGTATAATTTGGTATAATAATACAAGTGTATTTTTTTCAAAATCAGCCAACTCAATTCCAGACAAGGGTGACTGAATTTTCAAAAATCTGATGATACCACTTTCATTTTCGTGAAAATCGGTCTCAAAGTACCTTCGAGTGTTTTTATACCTGTAAACTCATTTCTCTTTCAAATACAACTGACCAAAAACATTAACACAATATACTTACAAAGGTATATCCTTCGCACAACGAGGAGACGATTCCAAAATCGTAGGCCAGTTTACAAAACTCCATTTCGAAATATCCATCACTCAGCAGCGTATCGCACAGGTGTCTCTCGTCGTCGTCTCGAAGCAACAACATTGTTCTCAGGTACGAGGCACGAAATAGGACTCTATTGACATAAGCGATAAGGTCGACTCTGTCTAATTCGTTCATATCTGGCTCGAGGCGCGTTCCGTCGTACGGACAGTTGAAGTTGCTCAGGACGCAATCGTTTCTCAATGCGTATGTCTCGATTAGCACCGATTCCGATTCGGAATCGAATAGTCGCTTCGTAATCGATACGTAATCGATTATTTTCTCGCTGGTGATTTCCTCCCGGTCGAGTAGGTACGGACACATGGAGACAATATGTTCCAATTTGTTCACACTTATATTCTCTTGGCTAAAAATTAAAAAATAAGATAAAATACATTAGTTACAAAATTTAAACAATAGTGTCGCCGCACGATTGACCAAGGATGATACACACTGATGCAATCGGACATGAATCCAATACGCACGCGCCGGTGTGTACGCGCAATATTAACCTTTTACTATGAAAACGTTCATTTTGTCTACGGCCAACCGCCAATATTCGAAATATCAAGGACGGAACGACGACGCAAATTGTACGTGCAACTAAAAATATTGTAAAATCGCAAATTATTGAAAATATACGTATTTCAAGCCAAAGGGTGCTTCATTGAAGACTTCCTACGCTTCAAATAGTAAAAAAAAAGATTTGTGCGGTATCTTAAAACTTTTTTCATGGTAGGATCAAGGAAACTACAGTACTGGGCAAGAAATGATGCCAATGCCATGTAAAGGCTTCTCACTTTTTCCTATTTTTTTTTTTATTCTTATTGCATGAGTTCAGCAGACAGGCAGACGGCCCACTTAATGGAAAGCGGTTACCATCACCTATGGACATTTGCAACACCAAAGGGGCTACAAATACGCTGCTGCTCTCTCAAGGGAGACTGGAATCTGGTCACTAATGCCGGAACGCAAATCAAGGTTGTTATGGGGAGATATTCTAGACCAGGGGTGGTAGCCATCCAGTCGGGCAAATGCCCTACCACCTGGCTGTGGGTTGTTAAGTCGCCTCTTACGACAGGCCGCCCCAACGCAAAAAATTGTATACTTTCTCCATTCCTGCACGGATAGAATTCATATACTTAATTTGATTATTTTTCATACACTGAGAATATATATAAATTCACTTACTCTTGGAATGCATTTTCATGGATAATTCTGATGGCTTGTTCCATGAAGAATTGTTTCTCAGCGGCCCCAAGCGCCGCCAAGCCGTCCTGCCACGAGGAGCGCACTTCGCACCAAGTGTCCAGTGACAGCCTACTGTCACCGCGCTGAAATATACACGCATTTCAGTCTCCATGTGTACAAAAACGAATTTCTCTAGGAAACAAATAGTGCAAATTTTCTCTTATGCCTAGTGATGCAAACAAAACATCGATGTTGAAACCAAAACATCGACGATACATCGTTGTTCAAGAAAGATGTTTTATCGTACACAGACGTAACGCGCCATCATGCGCTCTATTTTACATATTTTTTCTTATTGCTAGTAATAATTTATAATATAAAAGTTGATTATTATATCTATTTCTTCCATTTCTATTAAAAATAACCATTTTTCTTAGATGTAAATTTATTTTAAATGGTGATAGGGATGTGGTAGTGCGTGCCCACGCTGTTGAATGGTAAGTACAGTAGTGAATGTGGGTAAGGGAAAAGACATATAAATAGAGTAAACATAGTATTCAGTAGGATGAGAGCATTGAGATGCAAAGATTGCAAAGATGGAGTAACAGCGGCATAAAAGGATGATGTTAGTGAAAGCAAGAATTAAGAAAGGTGTGCTAAGGTGGTTTGGGCGATATATCGATGTTAAAAAAAACGATGTGTCATTTGCATCGCAGGAACAAGCGTCAAAAGCTTATGTAAATGGTGATAATAAACATCTATATATCGTTCATAAACGTCGATATTTTTAACATCGATGTTTTTTATGAGCGATGTTGCATCCCTACTTATGCCTTGGCTTCATCTTGTATCCAACTGTTCACAGAAACACTGATAGTTATTAACAGAACTAACACGACATATTAGCCGTCATGTAAATCAAATCATAGCACGGTACAATATTGGTCAACGCCATCTATGGATGAACGACGAAACTATATAAATGTAACTAGTTTATTACATATCCTAACAATAACGCTAAAGAAACATCGTTACCGCATAGCAACATTAGTGCAAATGTTATAGTCAAAGGTCGATATGCAGTCTGTTCTTGGAATGACTGGTCTATCCTAGGTTTGACCAAGGCTTTTCGACAAAACCCGAAATAAATTCCAATTTCGCCCTTTGACTATAGTATTTTTACTCAAACCTAGAAGTACCTAACTTTGTAGTCAAGGCAAATATAATAACATTGCAAAACTAATGTAGACCAAAATGAAGACAGCAGACTTTTCGGAAACCAAGTTAGGAAATTGTAATAAAGCACGGAAATAAATACTTGAATGTATTAGATATAAATAGAAATAAGAACACTGTAAAGAAAATAATAATAAATAAAGAGTCAGAACATCCCATGACCCCCCAACCAACTATATCCAAATAAATATATAAATATAATATACGTAATATGAATATGTAGACATATATATATATATACACAATATGTATATATAGATAGAGTAACACCAATATACGTGACCGATCATCTCCCCGGTATAGCACGGCCCGCACAAACACAAATCGTGTGGGTGGTGCTGGATCGGGGAGGCAATGCGGACAGGTATATTGGAATAAACAAATAAAACAAATATATAAGTAAATAATATATGTACAATATAAAACTAGTATAAAGTATGTATAAGTTAGAATTCCCACCCCATTCCCAACCCCCAGTAGAAATATATATTTTATTAGTAGAATAAGACACAGTATCTGACTCGGGCATATCTTGTTCGCCTGAGCTGAAGGAGAAAAAAAAAAACTTTGTAGTTAAATGTCGAACGTTAAATAATCTGTCTCGGCCTTTGCCTAGTCGATCCTAGAAGCGACTAAGGCAGACTCGGTCAAACGTCAATTCGTACTGCACTTGTTACATGTTTAATTACTACAATTTAGTCTCTTCTAGGTTAGACAAAAACTCGTTAGTCAAAGAAAGAAAAACGTCATTTATTTGGACTTTGACTAAGACTTTATGACAAACTTGAGGTTTGACTAGTCAAACCTAGGAGCGCCAGAGCTTCGATGTTTGACTGTAACACAAATACATACGTTATTTGTCAATGTTTAACTACTATATGATTACGCCATTTGCATTACTCACAAATTAAATTAATATTAAAAGAGTAATATCGACGACTAGTTCGATATGTGCAATTGTGGTAGTACAATAAATAAACCTTCGCCTCATTATTAAATTAAAATAACATTACTTGAGTGCATGACGTGTAATTTTTCATCGCTTTCTTTCCTACATAATTAAGTGATCTTTTTTTGTGTCTTCAAGTGGGTCCCGGAATGGTTTAGATCAGTGGTTCCCAAACTTATTTTGTATACTGCCCACTTGGGGAATAAATTATTTTTTAGCGCCCCCATTTTTTCACCAACTTAAAAACCACTATAACGTCAAATTAAATTAATTGATTATTGTGAGCTATATTAGCGGAGAACGGAGCGACCGATTGACGTGATTTTTATTTCATTTATTCAATAAAACAGGACAGATATATGAACTACGCGGAGAGAAATATCGAACCAAGTTTGAGCAATCTCTTAATTAATATTAGTTGATGTTCACAAGTTGTAGTCGAGACTCGAGAGTTCAGTCGGTGTCTAAGAGTCCTCCTAGCTAGATGAAATTACAAATCGCCCAAGCCTCTACACAACGCCCCCATTTTTCTGTGTCTCTTACCGCCCCTCTTTAGGCCTGCAGCGCCCACAAGGGGGCGTTATCGTCCACTTTGGGAAAGGATGGTATAGATTTACGGTTGGACCCGGTAGGTGGCGCCGCTAAACTCCTAAATGGTGGGCCCGATTTTGATGAATTTTTTTGTTTGTCCAAGTGGATTCGAGAATAGTTTAGATTAACATTTGCTCCCGGTAGATGTCGCTGGAATCGGGTTCTAGATTTTTATTTTTTAAAGGCAGGACGACGTCTGCCGGGTACAGCTAGTATATATTCCCGAAATTATCACATTTTCTGGGATATAAAGTATCCCATGTCCTTTCTCAGTATTGGGACTACATACATAGGATATTGCAGTCAAAACAGTAGCGTAGTTCATCTGTGACAGTGTAACGGACATATATATCCGAAGAGTGAACTTACTTTTTAATTTATAGTTAGACATCGGATTATATTCACTATCAAAATGGCAAAATATGCATGCAAATATGCACAATCAATAAACCATTTATTATTAGATTAATTAGAATTTAAGTTTATTTTCACATTATATTTATATATTAAACATATCCTAATATTAGTTATAAATTATTATTATAATAATTTACTTATTATAATTCTTGTTTTCTGCAGCAGACTCGTGACGTTGTCACTTAATATTAATTTATAGGCTGAAAATGACCTTACGTCACTGGACAGAACTTGGAATTTGGCGCCATTTCTGCAGAGACTTCTTCAGGTAGAGTTTGTCCGGTGCCGTTGATAAATGCGTCAATTTTCTTTATTCTTTCAAGAGCGGGGTTTTTATACAAAACTGCATTGAATTCACCACAAACCTGCGATAGTGAACTCAAAAGGGGGTTACTCTGTTCAATCATTTTTTCGTCGTGTCGTCGGTAATACAAGACGCCTAACAAGTATAACTACCGAAATAAGCACTGTCAATGAGAAAGTACCAAAATATGCAATGACGCTATAATAATAGATTTATATGCATTGGCATATGCAAACATGCAAATGCATATAATCCGATGTCTATTTATAATATTCGTTCGTAATACCGAAGTAAGAAAGAGAGTTGGTCTGAAAGAGAGTGTCGGGGTGAAGGTAAGGAAAGGAATGCTCCGGTGGTTCGGGCATGTGGAAAGAATGACTAAACAGATATACAATGCAAAAGTGGATGGATGCAGAAGTACACCTTCCATGATCAAATTGATCGTGTACTAGCAGAAGGTGATCTCAGGAGCCTTAAGAACAGACGAGTGTGCATGACAAGAGTTATGAATGTCAAAGAAGCAAGTGAGGTGTGTAAGAATAAGCCTAAATGGCACTCTGTTGTTCGTGCCTACCCCGCAAGGGAACTGGCGTGAAGTTATGTATGTATGTATGTATCTATTTATAATATCAGTTATGGTTTTTTTTTTAGTTTAAGGCTTGGCAACTAGGCCTTTAAGCCAGACGCCGTTGTATTGTAGGCTACCATTGACGTCATTCAACGGAGTTCTTGTGAAAACTCGAAAGGCCACATTTGGCTATATAGTTCACATTTCTCGCAAAAATACATAATTACTACTCAAAAACTATCAATATCCTACAACTATTGTTAATTTTAGAGTGATTTTACACATTTTTAGAAAATAAAACTGCACAGCACAACGTCCCCTTACAATTCCCGCCAAAATCTCCCATTATTTATGGATTTTTAGATTTTAGAATATAGTAAATACACTCACCGGCACCAGTATGTTAAGTTGGAACAGGTTGACGACCAGTTTCGTGTACTGGTGTCCCTGGTGCTGCTGCTGCAGCGTGGTGGCCAGGCAGGCCGCGTGCGCCGCGCACTGCTCCAACGTACCCAGACCGGAGTCGGTTATGGCGTCGCTGAATATCTCCACTATGGACGACACAGCCTCGTTGCCGATTATCAACTCTGTCAACGAATTTTATTTTTTAGCAAGAGAGAGCAGCAGCGCATTTGTAGCACCTTTGGTGTTGCAAATGTCCATAGGCGATGGTAACCGCTTTCCATCAAGTGGGCCGTCTGCCTGTCTGCTGAACTCCTGCAATAAAAATAAAAAAAACAGCAGACGGGCTGGCAGCCTACCTGATGGAAAGTGGTTACCGTTGCCAATTGACGTTTCTGTTACGTGTCATGAATTAGATTGTCTGATCACAGGGATGAAAACAGTACTTTTTGTCCCGGGGAAACGATTTTCCCTGTTTTCAAAAAATTCAAAAGCCTTTTTTCGAATACTATACGAACCATAGATCCTACATACGAATCGTGTCCCAACTTTTTTTATACAGCCAATGTTAAATAGCGGCATAAATTGTAATTTAAAAAAAACCGTAATATCATTTTATGCTCATAAATTACTTTTTCAACACACTTGCTCATAAAGTGGCTCTATGGTCACCGCAATTAGGCACAGAATGATACCCATAATCAAACTGTGACTAAAAAACATTATAACTCACTAGTGAGTTATAGATATTTTTTTTAATTTTATTGGTTGAGTTGCTTTGTTCTTAAAAAAGTTTTTATTCAAAAAAAAAGATCGTGTTCTATAGAACAAATAAATTAATGTTCCTATTGCTTGCTCATTTCATGCAACTTCTTATTTAAATAGATAATTTTAACTCGTACGTGTTTAATAAATAAAACTTTCACTCGTATATAACTTTTTTTATCTACTAAATAAAATGAGTTTTTGTTGTTATTTTATTGACAAGTGTGTTGAAAAACGTCGTATGATACACGTGTGTATTGATGATTACCGTCCTCGGCTCTCTTAAGACCCTCGCCTACGGCTCGAGTCTCAATGGCGCCTCGGCGGTAATCACCAATGTTACACACTAGTACCATAATGTACTATTACTAAATGATTACTACCACATACTACATAAATTTAAGCTAAATATTCACTATCATCAGTGACGAAAAATGCTGGTTGGTAGAATGCCACAGAATAAAAAAAACCGACTTCAAAAACTAAAAAGTATAAAATAACTTATTTCTAAAGTTATTATTATTAATATATATTATCTAAAACATCTTAAAGTCGGTGCTTAGTCATTTTCAAAAAAATAAAGTAATTTTTATTTTTTACTTTTAGTTAGTTATTTTATACTTTTTAGTTTTTTAGTTTTTGAAGTCGGTTTTTTTAAACGAAGTTTTTTTTAATTTTTTTGTTACTTTTTAGTGTCTAACTATGTATGTGTAGATCTACGAAAGGTAAAAAATATAGGTCCCAAGAAACGGGAACAAAAAAATGTTCGTAAAATGAAAACTACTGGGCCAAACTATGTCAAATTTTTAGGGGACCAAATGGCAGCTATTCCGCGTCGAACAAAAAGAATCACGTAAATCGGATCATAAATCTCGGACTAATCGGTGAACATACATAAAAAAAAGATCCCGACCAATTGAGAACCTCCTCCTTTTTTTGAAGTCGGTTAAAAAGACATATGGGAGGTACATACGTCTAGTCATTCCAATGGACAACGAACTACTGGCGCACATATTAATAGTTGCTCTATCTCCCTCGTACATCATTCGTCCCGCTCACACATTTTGCTATATATTGTACTAGCTGTATGATTTGTTAATATTTGTACTTAAGGTTACTGTTTTCAAAATAAATGAAATCCCTTCAGTTCACATCAGCATTCGACAGTGACTACTACTCTCTGCCATTTGAAATATCATGTAACCTCTAACTCTCACTCCTATCGTCATTTACTTGACGTTTCATATGAGATTTAGATATGGATTTAACACCTAATTTCATAAGAGAAATAGTTGTTTTTTGAACTAATCAGTTTTTATTTACTTTCGTGTTAGCCCTGGATGAAAGACCTAATTAGGCACTCGAATGGTGTGAAACCATCTCGTGCCTAAATAGGTCACTTTCACCTCTCGTGTAACAATCTATTGTTACCTCCTCGTGCGTCCTGCGAGAGGCACATGAGCAGCAGGTTCCTCCTGGAGCAGTCCCCTTCGGCCACCAGCCGGCGGCAGACGTGCGCGAGCGCCGCGCGCACGATGCGCCCGCGCAGCCACGCGCGCGCCGCCGCGCTGCGCGAGTGCGGGTGCGCCGCCGACAGCGAGATGCACCACTCCACCACCGGCGGCGGGAACTGCAACGACACCCCGTGCTTGTCCTCTAGTTGCCGTCGCCTTAAGCCGTTGGGATGGGCCCAGACAGGAGAAACAGCATAGAAGGAAGGGAATAGGATAATGGAAAGACGGAAGGAGAAGTGAGCCAACTTTCACTCATCATACCTAACATGAAGCTCAAGATCTTAGTATCACACTGATCAAGTTAACCTTAAAAGCTCTTATAAAGATACTAAAGTGACGGCCTCTGTGGTTGAGCGAGCTAAGCCTTTGCCGGCGTACCTCACTGCAACGCGGAAGTTCCGGGTTCGATTCCTGGTATAGTAAATTTCGGAAACGTATTTTCTCCGTTATTTACTATGGTCTGGGTGTCTGGGATCGGCCCCGGAGTAGTCCGTTGTATATTACCCATAACACAAGCGTAACTTGCTTAATTTGGGGATATACAATGTGTGTGTTTGTCTGTCGATTATTATTAGTATTATAAAGTTTTCCCTGCGGCTATGCCGCGTGAAAACCCTTGGTAGTAACTCTATGTTACGTATATACAAATTGTTAAAACTTTACTGGTTCTTGTTACTAACTTCACTACAATAACAAAGAAACTAAGTCCGTATAGTCTACGCAACTGCGCAGCGAAACAGAGGCGAGTCGCGGCCAACATGATTTCAAGTAATACAAAGAATGAGATGTTTATGACAACGTAGATACTTGCGAATTGAAAAACGCGATTGCAGCGCCATCTATTTTTCTAATCCATTTATTCCATAGAAATGGCCTAATATATCGGGATAAAATGTACTCTAAGTTTTAATGCGTGTTATAAGTCAACACTAAGTCAAATTTAAATCATATAAGTTCAGTAGTTTCCAAAAAATAAGCGATCGCAGCGCCATCTTTTCCGCTATTTTCGTCTATCCCATGGATAATGACAACATTTATCGGGATGAAAAGTATCCTAAGTTATGCCCCGAGATGTAAGCTAGCTTCGTTTAGAGTTTCATTTAAATCCGTTCAGTAGTTTTCACGTGATGCTCTAACATACAGACAATTTTTTTTTAAATTACATTTTTTCACATTTTTAAACGCAACATACAAACTCGAATCATTTAGTTTTATTATAATATAGATTATAATTATTACCACATGGCTATACTACGCTCAATATTCACACAAACTTTGACTGAGATAATTGAACCGACATACCTGTTGAAAACTATTGAACACTGCCTTCTGCTCCTCTTCACTCAGATGCTTCAAGATTAAAAACACAACATCCACCAGCACTTTGCACCTCATAGTGTCACCAGACAACCAGGTCCTCAACACATTGTCATATAATTTGTAAGCACCATCGAAATCATATTGCCTAGCTATAGCGTCGAATAGACGTCTACTATCAAATTCGACCAGTAAGGTGAAAAGTGGAGTCAGAACTGCACCACAAACTTGCTTACTCCTCATGAAATCAAAATAATGCAAACAGGTCAACTCGACTAACAAATCGAGATTATGTTTATATCTTTCTATTATCGATATATCACATTGTTGATTAGGTATCGATGCAATATCATCTATTTTCAGTGAATCATCAAATTTAATACTGTGTTGCTTCTTCGTTTCTTGCAAAGCAGAACTGCTTAACGTTTGTATCAACGTTATATGATCATTGACCAGTTTCGATATCTCATCATTATCAATAGCGACCGTCTCGATTTGCATTGTGATTGTGGAACCAATGTTTTGCCAGAAGTTCCTCACCAACTGCTCGTAGTGCTCGGTGTTGGTCTCCTTTGATTGTTTGAGCCAATATTTGACGAGCGACGCCATGTTGTTGGCCGACCATTTGATCAGATTGGTCTTGGCTTGGCTTTCGGTGCTGTTTAATATGTTCTTGAGCCAAGTTCTGTGCACATACGAGGCCACTTCGACCACGTAGTCGTTCTGTTGGATAGAAAGGTAGCGCAAACAATCGGCCAAGCTCGCTATCCAATATTGGCGTTCGCTCTTTGAGCTTAATATAGTCTTCTTATCAAGACTGGAAATTGAACCCAATGTTAAATACAAATAGAACATAATTATCATTAATCATAACAGATTTAGATAATAAGCTATTAGTTAATAAAACAAAAAAGTAAGAAAATGTATTAATGTAAGAACAAGTGTAATAAGAGGTGACTAAACAACCCACAGCCAGGTGGTAGGACATTTGCCCGGCTGGATGGCTACCACCCCTGGTCTAAAGTATGTCGCCATAACAACCTTGAGTTGTGTTCCGGCATTAGTGACCAGGTTCCAGTCTCCCTTAAGAGAGCAGCAGCGCATTTGTAGCGACTTTGCTGTTGCAAATGTCCATAGGCGACGGTAACCGCTTTCCATCAAGTGGGCCGTCTGCCTGTCTGCTGATCTCCTGCCATCAAATCTATATATATAAAAATGAATCCCTATTTCCCTTGGTCACGACATCACGCGTGAAGGGCTGGACCGATTTCGCTAATTCTTTTTTGTTGTGGAAAATATAAGAAAATTGCGCGGAAAATTAGAAAATTTAAGAATACTTAACCACCATATAAAATTATTTCTAATCTAACCTTAGCGCTTTGGACAATATAAACTTTTTTAATGTAACCTTATGACGCTTGACAGAATTGACAGAACGCGTGCTGCAAATATCATCAAAGAGGATGTAAAAAACTGAATATCGTTTAAAACAGATGCTTCGGTCGGAGTTATTTTATTAATAAAATACATGTAAAATAATTAATTTAGCTGTAATCGGGTTCCAAGATTTAGGTGAAATTATTTTTGTGTGTATTCAAGTGGGTACTGGATGGTATCGATTCAAATTTGAACCAGATAGATGGCGTTGTAATCGGGTTCCAAGATTTAGGTGAAATTATTTTTGCGTGTGTTCAAGTGGGTCCCGGGATGGTTAAGATTACAGATCTACCGGTAGGTGGCACCGCTAAAGTCTTCCTAAACGGTTGGATCTATTTTGACGATTTTTTTTTGTTTTTATTAAAGTGGATTCAAGAGTGGTTTAAATTGACTATTGGTCCCGGTAAATGTCGCTGCAGTCGGTATCGGCAGGATAACGTCTGTCGGGTACAGCTAGTAAGATATAAAAGCAAAAAGCACCCCCCTTTCCCTGTGTTGTGTTTTAAAAATAAAGACCTCAACTCATGATGGAGGAGAAGGCGCTAAAAAAGAAAGAATAAGAAAATCATGACAGATTCCGAGTTCATAGTGACGTGGGATTCTTAGTTGTTTAGTTTGTGCACGTGATCGTCAATTGTGTTGTTGTCTCACTCTGTTTCTATACGAGTTGTATGAAATGGGTATATTTTCTTGGTATATTACGAGACAGTGATAGTGTTAGTCTTGCGGCTTTTTGGTACATCGATAATTGTCTTAAGGGTTAATAAACTTTTTCAATGACATTTGATGATGATTCATCTCCGAATTAAAAACTGTAATCTAATGATAATTACTTTTTGGTACAATATTTATGTTTTATTGATTTTAATTCTTATTAACAGACTAACACCCAATCAAGCTTATCTCATATATATCACACACATATAAAATTAAGAATAATGAAATTGAAATAATAGATTGGCATACGAGTCTTTTGGAAACTAATACAAAGAACTTATTTTTTTATTGCAGAGCTCAGCAGACGGCTCACCTGATGGAAAGCGATTATCATCGCCTATAGACATTTGCAGGTGCTACAAATGCGCTGCTGCTCTCTTAAGGGAGACTGGAACCTGGCTATTGATGACGGAACACAACTCAAGGTTGTTATGGCGGCATACTCTAGACCAGGGGTGGTAGCCATCCAGTCGGGCAAATGCCCTACCACCTGGATGTGGGTTGTTTTGTGGCCTCTCAAGACAGGATAAACTAATTATGCATTAAGGCGGTTTTTATCGCTAAAGACTGATCTCTTCCAGACCAACCAAGCTAAGATAAAGGTATATTAATCATTATTAAAACAATTTTGATGAAAATTTAAAACGATGATCAACGATGAAAAATAAACATTGATCTAGCTGATTGATGACATTTGGTTAAATGATTAAGATGTTGATGAGACGAGTATGCGACTCACCCGGCGAACATAGCTGCGAAGAAGCTTTCGTAATAGTCTTTACTAAGGAGCTCTTCTGGCAAATGTGCCAGCAATGGCAACAGGATGTTGGAGAGGTGCTTGGCGTCACCCCACCCACCTGCAAATGATTACATCCATACACAAAACCACACCAATGTGTACTCATGTCTGTAGTTGGATAGTATATAAGCGTGCTGTTGTGTGTTTGTTTGCATGTGTGCGTGTGTGTATGTGTGTGTAAGTTGTTGTATATGACCCATATTACTCTAAGCACCTTACTTATAATCGTTTCTTAAATTTAAAGAGACTGCTCAGCAACTGATTGGTGAAAATCTTACCCATAAACTCCTCTTTAGTCGATTATTTTGGGTACAACCTACGTCAATCATTCAAATTTCGTTTATCTGTGCTCCTCTTAGGTAAATAACAGGTAATACGCGTTTATAAGTGAAAAAAAAGATATTCATTGATTAGGGTTTGATTCTGATTCTCTTACTTAAGAGATGGCTAATCGTTTCTTAACGATATTATTATAAGTAAGGCCGTAAATGTATTATACACTACCATATTTTAGTAGTGAAAGAATGACTACACAGATATACAATGCAAAAGTGGATGGATGCAGAAGTCGTGGCAGGCCACGACACACCTTCCATGATCAAATTGATCGTGTACCAGCAGAAGGTGATGTCAGGAGAATTAAGAACAGACGAGCGTGCATGACAAGAGCTATTAATATCAAAGAAGCGAGTGAGGTGTGTAAGAATAAGCCTGAATGGCGCTCTGTTTTTCGTGCCTACCCCGCAAGGGAACTGGCGTGAAGTTATGTATGTATGTATATTTTAGTTCGTAGATAATGTAGTTGGGCACTGATTTTATACTATATACTGTTTTTTTTTCTTATGTTACTTTAGTGTATTATCTAGTTAATTATCCTAAATAAATAAAATAAAAGTAATGAAATTTGGTGTATGGACTTATCGCCTCTGGCAGCCTTCAATTAAAACGACTTGTCCTTTTTTACTATCAAAATGACTCGATAATACAAAAGAAATCTTATAGATGATTCCCTAAGTCCCTAACTCAAAGGGCGTGGGTTCGATCCTGGCCGGAACGCACGCACCATTTAGTCAGTTTTCTGACCTAATGTGCATATTGTTGCAATTACCACATGCTAACAACGGTGAAGGAAAACATCGCGATGCAACCTGCACATCGAGATAATCGATGTGTCAAATCTTCCGCCTTGGACAAGCGTGGCGGCTATACTGTCCGTTCCCCTATAATGGGAGGCCCCAGCCCAGCTGTGGGACCTTTATGGTCTGTTATCACATTATTACATAATTACTTATAGATGGACCATTGATTGACGGCCTCTGTGGTTGAGTGGGCTAAGCCTTTGCCGGCGTACCTCACTACAACGCAGAGGTTCCGGGTTCGATTCCTGGTATAGTAAATTTCGGAAACGTATTTTCTCCGTTATTTACTATGGTCTGGGTGTCTGGGATCGGCCCCAGAGTAGTCCGTTGTATATTACCCATAACACAAGCGTAACTTGCTTAATTTGGGGATATACAATGTGTGTGTTTGTCTGCCGATTATTACTATTATTTTTATTACTTATCTAATTAACAAGCAAAAAAACCTGCTTTTTACAAAATTATACAAAATATAAGAAAAGGAAACAATAATAAATTTAAAAAATAACCCAAAAACAATAATAATATATAGATAATTGTCTCACCATTTTCCAGGACGTCCAAAATTCTTTTACACAGCAAGTTCTTCTTGTCCAAATATTTGTGCCAATCCTGTGAAACATTAGCAAGTATCTCTCAACTGAATTGATATTTAAATATTAAAATTAATTGCTTTTATTGACAAGTTACAAAGTTACAAACAATTTCCGCGCGGCCTGTCGTAAGAGGCGACAGAACAACCCACAGCCAGGTGGTAGGGCATTTGGCCGACTGGATGGCTACCACCCCTGCTCTAAAGTATGTCGCCATAACAACCTTATGTTGTGTTCCGGCATCAGTGACCAGGTTCCAGTTTCCCTTGAGAGAGTAGCAGCGCATTTGTAGCACCTTCGGTGTTGCAAATGTCCATAGGCGATGGTAACCGCTTTCCATCAAGTGGGCCGTCTGTCTGTTTGCTGAACTCCAGCAATAAAAAAAAAGAAGTATTTTTGTAATCCAATTTTTTTAAAGGTGTTTAATTTTCCTAAAATACTGATAAAGCCAGGTTAGCCGGCATATTATTTAAAAATTGCTAAATAAGTTATTGTATGTTTAGGAGGTGTCGCGGCACGATTTACAACGGGAAGCTACACACCGGTCCAGCCGAGTATGAGATCAGTACGCTCGCGCCGGTGTGTACACGCAATATCACCATTACCTATGACAAACGCTTATTGTCTATGGCCAACCGCCAATATTCGAATATCAAGAACAGAACATACATACATAACTTCACGCCAGTTCCCTTGCGGGGTAGGCACGAACAACAGAGTGCCATTTAGGCTTATTCTTACACACCTCACTTGCCTCTTTGACTTTCATAACTCTTGTCAGAACAGAACGACGACAAAAATTGTACGCGCAAGAAAATTTATTGTAAATTCGCAAAATAGAAAAATATACGCATATTTCAACCCAACGGGTGCATCATTGAAGAATTTTTACGCAATAGGGGAGGAATGCTCCGGTGGTTCGGGCATGTGGAAAGAATGCATGATGAAAGAATGACTAAACAGATATACAATGCAAAAGTGGATGGATGCAGAAGTCGTGGAAGGCCACGACACACCTTCCATGATCAAATTGATCGTGTACTAGCAGAAGGTGATGTCAGGAGCCTTAAGAACAGACGAGCGTGCATGACAAGAGTTATGAATATCAAAGAAGTAAGTGAGGTGTGTAAGAATAAGCCTGAATGGCGCTCTGTTGTTCGTGCCTACCCCGCAAGGGAACTGGCGTGAAGTTATGTATGTATCAAAAACTGATGTTGCCGCCATATACCCGTAACCGTCAAAGGAAAATAAGTATTAATATCCTCCCATCGTCCTCTCTCTTTCTCTCTCTGTCTGTCCTATTCGCCACAACACGCGCGCGAACGAGACGCACAACGGGAAGAAACAACGTCTATGGCGCTGCGCTTCCGTATCTGTCAAAAGGGAGTTTTTGGCGAGAACTGAAAGGGGACGTTGTGATGTGCAGTTTTATTTTCTAAAAATGTGTAAAATCCCTCAAAAATGAACAACAGTTGTAGGTTATTGATAGTTTTTGAGTAGTAATCATGTTTTTTGTGAGAAATGTGAACTGTATAGTCAAATGTGGCCTTTTGAGTTGTCACAAGAACTCCGATGAACGGCACTAGCTGATTACCTACAGTTCAGCTGTGCTACACATAGGCTTAAGATAATGAAGAAACTATATTGTAAACTAAGATCTGGCTTAAAGGCCTAGCTGCCAAGCCATAAACTTAAATAAAAATAAAAGCTACCGCTTCAAGTACGTTAGCGTGTCACAAAAAATACTAAATTCCAAAACGAACCAACAAACAAATGAGTGTTCCATATTACTCCTATTATCCTATAACGCATCACCAACTGGTATACGAGGTTTATAGGCTCTTTAAAAAGTTAGTGTTATTCATAATCGAATGTTTGATAGCTCTTTTAACCAGATTATAAATAATAAAACTACGTTTTAACAGTTTTAAGCGCGGTAATTTTATTTGATTTTGGTTTTTCCGACGTTTCGGCCACTTTTCAGTGGCCGTGATCACGGAAGACAAAGATGTCAAGTGTCAACGAGTATTGTTAAAGTTTTATTTAGCCTACCGCCAACTTGTTCATTTTAATTTTGTTCATGGTTATTATTTACTCTATGGGAGCTTAATCTAATTTACTACCGCTTCGCGACTTGTTATGGTTTGAAGAGAAGAAGCGGCGCGAGAAACTCTTCAGCAAACATGCCTAGCTCTAATAACTTTATATAATATTAAAATGGGTAGAAGGAAAAATAAAAGTAATTATCAGTCATGTTGGTTTGTGTTCCGTTGTACGCAGAAAGAGCTCAGTGTCTTGAGGTCTGGCAACTGCTTTTTGCTGGGTTTGGATCTTGATAGTTTTGATGATTGGATCCCAAACAGGTGGTACTTGCCAACCATCATCTCTATTGAAATTTGGGTGTCTTTTGATTGCAATAGCAATAAAACCAAAATCAAATAAAATTACCGCGCTTAAAACCGTTAATACAAGTCGCGAAAACTTAAAGAAAATATTATATAACAGTAATGAATAAGAGTCCAAGGCATCTATTTGGCAGCAAATGGAGTTTGTGGATTGTTTTGTTTACTTGGTGAGGATTGAAACAAAAAAAAGAGGAAAACCAGGATTATTGAGTATTTGGTATAGTTCTTAAAAGCAGCATAAGACTTACCTCGACATTATGCATGAAGAGGAGTAAGCAGCCCCAGAGCTGTGCGGCCACGAGCGAGTTCTGCTCGTTGGCAGCCCCCAGAAGCAGGCGGATGCTCTTGGCGCCGTACTTCTCGCCGAAGGTCGACTTGAACCTCTCAATTATACGCCCCAGGGCAGCGTACCACGCAGCGCTGAGTTGCATTTTTTTTTTTCAATTTTATTTTATTTTATTATTAAACTCACGTTATAAGTTGCAACAGATTTTATAATACATTTACATAATACATCATATTTTTTTTTAATTTATTTAAAAGAATGACTAAACAGATATATAATGCAAAAGTGGATGGATGCAGAAGTCGCGGAAGGCCACGACACACCTTCCATGATCAAATTGATCGTGTACTAGCGGAGGGTGATGTCAGGAGCCTTAAGAACAGACGAGCTTGCATGACAAGAGTTATGAATGTCAAAGAGGCAAGTGAGGTGTGTAAGAATAAGCCTAAATGGCACTCTGTTGTTCGTGCCTACCCCGCAAGGGAACTGGCGTGAAGTTATGTATGTATGTATGTGTATGTATGTATTTAAAAGAAAAATACAAAAAAATATCATTGACAGCTTGACAGTTGAGAGGTGATAAATATTTGAGATTTTTTGTTTGCTCATACAAGAAGAAAGATACACCTGTGTACCTGGAGTACTTGATGCGTTAAAGTATATTTTTTTTGCAAATCACGAAAAAAGAAAAGAAAAGAGAGATTTATTTAGAACTACAACAGAAATAATGTTATGTTGTTTACATTTATATTATTTAACTAGCTAGCGTGCGGCTTTTTTAACTATCCCACGGGAACTCTAACTTTTCGGGATCAAAAGTATCCTATATGTTCACCAGGGACATAAGCTACCACCATACAAAATCTCATTTAAATCGGTCCCGTCGTTTCGGAGATTAGCCAGTACAAACAGACACACAGACAAACAGAGAAACAAAATTTAAAAAAAAAATCTAATTTAGTTCTATTTCACTTCTTACATCCCCTGACTCGATTTTTAGCATTTTTTTCATTGTACAGAAATTCGACCTCTACAATTTTATCATATGTATAGATTAATCATTCATTAATCAATCACTCCGGGTTCGATTCCTGGTATAGTAAATTTCGGAAACTTTCTCCGTTAATTACTATGGTCTGGGTGTCTGGGATCGGCCCCAGAGTAGTCCGTTGTATATTACCCATAACACAAGCGTAACTTGCTTAATTTGGGGATATACAATGTGTGTGTCTGTCTGCCAAAAAAAAAAAGAATATGTAGTTTTACACATGTACTAATTTATTGTTAGTCTCAAATTCAATTGAATCCACAACATAAATAGTATTATTAATCTGTATTATTCATAAAGTATCATTTAGTGTTGGGAGTTCTTGGCGGGAACTGAAAGGAGATGTTGCGCTGTGCAGTTTTATCAAAATGAACAATAGTTGTAGGATATTGATAGTTTTTGAGTAGTAATTATGTATTTTATGAGAAATGTGAACTATATAGTCAAATGTGGCTTTTGAGTTGTCACAAGAACTCCGTTGAATGGCACTAGCTGATTACCTACAGTTCAGCTGTGCTACACATAGGCTTAAGAAAATGAAGAAACTACATTGAATCTAAGATCTGGCTTAAAGGCCTAGCTGTCAAGCCATAAAGCCCAAAAAAAATGGTGATTATATTTTTTAATTCTAAACTAGGCGAAGTCTGTATTCTAGAGATCAACATTAGCATAACAATATTTTAATACTTTAAATTAATATGGTACCTATCTAATAGCCCTGCTACACCTGGGATAGTGTTAGCGTGTTACTATATCACGCAGATATATCTAAAATGCTACATTGTTAATGACGTTAATCGTTGACAGACAATTCATGTATTTATAGACTGCACCATCAAGGGTTGCCAGGAAGAGATTGCTTTTTAGCGACAAGGCCGCCTGTTGTACTATCAACAACTATTATACTATACTACCTCTGTGAACTTGGCAGCCGACTTTCAAATTTTTTTTTTTTAAATTGCCATCGGATTCTACGTCGTTTGTACCCGTTTGTACCACTTTGATTTTCGTTTGTACCTCAAACCAAAAAAAGTTACAGCGTTTTCAAAATTTGACCCGCAGCCGACTTTGCAGAATCGAAAATTTTCAAAAGGGGTCTGATTCGGTGTCGTTTGTACCCGTTTGTACCACCTTCATTTTTCATTTTTCTCAAAACCCAAAAAAGATACGGCACTTTGAAAATTTCGAAAAACCAACTTCTACAATTTTTGGAATTTCCGAAATCTTCAAACGGGGATCGAAGCGGAATCGTTTGTACCCGCAGAAATCACTATCGTTTTTGTTTGCACCTCAAACCAAAAAAATTTATCGATCCCCGTTTGAAGATTTCGGAAATTCCAAAAATTGTGGAAGTTGGTTTTTTGAAAATTAAAAAACGTTCCAAAAATTTTTCGGTTTGAGGTACAAACGAAACTCGAAGCGGTACAAACCTCACGGCGCCGTCACGAATCGAACCCTTTTTGCAGAATTGAAATATCTTTAAAATTACGGAAAAGACGAGTATGCAATTTCTGAAAAACTAAACATGCTCCCCGATTTTTTTGGTTTGAGGTACAAACAAAAACGATAGTGATTTCTGCGGGTACAAACGATTCCGCTTCGATCCCCGTTTGAAGATTTCGGAAATTCCAAAAATTGTAGAAGTTGGTTTTTCGAAATTTTCAAAGTGCCGTATCTTTTTTGGGTTTTGAGAAAAATGAAAAATGAAGGTGGTACAAACGGGTACAAACGACACCGAATCAGACCCCTTTTGAAAATTTTCGATTCTGCAAAGTCGGCTGCGGGTCAACTTTTGAAAACGCTGTAACTTTTTTTGGTTTGAGGTACAAACGAAAATCAAAGTGGTACAAACGGGTACAAACGACGTAGAATCCGATGGCAATTTCAAAAAAAAAATTTTTGAAAGTCGGCTGCCAAGTTCACAGAGGTTACTATACTAGGAAAACCTCCTATATAATCCGGCTCGAAGGACCAAATTATGTAGGGGGGTTTCCTACATAGGCTGTTAATGATACGATGTTTTAAGATGTTAATTGTTTAAATTATGGCAATGAAAATGATGGTGCTTATGATGATGCTAAGATCAGTGGCTGTTTTTCTAACTGCTAAATGAGTACTGATGCGAATGATATGTTACAATGCACGTGTCGGCGTAAACCTCTGACACGGCAACTTTTTTTTTTATTGCAGGAGATCAGCAGACAGGCAGACGGCCCACTTAATGGAAAGCGGTTACCATCGCCTTTTACATTTGCAACACCAAAGGTGCTACAAATGCGCTGCTGCTCTCTTAAGGGAAACTGGAACCTGGTCAATAATGCCGGAACACAACTCAAGGTTGTTATGGCGACATGCTTTAGACCAGGGCTGTTAGCCATCCAGTCGGGCGAATGCCCTACCACCGGCTGTGGGTTGTTAAGTCGTCTTATGACAGGCCGCCCCAACGCAGGGAATTGTATTCTTTCTCCGTTCCTGCACGGATAAAAACAACGTATGGTTGTTGTATTATACTTTAGTGTACAATAAAGAGTTATTTATCTATCATGTATATACATTAATCAATAACGGCGTTATATTTTTAAGCTGTAGTTCACATTTGGTCACTAACACTAATGCAGGTGGGGGAGGGGCACAAGAGTGAGAGTGTGTGTGGTGATTCATAAACTCCTGTATTACATGTTGAGATTATAGATAGATAGATAACAATCTATTGCTCACCAAAACAAAAACAAAATGCATAAATATGTCGGGTTCACGCCGGGAGCGAACGAATGACGCTCCGAGAGTAACACAATAATAATCTGAAATATTATAATCAAAGTTTATTACACTAGAATTATTACAACACTGCACACTAATACACAGAAATATTAGGACAACTCCAAGAGTTGCATCCACGCTTGTCAGGTGTCGAGCAGCAATTTGCCCTTCAAGAATACTGCGTTATCGAGCAGTAATTATCGACCACAATATATTATGTGCTCCTCGTCCAAGACTACCAATGTAGACTGTCGGTTGAAGACTGCCCCTCCTCTGCCCGAACACCCAGTATTTATAAGGTCCTCGTAGCGCGCCGCAGTAACACCATCCGGTAATGCTGTGGCGCCACTTCAGTTACATTTCCTTCATAAAACCAACTTCCGCCATACGTATTAACTTCCAACATCCGGTTACTCCATTACCGATATCCGTTAGCTTAATAATAAATGCTTCTACGTTGACATCCGGTTAAACGTCTTCCGATTACTACATGAAAGAATACTCTATCCGGTTATTGACTACTTCCGTCATATTGTTACTTTATAATAACAAATTCGATTCCTACAAATACAATACTTGTTGGCCAAACAACAGGTGACCTTATCTCTAAAGGCTATCTCTTCCAGGCAACTTAGCTTCACAGAAATTCTCAACTAATCTGGCGATGTAGGCGGAGCAGAAGAAAGACAGGACTGTACCATTTAAATATACATACTTAGACTAATTTATAGAATACCAATATATACATACATACATACATAACTTCACGCCAGTTCCCTTGCGGGGTAGGCACGAACAACAGAGTGCCATTTAGGCTTATTCTTACACACCTCACTTGCCTCTTTGACATTCATAACTCTTGTCATGCAAGCTCGTCTGTTCTTAAGGCTCCTGACATCACCTTCTGCTAGTACACGATCAATTTGATCATGGAAGGTGTGTCGTGGCCTTCCACGACTTCTGCATCCATCCACTTTTGCATTGTATATCTGTTTAGTCATTCTTTCATCATGCATTCTTTCCACATGCCCGAACTGCCCGACACTCTCTTTCAGACCAACTCTCTTTCTTACTTCGGTATTACGAACGCGGTCCGCGAGCGTCACTCCGCAGATTTTGCGCAGTGCTCGCATCTCGACCGCGTTTACTCTACTTTCATGCTCTAATATATACGTATATACGAAATAATAAGATGTTCGTGGTGTTACCGCAGCGTGGGCGAGGGGCTGGAGGCGTGTTTCCAGAAGAGGCCGCTCTGCAGCAGCGGCGCCAGCTCCGCCCACAGCCAGCGCTCGTGCGCCGCGGGCAGGTGCTGGCTGAAGTACTGCAGCCCCTGCAGGCTGCCCGCCACGATCCTGCACTGCTGCAGCTCGCGCTCCTCGGCGTCCTCGGGCCTGTTATATTCACAGGGCATCACACCTATTCTATGTTGTGTACACACACACTTATCTATGACTAGTGGTCGCCCGTGGTCGAAATTCGACCATAATAATTTGTTGCCAAAGACTATACTTCTATAATCACAGATTTCGCCAAGGCTGCACTGTTCATTGGGCTTTGATAATAAACAAAAGAGTATATATGCGTGTGTGTGTCAAATACATGGTAGTGTGTGTAATGTTTTTTTATTGATTTAATGTATTTGTTATGCATAATTGTTAAAAAATATTAGCATTCTGCACTCCTCTTCTATATTCCTATTAATATTATAAATGCGAAAGTAACTCTGTCTGTCTGTCTGTTCCGTTTTCACGTAAAAAATACTAGACCGATTTGGCTGAAACTCAATATATATATATTTTCGATGCCGAGAATGAACATAGGATACTTTTTATCCCGGAAAATGGGATAGTTTCCGGGATAAAAGTATATTTGTCTCTCTGTTTGTTATCTTTTTATGGAAAGACTATTGGACCGATTTGGCTGATACTCGGTACATATGTAATTTGAATACCGAGGGTGGCCAAGGGATACTTTTCTTCCCGCATACTGGGATAGATTTATGTAAAGTTTATCCCGGAAACTAGGATAGGTTTTTTATTTGTGGTTTGCCATTTTCGTCATTTTGTTTATTTTGGTCAATTTGGTCGTTTAGGTAGTTTCGGTAGTTTTGTTTGGCAGTTTTGGTAGTTGTGGTAGTATTGGTTGGTAGTTTTGCTATTTTCGGTAGTTTATGCTGGTAGTTTTGGTAGCTGTAGTAGTTTTGTTAGTTGTGGTAGTTTTGTTTTGTAGATTTGGTAGTTTCGGTAGATTTGGTAGTTCTGGTAGTTGTGGTAGTTTTGGTTTGTAGATTTGGTAGTTATGGTAGTTTTGGTTGGTAGATTTGGTAGATTCGGTTATTTTGGTAGTTGTGGTAGTTTTGATAGTTGTGATAGTTTTGGTAGTTGTGGTAATTTTGATAATTGTGGTAGTTTTGGTAGTTGTGGTAGTTTTGGTAGTTGTGCTAGTTTTAGTAGTTGTGGTAGTTTGGTTAGTTGTGGTGGTTTTAGTAGTTGTGGTAGTTTTGATTGGTAGATTTGGTAATTGTGGTAGTTTTGGTAGTTGTGGTAGTTTTGATTGGTAGATTTGGTAATTGTGGTAGTTTAGGTAGTTGTGGTAGTTTTGGTTGGTGGATTTGGTAGTTACGGTAGATTTGGTAGTTGTGGTACTTTTAGTAGTTGTGTTAGTTTTGGTTTGTAAATTTGGTAGTTTCGGTAGTTGTGGTAGTTTTGGTAGTAGTGGTAGTATTGGTTGTTGTGGTAGTTTTGGTTTGTAGATTTGGTAGTTATGTTAGTTTTCGATGGTAGATTTATTTTGGTAGTTTTGATAGTTGTGGTAGTTTTGGTTGGTCGATTTGGTATATTCGGTTGTTTTGGTAGTTGCGGTAGTTTGGATAGTTGCGGTAGTTTGGATAATTGTGGTAGTTTTGGTAGTTGTGGTAGTTTTGGTAGTTGTGGTAGTTTTGGTAGTTGAGGTGGTTTTGGTGGTTTTGGTAGTTTTGGTAGTTTGGATTGGTAGATTTGGTAATTGTGGTAGTTTTGGTAGTTTTGATTGGTAGATTTGGTAATTGTGGTAGTTTAGGTAGTTGTGGTCGTTTTGGTTGGTGGATTTGGTAGTTTTGGTTGGTAGATTTGGTAGTTTCGGTAGTTTTAGTACGTTTGGTAGTTTTGGTCGTTTGGTTTCGTTTGTAAGTTTGTATGGGGGACCAATCATTTATCAAGTTTATAGATATAAAAATTCACAATCTTTAAAAAATGCGACTTTCACTCGATCTGTCTGTCTAAATACCGAAAATGGACATAGATACTATTCATCCCGGTAGATCGGATAGTTTGCGATATAAAATGAATCTTCCGAGGGCAAATAGCACCAACATAAAAATACAATACAATATATCCTGTATTAACGCCTGCTCTTAAAACAAGAGGTACGCACTAGAGTTTGACGCGCGGCGGAGCCGCGGGGTAAACTCTAGTACTTCTATAATCACAGATATCGCCAAGGCTACACTGTTCATTTGACTTTGACAATAAACAAAAGAGTATAGTATATATGCGTGTGTGTGTCAAATACATGGTAGTGTGTGTAATGTTTTTTATATATATTTAATGTATTTGTTATGCATAATTTTGAAAAAATATTAGCATTCTGCACTCCTTCTCTATATAAACTATAAGTGTACAAAATTACATACTCGGCTATCCGCACAATTTTCGTAAAAAGGAGTACAAAGTTTTTGCTTCACGTATTCATATAATGATTATTGATAACTAATAATTTTTTTATTGAAGGAGTTCAGCAGACAGACAGACGACCCACTTGATGGAAAGCGGTTACTATGTCCTATGAACATTTGCAATACCTAAGGTGCTACAAATGCGCTGCTGCTTTTATAAGGGAGGCTGGAACCTAGCCACTGATGCCGGAACACAACTCAAGGTTGTTATGGCGACATACTCTAGACCAGGGTTGGTAGCCACTCAGTCAGGCAAATGCCCTACTACCTGGCTGTGGGTTGTTTTGTCACCTTTTACGACAGGCCGCCCCAACGCAGGAAATTGTATTCTTTCTCCGTTCCTGCACGGATAAAGGTACTACTATTTATTCACTTTCCGTACCATCCATTGAATTTTGACATTAGATGTACACAGCTTATGTCAAATTTCAATCAATAGTAAGACAAATGAACGGTCTGTAAGATATAAGAACCGGTCCTTAACCATAAAAGCATAACAGTAAAACAAAGTACATCAACAACTTTGGGACAACCTAGAGGATTGCAGGCGAGCCAAGCTGGCACTGCCCCGAGCAAACCTGCGTTTATTTAGGAGAATCCCGCTTAAGCGCCTTAAGCCTTAAGGAGTCGATCCCAACTAAGACCAGTTATTGGTGTAGCCACTGGACATGACAATTTTAACAGACATCTTTTTCACATAATATTTTCTTAAGTTTTCGCGACTTGTATTCATAATAAAACTACGTTGTAACGGTTTTAAGCGCGGTAATTTTATTTGATTTTGGTTTTATTGCTATTACAATCAAAAAATACCCAAATTTCAACAGAGAAGATGGTTGGCAAGTACCACCTGTTTGGGATCCAATCATCAAAACTATCAAGACCCAAACCCAGCAAAAACCAGCTGCCAGATCTCAGGACACTGTGAGCTCTTTCTGCGTGCAACGGAACACAAACCAACATGACTGATAATTACTTTTATTTTACCTTCCACCCATTTTAATATTATATAAAATTATTAGAGCTAGGCATGTTTGCTGAAGAGTTTCTTGCGCCGCTTCTTCTCTTCAAGCCACAACATGTTGCGAAGCGGTAGTAAATTAGATTAGGCTCCCATAGAGTAAATAATAACCATGAACAAAATTAAAATTAACAAGTTGGCGGTAGGCTAAATAAAACTTTAACAATACTCGTTGACACTTGACATCTTTGTCTTCCGTGATCACGAAACGTCGGAAAAACCAAAATCAAATAAAATTACCGCGCTTAAAACCGTTAAAACACATCTTTTTAATATACGTGGCACCAACAGCCCCAGAAACAGCCGCCCATGTCCTACTTGAATGCGGAGAGGTGGGCCAATACGGGGCGAAGTATCTGGACCTCCCAGGTATCGTCAGAGAAGTGGACTTCCTGGAGGAGCTGGGCTGGATGGAGTAACCCCTCATCCACCCTCGCAAGCAAAACACAAGAACACATGAAGAAGAACAAACAAAAGTTTGTATTTATAATATTAGTATCGAAAGGAATTATCGTCCAGAGTGTGGCACACACCCTTATACATCCAACCATATTATACAACACTTCTAAACCATCTTACAAGTGTAAAACTTTCAAAGTACAAACTTTAAACCTAATTAATTGGGATGTGGTCAGTTTGGGGTCAAATAAGAAATAATAGTTTAAAAGTTTAATTTTACAATAAAATCATTTTTTCTTACACTATTTTTAATTCAAATTTATTTTCTATTTTTTACTTGGATTTTCTATAAATGCGTATTTTTTTTAGTTTTTTGAAAAAAGAAATGAATGGAAATGATAAAATGGAACGTTATGTAAAAATGAGATTTTTAAATACAAGCTTTTGAGATACTGGATATCATGTAGCAGCAGAGTGCTAGCCAAGACAAGTAAAACGAGCCCAAACATGACGGGTCTATTTTGTTTAGTACAGGAGTTCCTATGGCCACCTTCCGACTCCATCATCAGATCAGCTCCATGGTACCACATTATTGCATTGTCACGCGATATACACATACGTGCCAAATTTCAGCTCAATTGGAAACCGGGAAGTCGATCAAATTTAACTTGAAAGATTCCGTTACATACTAACATACATACATACTAACATACGAATGAAGCTAATAAAACTGTATTAAAATAGTATGTGATGCACCTTACTTTTTGATGAGGGTCAAATCAGCATTGCCGATGAGGCTGGACAGAAAGTGGGCCATCACCTCCGCCTTGCAGAAGGACATCACTTCTGGCAACTTCTTGTCAGGGAATGTGCTCTGCGGAATTAATATGTGTGACATTATTTGTGCTTTTGTAATTATATAATTTTACATTAATGTGACAAGGACAAGGATATTACATACATACATACATAACTTCACGCCAGTTCCCTTGCGGGGTAGGCACGAACGACAGAGCGCCATTCAGGCTTGTTCTTACACACCTCACTCGCTTCTTTGACATTCATAACTCTTGTCATGCACGCTCGTCTGTTCTTAAGGCTCCTGACATCACCTTCTGCTAGTACACGATCAATTTGATCATGGAAGGTGTGTCGTGGCCTAAGGTGATATTATTCATAATGATATAAGAAAATATAAACTGCTTGTATTGTACGTCCGAAAGAATACAACGCCTTCGCTGTATTTATGTTTGCGATAGTTTATACAATAAATAGTATTATATTCTATTAAACTGTAGAAGTAATGTGGTTCTAGAATGAACAGCCAAATTTTGCAATTTTTGCAAGTAATATTATGGAGGTATCGTTATATTGCCGTCTCGCTCGCACAACTAGAAAATGCAGCGCCATATTGCTACACAATTTCAATTTGTTCCTTTGAAACAGTGTTAAAAATTGTTGATGTAGGTTTCTTACATACATTTGTGTAAAATCTATTCTATTAAACTATAGAAGTAATGTGGTTTTAGAATGAACAGCCAAATTTGCAATTTTTGCAAGTAATAATATGGAGGTATCGTTATATTGCCGTCTCGCTCGCACAAATAGAAAATGCAGCGCCATATTGCCACACAATTTGTTCCTTTGAAACAGTGTTAAAAATTGTTGATGTAGATTTTTTACATACATTTGTGTAAAATCGACTCATTAAAAAAAAAATATACTAATTATTATTTATCTCAAAATCGTATCTACTTAACATGAAACCATTTTTAAATTTTGAGTACAAGAAATTATTTTAAAAAAATGTACTTAATATTATTAATAACTAGCCGTGCCTGCGACTTTGTCCGTGGGGATTTTTGTCACAGCACCCTAAAAAAAGTAGTCTAAGACTTATAACGTCAGCTATCTGCCAGTGAGTCTCGTGAAAATCGCTCCAGCTGTTTCTGAGATTAGCCAGTACATCCAGACAGACGAACAAAAATTTTAAAAATTGTTTTTTTGATATAATTACCATATGAAATATATACAGTACTTATATACAAAATCAGTTTTGCACCAAATCAATTATAAGCATTTAGCAAAAAGCTGTTATGAAATTACAAACAGACAGTTCAATTATTTATCTGTACAGATAATACATACGTTGAGTGATTTTTGCGCGTGCGTCTGCGCGGGCGCATGGTCATCGTACTGCGCCTGCAGCCACGCGGGCAGCAGCTGCTTGAGGTGCGGCGCTACTTGCCGCCCGCACGCCGCCACTATCGCCCCGTGGCAAATCTCAAAAATCAATGCAAAAAACATTTATTGCAAATGCTATCCATGCAGGAACGGAGAAAGAATACAATTTCCTGCTGCCGGGCGGGCTGTCGTAAGAGGCGACTAAACAACCCACAGTCAGGTGGTAGGGCATTTGCCCGACTGGATGGCGACCACCCCTAGTCTAAAGTATGTCGCCATAACAACTTTGAGTTGTGTTCCGATATTAGTGACCAGGTTCCAGTCTCCCTTAAGAGGGCAGCAGCGCATTTGTAGCACCTTTGGTGTTGTAAATGTCCATAGGCGATGGTAACCGCTTTCCATGCAGTGGGCCGTCTGCCTGTCTGTTGAACTCCGGCAATAAAAAAAAAAAAATACCAACTTCCTCCCGTCCCTAACCCCATGCTGTTTGTTTCATCTCTCCTATGGCGGTTGTTTTATGTGGTGCTTTGGTGGTGGACTGGTGAAGCACCACAAGCCGAGAGCCCATGGCTCAATCGCCGTGGGCTCGTATTCACAATAAGATGGCAAGTTGTTGTACTCTTGTAGTATATTGCTTTCTTAATTGTTGTTAATTTAACTTAGACTATATATACAAAACTCTTAATGTCTACATGAACACCAATATTCTAATCATTATTAAACATCACGTTAACATGTTTATGAGATTGGATATTTTTGTTGATATAGAAAAAAACGCAATCTTAACCCTTAAACGGGGCCAAATTTAATATTATTTTTTGTCCATAACCGGCCAGCTGCCATCAAAATTGCCACGCCAAAACCAAGAGAATTATATCGTCTCTTTTACTCTAATACAAATTCTATGTAGTTAGAAGGAGAAAGCATCAGTTCAACGTTTGTTTCAATTATCTGTATTTGAGCACAAATTTGTGGTGCATCCCAATTTGCCGGGTGCGACACTCGAAAAAAAATTTGTGGTGGTTCCATCTTCAAGGGTTAACGATAATAATAATAATAATATAATCGGCAGACAAACACACACATTGTATATCCCCAAATTAAGCAAGTTACGCTTGTGTTATGGGTAATATACAACGGACTACTCTGGGGCCGATCCCAGACACCCAGACCATAGTAAATAACGGAGAAAATACGTTTCCGAAATTTACTATACCAGGAACCTCTGCATTGCAGTGAGGTACGCCGGCAAAGGCTTAGTCCGCTCAACCACAGAGGCCGTCTAACAGTGATATTTATTATCTGTATTTACATAGCATCACATTCATGCGTTCACCATAGTCTTTAACTGTGATAAATTATACATGAATAAAGTGGTGGATGAAACGTGATGCAACATCTATCCCATACTAAAGGCTGCCACCACATTGCCATTGCCTCTGGTGTTGCAAATGTCTATAGCCAACAGTGAGCTCTTTCTATTACATGGCCCATTTGCTTGTTTAACAATTCCACAATAAAAAATTGTATGTCTGTGCAGTTCCCAAGCAATGGAAGTGAAACTTCAGAGAATATACTCACAGATAATTCTTCTCCTTTATTAATATAATTATAATTAACTTTTATTAATCTTAATATATATAAATCACGTGTCACACTTGACCGATTTTTCATCTCATTCTGATTTAATCAAATTTGCACACCATGTGCAGTTTGATCCGACTTGAAAGATAGGATAGCTTACATTTGGACCCGGTAGGTGGCGCTGCAATCGGGTTCTAAATTTTATTTCTTCAGGGCAGAACAACGTCTGCCGGGACAGCTAGTGTAAATATAATTCCTTTAGCCTACATCTATCAACGTATTATAATTCGAAAGAATCTATCTAAATTACACTTTAAATCATTAGAATAAAGTTAAAAATTCAATGCACTTCAAATTTTTTAAGTTTTAATTAAATTGAAAATTAATACTAACTGGTAATGAGAAATGTATTTTATTTTGAATGTAATAAAGTTGAATTTTATGTGTTTATCTCTTTTTAGTGTCACCTTTTCGTTTCATCGATTTTTAAATTACAATGATTCTAAAGAAGTTTCTTTTCAAAAAATGATACTATGTATAAACAAAATTAGTGTGATTTCAACTTCTTTCTATTACTTAAAGCACTGCGAATGTGTAATCTATATGCCACTATTCAAAAATGTAGTGAAAAAGAGAAAAATAAAGATCAGGGCACGCAGAGTTGGTAGAGCTTCCACTTTTTCAAGACCCCTGGCATAAGGCGAAGGAAGGTACACCAAGGGGCTTTAGTGGGCGTTCCCAACTTAGTTGGCAATAGCCCTTTTTGGGGGGGTGCTATAGTCACCCCAACTCGGTTGGTGGGCCCATGCCTGTGCACCCACACACCTCCACCATGTTTCTCCCGTGGTGGTTAATCCTCATTAACCGACTTCAAAAAAAAAAGGAGGAGGTTCTCAATTCGTCGGGATCTTTTTTTTTATGTATGTTCACCGATTACTCCGAGATTTATGATCCGATTTACGTGATTCTTTTTTTGTTCGACGCGGAATAGCTGCCAATTGGTCCCCTAAAAATTTGACACAGTTTGGCCCAGTAGTTTTCATTTTATGAACATTTTTTATGAAATTTTTTCTATTCCGTTCCATATGAACACCAATTACTCTGAGATTTATTATCCGATTTACATGATTCTTGTTTAGTTTGATGCGAAATAGTTGCCATTTGGTCCCCTAAAAATTTAACATAGTTTGGCCCAGTAGTTTTCAATTTACGAACATTTTTTTGTTCCCGTTTCTTGGGACCTATATTTTTTAAGGAGCGCGGCACCTTTCGTAGGTCTACCCATACATAGCTAGACACTAAAAAGTAACAAATAAAATAAAAAAACTTCGTTTAAAAAAAACCGACTTCAAAAACTAAAAAGTATAAAATAACTTATTTCTAAAACTATTATTATTAATATATATTATTTAAAACATCTTAAAGTCCGTGCTTAGTAATTTTCAAAATATAGTAATTTTTATGTTTTACTTTGCACCGACTTCAAGATGTTTTAGAACATATATATTAATAACAATAGTTTTAAAAATAAATTATTTTATACTTTTTACTTTTTTAAGTCGGTTTATTTAAATGAAGTTTTTTTTCTACACTTCACGTAAGATATCAATTGTCAAATCTTTAAAGATCATAATATGGTTGCTTAATGACTGTTTTCAGTTTCTGAGAAAAAGACTGATATACAAAGACCGATGATGAAAATGTAAAGGTGCCATATTTGACAAAATTGCTACAAAGATTTAAAAAGAAATAAGTAGCACCTTAACATACCTGCGTCATTTCCCTGACCTTTCTATCTGTGTCTGCAGTCAGTATTTTGTAGAAATATGTCCAACTAGGCAAGGCCTGCACAACATCCTCTACTTGACTCTTATTGACTAATTCTAATAGTTCTTGAAGAGCCTAGAAAGTAAATACAATAAACTATGACAAAGAAACTTAGTTCATGTTACCGCAATGAAGATATATTTATTAGTGAAACAGCAGTGCCAACAAAATGCGATTCTAATGTCAACTTTAGCTATATTTGTCTATTGTTTGGGAACAGTACTTTTTCCTGGTTGAAAGATACTTACCGTATGTTCTTAAATATACACCTGACATTTATGCAAAATTTAATGATAATCATTTCCATAGTTTAGGTGTGAATGCGTAACAAAAATCACATTCACATTTATAATATTAGTTAGGATAAAGTCATAGATAAGGCCCATATCTATTCAACTCATTAAATATATCTAATTTTGTTTTTTAGGAAAATGCATGTGTCTTTATTGATGAAAAATACAATATAAACTTAAAAATAAACTACAAACTATACTGTATTAAAAACTAAACATAAATATAAAACGGAAAAATAGCTGAAGATAAAATATTGGTCGCAAACCACTGTTATTTACCGGGAACATTCTCAAAAGGCTGGCAGCATTGCCATATTGTATAGCGACACTTAATCTTAGAGTAGAATAGATGCCAGCCTTTTGGCGTTAAATAAAATTGAAGTGTCTATGATTACAAAATAAATGTAATTTTAAATAACAATAGAATTTTCAGCTGTGGACTTGAATGAAAGGGAAGGGATTTGAAAGGGATCAACAAACTTAGATAAAATATTTAGTAAATAAAACAAGAATTTTAACAAAACTATGTTTTAACGGTTTTAAGCGCGGTAATTTTATTTGATTTTGGTTTTTCCGACACTTTTCAGTGGCTGTGATCACGGAAGACAAAGATGTCAAGTGTCAACGAGTATTGTTAAAGTTTTATTTAGCCTACCGCCAACTTATTAATTTTAACTATTTAATTTTATTTTTAATTTTGTTTATGGTTATTATTTACTCTATGGGAGGCTAATCTAATTTACTACCGCTTCGCAACATGTTATGGCTTGAAGAGAAGAAGCGGCGCAAGAAACTCTTCAGCAAACATGCCTAGCTCTAATAATTTTATATAATATTAAAATGGGTGGAAGGAAAAATTAAAGTAATTATCAGTCAAGTCGGTTTGTGTTCCGCTTAAAACTGTTAAAACATAGTTTTATTATGTATACAAGTAGCGAAAACTTAAGAAAATATTATAAGAATTTTAACTTTAACTTTCAAGATGCTAATAACTATCAAGTCATAAATCTGGTATCTGAAACTTATTATTATAAAGTACCTTTGTTCTAGTGATTGGATCTTTTTTATTAAGTTTCTTCATGCACATCTGATATTCCGGGTTCAGTCCTGAATCTAGGCTGAGAGCTGTGAGTGTGGGGAACAGTGTTGGGAGGCTATTTCCACTCCCCATCATCAGTCCTGGGTCTAAATTCATCTTGTTTAGTATTTCCACACTGCGGCCACTACTTGAAGGCTGTGAATTAAACTTACATGTCAGTAACAGAGAACTGATGAGGAATGACCAAACATAGCTGAGGATTTTATTTTGTCCTCAAGATCTTATCAACAATGATATAATTGAGTAATATAGTACAGAGTACTAGTATCACATGTTGGTACCATGGTAAAACTTTAAATTATGATCAATGTACTTTCATTTCATACTGACTTGGAGCCTTAGCTAGTTAGTTATTTAGTATCTGAATGTAAAAGTAGTTTGAATTTAGGAGTATAGTTACAGCTTATTTATAAATATAAGAATAATTTTTGCTCTATAACCTACAAAAACATAATTTCCAACAAGACAAATCCTAAGAGTTTCTATATCTGCCAATATTTCTTGAGCTCAACATGTCCAAATATCGACAAGTTCACCTTATTGATAAGTATGATTATAAAGATTATTTAGTATATATTTACAAATATATATGTGAAAGATACGTCTCAAATCTTAGAAATATAATAAAAATGATTAAATCTTTAACTTACCCTGACATTGTTTTTGGTCCGTTGTGCTTGTTTCGTTTTGCCACCCATTTATGATGTTTAATTGTTTTTTTAGAATTAACTAGTACGCCTTTTTATTATTTATAATTATTTTTACAATTGTATAAACAATACATTTACAAATAATGAATTAAAATAATATTTCATTTCCAAAATGATAGTGTTGTGCAAGTAACTGTGCTGTGTATAAGTTGTGAATTGTGTTTAATGTTATAATCGATGTTGCATAATATTATCGATAATCATTAATGCATTGATATTATTTGGTAATCTGAGTTCCATTTGCAAAGTAGCAATGCAATATCTTTGTTAAATCATGTTGCTATAGTTATTCCGTTTTATTTAAAACATAATATTAATATATTTTGAAAATATATTTAATTGATTCTTGTTCTATCACGACATTAGTATTGCACATTGGTAAATTTTATTATTTAATATTTTTTATCTTAGATTTTTCTCTTTTTTTACTTTAGAATTAAGTCACTTAAAGCAAAGCATTCAAAATTATATCGGAATTGTTTCGTGAACCGTTCAATTAAAAGAAAAAATGTACTAATAAGTTTGAAAGTTAAATTATATTCAATTGTGGTTTTCTTCAGTCAATAAGCTTCATAATCTATTTTAAAACAGTATTTTCTACGCAATCTAATAGTTTTACACATTGAATCTTGGTGTACCCAATTTATTTTTCGTGAAATCATGAACATTAATTTCATGTTTTAGTTATTATAATGACGGGCGTTAGACATTCACCTTAGTATAAACCTAGTGTTATCGCCTTTACTACTGACTTGGATATAGCAACGGGCAAACTAACAAGCTACACGACAGAGCAACGTCTATACCATGTACTCCCCCAGCGGCAGAAACTAAGGTGGACGTATTCAAGTTGATGGCTTTTTCACTATGAAATGTAGCCTCTCTTCAGTTAGCCTTCTATATTTTGTTCCCAACGCCCTACGCATAACTCGCCGCTACTGCGATTCTTTTGACCCAATATTAAATATCCCGCTGTACCGCTGAGCATAATGGGTTGTAGTAAAATTCATAGATATTAATACTTTTACTTTTGACGTTCATTGCCACATAATTAGTTATCACTCACAGCTAAAGTGTGTGGCAGGGAAGCTAAAAGGCATATTTAAAATATTAATAATTAATAAAATATTAATTAAAAAAAATAGTAATCGATTTGAGTCATATTAGACGCACCACTAGCAAGAACCTTCAACGAAACTGTCAACAGTGACATTTGACGTTCACGTAGACTATTTTTTTCTCGTTTTACAGCTGCGCGTTCGTCTTATAGGCATTATTTCACCAGAGTTAATTTAAAAAATAATTATAGAGTAACATAACCATATTGCTCCGAGCTGGTTCAAAAACTTTATTATGTTTTTTAATTCCATCGTTTTACGTGTGTATCAAAAATAGGAAATTAATTAGGAAACGTTAATCGTTGTGTAAGTTCTCTTATGGCCGCTTCCTTTATCTTCATTCGCTTGTCCTACCAACGGGTGAATTTTTACATTACTTCTATGGAGCTTATATCAAATTTTAACCGACAGTTAGGCAAATGAACGGTCGATATGATATAGAAACGGGTTCTTACCGACATTCCTAGAGACTAAGGATGTAACAATGAGAGTAATCTTAAATGTTATAAGTAAATACGCAGTGGCCGATTTATGAGCGGGCTGAGTAGATCGGGACCCAGGGTGGCAAATTTGGTTCTATTTTTTTATAAGCATCAAGTTAGGTTTGTGTTTTATGTTTCCAGTATTCATAAGAAGAATAACCATTATTAAGATTCCAGTTCTCATCTCTTTATCTCAGTGAATTGATTGGCAAGATCTTCTGTGCTAAAATTGTACTGCCCCCGTCTACTATTAAACAAATATATGGCTATAGAGCTTGGAACGAAATTTGGTCTAAAAAATCAGTACAATTTTCGATATGTAGGGGGTATTTTTCAAATGATTTTGAGGAATCCGTAGCTATATATGATAGTGGATGTTTGTCACTTCTACGGAACCTTTCACTGTGCATAGACTGACACTTACTTGGCCAATTTTATTTTCAGTTTTCAGAAACCCAATAACAGGAGAAATTAAAATAAAATACCGTAACATTGCATTGAAATGCCAATATATATATTTTTAATATTCATAAATTCAATATACATTATAATATCAAGTAAAATGAATTACTATAATTTATATAGGCAATATTTTAACACATGTTAATCTATGGGTAAGTTTAACAATCTAATGTACTTAATTTAACAAGTTCATCGAGCTTAACTCTGTGAAAAGTACACAACAATTATGGCAATAGGAATTCACAGTGGCCTAATCTTAAAATATATCATTGCAAACGTAACTTGGCCTATCTACTTATTCATATATTTCTTAAAACTAATATAAATCATATAAGAATCAAATTAATATAAATCTGTGTTCATGGAAAAAAAAATGTTTCTAGAAAACAAAACATCATAATCGAAGATTACCTAGTGAGCATCGACCACCTTCCAACAGCATGTTCTACTTGGCACAAACAAGGGATCTATTATAAATCTTTATGGTCAGGTATTGGTAGCTGAGTACCGAAACACTTGTAGATAACAGGTTACGCCAAGTCACGCTTGCAACACCTTATAATAATCACAAATACGGAAGAAATACTTTACTGCAATCTCAGTATTGCACTAAACAAAACAATAGTACATAATGCCGTCTCATATGTAAAAAATAAAATTTTCATCTCGTCCTAAAAATATACCCAAAGCCTTAAAATTATTTTTGGCACGTAACTAAAGCTATCCTTAAAATATTGACGCGGCGTATACATTATATTTTACACCAGCCGCGTCTTCGAAACGTAAGTAATCTTTGGTTTATCTAGCCCACCGGTCGTAATTTGGAAATCACTTATAATTAATAAAATATAATAAAATATGAAACAGATCAAACAGGTTCGTCTACTTGCCAATTTATAATTTATTAAAATATGTACGTTTTTATCGTTTCTGTGATCTTTTTTCTAAAAGTAGATAAATACTGTTTTTAACAATTAAAAGGTGCAATGAAAATGTTTTCTAACATAATATATTGCGCGTACTCATTCTATTTGAGGTAATTTGTTTTCTGTGGCCTGTGTTTTACTTCGCCAAAATCTTGAAATTAAAGCTTCACTTTACGGTAAAATCGTTTACACATTACAATGTGTAAATTCCACATTCTCGCGATTAACCGTAGTTAATCGAGAGAATGTAGAGTGCGCATTAAATTTAGAATAGATAAGAATGAAATGTCATCGAGTATAAATGAATCTTCTCATGCCTTTATAAGAAACCATTTAATCTAAAATATCAATCCTGAATGAGTATTTGCAATATATTTAAAATATTTATAAATATACGCTTTTATACTAAAATGTGTTGCACTAACTGCGCATGTACCCTTTATGTGTTCTTCAAAAGCATTTAAGTACCAACTATTAACTATATTACGTACGATGTTGAAACTCGCAAAATTCAAATACTGTACTCACGGAGCCCTATATATAAAAACTACACGACGAAATGTATACTGTTCGCAATAATTTATGTAATTCGTTGCTTAGAAACCTTTAGAAATTAACTTTATCTACTTAGAATTAATGTAAAATATAGAAATAATCGTTATATTGTATTTTTTCTTATAATGTATTTTTCTTAGGAACTTTCTGTTCTACTATACTGTTGCAATGGAAATGAAAAAGAATCATGATTTAATATGGATAGCATAAAGACATGACTTATAAAAGACAAAAGAAATTAAGTACATTTAGAAATGAACTTAATGTCGTTGTGAAAAGGTCGAATATTTAAAAATAATATACAGACCAAAAAAAAAAACCTATAATTTTCATATATAAATCGCCTTTAATATAACTATTATTGTAAAAAAATAATGATATATGCATAACTGTATAATATAATAGTAAAATTCGACCAAGTGTTGTGTGACGAATAAAATGGCAATACTAAAAATAAATGATATATTGGCGCTCTTGGAATTTATCATCATCTAGCAACTATATTGTATAGAATTATAGAAATTTATGCATTATCCTATTGCGTTGAATAAACAGATGTTCATTATTGTCACGTTACTATAGATTGTTAGTGGTGCGGCCGTACGCCGTCTAAGCCTATGCAACAATTAAGCGATCGTATTTACATATATTTATGTACACAAGTCTATTTACATCTTAAACTACTCTTTGGACTAATCAAAAGAACTTTATAAACACAGCAGAGATCCCATATGAGTATTATGGAATGCATTCAACTTAATTAAGATTCGATCTATCTAATTTACTTAATATTAAAATACAAGCTTTGTATGAATTATTTTGAACAAAGGCTAGGTATAACTTTGTTACGTTCTTGTCATGAAACTTTGTTTAACTTGAGCCTCTTATCTACTACTTGATTCAGTGTTATTCTATATAGAAGAACGAAATATGGGCTACGTTCGATTAGAGACTCACAACGACCACATTCAAGACTGCTATTTTGCCAGTTCCATTTGCTTGCCGGCGTCACAATCGTAAACTCAAGTGGAACGGTTATTCGACCTACCTCTTGACATGGGTTGTTGTGAGCGCTGCGTGAGATAAAATCATGACGTCATTAGTGACGTTTTCGCCGCGACCATAACGACCGCGATCGTCTAGTGAAACGGCAGACAGAGCATTTTGGATGTTGTGAGATACTAACGGAACGCGCCCATAAAAATGTTTCCAATTTGTTATCACACAGGTAAAGGAGGATTTCAGGACGCTCCACATTATTGTGAGAATCTAACGACGATGCGAGGAAGTAGAGGAACGTGAACGTGCAACCTGTAAAGTCGGTTCCACGTTCACACTTCCACGGTCTAATTCATATTGAGTTTATAGGTTGAATAAGACCGTTAGGGCTTTACTTATAATCGTTTCTTAAATTTAAAGAAACTGCTCAGCAACTGATTAGTGAAAATCTTACCCATAAACTCCTTTTTAGTCGAACATTTTGGGTACAATCTACGTTAATCATTCAAATTTCGTTTATCTGTGCTCCTCTTCGGTAAACAACAGGTAATACACGTTTATAAATGAGAAAAAAGATATTCATTGATTAGGGTCTGATTCTGATTCCTTTACTTAAGAGATGCCTAATCGTTTCTTAACGAGATTATTATAAGTAAGGCCGTTAGTGTTTACCTCGCGAGAATGTAGAGCGCATTTAATATTTGTCAGTGCCTTAAACAATTTTACATTGAATTAACCGTCACACGACCATTATGAAGTTGCTCAAGATAATGGATAGTCAATTGTTTTAGTTTTCTCATAACAATATTCGTTACGTAAACAAATTATACCTTTTAAACCGACAAATGCTAAAACTTTTTCTAAAAGCTAACTTTGAAGCATTTTGGTCTCTTGCCAAATATGTTTTTTTTTTTTAAATTATGTCTACGAATAATGATCTCGCTACATACTGCTCTCAGATTCAGACATATTTTTGGCATTATTTGTCAGAAATTCTTTAAAAGTGGTAAAATTTTCCTCCTCTTCCTATAGTTCAAAGTTTGGACTATGGAGTGAAATTTTTTGAAACATGAGGAATTTATTATTTATAATTCCGCAATCAAATGGAGAAAACCTCTACGGGAACCTTGCGAGAGCGAATGACATGCACTTGGCCGATATTTAGACTCGCACTGGTACAAAAAATAGAGCATTTTATGAACATTAGGTGCTTAGAATAAAATAGCCAGTTTTTTTATTAGATCAGTTCAGGAGACAGTTAGACGGCATGATTGAAGGAAAGCAGTTACCATCACTTATGGACATTCGGTGCCGCTCTCTAAAGTGCGACTGGAACCTGGCCACTGATGCCAGACCTCAACTCAAGATTGTTATCGCGGCATACTCTAGTTCGGGCAAATACCCTACCACCTGGCTGTGGGTTGTTTTGTCGCTTCTTACGACAGGCCGCCCAACGTTACCTACTTTAAAAGTTTTCTGGGTGCGGCAGTCGCAGTGTTCTTTAAAAGAGATAATCCAACCCTGTCAAATTCTGTTAACGCAAATGGTTTTGTCCTTAGAAAGTAATAGCATTTATCGATTTACATTCAATTTCTATACAAAATTATAATAATTTTTACGAGAGTATTACTACAGGTACTGGCCTTTGGGGTTTGATTTGATTAAACTATATACAAGCTAAAATATAAAATAAATGTATATTTTTGGTTTCAATGGCACATTTTTGGTAAATTTGGCACACTTCGTATAAAATAATAGCCTTCTAGCATCGTCGACATCAAAAAGACATAACAAGGGGATTTTTAAACTTCTATCATTTACATTATGTTGTTGAGCAAAGGTCTTAACATTCGAAGAATACCGGGCGTTGAATACTTTAGTATTATGAGTATTATGGTAGTTACAAGACGTGACGCAAACATTATAGAGAAAAATGCTTCAGATTATTAAAAATATATACAGTCAATAAATTTTAATTAATGGGAAAAATGATTACTTATGTAGCTGCGTTGTCACACAAACAACGAAACGGGAGTCGCAGGTCTAATCTCTGTACGGCTTGCAGATCGCGAATCTATGGTTCATGTGCTGGCTGTAGGAGCCAGAGTGAGAGAACTTCTTGAAACACTTGCAACACTGGAACGGCTTCTCCCCCGTGTGTAATCGCTTGTGCTCCGTTAGATGATGTTTATGTTTGAATGCCTTTGGGCACTCCAGACACTTGTACGGACGCTGACCTGTAACATATTTCAATATATTTTTAACACTGCGGTCTAATACAAGGCTTATCAGACAAATATTTGTATCTGAGTTTTTTTATTTATTATACATACATACATACATAACTTCACGCCAGTTCCCATGCGGGGTAGGCACGAACAACAGAGCGCCATTTAGGCTTATTCTTGCACACCTCACTTGCTTCTTTGACATTCATAAATCTTGTCATGCATACTCGTCTGTTCTTAAGGCTCCTGACATCACCTTCTGCTAGTACACGATCAATTTGATCATGGAAGGTGTGTCGTGGCCTTCCACGACTTCTGCATCCATCCACTTTTGCATTGTATATCTGTTTATTCATTCTTTCATCATGCATTCTTTCCACATGCCCGAACCACCGGAGCATTCCTTTCCTTACCTTCACCCCGACACTCTCTTTCAGACCAACTCTCTTTTTTACATTGAGCTAGGTAAAATGTCTTTAAATGTACTAGTCATTCTTTAAAATGGATCCAGACAAGTTAGACGGAATTTAAGTTTAAGCAACATAAACTAACCTGAATGTTCGTATTTATGTCTTGCGAGAGAACTTTGTTTGACGAAAGTCTTGTCACACTGATCGCAGACGAACTGACCCTCGCCTTCTTTAAATTCAGTTTTGAGCTTATTCTTTTTAAGTACTGTAGTGTCTTCATCGTAATCATTGGGCGCTGGAATCTCCTCTCCCCAAGGAGGGCGCTCGTAGTGAGGGCTAGACCCTTGCCTGGTGATGTCAGAGGACATGTGCATGTTCAGCATCGGCGAGCGGGAGTTCGTCATATCGTTGTACTGAAGCACTTTATCCATAGGCAGAAGGGGGTTCACTTTCTGCGGTAATAATCTCTTCAATCCGTTGACGACCATTTCCCCCGGGGACGGAGACAATCGGAAATCGGTAAAAGACGAAGAAGAACAATTGGAATGTGGATACGTATTCATGTAGTTTGTGCGCAGTGGCGTCGTACTTCTCGAGGATTTTTGGCTCAAATTGACTGCTTCCTCCGAATCGGAATGTGTTACTGAAATGCTGCATGGCGATGGAGAAGGGCTCGATGTTACCGATAGATTGGATTTCTTCGTAGATAGGTCTAATGGTTGGTCCAAATTTGTTATTATTTGAGTCATTTTTCTCACCCTTGCCCTATTGTTCTGGAACCAAACTTGCACTACTCTATTATCAAGACCTATTTGTTGTGCTATTCTTTTAAATTCCTCTCGATTGGGTTTAGGATCCATCGCGTAATGGTCCTTCAAAAATGTTTGCTGTTCCTCGGTCAATGCCGTGCGCACTCGAATTTTTCTATCATTCTCTTGTGCTTTATCATCCCGCTCCTCGTCCTCACTGGCACTTACACCACTATGTATAGATGCCCTCACTTCAGCCTCTAACCTATTAAGAGCTACTGTTTCAGCGACCTGCGCTGCTAAGCTTTCATGTTTTCTAAAAATACCTACACAAAGACCTTTCTCATGATCTAAGAGCTCGTTTCGGCTATCGAATGTTGCATTGCATTTTGAACACCTGTGCATGTCGGGTTCTTCTTTCACGATGACGTGAGGCGTAGGCGGTGACTCTATACTAGGGCAAATATTACCCGACGGTGGAGACAATTTATCGATATTTGTTCTAAAGAAATGTTTTGTTACGGATGCACTCACAGATTCCAATATTGTATTGAAACCGGAATGATTGTCAGTTACTTGATTATTATTGTTTGATGGGACGGAATTAAAATTCTGTGATGGTGACCTTAAGTCATTTTCTTGATCTTCTTGTTCTTTTTTGATTGGCACAGCTTCTTCGTCCTCAATGTCCATAACAAGTTCTGCACTCCCCTCTGATCGCTTGTCGTCTTCTTCGGTTACTTCTTCAATTAAATCTTCGGGATCAGTTGGAGCAGAACTTGTTGGTTTAGGGCTACTAGGAATATCCATTTTTCGTGGTGGATACTGTGAGGAAGCTATATGTTCGAAGAACTGACTTAGCGTGGCGGGAAAGCTGTACGGCGCGATGCCGCTAGCTGGACTCATTGGCATTCCAGGGGGCATATAGAAAGGATTGATACCGGGCTGTCCTAATGGTGGACGGTGGAAATTATTCTCCTGGGATGAAAAGGACGCAAAAAATGCTGCTGCTTCATTATATTTAGGAAGGATAGGTAGAAAATTACTACCGTTGGGTGGTAAATTGTTGTTAAGCTGAGAATTCACCATGATATTATTGCGTCTTCTCGATGGGCTTCTCTCCGGATTTAGCGCAGGATTGTTGGGTTTTATGCGCCCCATTTTAATGTTCATAACGAGACATTTCTTCGACGTCATATGGCTGGAATAGGACCCGGAGTGGGAGAATTTCTTCCCGCAGTTACCGCATTGGAAGGGTTTTTCCCCACTATGTATTCGTAGGTGCTCCTTGAGGTGATGTTTGAACTTAAAAGCTTTATCGCAGTCATTACATTTGTATTTGCGCAGTTTAGCACTCTCGTCATGGCTTATCATGTGCCTTTGCAGCCTGTACACATTTGCGAAGCTTTTGTGGCAGATATTACAAGTCTGGGGACAAAGAACGGCCACTGTTAGTCATTCGTAGAGATTAATTTAGTATCTCATTACATTTTCCTGCTTGAATAATTTAATATAATGAGTTTTGTATAATTTCATTTTAATATCAGAAATAGATGCACTGTTCTCAAATGTATAATTCCTTAGCGAAGTTGTACTTTTTATGTAGAAGGCAGTACGAGATATAATTTGAAAAAGCTGCTTTTTAATGAGAAAGGGTTCAGGAAATTCTTTATTAAGAATGGGCACTAACATATTGGACTGTATCCACCTGTGTGCTGGGTGAATGCAGGGTCTCGTGGCGTTCCAGTTGCTCGCGGGTGGGATAGGCGCCTCGGCACTGGCTGCAGTTGTACGGTCCCCCGGGACCAAGGGGAGACCCGCCCCGGTCCTCTTCTTCTTCTGCAGGCTTCCCCTCCGACCCGCCGCCAGCCAGGGGACGGACTATAGACAAACAGAATATTAATCAATTTAAGTCTAATGTTTTTAATTATTAATTTTAATCGCCAGACCTATCATTGATCGAATTTATTAGTTACAATTAAATACTTTTTACGTTGTGTTAACTTAGCTAATATATACCTATCAGTTATTGGCTCTACAATAATAAAAGTTCCTAATTAGCACAATTCTATTTTTAATATTTTTGTATTCATCAACCGGTAGATTATTTTATAGCTTTTTCTTTTAATTATAAGCAGTTTCGGGTCGAACGTTATTGCAATAAACTACCAGATGCGAATGTGTCTTTTCTTGCTTATATAGGTCTATATCACAAAAAATTACCTATATGTTCACTTTTAAGAAAAGATTAAGTATCTAAGTATATTTAACACGTTAATGTCGGCTGTAAAATCTCTTCCAATAGTAATAACCAGTGGTCGCCCGTGCTCGAAATTCGACCATGGCTACGTTCCATCAGACACTCACAACGACCACGTTCACGACCGCGATTTTACCCGTTCCACTTGCTTGCCGGCGTTACAATCGTAAACCCAAGTGGAACGGTTATGCGACCCAACTATTGATATGGGTCGTTGTGAGCGTTGTATGATCGAAAATGATGACGTCATTAGTGACGTTTTCGTCACGACCGCGGTCGCCTTGTGGAACGGCTAACGGAGCATTTTGGGCGTTGTGAGCTACTAATGGAACGCCCTGCATAATGATTATGTCAAAGACTATACTTCTATAGGAGTTTTTGGCGGGAACTGAAAGGAGACGTTGTGCTGTGCAGTTTTATTTTCTAAAAATGTGTAAAATTACTCTAAAATGAACAATAGTTGTAGGATATTGATAGTTTTTGAGTAGTAATTATGTGTTTTGTGAGAAATGTGAACTGTATAGTCAAATGTGGCCTTTTGAGTTTTCACAAGAACTCCGTTGATTGGCGTTAGTTGTAGCCTACAATACAACTGCGCGACTATTATACGAAGACTTAAACATCAGAATTGGCTGTATGGACTAGATTCCTTTGCCTGCCTTTGTGGCGAATACAACTACTACTACTACTATACTTCTATAATCACAGATTTCGCCAAGGCTACACTGTTAATTTGATTTGAACAATAAACAAAAGAGTATACATGCGTGTGTGTGTCAAATACATGGTAGTATGTGTAATGTTTTTTTTATTGATTTAATGTATTTTTATGCATAATTAATTTTTTTTTATTACAATTCTGCACTCCTTCTCTATATAACCTATAAGTGTGCGAAATTTCATACTCCTCCGTCCGCGCAATTTTTGTAAAAAGGGGTACAAAGTTTTTGTTTCATGTATTAATATATTACATATAGATACCACCTGCTAGTATTAGTGACTATCCAATTGCGACATACTAATAACGTAAAAAAAATAACGCATTATTCCATTGGCTACATCTGCGTGACACAGTTACTAAGATTACCTCAAGTGTAACAGGGACTAATAATCAGAAGAAACTATTTAATTCGAAAAACTGTGAACACAATTACACAATTGCGAAGAAAACAAAGGTTATGGTGTTTGAAAGAGAAGAAACCAGAACGAATGCAAGGATAATGGTCGATGATGTTATGCTGGAGCAAGTGAATGAGTTTGTATATCTTGGATGTGCTTTTAGCAGGGATGGAAGGTACATCGCTGATATAGAAAGAAGAGTGAATTTGGGGAATAGTGTGAATGGAGCGTTAGGTAAACTTCTAGGCGCTAAGAACCTCAGCCAGAAGGCACAGCTTGCCATACACAACGCGGTGCTGGTACCTACGCTCACGTATGGAAGCGAGAGTTGGGTATGGAAGAGAGAGCATGAAAAGTAGAGTAAACGCGGTCGAGATGCGAGCACTGCGCCAAATCTGCGGAGTGACGCTCGCGGACCGCGTTCGTAATACCGAAGTAAGAAAGAGAGTTGGTCTGAAAGAGAGTGTCGGGGTGAAGGTAAGGAAAGGAATGCTCTGGTGGTTCGGGTATGTAGCAAGAATGCATGATGAAAGAATGACAAAGCAAAAGTGGATGGATGCAGAAGTCGTCGAAGGCCACGACACACCTTCCATGATCAAATTGATCGTGTACTAGCAGAAGGTGATATCAGGAGTCTTAAAAACAGACGAGCGTGCATGACAAGAGCTATGAATGTCAAAAAAGCAAGTGAGGTGTTTAAGAATAAGCCTGAATGGCGCTCTGTTGTTCGTGCCTACCCCGCAAGGGAACTGGCGTGAAGTTATGTATGTATGTATGTATGTACAATTACACAAAAGCACGTGGCTTATTACCGTATTTAAATATTTTATAATTAATGTAAAATCATATAGCAAATGTACCTAACAATCTAATCAGTAGGTATAATTAGGGTTCACAATACACTAATATTTTAGGCGATAAGAATTATCGCAAACAACACCTTTGCGGCCCAGGTCGCTCATTAACACTCACCATACCTATTAAACAGACGTAGCGATATCAAGGTAGGTATAGATCTAAAAGGAATATTCTAGAGACAAACTCCCGAAGTTTTTGTTTTATTTTATTATTGCAGGAGTTCAGCAGACAGGCAGACGGCCTACTTAATGGAAAGCGGTCACTATGTCCTATGGACATTTGCAACACATAAGGTGCTACAAATGCGCTGCTGCTCTCTTAAATGAGACTTGAACCTGATCGCTAATGCCGGAACACAACTCAAGGTTGTTATGGCGACGTAATTTAGACCAGGGATGGTAGCCGTCCAGTCGTGCAAATGCCCTACCACCTGGCTGTGGGTTGTTTTGTCGCCTCTTACGACTGGCCGCCTCAATGCAGCAATTGTATTCTTTCTCCGTTCCTGCACGGATAGTATATTAATATCTAACTAACTAACTCCGTTGGCTCAGGGACCCAAAGTGAGTCTTGGCCTCCGAAAGGAGAGCACGCCACGTTCCTCTGTCCTGCGCAGTGTCTTGCCAATTGTGGGCTTGTAGTGCGGTCAGGTCAGCTTCCACCCTATCCTTCCATCGATACTTGGAACACCAACCGGTCGTTGACCGACTGGTCGCCCCAAGTATGCTTTCTTCACTCCTCAACCCTCCTCCATCCGCTCTACATGACCGAGCCAGCGGAGATGGTGAGATTTTATCTCCCCAATTATGTTGGGCTCGGCCATGACGTCTTCTATTTCGGACTTGGTTCGGACCTTCCAGCTGCCATCTTCTTTTATTGTTGGGCCCAAGATTTTTCTGGGAACCTTCCTCTCTGTGACCAACAATTGGTTCTCCTTAATAAGTATTAGAATTAATATACTATCTGTGCAGTATATTAATATCATAATTATGTAGCTTTTTATTTCAATACACATATCGGACGGTAACCACTTTCCATGAGCTGGGCTGAATTGTGGTGGATGCTTACCGTCTCATCTGTTCACGTAAGTGCAGCAACGGGTTTAATGCGTTTTTGGTTTGCGATTTTAATGACGTTAAATTTTAACAGATAAAGTATGTATGTACATTAATGTAGCTATTCGTTGACGACGTTGTTTTTAATGCTATGAATAAGACGCATTGGGCCACAGTCAAGAACTATGCAGATGAAAGACGAGCTTTAGAATAATGGCATTTATCGATGGGGAATGTACAGACGCGGAATGAAAAGTATCGTCACCGTAAAGTCGACTATTGCTTGCAAAGTACAAAAATGCAGTACTGCCAACATTATAAAATATAGAAACGTGAAAAAATCTAAGTAATTTTAAACATTATTGCCAAACAGTTAAACATAATTTTCTGTGGAACAGTCAGTTCTGTGACTTAGGTAACATGTGCTCGCGGAACGTTAAACGAATCAATTTGGAAATTGGCGAACCTTTTCTTTCCGCGACTGTACTTCATTAATTTAATCAAATGCAAGTGGTCACATTTATGCTATATTATAGTTATAAACAGCTTAATGCATCGAACGCATTTTATCCGTGTTTGAAAGGAAAAATAATACTGTTTCCTGGTGCCGGGCGGCTTGACGTAAGAGCCGATAAAATAACCCACAGCTAGGTGGTAGGATATTTACCCGACTGGATGGCTACCAACCCTGGTATAGGGCTTGCCGCCATAACAATCTTAAGTTGTGTTCCGGCATTAGTGACCAGGTTCCAGTCTCCCTTAAGAGAGCAGCAGCGCATTTGTAGCACCTTTGGTGTTGCAAATGTCTATAGGCGATGGTAACCGCTTTCCATCCAGTGGGCCGTCTGCCTGTCTGCTGAACTCCTGCAATAAAAAAACGCATTTGAAAGAGTCGTGGTTCTTTAGTGGTTATCGTTCCCGCGTCTGATCCAAAGAGGGTTCGAAACATGCCCGGCAAGTGGGAATCGTACACGTTGAGTCAACAAAGACCAGCAATCGTTGGTCTTTGATATATTTTCCTTTATGCATCTGCTACACCTGCGCCGTAATGCCTCAACTAACGGGCTAATAAAGACACAACGTAGATGTAGCCAAGTTTTTAATGCGTTATTTGAAATACGTTAAATATTAACCGATTCTACTGATTTTTTTTTTATTGCAGGAGTTCAGCAAACAGGCAGACGGCCCACTTGATGGAAAGCGGTTACCATCGCCTATGGACATTTGCAACACCAAAGTTGCTACAAATGCGCTGCTGCTCTCTTAAGGGAGACTGGAATCTGGTCACTAATGCCGGAACACAACTCAAGGTTGTTATGACGACATACTTTAGACCAGGGGGCAAATGCCCTACCACCTGGCTGTGGGTTGTTAAGTCGCCTCTTACGACAGGCCGCCCGGCCGCAGGAAATTGTATTCTTTCTCCGTTCCTGCACGGATAAAAGTGAATAATGTAGATAATTGTTAACGCTATAAATAAGACGCGGATGGACACAGTCACTAACATTAACCCCAGGAACATTACAATGTTTAATATCAAATATTAACAACGTCGCTGCGCAACATTTGCGTGTCTCAATTAGTGCGTTAATTAAAGCATTAGATATAGCGCAGATGAAGCAGAGGCATTACAATAACGAAGCGCTTAGATTGAATATATATATATATATATATATGTATATATATATGGTTCCGGGTTCGATTCCTGGTATAGTAAATATCGGAAACGTATTTTCTCCGTTACTTACTATGGTCTGGGTGTCTGGGATCGGCCCCAGAGTAGTCCGTTGTATATTACCCATAACACAAGCGTAACTTGCTTAATTTGGGGATATACAATGTGTGTGTTTGTCTGCCGATTATTATAGATATATATATTATTGCAGGAGCTCAGCAGACAGGCAGACGGCCCACTTGATGGAAAGCGGTTACCATCGCCTTGGACATTTGCAACACCAAAGGTGCTACAATTGCGCTGCTACTCTCTTAAGGGAGACGGGAACCTGGTCACTAATGCCGGAACACAACTCAAGGTTGTTATGGCGACATACGACATCCAGGGGTAAATGCCCTACCACCTGGCTGTGGGTTGTTTTGTCGCCTCTTACGACAGGCCGCCCCAACGCAGGAAATTGTATTCTTTCTCCGTTCCTGCACGGATAAAGATTATTTCTGAAAATGCAATTATTTCCTACACAAAATCAGCACAACGCCGCGTGGGAAGGCCTGTTATATAATATCGTAGGTATAACATAATTATATTTCCCGTAAAGGGAACGTCATAAGGTAAACCGATAAGTACTATATGCTTAAGGAAAATGAGGTCAAGGAAAACCCGTCCATTTTAAAGAAATTTACGTTTACCAGATCTAATACTAATATATAAAGCTGAAGAGTTTGTTTGTTTGAACGCGCTAATCTCAGGAACTACTGGTCTGATTTGAAAAATTCTTTCAGTGCTAGATAGCCCATTTATCGAGGAAGGCTATAGGCTATATATCATCACGCTAAGACCAATAGGAGCGGAACACCAACGAAGAATGTTTCAAAAACCCGAGTTTGGTTTTCCACTATTCCAAGGGGGCGATTATATATTTTTTGTCAATTTCTGTTTTAAGTAATGTAAGGTGATTCAAATAGATGTAATTATTAACACTAGTGGTCGCCTAGTGGTCGAAATTCGACCATAATTAATTTAAATTACAAGTTTGAACATCATTAAGGTTCCGCTGTCACTTCTATAATTACAGATTTCGCCAAGGCTACACTGTTAATTTGACTTTAACAATAAACATTTTCATCTGTGCAGGAACGGAGAAAGAATACAATTTCCTGCGGCCTGGCGGCCTGTCGTAAGAGGCGACAAAACAACCCACAGCCAGGTGGTAGGGCATTTGCCCGACTGGATGGCTACCACCTCTGGTCTAGAGTATGTCGCCATAACAATCTTATGTTGTGTTCCGGCATTAGTGACCAGGTTCCAGTCTCCCTTAAGAGAGCAGCAGCGCGTTTGTAGCACCTTTGGTGTTACAAATGTCCATAGGCGATGGTAACCGCTTTCCATCAAGTGGGCCGTCTGCCTGTCTGCTGATCTCCTGCAATAAAAAAAAAAACAAAAGAGTTTATATATGCGTGTGTGTTTCAAATACATGGTAGTGTGTGTAATGTTTTTTAAATTGATTTAATGTATTTTTTATGCATAATAAAAAAAAATAGCATTCTGGACTCCTCTATATAAACTACTAGCTGTGCCCGCGACGTCGTCCGTGTGGAATTTGCTTTTAAAATCCCCCGATTTTGAAACATTCTTCATTGGTGCTCCGCTCCTATTGGTCTTGATGATATATAGCCTATAGCCTTCCTTGATAAATGAGCTATCCAACACTGAAAGAATTTCTCAAATCAGACTAGTAATTCCTGAGATTAGCGCGTTCAAACAAACAAACTCTTCAGCTTTATAATATTAGTATACATAAGTATGCGATATTTCATATTCCTCCGTCTACACAATTTTTGTAAACAGAGGTATAAAGTTTTAACGGTTTTAAGCGCGGTAATTTTATTTGATTTTGGTTTTTCCGACGTTTCGGCCACTTTTCAGTGGCCGTGATCACGGAAGACAAAGATGTCATGTTTTATTATGTATACAAGTCGCGAAAACTTAAGAAAATATTAAGAGGTACAAATTTTTTGCTTCACGTATAATGATTACACTATTATGTAGGTACATATTACCTACATCAATATAGTTAATAGTTTTGAATTATTAGAATATTACAGAATTGATGCTAGAGAATTCCAAGCGGCAGTTTGTGAATTGGAATTTTCCATTTTACAGGATAAAAAGCGTCCTGTCGTCATTACCGTGTTTTTTTTTTTTTGATTCGGGGGAAAATGCTTAACCGATTTACGCACAAACTGGGCCGTTGCTAGGGGAACGACACGCGTCGGTCGGGGGCGATAACACTGCAGCAATGGTATGCTCTTGGCAGTGCTCCGTCCGCGATCGACGTCACAGAATAGTGTGGAAGACTCCGAGCGTTGCTGCACGGGCGAGCAACCCCAATACCCACTAAAAACCCCCTCCTCCCTGTCGACCCTGCGCTTTTGTTTGTGTTGGAAAGGCTGAGATTTAGAACATAGTTATGCCCAGCCGATCCAGCGCAATCGTCATTACCGTTACCGTAAGTTACTACTACCGTTGGCAAGTTCGTAATTATGGGTTCATTCATACGGCCATGCAGAGGAAGACATACAGGAATTTAAAAAAATAACTTTTACATACATACATAAGAGAGAGCATGAAAGTAGAGTAAACGCGGTCGAGATGTGAGCACTGCGCAAAATCTGCGGAGTGACGCTCGCGGACCGCGTTCGTAATACCGAAGTAAGAAAGAGAGTTAGTCTGAAAGAGAGTGTCGGGGTGAAGGTAAGGAAAGGAATGCTCCTGTGGTTTCGGGCATGATGAAAGAATGACTAAACAGATATACAATGCAAAAGTGGATGGATGCAGAAGTCGTGGAAGGCCACGACATACCTTCCATGATCAAATTGATCGTGTACTAGTAGAAGGTGATGTCAGGAGCCTTAAGAACAGATGAGCGTGTATGACAAGATTTATGAATGTCAAAGAAGCAAGTGAGGTGTGTAAGAATATGCCTAAATGGCGCTCTGTTGTTCGTGCCTACCCCGCAAGGGAGCTGGCGTGAAGTTATGTATGTATGTATGTAACTTTTAGATTTTATTAATATGGATTTGATCGCATATCGCATCGGTAGTGAAGCGTGGTCTGTACTGGAGCGACACAAGCAAGAACTGAGCGTCACGGAGATGAATATGCTGCGATGGATGTGTGGAGTGACGCGGAAAGATTGTGTCAGGAACTCCCCCATCCGTGGTAGTCTTCATGTCCGTGACATAGCAGACAAACTACAAGATTGACGCTTACGCTGGTACGGCCACGTTTTACGGAGACCGGCTAATTATGTGCGGAGCAAATATCTAGCCATGTCGCCTCCGCCAGGTCCCGGTCGAAGGGAAAGGCCCAAGAAATGTTGGCTTGACGTTGTGAAGGATGACATGCGTACCAGTGGTCTCGAAACGGGGGATGCTGAAGGCCGCGCGAAGTGGAGTAACGGACCCTGGGCGTCGGAGTGAACGCTCCGAACGCAACCGGGATTTAACGCTCGGATGATGATGATGGATTTGACCGCATGTGTTACTTTTTTTGTATTTTTTATTGCAGGAGTTCAGCAGACAGGCAGACGGCCCACTTGATGGAAAGCGGTTACCATCGCCTATGGACATTGCAACACCAAAGGTGCTACAAATGCGCTGCTGCTCTCTTGAGGGAGACTGGAACCTGGTCACTAATGCCGGAACACAACTCAAGGTTGTTATGGCGACATACTTTACGTCCAGGGGTGGTAGCCATCCAGTCGGGCAAATGCCCTACCAACTGGCTGTGGGTTGTTTGGTCGCCTCTTACGATAGGCCGCCCGGCCGCAGGAAATTGTATTCTTTCTCCGTTCCTGCACGGATACTAGATTGCATCTTTTAAATTTTGCTTTATTTGAGAAGTACAATACATAATAAGAAGTACTAACATAGATTAAATGACAAAACTTTGTCGCGTGTAAGTAAAGACGAAAATTCAAAATTGTAAATTTAGCAAAAGACCTGGAGTGCGTAATGTAAAAAAATATGATACGGAGTCCGTACCTGGAGAAAGTAAAAAAATATTACATAATATATATTTGACGAATACGTTACGCGCGGTAGTGACAAATCTAAAAATGGATACAAAGCCGTACGGCACTGCTACTTATTTAATAAACAACACAAATCAAAGTACACAAATTAAACAAGCCGATGAAGTTGTGGTTACAACTTTACCTATAACAAACAAATCGCATAAATAATAACATGTAACATTATTGTGGCTTCCATTAAACGCAGTTATCAGTCTCGTTTATAGTTTGCACTTCGCGGTTCTGTTAATTTAAATACTGTCTATAAATAAAAGCAAAAAAGTTAAACTTAGTTTCGCTACTCGATGCTAGATGGCGCTGCCGGTGGGATTTAAAATGTAAGGAATGGAGTCGCCGCTTTATGCAGCAAATACAACCGTTATTATTCTTGAAATGACTATAAAACTTATATGTAATATTTTTGGAGTCGACTCGTTCTTTTAGTTGATCATGATACTCAGTTGTAGTTATTGTAATTTTGTGCAAAGTACTTTCATATAAAATTTAATGTAATCATTGTATTTAGCTTGTAGTTTTTATTTACTTGTTAGCTTTAAAGGGTGTTAATAAGTGAAAAAATACATAAAATTTACAAAAAAATAATTTAATTACAAATTTGATTTGTCTATGTACGTATATATTTTTATAACTATAATATATGTATTATAATTATTTTATTATTATCTATTTCAACTGCACGCCAACGCTATCTATGTAATTACTTCTTGTCCATCCAAAGGTTGCCTGGAAGAGATTGCTTTTAGCAATAAGGCCGCCTATTGTCATACCTTTTAGTATGTAGGTTTATTGTGTACTTTTTCCTATGTAATGTTGGTGTACAATAAAGTGTATTATTGTTGTTGTTGTTGATTAGTGTTTAATAAAATGAAGTAAATATTCAGTTCTGAGAATAAACGAAATAACACATTTTGTATAGGTTAGATACAAAGCCTTGTTATTTAATAATAAATTATAATTGATCTTTAAGTTAACCCTTCATTAACGGCCCGTTCCTATATCTTACCTTATTACGGATAAAATTTGACATAACATCCATACAAGTAAATTTAATGTCAAAATTCAAGCGATAGTAGAGCAAGTGAATGATTAGTAAGATATAGGAACCGGCCATAAGCTGTTAAGCGTTAATGTATTTACTGATAATTAGTGGATGTTATTTCCTTCGCGATTAGTTTAATGTACTATTTGATTAAGATATTCCTCATGTCAAAGGGTTCGAAAATATAATAAACTTTTTTTAGAAAGATTTTTAAATACAAGCTTTTGATATCCTGGATATCATGTAGCAGCAGAGTGCTAGCTAAGACAAGTAAAACGAGCCCAAACACGACGGGTCTATCTTGTTTAGTACAGGAGTTCCTACGGCCACCTTCAGACTCCATCATCAGATCAGATCCATGGTACCATATTATTGCATTGTCACGCGATATACATATGCGTGCAAAATTTCAGCTCAATCTGAAGCCGGGAAGTTGGTCAAATTTAACTTGCAAAATTCCACCCGAACTTACATACATACATCCATTGCAAGTTAAATAAAAGCTTGTAAACTACAAGAAACTTACTAAATAGCGATTTACTACTTAAAATCAGTATAATGTATTCTTGTGGCTAGAGTACAGCAGGTTGAAGGCGTACCTAATGGAAAGTGGTTACCGTCAGTTATAGATTACCAATTAGATACTAATGTGCCCCGCATGCGTCTAATGAATTTAATGATATTTTTTTTTAAATCAACCATGATGTAGTATCAGCAAACCTCGTCTGGAAGCTGATTTCAAGTCCCTAAGATATCTACGTAAGAGACTTTAAACCTCAAAAAACATGTCTTTATGTTCCTACGGTTGAAATTATGCACCGATCGGAATTTAAATTGTTTCAAATATTTTTTTAAAGAGCGGAGATAAACATATACACTTATTTTTTAGCCAAACTAGTATATAAATTACTATAATGCTGAAATATATTGTTACGACCGACAAAGACCGATTTACACCTGCAGTTTATTACCTTCCCGCATTTGGACTTCTTTTGTTTTCTTTGTATTTAAAATTTGTAATTAGAAAAACAGTCCATTGTGTATTGTCATATTTTATGGCAGTCATTAGACAGGTGTGTCAGACTGATTCTAAGAAATTCGATCTACGCGGGCTTGCAGCTGTATTGTATCGGTGCAGTATAAAGCAATGGCCCAATGGAGAGATCGGCAGTCAAAGTGATAACACAAGCGAGAGAAGACGTGTGCACATTCGATAATCTATATAGTGACGGACTTTGCGTGTGTTATTGAATCGCGTCTTACGTTTGAACTGATTGTGTTTAGTTATATTTGTACCTGTGTTTGTATAGTTCTAATAAATTCTATAGTAATTCTAACGGCATTTTAATTGGAGTCCCGTACTCGTAATAATATTATGTTGAAAAAGCTGTGATTATTGTACCATGTCATTAATTAACAGTTAAATAATATAGCCTCCTCTTGTGTAATATCATGAATGAAAATAATGTAACGAATTTATATGTAAGAGCCATACAACAAAAATGATGTCAATGAGAGCAGCTATCACTTAAATAGGTGGGAAGGATGTACACCTAATCTACACATAAAAATATCGGTGCAGTAATCTGTGCGCACGGGCAGCAACGGGCACAGTGCGTCCGTTAACCGCAGATAAAAACACACATACATGCACGTAATATATTAAATATACTTAATTAATGAGACATTGCCCGCAGCTGTGGAAAATGTTGCACAATTGGACTCCTACCTATTGTTACGAAGAGGCTGTCTTTGCTATTCGTCAATGGGTAGAAATTAATCCATGGAGTTAGGACATTTCACAACGAATTCTGCATTCGAAATTCGTGGCGCCCAACTTTAACCTAGTTCTTACGTAGATATTTTTGATTTTTCTTTTAAATTTTTATTACTTTAATTATTATAAAAGATTTTCTTCGATTTTTAACTGATTTATTTTACCAAAATATGTTTTAAATTAAAAAAAAAAACTTTATTTTTTATGCTGTATAGGTTCGCTTTTGATCGACATTGCACCTGGTATCAGGTGGAAATGCAGTTTAAGATGAAACACGCTTATTTAGAAGATTGAACGCGAGACTTGAAGACGCCTGAACTGTGTAGGTTTCAGGGGGTATTTTGTAGTAAGTATTTAACCACATTTCGTACAAGTTTTCACCTCCACAATTGTTTAAAGTTAGATTCATATGACCTGTTTACCTCTAACATTTGATATGTACAACAACTACTACTACTTATATGATTTGAAACTAGCCTAAACAATGCAATGATCGCGCGTACACATTGTGGTCACAATGATAAGCGCACGATTGTCGATAGCAGGCCGCCGGCGGACACGATTGGCCGCACCTGTGCGCCGACGCCGGCGCAGGGGGGAGCGAGGCGAGGACCCCGCCTCGGCCACCATGTTGCGGCGTCTCGCGCCAATTTTTGATTGACGAACGTCGTTATTATGTATTGTTCGTGGTCGAAATTATTGCAAGTAACTTAATACAGATTGTTCTTATCCATCCCAATAGATACTTATCAAAAAGTTGCCTGGAAGAAATCGCTAATAAAAATAATACAGCCTATAATGTATTATTCAATATAATTTCTTTTAATTTTATTTTCCCGTGTCTCTTAATATGAAATAAATATATTCAGTTATAGTAATAATATTGCCTTGAAAGTACTTACGCTGTCAAGTGAGAGTGATTAAATATTATTTCTAACCATCAGATAAATTCAACATTAATTTACAAGTAGTCGATAGTTCGTTAATTAATTAAAAATAATCTACTCAATTGGTTATTAACTTTTATTTCTGATTTTTTTGTAGAATACCTTTTCTATTTTAGCTTCGAGAAATTGGGACACATGCCTAACTTAAATGCTTGAAAAGTAATTTAAAAAGAGTATTCCGTGAAATACTTTTACATATATATGCCGTCTGCTTTTTATAATTCTATAAGTATTGCTTAATATTTAGATAAAATATTTAAAGTTTTAGGTACCTACAATAATTAGATACTGCGATTGTTTTATTAAATTATACATGTGTAGGTATACTTGTCTGGTAACTAAAATATTTGCTATTCTTTAATCTTCTCCCACATTTTTAAATGGAGTTTACTCCAATTACAGATTATATATAGGTAACAAAATATATCAATGTAAATAACCGAAAGTTATATTAATAATATTCTCTTTTACTATTACATTCTGAATTACACAAAAGATAAATTCAGTTGTCGCTTTTAACACTTGTTCGTATTTGTGAGCGATAGTGAGATCTGTGCCACAATGCCACCTTCCTATTCCGCAGTAACTTTGATAACCCTGATGTGAATAAGTTCATATTGGATCTTTAAAAAGCCTATACTTGCATATATATATATTATTACACGTATTTCCAATAGGGATAGGCTTAGGCCATGGTTTCCCGCTTAGGTACATTTCTTCTTCTTTCATTAATCTCTTCAAACAACTAAGTCTGTTTAAAGTGTATTTTTTTGCTATCCTTTGTTCTTAAATTTCAGCGTTTTGATGGTTGTATGTATGCACCGGTATGTCTGTCCACATAGAAAACTTCTAATTAGGTAGGCATACCAAATTTCAAAAATCCCTCCACATGTATGTACCTATTATATATTTATAAAAAAATTATAAGAAGTAGTGCAGATAGAACTTTCATCTCTTTCAAACTAAACACACAGAAAATTTTCTACATTTTGAAAACAAAGTAAAACAGACTTTCTGGGAAATAACACTGTTTATACGATGTCCAATGTACAAATAAGTACCTATTACTTCAAAGCATTCATTTTCCTGTTGTATATCAAAAACAATTATAAATTAATTATATCTTTAAGCTGCGCAATAAATGATAATGGTGCGGTGTCAGTTTGTTATAAATAATACTACGAATAATCTACTCATACCTTTTAAAAAACACGCCAAATAATTAATTATTGACATTATTACCGTGATTTTATATGATTCATACCATCTATTCTAAAATAGTCCAATAACTTTAGAACATTGTATGGAAACAATATTTTTAATATGTTTCGAGTTTTTACAAAATGATTAAATCATAACCTCATAAGTTTTTTCTTATTTATTCAAGTAAAAAAAATCGTATAAATAACACTTACAAATATGTAGAGATTTTTTTAGAGATGGATGTAAATATATTACAATATTAAATACATACAATTACGAAAATAACAATAACCGCAAACCTGCAATAAACTATGATTTAACATATACATTGTAAGAATAGTTCAAAACACAGGTTTAGATTATTGAACCTTGTTAAGTTTCCGTAAAACTAAAAAAATATGCAAAAAATAACGAAGAAACGTTAAGTAATTTTGTAAAATTATTATATAAGTATATAACAATAATAATTATTTTTAAAAGTCAATGATTTAGACTTTTTGATGGAATTCTAGTATTAAAAATATATTAAGTCATATCACTGATGTTTTTATAGAGATGAGAGTAAAAATACAATAAATATTTACTTAACATTTTTATTGCATATTAAGAAAATTATTATACTTTAATTCCGGGTTTCCAAAAAAAAAAATACATATAGAATTTTGAACAAAAGCTATATAGTCAGCGCTAGTGTTTACGGCTTCGCCAGACTCCGAATTAAACACAGATAACTGCGTTATATCTGAATTTATATGATAAAGCATCTATTACGCAGCCAATTGTGTCCTACTACAAAGATTAGCGCGTATTTCAACTTACTTAAATTCTCAGTTAATCTATAATAATAGCAATAATAATTTACTTCAGACTATAAACCAAGCCTCCTTAATTGAAAGAACACATTTGGGAATGTACTTGAATAATTTTCAGTTAAATTCAATTAGCACACAAAGGTTGATCAAAGTACTTAAAGTATGAATAAGTTAAAGTTATCCACTTAGCGTTTCTAACAATAGAGTCGAGCTCATGTCCTCTGTCAATCCGAATAAATTATACCTACTGAATCACCCGAGAGGTGTAATCGCAAAACAGAACAAAAATTATACAGGTCTGATTCACCCGATGAATCACATTCTAACTTTAAGGTGATTTAGGTAAGTTCATGTTTGTCAAGCGATTAGGGAAGCGATAGTCGATGTTGACGGAACCGTTAATTTTGTCAACAAATAATTAGCAGAGCTAGGTAACCAAACAAAGCCGTTTGTCGATATGAGACGGCTTCCACACTCACTAATGATTTTTGTTACATTTAACAAACAATAAAATTAACCTATAATTGTCCTGGAACTTAATGGGTAGGCAAATTAGATAAATAGTATTTATCAATTAAATAAGCTCTATGCTTTTGTCGTAAGTTCATTAATGATATTGTTTGTTTAGAAAACCGATATCTAAGTATTTTTAATATTTATGATAAGTCAACCGCTTTTTTACTTTAAATTTCGACTGAAAGTAGAATTTATTAATTACAATTTTAAACTAAATAGGTATTTAAAAGTATTTATATTAAACATATGTTTGACATAAATCGAGGTTTATTTAAGAGGAGTTTGAAAGTTTGATTTATGGTATCAATAAATAAGCCTAAATTTATTTGATTGTATGCAAGTTTGTAAGTATTTTAAATGATGAAAAAATAGATAATGAATGATAACATTGTATATCTGTAGGTGGAGAACGTACTGGAATGACGTGAGAATAATCATTTTATGACAAATTTATTAGATAGAAACAGTTCAGCAATAAAAACACACACTCTACGAGTTCTTTGTAAATTCGAAAATGTTTGCACGTGTACACTTTTTGATCTTTTATGCGGTGCATAGTTGAAAAGAGTTTATTATAATTAGATTAAAAACACGGACGTTACAGAGAGAACGTTTCTACGCGGCGGGATAGCGATAAAAAATGAACTTTTAACTAATTTATTCATCCGCGTTCCACAAAACTCTGTCATGTGTAACATCGGGCATTGTGGATCGGCCGAACCCGGGTGCATCAAACGGCCCTATTATTTCATCCACTCCAGACAGGCGGCGCTCAAAGAGAAATCATAAAATAAAAAGTAAGAGACAGAGAAGCAAATGAATTAAAACAACATAATCATTTACGTTTTAAGAGGGCGAAAGCGGGGCTCCCCTCGACAAACCAAACTTTCTTTCAAGTCTGTGTGTACCTGTTCCCGATTCTCAAGTGGATGAATTATATCCCGAGGGAGGCGAGGGGAGCTCGCCGACACCGAGCCCGGTCCTATAATGAAGACGTGCTCGAGTTTTATTTTTAATGTCGCCGAGGTGATGCCGTTCTCACCTGCCTCATTCACGGAGGCTCCACAATATTCTCGAGGGGAAAACTTTTTTCAGTTTCAAATTGTTCTGCAATTTTTTTTACAATCATTTAAACTTTTAAAGGAAAGTTCCCGCTGAAGGAAGTTTTAAAGATGTCGTCAAAGTAAACTTTGCAGAGTAAAATGAAGAAAAAATGAAGAGACAAGAGGGAGACGTAAATATAGATAGATAATAAAATGCAAATAAAAACAAAAGAAACGAAGCTTACTCAAGGCCGCGAGCCGCCTGGCCGAGGTGGTGGAGGTGGGGACCTGCTTACTCCTCATATCCGCAAGCCAACCGGCCGCCAGGCATTCGTACAAACCGCCAACTCCCATAAGCACGCCGTGCACTTTCATCGAGCGACACCTGTGTTCTCACTCACTGATCGCGACCACCGGCTGTTTTAATTATTCCTGTACGTACGTCGCGGCGTCGGAATACCATCTACGTCCTACTACACAGAGATTTCACAGCCTCCGCTGACGTCAGCGGTAAAAGTCCTAGTTTTGAGTTTCGGGGTTCACTGGCACGCGCACCGTGGGCTCCGGCACTACTCACATCGGCAGGCGCCCCACACGTTGGCCAGGCTCCACAGGCGGTACGAGTAGCTGTCACCATAGCACCCGAACATGCTCTCATCGGTTCTCGCGACCATGGCCCGCGCGCGCGGACTGACGTGCTCTCTACAGCGCGGCGCGCGGCGGAATGGCGCGGCCCGCCTCTCGCCCCGCCCTGGGCCCGCACCTCGCCTCGCCTCGCGCCTCCCCCACCTTCGCTTAATTAGCGGAGCCGACTGGCGCTCGACGCTCGCCGCTCGGACGGTGAAGGACTGAACGACTGAACGGTGAACGGTGATGCTGATTGCCACTGCGACCTGCCGGAGGTACACAGATGCCCAAGTTACGGGCCGCAGCCTTATAGCGAGGCGTGTGGCTCTACCTTTCCATTTGTTTATTTACATATTCTACGCTCCACCTATTCGCTTATCTACCTATCTCTATCTATCTGACGTGTTAAGATTAAGACGATAGAACCTTATGTTTTCTACGACTACATATTATATTTACAAACAAGTAATTTTAAAACATGCAGAGTGTAATGTAATAAGTTTCATTTAGTTCTTATGGTTGACAAAAAAGTTGTTACATTCCAAAAATATTAATCACTATAAATATCATTAACAATAACAAAAATAGTTTACATACTTTAAGAATTTGTTGTTTTTTGTTTTGAAATAACATTGCTGTAGCTTTCCGCGTAAGATTGGCGTTAGTTGCGCTTCTCACCACTGGATGGCGTTAGTAGTCCTCAGCAGTTTGCTAAACTTGATTTACCATTTAGCGAAGTGATAAGCTATATTTAAAATATTACTTTACTAATAACTTCCTTCTTAATTACAAAAGTAGTTTACAATTTACAATTATATCGTGTATGAATTATCGTAAATTAGGCATCACTTTAATTGTTCCAGTCAGTGTGGTTCAGTGGGTAAGGCAGTCTCTTGTGTATCTAACACATGTAGATATTTAGGCAGATTATGTGGCCTAATGTTAAAATGTTACGTTACGTATTGCGTTAAAAAAAGTATAAAAAACTTACCTACATATCAATATAACTGATGTGTGAAACCCGCCGACCTGTCTTGGACAAACGTATTCGGCATGCCGCTTATGATAATATTTAATAATAATAAATTATCTATTATTGTTACTTAGTTATTTGATACAGAAATAACTTTGTATTTATGTTGAATAAGATTTTGTATTCGCCTTGTATTTCATTGAATAGCCCTCTATGTGAGACACGGACTCGCACATGGCCACTTGTTTAAATATAGCTTCTCATGAATTCTGAATATAGATTCAGTTACATAACTATGATTTTTTTTATAATAATCTAGTACATACATACATAACTTCACGCCAGTTCCCTTGCGGGGTAGGCACGAACAACAGAGCGCCATTCAGTCTTATTCTTACACACCTCACTTGCTTCTTTAACATTCATAGCTCTTGTCATGCACGCTCGTCTGTTCTTAAGGCTCCTGACATCACCTTCTGCTAGTACACGATCAATTTGATCATGGAAGGTGTGTCGTGGCCTTCCACGATTTCTGCATCCATCCACTTTTGCAAAACTAGTTGATTGTAGTAATAGTAAGTAAGTAATAACAGCCCATGAATGTTCCACCGCTGGGCTCGGGCTTCCCACTATACGAGGAACGGACAGTATGGGTATACTGTCACGCTTGTCCAAGGCGGCTTGGCAGGTTTGATACATCGGTTATCTCGATGTGCAGGTTGCATCACGATGTTTTCCTTCACCGTTATTAGCACGTGGTAATTGTAACAATATGCACATTAGGTCAGAAACCTGCCTAAGTGGGTATAAGGCTGAAATTTGGAATACCTGCCTATTTAGGTACACTTGCATACTGGTAAGACTTTCTAAATTGTAGCATGCATACTTTTTAGTAAACAATAAAAAAAATGCATTTTTGCGTATACGCCTATATAATATTTTCTTAAGTTTTCGCGACTTGTATACATAATAAAACTACGTTTTAACGGTTTTAAGCGCGGTAATTTTATTTGATTTTGGTTTTTCCGACGTTTCGGCCACTTTTCAGTGGCCGTGATCACGGAAGACAAAGATGTCAAGTGTCAACGAGTATTGTTAAAGTTTTATTTAGCCTACCGCCAACTTGTTCATTTTAATTATTTAGTTTTAATTTTGTTTATGGTTATTATTTACTCTATGGGAGCCTAATCTAATTTACTACCGCTTCGCAACATGTTATGGCTTGAAGAGAAGAAGCGGCGCAAGAAACTCTTCAGCAAACACGCCTAGCTCTAATTAATTTTATATAATATTAAAATGCGTGGGAATTAAATTAAAATAAAATAAACAAATGATCAATCAAGTTGGTTTGTGTTCCGTTGTACGCAGAAAGAGCTCACAGTGACTTGAGGTCTGGCAGTTGGTTTTTGCTGGGTTTGGGTCTTGGTAGTTTTGATGATTGGATCCCAAACAGGTGGTACTTGCCAACCATCTTCTCTATTGAAATTTGGGTGTTTTTTGATTTCAATAGCCTCACGCATCATTCTAGGTATGAAACGATTCTCTTTCGCGAGGATTTGTGGGTTATCGAATCTGATGTAGTGGTTGGGTTTATCCAGCGTGTGTTCACTGATCGCAGACTTCGTAGACCTTGTGTGTTTCATGTCAGCAATGTGTTCTTTTACTCGTGTTTTTATGCTCCTCTTTGTTTGCCCAATGTACGACAATCCACACTCACAACCGAGCGCTTAAAACCGTTAAAACATATACGCCTATATGTTATGTAGCCCTCGATATATATATAGTCAAGGTGGCGAAGTCTGTCAGTGGGAGAACTCCATTGACCTCTCATTATTTCCATGTTTAAATAGTTATGACGACATCAAATCAGACAGCGTAACTAAGACGCCATTGAATTCTGTCTTCGAGTTGTTATTGGCGGTAAATTCCTTTAAAAACGTTAATAAACGGGCGGTGTATGAACTTACCCCATTGACGGATTTGGCCACCTTGATTATAATCTTGTACTAATATATAAAGCTGAAGAGTTTGTTTGTTTGAACGCGCTAATCTCAGGAACTACTGGTCTGATTTGAAAAATTCTTTCAGTTTTAAATAGCCCATTTATTGAGGAAGGCTATAGGCTATACATCATCACGCTAAGACCAACAGGAGCGGAGCACTAATGAAGAATATTTCAAAATCGGGGGGTCTTGAAAACAAATTCCACGCGAACGACGTCGCGGGCACAGATAGTATATAATAATCGTTTCCCTAATCTCTGCGTATATATGATGACTTTATTTTTAGTGCTTGATTATGGTAGATATGTTGACGTTCCATCTGGTGGAAAGTCCGGAATCTGGCTACGGATGTCGGAAGACGAGTGAAGGTTATTATGGCGACGTAAACTAGATCAGGGGTGGTAGGCATCCATACGGATCGCTACCATATGGCTGTGGGTTGTTTTATCGGCTTTTACGACAGGCCATTCGGTACTTGCACGGATAAAGTGATTTTTGCAATAGCTTGAAACCTAAACCCCAATCACCCCCCCAAACTTTTCATCCGTGCAGGAACGGAGAAAGAATACAATTTCCTGCGGCCGGGCGGCCTGTCGTAAGAGGCGACAAAACAACCCACAGCCAGGTGGTAGGGCATTTGCCCGACTGGATGGCTACCACCCCTTGAGTTGTGTTCCGGTATTAGTGACCAGGATCCAGTCTCCCTTAAGAGAGCAGCAGCGCATTTGTAGCGTCTTTGGTGTTGCAAATGTCCATAGGCGATGGTAACCGCTTTCCATCAAGTGGGCCGTCTGCCTGACTGCTGATCTCCTGCAACAAAAAAAAAAAAAAAAAAAAAACTCAACACCTCAATTGACCTAAAACTATCTGTATTATACATTTAGTATAAGTACGTTGGAAAATTTTGCTGATTTTAATGTACTTTTCTTATAAACAAACAACCAAAGTAGGCACGGCACTTAGGTACTTAATTTGATTAATATTACGTACTATTTTATTATTTATTATTATTATGAAATAATATACTTATAATAAAACAGTATGTGAATTACAATAACATAATATAGCAATGAAAAACATGTTTACATTTAGTTTTGATATCTGTGGATGTTTCCTTTCCAAATCACTTCACGGGTTATTTTCATTGAATTACGAAGTGGAATTTCATAACACAGGCGTCATTAAGATCGTCATAATATTAGCAGTTAGTTTTTAATATTGTTACAACCTAGGCATTGACAAAGATAAATTCCACGTACAGATTTGTAGGAGCACAATTACCCGTCGGCATTTGAACTAATTGTAATTCTTTTATGATCGTCTTCTTTTGTTCACTTATGTATTGGCATACTTTTCTAGTTATTGTGGAGAACAGCCTATTGTACTCGCTCAAGAGTATCATTAGCCAGGTGTTGCGGATTACAATTACAAGCTAATTCTAGGAAATTGTGTCGACTTTGCCGGGCGGGCATATTAGCATTTGTGAAGTATAAAACGACGGCCTGATGGAGAGAGGGTCAGTTGAGTTACAACTACGATACGGCCGTGAATAGTGACGGACTTTGCGCGTTTTATTGAATTACGATCTTCTGCATCATTTTGGATTTGTTGTGTTCAGTTATATTTGTACCTGTGTTATACGTGTTTGTATCGTTCTAATAAACTCTATAATAATCCTAACGGCATTTTAATTCGAGTCCCGCTAACTTGTAACAATATCCATTTTGTCGTTCGTCTAATTAGCACATAGTTTGGATTATAATCTGGCCCTGTATATTACATTGTTATTGTTTAATTTTTAATGATTGTAATCTGTTTTGTGTTTAAATAAATAAATAATTATTGTATGTCTTTCAAGACCACGGGCCATAAAAACGACCCGGACATTTGGAGGGCTTTCGTGGGGCCATGGAAAGGCCAACACGTAGAGGCACCTTTACAAATTTAATGTAAATGTGGCGTGACACTGACCGGCGATTATCCCTGTCTACACCATATAGTAATGCACCCAAGGACATTGCCCCGGCCAGTCTAGGACTATTGTGGGAAATGAGGACAAAACGTATCGGGCTATTGGGATGAACTGCTAGTGGTACTAAGGGCCTGGGAATATGGGGACTATGGCGTCTATCCGTCGCAATGTTCGGGGAACATGGAATAATGGGCGGACGGTGACTCGCCACTCCCTGCATGGGCCCCAAAAAATGCCATAAAAGACAGGGGCAACATGGCTGTGAGTGGCTAAGGGTTGTAGAGAGGTGGGCTGCAGATTCACCGAAGCTACTTCTGACGTTACACATTTATCACTTCCACCCCTGGAGCTTGAGTCTTAGCTCTAGTGATCTCCACACCGTGCCGGCTGGATAAGGCAAGCTCGGAGGTACGAGGTGTCGCTACTCACCTAAGGCTTCGCCACAAAGCCCCCCTGCGGGTTAGTTTAATATTATTATTATTAATAATAATAAATCTTTATTAGCCTTTAGTGTTTTACAAATTTACAAAAAAGAGTCACATATTTTTTTTTTTTTTTTTTATTGCAGGAGTTCAGCAGACAGGCAGACGGCCCACTGGATAGAAACCGGTTACCATCGCCTATGGACATTTGCAACACCAAAGGTGCTACAAATGCGCTGCTGCTCTCTTAAGTGAGTCTGGAACCTGGTTACTAATGCCGGAACACAACTCAAAGTTGTTATGGCGGCATGCTCTAGACCAGGGGTGGTAGCCATCCAGTCGGGCAAATGCCCTACCACCTGGCTGTGGGTTGTTTAGTCGCCTCTTACGACAGGCCGCCCGGCCGCAGGAAATTGTATTCTTACTCCGTTCCTGCACGGATAGAAAGATAATTAGGAAACAGTAAAAATGTGTTAGTTTAAAATACGGCTATGGAATTTAAGACAAGTAGGTATACCTTTGACTCTCGAACTAAGAACAAGGACTGTTTTGAGTCAATCGAAGGTCACTTATATGCTTCAACAACATCATTATAGCTCTTAGATATATGTTTACGTGCGTGTGTGTGTGGTTACGAGTGTGTGAATGCGTACAGCGATGTGTATGTGAAATGAAGTGTCTCAATGTATATCATGAATGCAGAACTTAACGAAAATTGTGTAAAGTATAAAACAGAAGTGACAAACATTAATAAATCTTAGTTTATAAGTGCTTCAAACGCGTCATAATCTATGGATTTTAACCGATTTATGCTTGGTCGTCTATTATTAGTTTCATATTAAGCACATACCTATAAAAATAAAGTTACGAGCGTCTTAAGGGAGACTGGAACCTGGTCACTAATGCCGGAACACAACTCGAGGTTATTATGGCGGCATACTCTAGACCAGGGGTGGTAGCCATCCAATCAGGCAAATACCCTACCACCGGGAAATATATAGATATTAAATTTTAGACTAATTTAGATTTTAAATGATAAAATTTTCATATTTAAATTGCACGCCTAACGGCGTAAAACAACTTCTGTAGATATGTATTATATATACAGTTTTGGCAATAAGTCATTATTCATTCATTTTTAATAAGACACATAATTTTAAATTGAAGCCAAGAAAATTTGAATTTCACCTTGGAACTGATGATCTTGTATCGACGTCATCTCAGCTTTACGACGCTCCCGCAAATGTCGTTTCATCAATGAGGAACATTAGACTGCGAAAATGCCGTTGGAATTACTATAGAATTTATTAAAACTATACAAACACGTATAACACAGGTGGAAATATAACTGGACGCAACCAGTACAAACTGCACAATTCAATAACACGCGCAAAGTCCGTCACTATATAGCTTATCGAATGTACACGTCTTGCTCGTATCGTAATCCTCGCTTGACTGCTTCACCCCTCCGTACGTGCATTCCTTTTATCCTGTACAAATACAATATGTCTCAACGCAGAACAATAATTTCCAAGAATTACATCTGTCTAATGACTGCCATAAAAGATTACAATACACAATAGACTGTTTTTCGTCATTACAAATTTTAAGCACAAAGTAAACAAAAGAAGTACAAATGCGGGAAGGTAATAAACTGTTCTTTATGGCAGGCAGGTGTGCATTTGCTTTTGTCGGCATATAACAATATATAAAAAGTCTTAGTTTATTTATTATTTTTATTATTTATCTGACAGTACAGAAGAAATTTATCTGTACTCATATAAAGAGGTTTATGAAAATGGATAAAGCAAAAGTTGCTTGTCAGGATCGTCGCAAGTGGAGAGCTTAGTCTCTGCCTACCCCCATGGGACACAGGCATTAGAATATGTATGTATGAAATTATTATTTGTTTTAGTCTCTCATATCTATCCGTGCAGGAACGGAGAAAGAATACAATTTCCTGCGACCGGGCGGCCTGTCGTAAGAGGCGACAAAACAACCCACAGCCAGGTGGTAGGGCATTTGCCCGACTGGATGGCTACCACCCCTGGTGTAAAGTATGTCGCCATAACAACTTTGAGTTGTGTTCCAGCATTAGTGACCAGGTTCCAGTCTCCCTTAAGAGAGCAGCAGCGCATCTGTAGCATCTTTGATGTTGCAAATACCCATAGGCGATGGTAACCGCTTTCCATCAAGTGGGCCGTCTGTCTGTCTGCTGATCTCCTGCAATAAAAAAAATCTCATTATTAAGTTAAATAAAATGGACTTTAATATTTTTTTCTACACTGCTAACCACTTTCCATCATAGTTGGGTAGTCTGTCTGCAGTGATTCAGCAATAAAAAATCGAAATGTGTGCTGGGACACATAGTAGAAGTGAAACTTCAACGGACAAGTGGAAAAACGAATCGCAACAAAATTTTAACTTGAAGTTTTACGGGCAGGTTTTCAAATTGGACAAGTACATTAACAATCAACTAATCAACAAATTGAAGTTTCACTTCTACTATGTGTCCCAGCACACATTTCGATTTTTCGCAGGTTTACTGCAAATTATGAATTGGTTAGATTAGGTACATTTTAATTAATACATACATACATAACTTCACGCCAGTTCCCTTGCGAGGTAGGCACGAACAACAGAGCGCCATTCAGGCTTATTCTTACACACCTCACTTGCTTCTTTGACATTCATAACTCTTGTCATGCACGCTCGTCTGTTCTTAAGGCTCCTGACATCACCTTCTGCTAGTACACGATCAATTTGATCATGGATGGTGTGTCGTGGCCTTCCACGACTTCTGCAACCATCCACTTTTGCATTGTATATCTGTTTAGTCATTCTTTCCACATGCCCGAACCACCGGAGCATTCCTTTCCTTACCTTCACTCCGACACTCTCTTTCAAACCAACTCTCTTCCTTACTTCGGTATTACGATTTTAATTAATGCATTTTTTATTTAAACATATTTTATTTTATCAAACAAAAAACTGAATTCGATCCGGAACCACGTCTAGTCTAAATTTATGCCGCTCCTCCACGCGGCCGTAACGCTTTTTCGTGACAGAAAAATCCTAAGACCCCCCGTTTATATAGAAGTTTCACTAAAATTGTTATGATTTTTAAGACCTCTCTAATAATTCCTTATCTATGCATTGCCTTTTTTGTGGAGCTGCTGTATCTCTCGCGCATGCTTATTGAAATCTATTTATACATTGAAAGTATTTTGTTAAAATAAACTCTGCTAAAGAAATACTCCGAGCACATGAATGTGTTAAGAGTCGACCACACGTAAGACCCCACGGGGCTCGGCGCGGGCCACGTGCACCCGAGGTGGGCACATTGTATTCTACCTTCGTCGAACAATGTGCATTGCACACTGCACACACGGGCTCATTCAATGCTCGCTTGTATTGGTTCATTGTTCCTAAATGCATTTTGAATATTGAACAAGAATTTAATTATAAATAAATTATTACATACAAAAGGAAATTATAAAATTTAATTCACTGATCATCTCATTTGAGCCAAATTTACGTGACCAAAAGATTGGCCTGTATTTGCGGAAACGCTTCAGCGTTGCCATGTTGCCTGGGAATACGGTCTGTGTTCTGGGGAGGTTCCCTACGGATAGCGATTTGTAGTCATTTTTTTAAGAAATTTAATGATATATAATATATAATACTCGTTCTCCTTTATAACATATTGTTACAACTTAGGCCCGGACAAAGACAAATTCCACGTACAGATCTGTAAAAGCACATTTGAACTAATTGTAATCCTTTTATGATCGTCTTCTTTTGTTTACTTATTTACTGGCATATGTTTCTAGTTATTATGGAGAACAGCCTATTGTCCTACTGTACTCGCTCAGGAGCATCATTAGCCAGGTGTTGCGGATTACAATTACAAGCTAATTCTAGGAAATTGTTTCGACGTTGCCGGGCGGGCACATTTGCATTCGTGAAGTATAAAACGACGGCCTGATTGAGAGAGGGGTCAGTTGAGTTACAACTACGATACGGGCGTGACGTGTTTACATTCGGAAAGCTAATAGTGACGGACTTTGTGTGTTTTATTGAATTACGACCTTCTGCATTACGTTTGGATTTCTTGTGTTCGGTTATCTGTACCTGTGTTATACGTGTTTGTATCGTTCTAATAAACTCTATAATAATTATAACGGCATTTTAATTCGAGTCCCGCTAACTCGTAACAATATTATTTACTCCTTATAGTCATCAGTACCTTAAGGAACGTTTTAAATTCCTTCGCCTATCCATTGGCCACAATTTGCGCTCTGATATGTATCGATACCTCATGACACCTCCTTACACTTCATCCTATTTTAATAATTCTTTTACAGTGCAGGCTGTCAAACTTTGGAATGCATTGCCTCTTACTGTCAGACAGGCCTAACCCTTACCAACATTTAGAAATTTATTATTTTCTGATTAACATAATACATTTATTATTGTAACTTATGTATTTTGAAATATATCTTAATATATATAAATTACGTGTCACGTTGTTTGTCCGCGATGGACTCCTAAACTACTTGACCGATTTTAATCAAATTTGCACACCGTATTCAGTTTGATCCCACTTGAAAGATAGGATAGCTTACATTTGGACCCGGTAGGTGGCGCTGGAATCGGGTTCTAAATTTTATTTCATCAGGGCAGAACAACGTCTGCCGGGACAGCTAGTATGACTATATTTGTATGTATTTGAATATTTAATTAGTTTGAGTATATATGTATCTATTGCTGTATTCCTGCACCACCTACTTCGCCTGCTTCAATTTTTTTTATTTAGGTTGCCTGGAAGAGATCGCTTTGAGCGATGTGGCCGCCTATTGTATCGCCTAGAAAATATTGTAAATATGGTCTGTTTTTGTAAATGTATTTTTTTATGTGCAATAAAGTGTTACCTCTCTTTGTCTATATATATAACTTACTTTTAAATAAAACTGTAGTTGACAGTTCGTGCTGATTCGTGATTTTTAATACTTTATTTAAAATATTACAATGGATGATAGCGTGCAAACAAGAAGCGAAACAAACATGGCGGCAGACCATCTCGCGCGCAGCTAGCTTCACACCGCGCTCTATAAACGCGTGCCTTCGCACGCATCCCTCATTTTACCACAAGGCCATTATTACAATTATAAACTTTCAAAGCTAAATCCTTAAACAATAAAAGTTATAAATAATTTTGATTTCTATTTAAGTTTTAGTATTTTAATTGTAAACTTTTTGTATTGTACATACATAAAATTAACATTTTTTTCTATCTTTTTGTAAACAATTATAATTAATGTTGACTGTTTTTTTTTCTATTTATGAGACTTATATGAATTTGTTATAAGGACTTAGATCTAAACATATTTTTATATATTGTAATTTTCCAGAGATGGATATAGAGTTGTACTATATTTATTTATTCTTTTTTGACACACAGAGCTGAAATTTATGCGAGTGAATTCGCGGGATACGCCATAAAGACAAATTAAAATTTAAGTATTAATTTGGACGGCAGAACTTATATTATTTCACGTTTTTAGTAATATAATAGCAGTTGACAGTAAAGTAACGTAAAAATAGAATTTAAAAACAAACACAATTAAAATATAAACTACTTACATTTTAATTAATTTATTTGCACAAGAACATGTAAAATTTGAAGTAGATTGTATGTCGCATAAAGTTTTTTTTTACTTTCATAGGCAATTTCTATCCGTGCAGGAACGGAGAAAGAATACAATTTCCTGCGGCCGGGCGGCCTGTCGTAAGAGGCGACAAAACAACCCACAGCCAGGTGGTAGGGCATTTGCCCGACTGGATGGCTCCTACCCCTGGTCTAGAGTATGTCGCCATAACAACCTTGAGTTGTATTCTGGCATTAGTGACCAGATTCCAGTCTCCCTTAAGAGAGCAGCAGCGAATTTGTAGCATTTTGGTGTTGCAAATGTCTATAGGCGATGGTAACCGCTTTCCATCAAGTGGGCCGTCTGCCTGTCTGCTGTACTCCTGCAGTAAAAAAAAGGCAATGCTAGGTCTGTCTAAATTGTTACAGCATTCGATTTGTATGGACAATATGTCCGTTTACCTACTTGTGTAATAAACACGTGAATTGGTCACACCAAATTATTGATCACGGTGTTCGTCTGGAGTGGAGTTCTCACGAAGTCAATAGAGCGGAGAGCAGCAACATCTGGCCGCCAGAACGCACTGTACAGGTAATTTTATTGCTTTACTGCGTTTTGTTGCAACGCGGTGCGCGACCATTTCTTTCAATACTACGACAACACCTTTATGTTGACAGTTCTTTTATAAAGTTTTTTCCCTACATTACGGACGCCAAGGTCCATAATATTGTTAAGATTAAAATATTTTTGTTACCTCGATGTATACATCTGTAATATTATAAAATTGTAAAAGTGTAGTCTTTTGTTTCTTAGATTTTTGTGTTTGCTTATTTGTTCGGGATTCACGTAATAGTACATACATTATGGTACTAGTGTGTAACATTGGTGACTACCGCCGAGGCACCATTGAGACTCGAGCCGTAGGCGAGGGTCTTAAGAGAGCCGAGGACGGTAATCATCAATACACACGTGTATCATACGACGTTTTTCAACACACTTGTGAATAAAATAACAACAAAAACTCATTTTATTTAGTAGATAAAAAAAGTTATATATGAGTGAAAGTTTTATTTATTAAACACGTACGAGTTAAAATTATCTATTTAAATAAGAAGTTGCATGAAATGAGCAAGCAATAGGAACATTAATTTATTTGTTCTATAGAACACGATCTTTTTTTTTTGAATAAAAACTTTTTTAAGAACAAAGCAACTCAACCAATAAAATTTAAAAAAAAATCTATAACTCACTAGTGAGTTATAATGTTTTTTAGTCACAGTTTGATAATGGGTGTCATTCTGTGCCTAATTGCGGTGACCATAGAGCCACTTTATGAGCAAGTGTGTTGAAATAGTACATTATGGTACTAGTGTGTAACATTGGTGATTACCGCCGAGGCGCCATTGAGACTCGAGCCGTAGGCGAGAGTCTTAAGAGAGCCGAGGACGGTAATCATCAATACACACGTGTATCATACGACGTTTTTCAACACACTTGTGAATAAAATAACAACAAAAACTTATTTTATTTTTAGTAGATAAAAAAAAGTTATATATGAGTGAAAGTTTTATTTATTAAACATGCACGAGTTAAAATTATCTATTTAAATAAGAAGTTGCATGAAATGAGCAAGCAATAGGAACATTAATTTATTTGTTCTATAGAACACGATCTTTTTTTTTTTAATAAAAACTTTTTTAAGAACAAAGCAACTCAACCAATAAAATTTAAAAAAAAAACTATAATTCACTAGTGAATTATAACGTTTTTTACTCACAGTTTGATAATGGGTGTCATTCTGTGCCTAATTGCGGTGACCATAGAGCCACTTTATGAGCAAGTGTGTTGAAAAAACTATTTTAACTACTACGACGCAATCGGCCCAGCAGTTTTCACTGAGCGATAGCAAATTCTCGGACCTAAAATTTAAGCTATATTTTAGTTTGGTGCTACATAACAATTTGCATATCCGGCTAATCCGGGTCTTTTTATTTTTACTCGGGATTTTTTTATTTTTTTTTTATTGCAGGAGTTCAGCAGACAGGCACACGGCCCACTTGATGGAAAGCGGTTACCATCGCCTATGGACATTTGCAACAACAAAGGTGCTACAAATGCGCTGCTGCTCTCTTAAAGGAGACTGGAACCTGGTCACTAATGCCGGAACACAACACAAGGTTGTTATGGTGGCATACTCTAGACCAGAGGTGGTCGCCATCCAGTTGGGCAAATGCCCTACCACCTGGCTGTGGGTTGTTTAGTCGCCTCTTACGACAGGCCGCCCCAACGCAGGAAGTTGTATTCTTTCTCCGTTCCTGATTGACTTTACTGATTAGGAAACCATATGATTTTGGGACTTACTTGATATGACAGTTTTTATATTTATTAAACATCAGTGGTAGTTGTATATTGTTTTATTATATTATTTATGGATTTTGCGGTAAATTTCGGGATTAATGATTTTCATACTAAAAATCCATTACCTACCCTGCTCTATTGGCAAAATAACTGTAATCTTTGTTACTTGTCCAACGTGGACGCAGTCGCAGGAAAATACTAGTATTAAATTATAGCGCATCATCTGTTGTTACTTTTGTATGCCAAAAATGGGAAAGCATTGTTACTATACTATAATTTGTTAACTTTAAGATCTTAAAATTTTGACTTTTTTTGTAAATAAATCATATATTATATTTTCTTAAGTTTTCGCGACTTGTATACATAATAAAACTAACTACGTTTTAACGGTTTTAAGAGCGGTAATTTTATTTGATTTTGGTTTTTCCGACGTTTCGGCCACTTTTCAGTGGCCGTGATCACGGAAGACAAAGATGTCAAGTGTGAACGAGTATTGTTAAAGTTTTTATTTAGCCTACCGCCAACTTGTTCATTTTAATTATTTAATTTTAATTTTGTTTATGGTTATTATTAACTCTATGGGAGCCTAATCTAATTTAGTAGTAAATTGTCTTCCGTGAACACGGCCACTGAAAAGTGGCCGAAACGTCGGAAAAACCAAAATCAAATAAAAATTACCGCGCTTAAAACCGTTAAAACGTAGTTTTATTAAATCATATATTATCTTATACTTCAGTATGTTAAATTTTAAGGATTAACGCACACAGTGTTTGTACCATTTTGAAACTGTATTGAATCTAACCCAAAAAGTTCATCAAAATCAGTTTGCTAAACAAAATATGTATGGCTGAAGTTGCATAAAAGTAAAAAAGAATACCGAGTATTGAAAACCTCTTTCATTTTACGAGCTTTTATTTAACTTGCAATGGATGTACCTATGTATGTATGTAAGTTCGGGTGGAATTTGCAAGTTAAATTTGACCAACTTCCCGGTTTCCGATTGAGCTGAAATTTTGCACGCATATGTATTTCGCGTGACAATACAATAATATGGAGCTGATCTGATGGTGGAGTCGGAAGGCGGCCATAGGAACTCCTGTACTAAACATGATAGAACCGTCGTGTTTGGGCTCGTTTTACTTGTCTTGGCTAGCACTCTGCTGCTACATGATATGCAGGATCTCAAAAGCATGTATTTAAAAACCTTTTAAAAAAATTGAACTGGGGATTTTTGTTTATTAAATAAATATTTTATGTAATTAACCTCCGAGGAGACTTAAGTAAGTCTCCTCGGGTAAACCCCGTGTTGCAGTTATCTTCTAATTGGCACAACAATCAGGATTATTAATAACATATTAGTAATCCAGCATGCAAGTACTTTCAGCGGCATTCACGCAGATGTATTTAAACCCATGAATATGGAAAGATGTGTCATCGTAATAGGTTGATATTATTGTTTAAAATAAATGATAAATTAGTCACCATGTCATTAGGTAGTACTTTAACTGCTTTGAAATTACCATTCGGTATCATTATTGCTTCCTTTATGCTGATATTGATTTTTTTTATTAATTTACAAGAAAAGCAAACAGAGACAATATACATACATACATAACTTCACGCCAGTTCTTTGACATTCATAGCTCTTGTCATGCACGCTTGTCTGTTCTTAAGGCTCCTGACATCACCTTCTGCTAGTACACGATCAATTTGATCATGGAAGGTGTGTCGTGGCCTTCCGCGACTTCTGCATCCATCCACTTTTGCATTGTATATCTGTTTAGTCATTCTTTCATCATGCGTTCTTTACACATGCCCGAACCACCGGAGCATTCCTTTCCTTACCTTCATCCCGACACTCTCTTTCAGACCAACTCTCTTTCTTACTTCGGTATTAGGAACGCGGTCCGCGAGCGTCACTCCGCAGATTTTGCGCAGTGCTCGCAACTCGACCGCGTTTACTCTACTTTCATGCTCTCTCTTCCATACCCAACTCTCGCATCCATACGTGAGCGTAGGTACCAGCACCGCTTTGTGTATGGCAAGCTGGGCCTTCTGAAAAGATTAATGAAAGTAAAAATCCATCGTTTTTGCTTACCCCTATGGGAAAAAGGCATGACAGTATGTATACTTTTACTAAGTTTTTACGGGGAATGTAGGGGAAATATTAGCAAGCGTTTTATTAGATAATTTACAAACATTCCGTATAAGTTGAAATTTAGGTATCTACATTTTTAATAAACGAAATAACCAACTACTAGAAATAAAACTATACTATAAATAAAACTAACTTAAAGATATATATACAATAGTAAAATAATAACTACTATTATATACATATTTACAAGTAAAAGATGTAGTCCAGATCGCTCTCGGTGGGGAGCGTTCCCAAAATGCTGGCCGCATTCCCGCGTTGTATGGCAACGCTAATACGTTGCCCTAAATATAGGCCAGCCCTTTGGTCACGCGAGACTTCTTTCAATCGCTTTGAAAGGTCTCGATAAAACATTTAAATTTTGTATTACGTATTTTTTTATTAAGCATGCGACACATTCGCGTGGAATGCCACCGGGGTGGTATCGTCGGTAGTCAGCGCAAGTCCCACACTATTACCGGACAATGGACGATGCAAAAAATATACGGGTATACGATACAGAATATTTCCAAGATTTTTTCAAAATAATTATAGATCTGAACATATATCGCTGCGATCTGAAATCGATATTGTATCGATTCCGACGTAATTGCCCGCATATGTAGTCATAATGTTGTTTCCCCTATGCATCAAAATTCCAAATATTGTGTTTAATTAGCTTAATAATAGTGTTCAAAATCATTTCGGTGTGTAAGTTACCTTGCTTGCATTCGCCTCTTCATTTTGGCATGTAAATCTTGTATGACATATAAAAAAATGAATTTTGAAATTTTGTTGCTGTTTTTATGTTTTACGACTTCCAAATGTTGTAGCGAATATAAATTTTTGGGTTTTTGTTAAAAAAATTTTTTTTTTCTACTTTTTAGTCCTTTGAATAGCTTTAGAAATTATATTTAAAACGCTTGTAGAAATTGAACTATTGGACGTGTGTACAAGCTTGCCTTTTGCTATGATCCACTCATTGGACCAAATTTCAAGTATTGACGAAGAAATCGCGTAACAAATATAGTACAGTATAGAGTCAAATTGAGAATTTCCTCCTTTTGGAAATCGGTTAAAAAGGCTATTTATCTATGAAATTTCACTCAAATAATAACATCACCAAAATTGTACAAAAGGAAATAAGATGTTAGGCTCATTTTATCTTTTTTCTTCTTGTTTTTTATTGTTACGTATCCAGATTTCCCAAAAATAATTGTCTGTATGCACCTATACATTGTTTTTCCCTAAAATATTATTTAGGTTACAAATATTAATTAATGGTGCTTAACACCAGCATGTAACAGATACACTCTACATTAGTATAAGTTTAGTATTAAAATTAGAATAAATTAAAATAATAAGTTATTCTTAAGGTACACCACAACATAAAAATCACTAAATTAATGTCACACACAGTAACAAAAATAAACAATAAGCGTGTATGGACTCTAAAATCTTTCATAGAAAATAAGTAGTAAAAAAGGGTACGGAACTCGAGTCCGTAGAGATATTAATAATAATAATAAAAAAAAATGGTGCTTAAATATCTAAGTCAACTTAAGGCACATTGAAAAATATATATTAAAATAGACGTTTTAAATTAATCATCTAAATACGTAAATAAATTAAAAAATTATCGCTTAAAACAAAACAATGTATAAAATTTGGCAGGACGATTTACGTTTTGTAGTTATAATTAAAGTAATTTATTTGGTGAATAACTACAGTTAAAATATGATGTCATTTTAATAATATATGATATCACTGTTTCCCGCCGCTGCCGTTTTCGTCCCATATTTAAATAATTATAACAGTCTCATTTCAATATCATATATAAATAAAATCAATAATATAATAAACCTGTAAATGGTCCGAATTTATACAATGCGTTTAAAAATGTGAACAAAAACTCAGGGGAGATAATTCGAACTAGGAAATTCCGAAAGTACAATTTTTACAATTGGACCTACTTATGCAGAATGGAACCAACCCACATACTGACAGTTTTGAAAAAAATATGTCTTTATTTTGGAAAAAACATTTAGAACATTGTATATTATATTTTCTCGCTATGATTTTGATTGAGTCGATAGAAGGCGCATTTTGAAAGTCTTCCGCATCCTTAACCCAATTTTGGCATGTTTGTGGATTGGTTCTGTTTTGCATAAGTAGGTCCAATTTTCGTCTCTGTCAGAGCATCACGTGAAAACTACTGAATGGATTTATATGAAATTTGACAGAGAGCTAGCTTATATCCCGGGGCAATAGTTAGAATACTTTAAATCCGACAAATAACGTGGTTCCTGTATGACAGACGATAATAACGCAAAAGGGCGGCGCTGCAGTCGTGTTTTTGTGGCGCTGCCGTTGTAATTCCAAATAAACTTTTCAGGTGGCATATGCCTCACTACCTGTCAAAGTGGCAATTAACTTGCTAAAAGAAAATAAAGCAAAACCACTAACTTTATCTTTATAAAGAGCGTTGTGTTCAGCACCATAGATTATTTTAAAGGAAGTAAGAATTGTAAACGACACACTTTCCATGATCAAATTGATCGTGTACTAGCAGAAGGTGATGTTAGGAGCTTTAAGAACAGACGAGCGTGCATGACAAGAGTTATGAATGTCAAAGAAGCAAGTGAGTTGTGTAAGAATAAGCCTAAATGGCGCTCTGTTGTTCGTGCCTACCCCGCAAGGGAACTGGCGTGAAGTTATGTATATATGTATGTATGTATGTAAGTAAGAATTGAAGCAGTAAATTAAAGATAATATCATATTTTTGTAAACTCGTCATTACCAGGAAGGCGTCGCATGTAATGTGTCAAGGATTATCTAGAACTGTTACAATGGGTTTGAAACTATCAACTAATGTTTTGAAGGAGAGATAAGCCGGGAAGAAAAACAGTGTAATCAGCTTACTGTGCGCAAGCGCACCACAGGAGGTTATCAGTACTGTACCGACATTCGGAACGGATCGAAATGCATAATAATTCAAACCCAAATCATATCTAAATATATTAATACAATAATATATTGTTTGTTTGATTTACGGGTCAATTATATTTAATAAATTGATATCGATTTTTTTGCAAAATATTTTTCTATTCACCGTGTGTTATTAATACTTAGTATGTCTTTCAAGACCACGGGCCATAAAAATGGCCCGGACATTTGAAGGACTTGCGTGGGGCCATGGAAAGGCCAACACGTAGAGGCCCCGTGACAAATTTAATGTAAATGTGGCGTGACACTGGCCGCCGATTATCCCTGTCTACACTATATAGTAATGCACCCAAAGACAAGCCCCGGCCAGTGTAGAACTATTGTGGGAAATGAGGACAAAAAGTACCGGGCTATTGGGGTGAACTGCTAGTGGTTCTAGGGGTCTAGGAATATGGGGACTATGGCGTCTGTCCGTCGCAATGTTCAGGGAACATGGAAACATGGGCAGACGGTGACTCGCCACTCACTGCATGGGCCCCAAAAAATGCCATAGAAGACAGGGGCAACATGGGTGTGAGTGGCTAAGGGGCGTAGAGAGGTGGGCTGCAGGTTCACCGAAGCTACTTTTGACGTGATGCCATTTATCACCTCCACCCCTGGAGCTTGAGTCTTAGCTCTAGCGTTCTCCACTCCGTGCCGGCTGGTTAAGGCAAGCACGGAGGCGGGGGCCTTGCCTTGGCCCCCGGAGTCAGGTACGAGGTGTCGCTACTCACCTAAGGCTTCGCCACAAAGCCCCCCTGCGGGTTTTATTATAATAATTATTATTAATTAAAAAAAAGTTACAATCAAAGAGAAGTTCTAATTGAGTTGGCAATTTACTGGCTGGGCTACGATCCGTTTCCGTTATTTACTACGGTCGGGGTGTTTGTGTGAGATTGTTTGCATTGGGCAAAATTGGGTCGTTTTGCTCTTACGCCAAAAGGATTTGCACTGAAAATCAGCGTTGTGTCGGATATAATTCCGGCACAGAAATATGCTGAGTGCAAACCTTGTTTACTGAAAATGCGGCGTAAAAATTCTCAAAATATGCTTTGTGTATAAAAATGTATAAGGAATGTAATTACGTCGCTATGTCTGCAAATAAAGTTTTTCTTTCTTTCATTTTATTAACTGAAAAGTAATTTTTCTCCAGTTTCATTAAACTACTAATAGTAGACTAATAGTATATTGTTTTGGTAATTATATTATATATTTAAATACATCAAATCCTACTAATATTATAAACGCGAAATGTATGGCTGTATGTTTGTTAATCTTTCACGCAAAAACTAGTGAATGGATTTTGATGAAACTTTACAATATTATAGTTTACACATCATAATACCACATAGGCGCAATTTATAAAGATATAGTGTGAATTATCCAAAATATATCGATTTTCCATCACCACGCGAGTGAAATCGCGGAGCGCAGCTACTCTATAACATTATAAAATTCTAAGCATGCGTGTCTGTTCATTGAAGCTATTAAAAAAAAACAACTGGAATAAACTATACAAACGATAGAGAACATGATGCATTTTTTTAATTTGTCGGGATTCACGTAAAAACTAGTTTGCCGATTTCGATGATGTTTTCGCTGGTCGACAGTAAATTTTGTAAACTTAAATCTGCGCTACTTGTTACCGCGGGAATATTTCTGGGAATTATTAAAAATGGCCAGAATAAAAAAGTCCAATTCAAATATGATTTTATTACTGATAGATAGCTAATTTTATCTAATAAAATGTATGATATTTTTATGCCGGGAATCCGATAGGAATATTACCGGGAGCAGTCTGATGTTGTCCGGGTGCAAAAAATTTAGCTTATTCCGACACAGTTTTCATTAAAACTTAATTTATATTTTTGTGCCTTGAATTTCAAGTCTAGTGTGGACGAAGTCGTGGACATTTCCTAGTATCATATCTATATCTTATTTGTGCAGGAATGGAGTAAGAATACAATTTCCTGCGGCCGGGCAGCCTGTCGTAAGAGGCGACAAAACAACCCACAGCTAGGTAGTAGGGCATTTGCCCGACTGGATGGCTACCACCCCTGCTCTAAAGTATGTCGCCATAACAACCTTGAGTTGTGTTCCAGTCTCCCTTAAGAGAGCAGCAGCGCATTTTTAGCACGCTTTCCATTAAGTGGGCCGTCTGCCTGTCTGCTGAACTACTGCAATAAAAAAAAAGTAAAAAAAAATGCGATATAATAATAGTAACTTTTGAATCGAATGGATTTTAGCTTTTTGTCCACCTCTTAATGCCCGTGACAGTGTCGCGTCGTAAATTAACATTCGCAACCTTTTGTGTTTCGAAATTAACAATATTACAAATAAACTTCAGCCATTGTCCTAACCGACGCATATGGTCACCATCCGTCCGTCCACCTAAGCAACAACTGGGCACGTCTCCGACCTGCGAACTGGCTCTAATTGTTTCAACCGTTGCCTATTTTGTCCTAAACAATCGCCAATTTACATTTACTAACCAATAAGCCCTTAACTTAGGAAGATAAGGTTGTAAATCGCTTGTGAGCAACCAAGGTGGAGGTGGTCCGTCGACGCCAGATGGTCTAACAGGATGCGTTGTGTTTTGTTAGAAGTGTCAACTAAGAGCTATTATACTTGACTTGTGCCGTAGCAATGAGAGGATACGATTGTAAATCCTTTGTTTGTAAAGATAAGGAATAATACCTTCACAATGGTCGTTCGATAAGCTCTGTCCGGTGGATGGCGGGGACCTAACTGCTAGATATCATAACAAACTTAAAAATGTAAACCGTAAAACAACTCGCCTGTCCCTATTAACAGAGTCAGATCTGTAAATCAGCAACTTTACAGGAGAGCGCTCTGAACTTTGAATTGCTTATATTTTTATTACTACAAGAATTAAATTTACAAAAAAAATATGATATGTTAATATATGTTCGAGAGCTTATTTGCAATGCAATTAAATAACATTTTTACTTGTCTAAATGTTTGAAAAGCTAGTAATGGCTTTGTTATCCGTACATGGGTCATCATGATTTGTCGGATCTGTCACATCCAACAAAGTTACATGGACCAACATATTTATTCTTTGTAAGAAGTGCCACAAACAACATTGTCATTAGTAAATCCTGTTTAATTTTATGTCGTATTTAAAATGATATTATAAATTAAATCCAATTTTTAATAAATTTGTTTCACAAATAACAAATAATCAAATATAATTGACAATTTAGGAACAAAATGAAAACAATCTTTGCCATAAAATTTGTTAAAATCATTAATTATAAAGTCTACCTGTATGAATGGCACTTAATAATCACATTTCAGGTTTCATTAGCTTAGATAATCAGTCTTAGTAATTTCTTTCTTACAAAAATATACCCCGCATACCCCCCTCGCGCCCCGCTAATAACGTCGGGAGTTAACATTCGTCATTGTTAATGGGAGATGGTGGCATATATGACATTGTTAATGTGGCTATTTTAAAAACTATGAGGAAAAATTACCTTTTTGTTGCTGCTATTGAAGAACAATGCTTTTTTGGGGTCATTAGTGAAATAAAACCAAAAAGTCGAAAATTGCATATCCTACATTGTTAATAGGGACAGGCGAACTGTTCAAAAAAAATATTTTTTCCATGGATATATTAAAATATTAGTACATTTAAATATAAACTGAGAGGTCTTTTAATACAAAAAGCGTATTATTCTGTAGACGAATATATGCATGATAAATTGTAATTATTATATATAAAAGCAATTAAAAATAATAAAAATCTATTATATATTAATACGTGAAGCAAAAACTTTGTACCCCTCTTTACGAAAATTGCGCGGACGGAGGAGTATGAAATTTCGCACACTTATAGTTTATATAGAGGAGTGCAGAATGCTAATATTTTTAAACATTATGCATAAAAATACATTAAGGGCCGCTTGCATAAGGTTGCTTAAATTTATTTAAGAAACACAAAACCTATTTAATACCCTTAAATACAATTAGCGTCTTGCACAACGCAAAATTTGCCGCTAAATATGTTTAAAGAACTGTCAATACGTTTTGTGTAAAACGTATTTAGGCAGTTTAATATGATTAACTAATTTTATTTAAAAGCGATCGTTATGCTAGCGGCCCTTGATCAATAAAAAAAAACATTACACACACTACTACACTATATATACTCTTTTGTTTATTATTGTCTTGACGAAATCTGTGATTCTAGAAGTATAGTCTTTGACAACAGAACCTTAATAATGTTCAAACTTATAATTTAAATTAATTATTATGGTCGAATTTCGACCACGGACGATCACTCGTGAATTATTATCATGAAAATGAATCTATTCTATAGGCAAAAATTAGTCTTGTGTTGATTATATCAATTTTTTAAATAGATTTGTACAATTATTAAAGGAGTTTTAAGTATGTATGTACAATTTGCATGCCTGACCGCCAAAAACATGTGAACAAAGAAACCTTACAAGCAATATATCATCTATGTATACACCATGTTTTTGAGCAAATAAATAATTGATTGATTGACGACCCATATGATAAACCATCTATATAGAGTTTCTATCTTACCTTCTTTTTACTTAATCGTTTGGGTATAACTATTTAATGATGTTTTCTTACTTAAATTAACCGCCTATAAACTCAATGAGATATGATCTAATTGCTGGGGGCTAAGAAGAGGAGATTAATAAATAGGAGAGGTTTTCGTTGCTACATAATATATATTTATATATATTAATGCAGGAGATCAGCAGACAGGCAGACGGCCCACTTGTTGGAAAGCGGTTACCATCGCCTATGGACATTTGCAACATCGAAGGTGCTACAAATGCGCTGCTGCTCTCTTAAGGGAGTCGTGAACCTGGTCACTAATGCCGGAACACAACTCAAGGTTGTTATGACGACATACTTTAGACCAGGGCTGGTAGCCATCCAGTCGGGCAAATGCCCTACCACCTGGCTGCGGGTTGTTAAGTCGCCTCTTACGACAGGCCGCTCGGCCGCAGGAAGTTGTATTCTTTCTCCGTTCCTGCACGGATGAAGTGTAACGTCATCGGTGGCAGAAACAACGTAAAAGACACCCTGCGTGGGTCCAAAAAATTTTAAATTCAAATTTGACACATACAAAATGTTTGTATGTTCATCACTAATGAAATATTCTGGAGTGAACTTTTTAAATCATAAGTTTAACGCTGCTTCAAAAGCTGAAGCTCAAACGGCGCAAATATGGAACCTTAGGAAGGGGTTACATATTTGTGCCGTTTGGAGTTGAAACGTTAGGTCCGTGGGGTCTCTTTGATGCCACCCGTGATCAGAAGGCTGGCTCATATTTCCCCCAACAAATAAACATCGCCATACAGTGCGGCAATGCAGCCAGCCTCCTGGGCACGCTCCCATCTGGCAGCGATTTGTTTCACAGTCTATAATCGCTTGTACTTTATAACTTAGTTTATTTAAATCATCCAAAAAAATGATCTTCAAGTTTTACAATAAGTTCTTCCCCGTAAAAAGACATAGACTGTTTTGCATAGAACCCGCGAAACCCGCCCCGTCATCAATAGGGCCAGTTCACAAGCGCACTTCATAATTAATTAATGAAATAACAACACAATAGTCGGATGGGGGCACTTTTTACGACTCGCCCTTACAATGGGCACATTAGGGCAACTTTCGCGACGCCGCGCCTCTCGTGTGTGACTAATGCTTTATGAATTACCATCTCGACACTAAGCCTCCACTCATACTTTATTGTTTTAGTATTTAAATAATAGATAATTATATTTTTTATTCTTTCATCTGTGTATGAATGGAGAGTGAAAAAGAAAGAGAGTGTCGGGGTCAAGGTAAGGAAAGGAATGCTCCGGTGGTTCGGGCATGTGGAAAGAATGACTAAACACATATACAATGCAAAAGTGGATGGATGCAGAAGTCTTGGAAGGCCACGACACACCTTCCATGATCAAATCGATCGTGTACTAGCAGAAAGTGATGTCAGGAGCCTTAAGAACAGACGAGCGTGCATGACAAGAGTTATGAATGTCAAAGAAGCAAGTGAGGTGTGTAAGAATAAGCCTAAATGGCGTTCTGGTGTTCGTGCCTACCCCGCAAGGGAACTGGCGTGAAGTTATGTATGAGCAGAGAGAGAATATTAATTCCTTCAGCCAGAACTTCGTCTTAAGAACTTTAAAAACAGAGGCAAAATGACCTACAGGAACATTACAATACAGCTCAATAGTAGGGCATTTGCCTGTCTGGAGGGCCACTACCCCAGGTCTACAGTATACCCCCAAAGCAATATTGAGTTGTGTTCCGGCCTCACTTACCTTCTTTATCGTAGTAGAATATCGACCATACCGACCAGATCGGCCAAATCGACCACATCGATCACATCGATCAAAATGACCAAATTAACCAAAATAAAAACCTATCCTACTTTCTGGAATAATCTTTACATAAATCTATCCCATTATCCCATTGTCCTGAATGAAAAGTATCCCTTGTCCACCCTCGGTATTAAAATTAGATATAACCCAAAAAGTTCACTTACGAAATTTAGCATGCTAGGATTCGAGCCCGGCACCTCTGCGTTACATTGAGGTAGACCCGCAAAGGCTTAGCGAACAAACCACAGCGTCGTTCATATTAATAAATCAATATTTCAGTGAACATATTGAAACAATATTAACTGAACCCAGAAATTGCATGTCATGTATTATCGCGGTTTCACTATTTACGTGGCAGACAAATGTTTTGCATTTAATATACTTATAAGGGAATACCCCTTTATTATTTGTCTCCTAGATTAATCCTTTATTACATACATATTATTTAATTAATTTAATATACTAAATATTTATTTCATGCAACGACAAATGGTACATACATACGTACATAACTTCACGCCAGTTCCCTTGCGGGGTAGGCACGAACAACAGAGCGCCATTCAGGCTTATTCTTACACACCTCACTTGCTTCTTTGACATTCATAGCTCTTGTCATGCACGCTCGTCTGTTCTTAAGGCTCCTGACATCACCTTATGCTAGTACACGATCAATTTGATCATGGAAGGTGTGTCGTGGCCTTCCACGACTTCTGCATCCATCCACTTTTTACAAAAGGTATTTTAAATAATTTGATAGTAGTCATATTGTGCTGTAACAATAATCTCAGACAATGCTGCTCTACTCGTAAGAGAAAACATGCCTTATAAACACCTGAAAAGCGCTAAAAATACAGTAAGAATATATATATTTTTTTTATTGCAGGAGTTCATCAGACAGGCAGACGGCCCACTTAGTGGAAAGCGGTTACCATCGCCTATGGACATTTGCAACAGCAAAGGTGCTACAAATGCGCTGCTGCTCTCTTAAAGGAGACTGGAACCTGGTCACTGATGCCGGAACACAATACAAGATTGTTATGGCGGCATACTCTAGACCAGGGGTGGTCGCCACCCAGTCGAGTAAATACTCTACCACCTGGCTGTGGGTTGTTTAGTCGCCTCTTACGACAGGCCGCCGGGCCGCAGGAAATTGTATTCTTTCTCCGTTCCTGCACGGATAGAAATAAAAGGCTAATTATATTATTGTTACAACTTAGCCTTCCGACAAAGACAAATTCCACGAAGCACGCATTACCTGTCGGCATTTGAACCAATTGTAATACCTTTATGATTGTCTTCTTTTGTTTACTTATTTATTGGTTACAAGCTTCTGCCCGCAACTTCGTCCGCGTGGATGGAAAATCCCCCCAATTTTGAAACATTCTTCATTGGTGCTCCGCTCCTATTGGTCTTAGCGTGATGATATATAGCCTATAGCTTTCCTCGATAAATGGGCTATCTAACACTGAAAGAATTTTTCAAATCAGACCAGTAGTTCTTGAGATTAGCGCGTTCAAACAAACAAACTCTTCAGCTTTATATATTAGTATAAGATTGTAGAGAACAGCCTATTGTACTCGTTTATGGCCGCTTGCAGTTATAATTAACCAGGTGTGCGGATTACGATTTCTAGGACATTAAGTCGACGATACGGGCGGGCACACTTGTATTTGTGAAGTATAAAACGACGGTAGGATGGAGGGAGGAGTCAGTCTAGCGAGAACCACGATCAAGGCGAGACTTGTGTACTTTCGTTAAACTATATAGTGTCGGACTTTGCGTGTGTTACCGAATCGCGCATTACGTTTGAACTTGTTATTCTTGTTTGTATAGTTCTAATAAATTCTATAGTAATTCCAACGGCATTTTAATTTCGAGTCCCACACTCGTAACAATACAATAAAACAAGCAGAAGAAAGTTCTAAAACGGAAACCAACGACGAAAGGCGTCTGAGAATAAGGCCCTTACATACACACTCGTATATAAGAAGTACCGTACGTACCCTTCATATACACATCGTAAAATGTATGACTGATTAAATCTAAAAAAATACGTTTTATAATAATAAAGCGTTAAGTATAATCTATACAGATAAATACAATTGAAGTGTCTGTTTGTAATGTTAAAATAACAGCTTTTTAATAGATATCTTATACTAATATATAAAGCTGCAGAGATTGTTTGTTTGAACGCGCTAATCTCAGGAACGACTGGTCTTTTATTTATTTATTTATTTGGCACACAAAACAAGAAACAGCAAAAAGTTACATATTATGTATAAATTATTAGGTCTAAGCTGTAACTCTAAACATGTGAGCACAGAATATACCATACATTGACAAGATATTTAGGGGTTAGTATGCATACATACATACATACATACATAACTTCACGCCAGTTCCCTTGCGGGGTAGGCACGAACAACAGAGTGCCATTTAGGCTTATTCTTACACACCTCACTTGCCTCTTTGACAGTCATAAGTTTGGTCATGCAAGCTCGTCTGTTCTTAAGGCTCCTGACATCACCTTCTGCTAGTACACGATCAATTTGATCATGGAAGGTGTGTCGTGGCCTTCCACGACTTCTGCATCCATCCACTTTTGCATTGTATATCTGTTTATTCATTCTTTCATCATGCATTCTTTCCACATGCCCGAACCACCGGAGCATTCCTTTCCTTACCTTCACCCCGACACTCTCTTTCAGACCAACTCTCTTTCTTACTTCGGTATTACGAACGCGGTCCGCGAGCGTCACTCCGCAGATTTTGCGCAGTGCTCGCATCTCGACCGCGTTTACTCTACTTTCATGCTCTTTCTTCCATACCCAACTCTCGCTTCCATACGCGAGCGTAGGTACCAGCACCGCGTTGTGTATGGCGAGCTGGGCCTTCTGGCTGAGGTTCTTAGCGCCTAGAAGTTAGTATGACTTATTATAATGTCAGTTTTACAGTGCTTAGGTAACAAAATCATTATGCAACTATGCCAGAAATATTGGTGCAAATCATAGCCCGAATTTCACGTTTAAATTTAAAAAAGGAGGAATTAAAAATATCAATGGATATATTTTTACTTGCAATCTCATTATATAGCCTGCACATTCTTGTGACTGGATTATAAAACGATGTGTTATTTCTAAAAACTTGAAGGGAAAAGAGTCTAGGTGAAGGATTAAGAGTTTTGTATCTAGTGTTAAAATTAATAAAGGAAAGTGTTTAGGCCAATTATTTCGATTGGTTCATTTCCTTGATTATATGATCGGAATGAAGTCAGTCACACCGACATCTTCCGATCTGTGCCCTTCTAAGGAGGCTCATTGGCCAACGATGTTATGTCGTCACGGAATGACATTGGAGGGACAAAAACCGCACCACCGCACCAAAAAAAAATAAGTCGAAAATCCTACACGATCGCGCGCGCATGGCGACCCGCTCCGCAGCCATATCTATATGTGCTAATTTTTATTAATTTAAACCGCCATTTGTGTGTGACTAAAAGGACTATCTAATACCACCGTGTGCAATCAATCGAACCTCGACGACCGCTGCCAGACGTCTCCAGGCTTGCCGAATTGGGAGAAGTGCAGTTTCTGGAGGTTAGGGTAGTGACCAGATTTTCCTTCCCATATGATCAATCGGATGCAACGATTGATTTGATTGTCCTGCCGTCCACTGCTCTTGAGTTATATTATCGAAGGCCGCACCAGTCCAGGAGGTAGGGCAATTTATTATACTACCGCCGCCACGTGGTGTGCTATTGGGGAGGTGAGGAAGGACCTCAAAATTTACCCTTGGCACCACCAGAAAGTATGTCAGGACAGTCAACTGAGTCATTTAGGAGCTTAAATAAACAGATTAGTTAATTACATTCACGTCGTGATTTGAGTGAGTCAATCTTAAATTCTGGTCTGATTTGAATTCTTTCAGTGTTAGATAGCCTTAGATAGATCGATGAATGCATCGAGGAAGGCTATAGGCTATATATCATCAGGCTAAGACCAATAGGAGCGGAGCACCAACGAAGAATGTTTCAAAATCGGGGGGGTATTTTCACTTACTTTTTTTTAACTATTCCGCGCGGACAAAGTCGCGTGCAAAAGCTAGTATGAAAGTATATAACGTACTTACATGTATATAAAAACAATAGTCTGTTCGTTCCGGCTAATCTCTAAAACAATTGGACCGATTTTGAAGAGACTTTCATTCCCAAATAGCTGATGTTGTAAGGAGTAAGTAAGGCTACTGATTTTTAGGGTTCCGTGTAAAACATGTCCACACGGACGAAGTCGCTGACACAGCTAGTTAGTATGATAATAATATTATATTATTAATGACAAGAGTTATGAATGTCAAAGAAGCAAGTGAGGTGTGTAAGAATGGGCCTAAATGGTGCTCTGTTGTTCGTGCCTACCCCGCAAGGGAACTGTCGTGAAGTTATGTATGTATGTATGTAATTAGATAAGTTAAAAATTTCCTATGTATAAGTCAGGATTCCTGGCAGAGATAACTTTAAGTGATAAGGCCGCGTTTGATTTTGCCAAGTAAATATTGTACCTATATAATTTTTTTTGTAAATGTTTGTTTTGGTTTTTTTTCATTGCAGGAGATCAGCAGACACTTGATGGAAAGCGGTTACCATCGCCTATGGACATTTGCAACACGAAAGGTGCTACAAATGCGCTGCTGCTCTCTTAAGGGAGACTGAAACTTGGTCACTAATGCCGGAACACAACTCAAGGTTGTTATGGCGACATACTTTAGACCAGGGGTGGTAGCCATCCAGTCGGGCAAATGCCCTACCACCTGGCTGTGGGTTGTTAAGTCGCCTCTTACGACAGGCCGCCCCAACGCAGGAAATTGTATTCTTTCTCCGTTCCTGCACGGATAGACGTATTGGTAAACAATAAAGTACATACATACATAACTTCACGCCAGTTCCCTTGCGGGGTAGGCACGAACAACAGAGCGCCATTTAGGTCCATTCTTACACACCTCACTTGCTTCTTTGACATTCATAACTCTTGTCATGCACGCTCGTTTGTTCTTAAGGCTCCTGACATCACCTTCTGCTAGTACACGACCAATTTGATCATGGAAGGTGTGTCGTGGCCTTCCACTACTTCTGCATCCATCCACTTTTGCATTTTATATCTGTTTAGTCATTCTTTCCACATGCCCGAACCACCGGAGCATTCCTTTCCTTACCTTCACCCCGACACTCTCTTTCTTACTTCGGTATTACGAACGCGGTCCGCGAGCGTCACTCCGTAGAATTAAAGTGTTATCTATTTATCACTTTTTGACACGAGTGGAGTCGCGGGCGAAGCTCATAACCAACAAACACCTATAAACTGCATGTCCACGTCCTAACGGTACATCGCTCGTCCACCTTCGCTGAACTTGGCCGCCCTCCAACACCGCTCGCTCCGAGATTTGCGAGAATCACGCTGAACGCGCATCCGTCGCCGCTCGAGAAGCGCATAAATACTTTGCAAACAGTGAAAACGCGTTAATGTATATCACGTGCTCATAAATAACATCGATTGCGAGCATTCATTACAGCTGTAACGACTATTCGGTAATACACGGCCGAAATGTTTGTTCACAATTACTGTGCCGTTTGTGTTGTAATTTATTAATGTATTTGTGTTTAAATTAATTTAAGCAATATTTTCTTCGTATACATAATTTTTAATGTCTTCATTATATTTTAAAGACTAAAATAACTAAAATTCCTTTAAGCGTGATAACAGATAAGGCAAAGATGTTGATAATGAGGAGGGATGAAAGTCACGTCACAAAAAATGTTAAATTGTAAGTAAGTTACTCCTTATAACATCAGCTATCTGACAGTCCCGTCAAAATCGGTCCAGCCGGTTCAAGGATTAGCCGGAACATCCAGATAGATAGACAGACAAAAATTTTTAAAATTGTTTTCTTTGATAAAAGTACCGTATATACCTTTCATGTGCATTTAGTAAAAAGTTGTTATTTAGACATTACAAACAGACACTCAAATTTTCTTTATCTGTATAGATTTATTGGTCTGAGAATTTATTATACAAAATTATCCAACTTACATTTCGGGGGGTGGTGATAATTAGTAACATGCAACTACTCCCCAAGCAGTTCGCGCGTGAAGCCGGAAATGAGCAGCTATAAAGGTTCGTTCTCGCATTGTTTTTATGCCAATGCCTCGGAAACGGAAGTTGCGTCGCGCCGAAACCGACACCAGCGTCGCGGCGTCAATTACATCTGCAACACGAAGGGTTCCACTTGCTCCTTCTTTTTTCTTGCAGTCCATTTGATGAAAAGTGGTTACCGTCGTCTATAGACGCTTGCAACACCAGGGACAAATCCAACGCATTGTCAGCCTTCAGGGTGAGTATAAAAGGGATAAGATAGAGGATCAGTCAGGAAAAAGGCGATGGTGGGGATGGAATAATGGCGATATGGGCCAGTGGAACTATCATTCATTATATGAAACACGGTTAGCTCAAGGGCCGTTTCACACCGATCGAGCCCGCCCTTAAGCCTAGTAGCACTACGCTAGTAATTTAGTCGAGTACCGAGTAGTTTAGAAACTAAAATACTCGCTACTGCCCAAAAATCGTTCACACTACTGTCGAGTACAATACACAAGTGAGTGTTGTTTTGCAAGATGACCGTTCAACGCAATAAAGTAAATAAGCTACTGGTAATATCTATTTTAGAACAGGTGGATAAAGAAATTTGTGTAATAAGGAGAAAAAGCTATGGGTATGACAATGGATTAAAAGGAGTAACGTGTTGTCTTCTGAAGGAATTAGCACTAGAAGATCCTAAAGAATACTTTAATAGTTTGAGAATGTATGAAAGTTGTGTATATTTTTTGTTAGTAAAATATTAACAAATGAACGAGTAAGCAATGTCGCGTGGCGGGAGGCGCTACTCGCCAAAAAGATAGAACGAAATGCATCGACTCGACTAAATGATTTGCTAATTTACTCGGCTAAACTTTTGTTGTTCAGGCATGTTTAATGACTAATTTACTCAGTACTCGACTAAATTACTAGCGTAGTGCGAACGAGGCTTAAGAGCTGCAATTATGACAAGGCCCATATTGCCGCAAAAGGTCGAAAGGGGGTGCAAATGAAACCACTTTTTGTTGCTATTTACTGATCAATAATTTACCAAAAAATATCATAAATCACGATATGAGACGCAATGTAGTTTTTTCGTTATATTTCTACAGTTATTTTAACCCCTTTGAGGAACCAAATTTAATATTATTTTTTTCCACAAGCAGCTGCCGTCAAAATTGCCGCGCCAAAACTAAGAAAATTATATCGTCTCATCTATTCTAATACAAATTCTATGTAGTTAGAGGAAGAAAGCATAAGTTCAACGATCATTTCAATTATCTGTATTTGACTACAAATTTGTGGTGCTTCCCAATTAGCCGTGTATGACAGTTCGGGTAACAAATCTGTGGTGGTTCCGTCTTAAGAGCTACGTTCAAAAATTCACCAAATCATCCCCAAATTATTGACTATTTATTATATATGAAATTATTTTACTCTTTCAATTTTTAGATAGATTTTCATCCGTGCAGGAACGAAGAAAGAATACAATTTCCTGCGTTGGGGCGGCCTGTCGTAAGAGGCGACTTAACAACCCACAGCCAGGTGGTAGGGCATTTACCCGACTGGATGGCTACCACCCCTGGTCTAAAGTATGTCGCCATAACAACCTTGAGTTGTGTTCCGGCATTAATGACCAGGTTCCAGTCTCCCTTAAGAGAGCAGCAGCGCATTTGTTGCAAATGTCCATAGGCGATGGTAACCGCTTTCCATCAAGTGGGCCGTCTGCCTGTCTGCTGATCTCCTGCAATAAAAAAAAAGATAAATAATTTGGATTTTTAAAATCTAGTTTATTTTATTCACAATATAAGTATTTATTCATATTTTATTGTAATACAATATTATAAACTAACATAAGTAGTAATAATCTAATACAACAAAAGAGAACTTAACTTATTTGTATTGTATTCTACCCATAGTCCTTCAAGACTATAAGTAGAATACTGAGCCAGACTGACAGTCTTACTTTAGATTTTTTCGAGCGAGTAATGCACTAGTAAATCTATAAAAATTATGAGCGATTTTTTAAAATTCAAATTTTAAAGTGAAACCTTCAGAAACGTATTATTTTTTGGTCTATAAAATTATATCGATATAAATCTGTTTTTGGCGATTTTTGTAATCTGAAAATATTTGGAGCAACCTCTTAAAAAAATTTTTTTGAGCTGTCCTTTGGAGGGAGTTCTTAAAAAATTAAAAAGTAACATTTTTCACTTGAGATTCAAAAAAAATCGGTTTATTGCGCCACCCTAGTGAGCAGTAAAATGTTATCTGTCTATCTAAATATAATTACAATAACAAGCGAGGATCTTGTGTCAGTCTGATGGACAGGTTTCGTCAGTAACGTCATGCTTACATAATAATGGCATCAGTCCCATAACATTCACAATATGAGAAAACAAACGTATTGCATTCAATAAGGTATTGCGCGTCATGACTCTTGGCTACTGACGCATTGTATTCGGGTAAGTAAATAAACCACACCACGTAAACAAATTAGGGCGTTCTAAGCCGTTTTTAAAAAGTCGTCCATTTTCATAGTTTATAACTTCACGCCAGTTCCCTTGCGGGGTAGGCACGAACAACAGAGCGCCATTCAGGCTTATTATTACACACCTCACTTGCTTCTTTGATATTTATAACTCTTGTGATGCACGCTCGTCTGTTCTTAAGACTCCTGACATCACCTTCTGCTAGTACACGATCAATTTGATCATGGAAGGTGTGTCGTGGCCTTCCACGACTTCTGCATCCATCCACTTTTGCATTGTATATCTGTTTAGTCATTCTTTCATCATGCATTCTTTCCACATGCCTGAACCGCCGGAGCATTCCTTTCCTTGCCTTCACCCCGACACTCTCTTTCAGACCAACTCTCTTTCTTACTTCGGTATTATGAACGCGGTCGGCGAGTGTGCTCGCACCTCGCCCGCGTTTACTCTACTTTCATGCTCTCTCTTCCATACCCAACTCTCGCTTCCATACGTGAGCGTAGGTACCAGCACCGCGTTGTGTATGGCAAGTTTAGTTTTAGTATGTACTATTTAGCTTATTCTATTAAAAATAATAGACAGAGAAATGTATATATTGAGTACGTACATTGTGTTACTTTGCTACTTATAATATTTAAAGTACTTTGGGTTAAGAAATTATATTTCGGTACTTACAACCCGCAAGAGTTAACTTGAGACTTCGCTCAGATGACGTAAACGCGAGGTACTGACGCGTCGATGGCGGAAGCGGTAAGAAGGCGGGGGTCGGGAGGGGAGCGCGCATTCCGCTCAGGTCTCAAGTTACCTCTTGCGGATAGGAACAACATTTTATGTGTTTGCTACGACCTATTTTTATTTTATTTTATTGCATGAGTTCATTAGACAGGCAGACAGCCCACCTGATGGAAAGCGGTTACCATCGCCTATGGACGTTTGATACCGCTCTCTAATGGGAGACTGGAACCTGGCCATAAAGCCGGAACACAACTCAAGGTTGTTATGGCGGCATATTCTAGACCAAAGGTGGTAGTCATCCAGGCGGGCAAATGCCCTACCACCTGGCTGTGGGTTGTTTTGCCGCCTCTTACGACAGGCAGCCCAGCCGCAGGAAATTGTATTCTTTCTCCGTTCCTGCACGGACAAAAACTTGCAGTGTTGTCAATCTTCAGTAAGAACGCTGTGTCAACTAAACAAGCGCAAATTTGAGATGCATTTTTAAAAACGCGTAAATACAAACGTTAAATTACGTTAGTAAGAAGTTTTTATTAAACTTTTTTTTAAACAAAATTACATATAATCGAATACAATGCAAGAAAACTTAACTTATTTGTATTGTATTCTACTCATAGTCCCTCAAGACTATAAGTAAATCACCGTCTTCTATGGGTAAGGTGCCCAGAAGACTGGCTACGTTTCCTCGCTGGATCGCCAAACTGATCCGTTGGCCGAGGTAAACACCAGCCCTCTGATCACCTGAAATATAATAAATTAAACTTTATTATCAATATATGTATATTTTTGTATTATTTCTATGTCTATTATACTTGCCATTTCAAAATTTTATATATATACTTTTTTATTCTAGTTATATTGGAAAACATGTTACACAATTCTTCTCTAATCCATCCTAAGGTTGTCTGGAAGAAATTGCTTTTAGTTTTAGCGCCATTGAGACTCGAGCCGTAGGCGAGGGTCTTAAGAGAGCCGAGGACGGTAATCACCAATACACACATGTATCATACGACGTTATTCAACACATTTGTGAATAAAATAACAACAAAAACTCATTTTATTTAGTAGATAAAAAAAGTTATATATGAGTGAAAGTTTTATTTATTAAACACGTACGAGTTAAAATTATCATTTAAATAAGAAGTTGAATTGAAGTTGAACATTAATTTATTTGTTCTATAGAACACGATCTTTTTTTTGAATAAAAAACTTTTTTAAGAACAAAGCAACTCAACCTATAAAATTTAAAAAAAAATCTATAACTCACTAGTGAGTTATAATGTTTTTTAGTCACAGTTTGATTATGGGTGTCATTCTGTGCCTAATTGCGGTGACCATAGAGCCACTTTATGAGCAAGTGTGTTGAAAAGTATATTCTATTCTATTTATTATGTTAATTCATATGTCGTGGATAACATTTTCCGTACCTAATTACGTAAACATTTGTATTTCTTTAATCAATTCTCCATTAACTGTACCTGATGTAATTTTACAAAGCGCTAAATATGGCGCTAAGACCTAAATGAATTTTTTGAGCGTTGACAAAAGCAAAAATGCATTAGATATAGTGCTACAAGTGCTAAGTTGGTTAACAGTGTCTACTTGACAGTTCGGTGGCAAGCGGGGAAGGCCCCGACGTTGGACGTTGTCTGATATACTGCTGGTCATGGAATAAGGGCAAAGGATGGAAAACTGTACAAATTGGTGACTGGTCTTCTGGATGCTTCTATCCCTGCAGGAACAGAGAAAGAATACAATTTCCTGCGTTGGGGCGGCCTATCGGTAAGAGGCGACTTAACAACCCACAGCCAGGTGGTAGGGCATTTGCTCGACTGGATGACTAGCACCCCTGGTCTAAAGTATGTCGCCATAACAACCTTGAGTTGTGTTCCGGCATTAGTGACCAGGTTCCAGTCTCCCTTAAGAGAGCAGCAGCGCATTTGTATCACCTTTGGTGTTGCAAATGTCTATAGGCGATGGTAACCGCTTTCCATCAAGTGGGCCGTCTGCCTGTCTGCTGAACTTCTGCTATAAAAAATAATATATATGAAGTTGCCATTTATGAAACTAAATAACTTACAAAAACCCCTCGGGGTTTCAGTGGGTATCCCCGACTGTGGCGTGGTAACTGCATTTTTTGCTTGCTTTGCTAGCACCTCCCTAACGCGGTGAATTCCACACACCCCCCTAATTTCACTCGCGGTGAATAGTCGTCAAACGGCTTTTCCCTGATTATTATAGATACTCCGATGGTTCGGGCATGCGGAAAGAATGCATGCTGAAAGAATGACTAAACAGATATACAATGCAAAAGTGGATGGATGCAGAAGTCGTGGAAGGCCACGACACACCTTCCATGATCAAATTGATCGTGTACTAGCGGAGGATGATGTCAGGAGCCTTAAGAGCAGACGAGTGTGCATGACAAGAGTTATGCCTAATGGCGCTCTGTTGTTCGTGCCTACCCCGCAAGGGAACTGGCGTGAAGTTATGTATGTATGTATTATAGATTTCAGAGTGCGGGCGGTCTTCTTAGAGCTTCTTAAACCTAACAAAGGGCAATCAATCAACGATATCGTCTTCGTAGAAGCGGCAACACGTGAACGATCCTTCACCTCTTCACCCAAGATAATGCTTCACAAATAGGCTACCGATTGACGTCAGAGCACTGCTGAGGTAACTCCATCGATTCATACATAATTTAACCCTATTCCCAAATGATAAGCGCGATTTTACTTTGAATCGCACAATGGTAGGTTAGCTTCGCTACGAAATTTTACAGTGGAGATAATTGTTGCCTTTAATGATATAGGTAAAATATTTGATATTCTGATGTAATGATGATCTAAGTTAGTATTATTACGAAAATTATACGTTGATTAAATCACTTTGTTACAAAGTTGGGAGATCAAGTTATATGAATCTTAGGGATGGTCGAATTTGCGAGATGTTAGGTAATCTAAGTATGTGTACAGTATGTGATGAAACGTGGTCTATCTGTAGGAAGACATTAGATGATAAGTACATTATATAAACAGCAATATGCGATGAATGTTTTAAGAGGCAGATTTTTTTTTATTGCAGGAGATCAGCAGACAGGCAAACGGCCCACTAGATGGAAAGCGGTTACCATCGCCTGTGGACATTTGCAACAGTAAAGTTGCTACAAATGCGCTGCTGCTCTCTTAAGGGAAACTGGAACCTAGTCACTAATGCCGGAACACAACTCAAGGTTGTTATAGCGACATACTTTAGACCAGTGGTGATAGCCATCCAGTCGGGCAAATGCACTACCACCTGGCTGTGGGTTGTTAAGTCGCCTCTTACGACAGGCCGCCCCAACACAGGAAATTGTATTCTTTCTCCGTTCCTGCATGGATAGAAGGTCCAAGAGAGAGAGAGAGAGAGAGCGATTTTGTCTGTCTCTCTTTCTGTCTGTTAGAGCATCACGTGAAGACTACTGAACGGATTTAAATGAAACTCGACATAGTGCTGGCTTATAACCCGAGTTAACACATAGGATAAGTTTTATTTTTTTATTGCAGGAGATCAGCAGACAGGCAGACGGCCCACTGGACGAAAAGCGGTTACCATCGCCTATGGGCATTTGCAACACCGAACGTGCTACAAATGCACTGCTGCTCTCTTAAGGGAGACTGGAAGCTGGTCACTAATGCCGGAACACAACTCAAAGTTGTTATGACGACATGCTCTAGACCAGGGGTGGTAGCCATCCAGTCGGGCAAATGCCCTACCACCTGGCTGTGGGTTGTTAAGTCGCCTCTTACGACAGGCCGCCCCAACGCAGGAAATTGTATTCTTTATCCGTTCCTGCACGGATAAAATATATTATTTCGATAAATGAAGTCGTTTTCTTAGAATAGACGGATTAGCAAAATAAATGGCGCTGCAATCGCGTGTTTCAATTCATCAACAAAGACCTAAGTTGTCATAAACAACATGTCATTAATTTTATCACTTCAAATCAGGTTGGCTTCGACTTGCCTCTGTTTTGTTGGGCAGTTGTGTAGACTATAACATATGGACTTCGTTTCTTTGTCATTATTATATGTTAATGCCGACCTATTTGGTCACCGCGCAGAAATGTGAACTGTATAGTCAAATGTGGCTTTTTGAGTTGTCACATGAACTCCGTTGAATGGCACCAGCTGATAACCTGCAGTTCAGCTGTGCTACACATAGGCTTAAGAAAATGAAGAAACTATACTGTAAACTAAGATCTGGCTTAAAGGCCTAGCTGCCAAGCCATAAACCTAAATAACACCCGCGTGCTGGAAGGTACCCGCTGTGCCGTATCCAGCTGGTCCACTCGTCGAAGGTACAGCAAGACGTGAAGAAACGACACAAGGAAGACGTTCCTGCCACTAAGCCCGTATCTGGTGCAGCGAACTATCCTGTAAGTCCTTTCCTTCTCTCTTAACCCCGTTCCCACCCGCACTAGCATTATATGTAAAAAAACCGAATTAAGTTTTTCTGTAAGTAAAATAAAACTACGGGTTTGACACGCGGCGCGACCGCGGGATGAGCACTAGTTCACGGTATATTTTTAAAGGGTTGTTACGTTGTCACCTACATCTGACGTAACCTCGGCCTGCGACCTGCTTTTTTATATTATTTCGACGCAATACAGAGGCATTAACCTTTTCAACTTTGTAATTATCTCTTTTGACGTAATGGCGTCAGAGGTTTGTTTATTACTCGAGTTTGACGTTAATTGCGAGTACATATTCAAGGTATTTGATAAAACATATTTGCAGCGGCGTACGTAAGGGAAATTTTCTAGTTCAAAACATTTGAGCACTTGGCTCAAATCATCGATCTCAGTACAGGCGTTGAAAGTGTCTGTCTAAGTATGATTACAGTGACAAATTTTATGCTTTAAGCACTTTTTTTTAATTATTATTATTAACAACTCTACGGACTCGAGTTCCGTACCCTTTTTTGCAACTTACATACATAACTTCACGTCAGTTCCCTTGCGGGGTAAGCACGAACAACAGAGCGCCATTCAGGTTTATTCTTACACAACTCAATCGCTTCTTTGACATTCAAAGCTCTTGTCATGCACGCTCGTCTGTTCTTAAGGCTCCTGACATCACCTTCTGCCAGTACACGATCAATTTGATCATGGAAGGTGTGTCGTGGCCTTACACGACTTCTGCATCCATCCACTTTTGCATTGTATATATGTTTTCATTCTTTCATCATGCATTCTTTCCACATGCACGAACCACCGGAGCATTCCTTTCCTTACCTTCACCACGACACTCTCTTTCAGACCAACTCTCTTTCTTACTTCGGTATTGTTTTTATAATATTACTAATATTTTATGTAATAATTTTACCAGGGATGGAAGGTACACCGCTGTTATAGAAAGAAGAGTGAATTTGGGGCATAGTTTGAATGGAGCGTTAGGTAAACTTCTAGGCGCTAAGAACCTCAGCCAGAAGGCCCAGCTCGCCATACACAACGCGGTGCTGGTACCTACGCTCACGTATGGAAGCGAGAGTTGGGTATGGAAGAGAGAGCATGAAAGTAGAGTAAACGCGGTCGAGATGCGAGCACTGCACAAAATCTGCGGAGTGACGCTCGCGGACCGCGTTCGTAATACCGAAGTAAGAAAGAGAGTTGGTCTGAAAGAGAGTGTCGGGGTGAAGGTAAGGAAAGGAATGCTCCGGTGGTTCGGGCATGTGGAAAGAATGCATGATGAAAGAATGACTAAACAGATATACAATGCAAAAGTGGATGGATGCAGAAGTCGTGGAAGGCCACGACACACCTTCCATGATCAAATTGATCGTGTACTAGCGGAGAATGATGTCAGGAGCCTTAAGAACAGACGAGTGTGCATGACAAGAGTTATGAATGTCAAAGAAGCAAGTGAGGTGTGTAAGAATGAGCCTAAATGGCGCTCTGTTGTTCGTGCCTACCCCGCAAGGGAACTGGCGTGAAGTTATGTTTGTATGTATGTATGTACTAATATTTTAAACATTTGTTTGACATTCAGTAAAGCCATCATACTCTAAAGTACTAAATAGATATCTCTATCTCAACCGTCGCCAGCCAATCGCGGTCCACTGCTGGACGTAGGCCTCCCCAAGTCGGTCTCATTCATCTCTGTAATCCGACTTCTTCATTCAGCGCCTACCGGCGACCTTGCGCAGGTCGTCAGTCCATCCTACCTACGTTTACTGAGACGCGGTCTCCACTCCAGGACTCATCTGCTACATCAGCCACTTCAACTTGCTAATTTTGCGATCTATGTCGGTTACATTGATTCTCTTACGGATATCCTCATTTCTAATTCTATCCATAAGAGAAACACGCAACATGCTTACTCCATAGCCCGGTGAGCGACTTGGCACTTGTAGACCAATCCTGCCGTGGTCGGGACGGAGAGGACGCAACGTTCAAAGACTTTCGTCTTCAAGCATTGCAAGATTACACTCTGTCTCAATATGACATGAAAATTACTCCAAGTGATCTTCAAAATGTGGAATTTAATCAAAATGAAATTTTACATTTATCTCAGTTAGTATACTGTTTTGTTTGTACCATTCGACTAATTAACGCGAAGCGTATTTGACCCGAATATCTACGAATTATAGTTGAGCACGCGACTCTGTTTACCTTGTTATGTGACACTAGCACAATAAACACATCACGCTGGCATCCAGATACTGTTGAGAATAAATACTCTAGCATTAAAAGCATATTTTGTGAACATATTTACGTAGAAGTTGCTACTAATTTACATAAGTATGTGGGTAAAGTGTTTTGTTTTGGACAACTTGATTGGTTTTTTTCAATATATAATGATTTCTTATGTTTTATCGGGCATGACAAGAGTTATGAATGTCAAAGAAGCAAGTGAGGTGTGTAAGAATAAGCCTAAATGGCGCTCTGTTGTTCGTGCCTACCCCGCAAGGGAACTGGCGTGAAGTTATGTATGTATGTTTTATCTATTAACAATACAACATATTTCTTTAATATTTATGAAGCATGTATATCTTCGGAATGTAAGAAATTTACATGAGGTCACCTTGACGCTATATTGAATTAAACGTAGAAAGAACGACCAAGTTTAGTTAAGAAACAACTTATTGCTGAAATAATACCTTCGCCACAGTCAGGTGGCTACCACATTTGGTCTAAAGTATGTCGCCATAACAACCTTGAGTTGTGTTTCGGCATTAGTGACCAGGTTCCAGTGTCCCTTAAGAGAGCAGCAGCACATTTGTGGCACCTTGGTGTTGCAAATTTCCATAGGCGAAACCGCTTTCCATCAAGTGGGCTGTCTGCCTGTCTGCTGAACTCCTGCATTAAAAAAAAGTCAGTTTGATTTTTAAACACTTTCTGCTATATCTTCGGAATCCAAAGTCCAATGGCGATGAAATTTATATGGAACCATTTTGAAGCTATATTGAATCAAAAACAAAGAATGATGAAAATCAGTTCAGCATCAAAAGAGTTATATCTGAAATTATATTACTGCGAGTGAATCAACGGGGAAAAGCTTTTTTTTTATTGCAGGAGTTCAGCAGACAGGCAGACGGCCCACTTGATGGAAAGCGGTTACCATCGCCTATGGACCTTTGCAACACCAAGGTGCCACAAACGCGCTGCTGCTCTCTTAAGGGAAACTTTTTTTTTTTATTGGCCATGACTTTATGTTGTTGGTCCGAAGACCTTACAACTTTACCGAGTGCCTTCGCGAAGCGAAGGCGCTCGAGCCCGGGGGGCAACTTCCTCGAGGGAGCTCCCTAAGGAGTTTTACCTCGGCTGGACTGTTGCCATGAGAGGGAAATGAATTTAATGATGCCCACCATAGGGCGACACAAAGCACTAATTGAGAACGGGCGACGGGTAATATAAAGCCCGAGGGGAAGGATCACGGCGGGCCGGGATCGGTGGTTCGCGGTGGCCTACGCTATCTTACTGCCGTTTCGCAACGTGTTATGGCTGGGAGAGAAGAAACGGCGAAAGAAACTTCCCAGCAACACGCCTAGTCTATCCTGTGGGGGAGCTATGTCTCCTAGCGTCCCTCGCGGGGACGTGGAGAGATCTTGATTGGCGGCGTCTGAGACGCCGCCGTCTGTGTCTGTCTGTCGGTGCCTGCCAGCCTACCGTCCTAACCGTGGGCGGACTGATCCGGGCCAGCCGTTTCGTAATAACGTCGACTCTGTCCGTCAGGACGTTACGCGGTCGTCACACAAGAGCCTTTCGACGAGGCTTATAATCGGACGCGGAGTTAAGGGAAACTGGAACTTGGTCACTAATGCCGAAACACAACTCAAGGTTGTTATGGCGACATACTTTAGACCAGGGGTGGTAGCTATCCAGTCGGGCAAATGCCCCATATTATATTATATATTATTTATTATTATTATTTATTTATTTATTATGTATATCATCACGCTAAGACCAAGAGGAGCGGAGCACCAATGAAGAATGTTTCAAAACCGGAGGGTTTTGAAAGCAAATTCCACGCGGACGACGTCGCGGGCACAGCTAGTATGTATATATGAGTAGGTATGTTTATCTAACGCTATAAGGTAAAATTCCCTTCAGATAAGCCCTTCCCGTCCGTTGTGTGTATGTATGTATGAGTGTTATCGTCGCTCCCATTCACGGACGCGGGTCGGTGCGCCGTTTATCGGCACTCACGCGCAGCGCCCGCCGCCCGGGGCCGCTGTGCCATTCATGACTATGGAGACAATGGTTTCTTTCCAAATCGGCAAATCTATATATAATTATATATATATATATATATATATATATATATATATATATATATATATTTATATATATATATATATATATATATATATATGTATAAAAATTTGACATAGTTTAGCTCAGTAGTTTTAATTTTATGAACATTTTCTATGAAAATTTTTCCATTCCGTTCCATATGTACACCGATTACGCTGAGATTTATGATCCGATTTACGTGATTCTTATTTAGTTTGATGCGGAATAGTTGCCATTTGATCCCCTAAAAATTTAACATAGTTTGGCCCAGTAGTTTTCATTTTACGAACATTTTTTTGTTTCCGTTTCTTGGGACCTATATTTAAGTAATAAATAAAAAAAACTTCGTTTAAAAAACCGACTTCAAAAACTAAAAAGTATTAAATAACTTATTTCTAAAGCTATTTATATCTTATTTTTAATATTTATTATCTAATACATCTTGAAGTCGGTGCGAAATAAAACATAAAAATTACTATATTTTGTAAAAAAAATTGACTTTAAGATGTTTTAGATAATATATATATCCGTGCAGGAACGATGGCACGCCACGACTTCTGTGGTTAAGGGGGCAAAGCTTTTTTTTTTTTTTGAGGCGAGGGAAAATGCTTAACCGATTTACGCACAAACTGGGTCGTTGCTAGGGGAACGACACGCGTCGGTCGGGGGCGATAACACTGCAGCAATAGTATGCTCTTGGCAGCGCTCCGTCCGCGATCGACGTCACAGAATAGTGTGGAAGACTCCGAGCGTTGCTGCACGGGCGAGCAACCCCAATACCCACTAAAAACCCCCTCCTCCCTGACGACCCTGCGCTTTGAATGTGTTGGAAAGGCTGAGATTTAGAACATAGTTACGCCCAGCCGAAGGGGGGCAAAGCTTTTGCCAGCCCACGTCAATGAAACGCAGAGGCTCTAAGTCGATTCTTAGCATGGTAAATTTCGTAAACGTACTTTCCGTTGTTTACTATGGTCTGGGTGTCGGCCTTAGTGTCAACAACCCATATCACCAGCGAGACTGCTTTGGCTTGGGAATATATTGTTACGAGTGTGGTACTCGAATTAAAATGCCGTTGGAATTACTAAGGAATTTATTAGAACTATATAAACACGTATAACATAGGTACAAATATAGCTAGACAGTACTAGTACAACTGCACGATTCAATAACACGCGCAAAGTCCGTCACTATATCGCTTGTCAAATGTACGTCTTACTCGTATCGTAATCCTCGCTCGACTGCCCCACCCCTCCGTTCGGGCATTGTTTTATAGTAAACTGTACAATACACAATGGAAGCTCGTGGGCTGGGTTCTTCCAAGAAAATGTAATTTGCACACCTGCGAACGGCCAACAAAGTTGAAAACAATAACAATAAGGATTAGTTCGACACTAATGACGGCCATAAAACAAGTAGAAAAACAATAGCATGTTTTTCTTAATTACAAATTCTAAACACAATATAAACAAAAGAATTCCTAAATCCGGGAAGGCAATAAACTGCGCTTTTACGACCGGCAGGTATGCGCATTTCTTTGCCGGTATGTGACAATGCAATGTGCATATTTGTACATACATACATACATACATACATAACTTCACGCCAGTTCCCTTGCGGGGTAGGCACGAACAACAGAGTGCCATTTAGGCTTATTTTTACACACCTCACTTGCCTCTTTGACATTCATAACTCTTGTTGTCTGCGATAAACAGAACTTTTTGAATCATTACAACCTCATTTCATTACTTCATAATATTATTATAAATCACACATGTCACTCGCCTTACATACGACTATCATAAATATTGCTAATAAATAATATATATAAATTATAAACATAAAAAGCTGTAAAACACGAAATATACAAGTGAAATCGACACAGCCTTTTAAATTTACTATATTAACAAAACATTTGGCCCTAATCGACCCGGATTAAACCAGCAGTTACAGATTACTATATTTTCGAAAAAATCAATATTCAAAATGTCGATTTCACAACTCAAATCAAAACGTACCACAATAAAAGGAAAACTTACTCGACTCAATAACTACATTTTACAAGAAACCTACGACATATCACAAATTCAAAATAGATACAACGATTTGGAAAAAATATTCGATCAATATGACAACATTCAATCATCGATAGAAGAGTTAGAGGACGACGAACAAGCACATCAGCAGGACCGACAATCAATAGAAGACATATACTACGCCAGCAGGGCAGCTTATAGCCGCATTCTTGACTCCCAGGCGACTTCGCAACCGCGCATAGCCCACTACAATAAGGAAAGTATACATAACATTAAACTACCACAACTCGAACTACCATCATTTGACGGCAGGCTGAAGGAATGGCCTAACTTCAAAAACATATTTTTATCTACCATTGATGATGCCAACATCCCTATAATCCAGAAGCTAATATACCTCAAATCATCCTTAAAGGGTGAAGCAGCAACACTGGTAAGTTCTTTACTTATCACCGAAGAAAACTATATCAAAGCGTTAAATATATTGTCAAACAGGTACGAAAACAAAGTAATTATAGTAAACCATCATTTAAAAACGTTTCTAAATTATCAGCAAATAACTCGCAACAACCTTAAGGAGTTTCTTATGACCATACAACAGAGCTTAGATTCACTCAACGCACTGGATATAAACACAGACAACTGGGATGTCCTCTTGGTTTACTTTGTCACTCAAAAACTGGACAATTCACTCAGAGCTGCATGGGAACTAGGCCGGAAGGAAACTTCTCTGCCTACATTCAAAGAATTGATGCAGTTTCTTAGCATGAGAATGACAGCCTTTGATTTAATCAATGATAGAAACTCCGAGAACAAGATTTCATCTTCTTACAAACCAAAGGTAACAAACACAGCGACGGTAATTCAAAATGATAATATATGTATATTATGCAAAGAAAATCATGTAATACACAAATGTCCGGAATTTTTAAAGATGTCTCCTGTACAACGAAACGAGTACGTAAAACATAATCATCTCTGCTTCAATTGCCTCAAACATTATAAAGTCAACCACAAGTGTTCAAAGCATAAATGTGTAACATGTCGCCTTCGTCATCATTCAATACTGCATATAGATCGTTTATCAAGGAAAGCCAATGTATTTCATTCATCTATTTCATCCAATATTCACAATGATAATGTTCAACAATTGCCATCAACGAGTAATACACCTCTAACATCTAAAGCCGTATATACGCATTCAAATTCAATCTCAAACCAATCGCCACACAAAAATGAGGAAACATCATCTGTTGTGTACACAACAGTAATTGAACAATCTAATGACAAACAAATCTTACTATCCACAGCACTTATACGGATTCAGGACGCAACTGGTCAGTGGCATACTGCTCGAGCTCTCTTGGATTCTGGCAGCGAGGTTAACCTAATCACTAATAGGCTAGCGCTCAAATTGAAACACAAATTGGACAGTAACCAATGTTCAATCAAAGGTATAGGATCTTCCACACTTCACATAAACAATAATACATTTACTACAGTCATATCGTCACGCACAAGCATTTTTAAAGCCAACATCACCTGCCAAGTTATGGATAACATCACAGTCAACTCACCTCACGCCTACATACAGACTGAAAATTGGAACATACCCATTCAAACTCACTCACTTGCAGATCCTTCGTTTAATATTCCTAGTGAAATTGATATACTCATAGGCGCAGAATTATTTTATAACATTATTACAGAAGGCCACATAAGCCTAGGTCATAACTTACCACTACTAATTAACTCAGTATTTGGTTGGATCATCTCTGGTACTGTATTCCAAAATCATCAAGATATAATTAATACAGCTCATACTGCTATGGTCAATTTCAATAATCGAATACAACAAGGAGCTACAAATTCCTTATATAAAAATATAGCTACACTGTAATATTAATTAGCCAATTAACATAAAATTGTTTGTATAGCCAACTCCTTTGTCGTGTCGGAGGAAAGGTTGTATATTGAATATATTCATCCATATCCAATCACACACATACGTAGTGAGACTCACACTACCGTATACACACACACTAATCACTACTCTCACTACACATATCCTCGGTACTCTCACTTATCAATAACATTACAGTATTTTATTACTCTTCTTCAATTAGGCACTAAAGGTAACATCAAGACCAACATTAGGCAGCACTGTCGAAGAATACAAGAGAGTCTAGTGCGCCTTTATGCATGATGGCAAAGATTTTAGTGGTGCAATTAATAATTTTTCATTTGTAAATGTTACATTTTCGTGTATTAATTATTATTCATTTAATATTGTCTGTTATATTAAGGGTATATAATTGTCAGCCTATCAACGGTTTCTAAGTTTAAGAACAAGTCTATAATATTATTATTATCATCAAGTACCTACGCAAGTTAATTTTACTACATTTACTATAAATATCCACATCTTATCTATACATACATACATAACTTCACGCCAGTTCCCTTGCGGGGTAGGCACGAACAACAGAGCGCCATTTAGGCTTATTCTTACACACCTCACTTGCTTCTTTGACATCTTATCTATATTAATTTATATTATTATAATGGTCCTTTGAGTTGTTTTTATTTTAATTTTCGGCACTAAGTACGTTTCTAATTATCTTTTCTTTTACTTATTTATTCCTTTGTCACTACATAATATGTGGATATATCAACTAAGTACTTTAATTTTCTACTAGTGTTAAGTTATTTTTGTACACATTTCCTTGGGTCTGGGAATATGTCTGCGATAAACAGAACTTTTTGAATCATTACAACCTCATTTCATTACTTCATAATATTATTATAAATCACACATGTCACTCGCCTTACATACGTCTATCATAAATATTGCTAATAAATAATATATATAAATTATAAACATAAAAAGCTGTAAAACACGAAATATACAAGTGAAATCGACACAGCCTTTTAAATTCACTATATTAACAAAACACTTGTAATGCAAGCTCGTCTGTTCTTTAGGCTCCTGACATCACCTTCTGCTAGTACACGATCAATTTGATCATGGAAGGTGTGTCGTGGCCTTCCACGACTTCTGCATCCATCCACTTTTGCATTGTATATCTGTTTAGTCATTCTTTCATCATGCATTCTTTCCACATGCATATTTGTCTGTCGATTATTTGAAAAAGTTAATTCACACCTTTGTGATTTGTATAATAAATGATTATTTATACACAATTAATGATATGGTCCGTAATAATGGGCGGCACCTTGGCCCCTGACCGCCGATATCTGAGCGATAGGGCGACCTGCGTCCGTAAGCGCGTGTAACATACGCCTGTGTGGGTTTCCTTCCATACCGTTAAACTCGAACAAAATATGTTATTATTTATTTATTTATACTACTTCACTCTTTTTTATTGATTGCGCTCAGCAGAACGCAGACGGCCTACCTGATGGAAAGCGGTTACCGTCGCCTATGGATATTTGTAACACCAAAGGGGCTACCAATGTGCTGCTGCTCCTTAAAGCGAGACTGGAATGTGGCCACTATTTTGCCTGTCTGGATGGCTACCACCCATTCTTTTACCGTACAGGCTGTTCGACTGTGGAACACCTTCCCCTTACCAATCAGACAAGCTAAATCACTGACTACCTTAAACGTATGGTCACTGACCATTATTGGTCTATTAAATAAAATTGTTGCATTACGTGAATGTATTGTTTGAATGTATACGAGTATATATCTAATTTATAATATCACCGTATATCTAGTTATATCTAATATATAAAATTCTCGTGTCACAGTTTTCGTTGCCATACTCCTCCGAAACGGCTTGACCGATTTTGATGAAATTTTTTGTGCTTATCCGGTATCTATGAGAATCGGCCAACATCTATTTTTCATCCTCCTAAATGTTAGGGGTAGTCCACCCCTAATTTTCAACCCCTATGTTTTATTTGTTAATTATAAACTTTAATTTTTTTGGCAAGATTTTTAATCTTATTTTGTCATGACTTAGAATTTAAAAAAATATATTACTCTTAATTTTCCACCTCTCTTCTATCAACCCCTATTTTTCCATCGCGATTTTTTTTTAACTATCAATCGATCAGTTATCCCCGCTAGATGTCTACCGTTGTCACCTCTCATCCAGTAAACATCACGGAGTAGCGATGAGTGGGTTCCCGGATGGTTTAGATTCACAATTAGAAGCGGTAGGTGGCGCTGAGATCGGATTCTGAAATCCTCCTAATCACTTGGAGCGATTTTGGTGATTTTATTTTTGTGTTTGAGTGGGTACCACCTGGATGGTTTAGATTCGCAATTAGAACCGGTAGGTGGCTCTGGGATCGGGTTCAGGAATTTTATTTTTTAAAGGCAGGACAACGTCTGCCGGGGCCGCTAGTATGTATATATAATAGTTTATTTATTTTTTATTCTAGTTTAGTATACCACCAAAAATCATTTCTTGTAATTTTCTTTTCTTTAAAATCTTAGACACTGGGTTGCCTGGAAGAGATCGCTATAAGCGATAAGGCCGTCCGTTGTTCTAATGCAAATGTATTTATATCAACTGTCTATATTTAAGTTTATAGTGAACAATGAAGAGTTTTCATTCATCCATTCATTCACCCCTGGCTTAGTGTATGCCGTCATAATAACTTTCAGTTGTGTTGCACTAGGAGCCAGGTTCCAGTCTCCTTTTAGAGAGCGGCAGCACACTGGTAGCACCTTAGGTGTTGCGAATGTCCATAGGCGATGGTAACCGCGTTCCAACAGATGGGCCGTCTACCTATCTGCTGTACTCCAGCAATATAGAATATAAAAAATACACGACGTATTGATAAACTCCTCCCCATTTTTTGATGTCGGTTAAAGCGGGTCTTAGAATTTCTTCGAGGCTGGCAGCTCGTTTGTAATACCTCCGTTGTTAGCATGCCAGCTGCACTTCAACTGTCAAATATAAATATAAAAAAATATAACACGTAAACAGAATTCGTGGAAGGCCACGACACACCTTCCATGATCAAATTGATCGTGTACTAGCAGAAGGTGATGTCAGGAGACTTAAGAACAGACGAGCGTGCATGACAAGAGCTATGAACGTCAAAGAAGCAAGTGAGGCGTGTAAGAATAAGTCTGAATGGCGCTCTGTAGTTCGTGCCTACCCCGCAAGGGAACTGTAAACTTATATTTTATACAGTTAGAAGATAACTCTGGAATCGGTCCGAATATTTTTAATCGCCGCTCCAGTTACGTGCTCCGTTTTCGTGGTTCATAGGTTATGAAGGTTGTCTAAAGGGGACATGTAATAATTATACCTATATCATAAATAAACACGATTGGAATGGTGTAATTGAGTCTAGCCACTTTGCTTAGCATCAAAGTTTTCTTCAAGCGAAGACATGAATATCGGCAGATCAGGTCTTTTGATTGGTTTCATTTCAGCAAGCTTACAGTCTAGATTATATTATTGTTACGAGTCGCGAGACTCGAATTAAAATGCCGTTAGAATTACTATACAGTTTTTTCATAACTTATACACATATTCAAACCAACGCGCACTACCACCGCATTGCATTACACGCACACTTCACAAACAAACCAAGACACAAAAAGAGCCTAAAATGAATAACTCAGGCACAGAAAAGAAAAAAACAACACACATGGCACTAGATAGGCCTATATATATAAGTATAGATATAAAGCCCACACTGCACATGCACTTCCTCACAACACCAGCATGTAACAGATACACTCTACATTAGTATAAGGTTAGTATTAAAACTAGAATAAATTAATATAATAAGTTATTCGTAAGATACATACAAAACAACACAAAAATCAATAAATTAATGTTACACACAAGAACCAAACAACTAATAAGCGTGTTAAATTCAAAAAATTAAATCTAGAAATTACGTTGTAAAAAAGGGTATGGAACTCGAGTCCGTAGAGTTGTTAATAATAGTAATAAAAAAAACTATAGAGCTTATTAGAACTATACAAGCACGTATAACACAGGTACAAATACAACCGAACACAACAAGTCTAAACGTAATGCAGAAGGTCGTAATTCAATAAAACGCGCAAAGTCCGTCACGTATTAGATTCCCGATTGTAATACACACGTCTCGCTTCGCTGGTGGTTCTCGTACGACTGACTCGTCCCTTCATCGGGCCACTGTTTTATACTGCACTGATGCAGTATGTCAGTCCGGCCGCGTGGACTGAATTTCCTAAAATCAGTTTGTACTTTACATCCGTAACACCTGGATAATGACTGCCATACAAGATTACAATATAAGAATGGGCTGTTTTCTAATCATAAATTTTAAACACAAAGTAAAAAAAAGAAGTCCAAATGCCGAAAGGTAATAAAATGTGTTTATAAAGGTATGCAGGTGTGAATTTGTTTTTGTCGGCGTCTAGGTCGTAACATTATTTAATTGTGTAGCGGCCAGCAGGCTGCCTAAGCGATAATATAACCGTGGCAAGCCGCCTTTACGTTATTCGCCGCCCGCGCCGCACTTACGTCGCCCCTCTTCCTCCGACAGCTAAACGCTGTCGACAGAGAGTCTGTCTCGGTCAGCGCGCGAGAGCAGTCTTGTCGCGGTTACTTTGAATGCGGTAGGACTTTTACGCGCAGCAGCTGTTGTACCTTTTTTTCAAATATAAAATGTGCTGCAAAAAGTATAGTTTCATTACACAAACCGGCAACCATACACCACAATTGTAATTTAATTAATTTGAATCAATTAACGATTTTCTTCGTATACTCTACGTAAAGTTGGAGAAATATTTCTTCGTGTTTACCAAGGTAGGAATTAGTAACAACTAGTATAATTCTACCTCTACACTAACTTCTATATAGCTTAATGTTTTTTTATGATCGTGTAAACAGTAAAATAATAGTAAAATATCTATGACTCTGACCGTCTTCTTACTTGTAATTCAAACAAATATCGAAATGTTTTATATAGTTACGTTTGATAATGAGAGTTGCTAGTGGTATATAAGTACGGTGGGATGTTTAACTTACGAGAGCTGCACACGTTTAGTCATCGCAGTGGACAACGAACTACTGGCTAGCGCAACGCGGGACCGCACGTATTAATAGTTGCTCTATCTCGCTCGCACATCATCCGTCCCGCTCAGACATTGTGATATATATTGTACTAGCTGTAAGGTTACCGTTTCCAGAATAAATGAGTTCACATGAGCACTCGACAGTGTATATTACTCTACGCCATATGAAGTATCATTTAACCTCTGTCTTTATTTTTGAGTTTTGGCAACACTGCATTTGTTAATTATTTTTTTTTTATTGCAGGAGATCAGCAGACAAGCAGACGGCCCACTTGATGGAAAGCGGTTACCATCGCCTATGGACATTTGCAACAGCAAAGTTGCTACTACAAATGCGCTGCTACTCTCTTAAGGGAGACTGGAACCTGGTCACTAATGCCGGAACACAACTCAAGGTTGTTATGGCGACATACTTATACCAGGGGTGGTAGCTATCCAGTCGGGAAAATGCCCTAGCACCTGGCAAATTAATTCAGGAATGCCACAATTAAAAAACACTAAGCTATATTAAATAATTTTCTTCTAGGAGCAATTTTGGCGCTGCATAAGTCTGATTAGAAAAAAAGATGTTTGGTAAAAATGAAGTATCATAGCAGGCGAGCTTCAGTCGGCCAATACCATCAGCTCATGGCAATAACTTGGCGGGGCGTATGGGAAAGTGGCCCGTTATAGTAGTGCGTGACGTTTTCACTGATTAAACCAAAGAAGCATTGTCGTACATTACAACGGGACACATCGCACTCACACTCCCGTTGTGCTGCCACACGGGGTGACTTTCCCTTTTCGTAGTCTTTTTCCAAAAATTTTAATTATTTTGGATACCAGTTTCTTCATCAAATTCTATATTTAAAGGTAAATAATTTAAATATTGAAAAGAAATAGACACAAGATTTTCAGTTTTTTAATTAAAATTGTTCATCTGTATTCTTCCAACATTGCGATGGACAGCGCCTTCGTCCCAGAACGCGAGCTCGATTAGCAGTTTATTAGGCCAAGATTAAGAATTGTAGTATACAAGCAGTTTTCTCTTACATACATATATACATACATAACTTCACGCCAGTTCCCTTGCGGGGTAGGCACGAACAACAGAGCGCCATTTAGGCCCATTCTTACACACCTCACTTCCTTCTTTGACATTCATAACTCTTGTCATGCACGCTCGTCTGTTCTTAAGGCTCCTGACATCATCCTCCGCTAGTACACGATCAATTTGATCATGGAAGGTGTGTCGTGGCCTTCCACGACTTCTGCATCCATCCACTTTCTCTTAGATTCACTTATAAAAGTTTGGGCTGCGCATATTGCAAATATTCTTTAAACAAGCTAAAATGTACCTGTTAGATCAGTCTAGGTAAAATCAAGATTGATTCAATATTGAGTCGAAATGGTTTACATAACAAAACCGTCAAATGTTACGTTTCCAATTCGATTCGATTGCCAATTTGAGCTTCAGACTCGGGGCCCAGAAATTCTTCTTAGGCTCCATGCAGATTGTCCGCACTGGAGGACAGTGGGGACCAGTGATGTGTTTTAGTGGGTAATCTGGTTTAGTACGACGGCAAGTCTTACGGAAATAAAAAAACCGACTTTAAAAAACTAAAAAACTAAAAAGTATAAAATAACTTATTTCTAAAGCTATTATTATTAATATATATTTTCTAAAACATCTTAAAGTCGGTGCTTAGTAATTTTCAAAAAAATATAGTAATTTTTATGTTTTACTTTGCACCGACTTCAAGATGTTTTATATAATATATATTAATAATAATAATAGCTTTAGAAATAAGTTATTTTATACTTTTTAGTTTTTGAAGTCGGTTATTTTAACGAAGTTTTTTAATTTTATTTGTTACTTTTTAGTGTCTAACTATGTCTGGGTAGACGACTACGAAAGGTGCCGCGCTCCTTAAAAAATATAGGTCCAAGAAACGGGAACAAAACATGTTTGTAAAATGAAAACTACTGGGCAAAACTATGTTAAATTTCTAGGGAACCAAATGGCAACTATTCCGCATCAAACTAAAAATCGGATCATAAATCTCGGAGTAATCGGTGAACATACATAAAAAAAAAAGATCCCGACGAATTGAGAACCTCCTCCTTTTTTTGAAGTCGGTTAAAAAGGCTTTGGGAAAAGTGCCCCCGTGTGCGGCGCGCCGGCTGTCAGCGGATTCTTCCAATCTGTATAACGTCTGGTGATTCGCGTTCCACTTATTATCGTGCCGTGGCCATTTGCATAAGAATAACAAGGAGGATTATTGATGTCGCCCCTCGCCCCCCTCATTGCCTCCGCGCCGCGCCCCGCGGAATCCACCCGCGCGTTGTATCCTGTACAATCGGCCCAAGGAGACGACACTCGGAGGGAAATAGCATTAAATTTACTCTAATATCCCAACGCTTTATATAAACTTTAATACATACATACATACATAACTTCACGCCAGTTCCCTTGCGGGGTAGGCACGAACAACAGAGTGCCATTTAGGCTTATTCTTACACACCTCACTTGCCTCTTTGACATTCATAACTGTTGTCATGCAAGCTCGTCTGTTCTTAAGGCTCCTGACATCACCTTCTGCTAGTACACGATCAATTTGATCATGGAAGGTGTGTCGTGGCCCTTCCACGACTTCTGCATCCATTCAATTTTGCATTGTATATCTGTTTAGTCATAGTTTAGTTTATTATAATAATGTAGTACAATGAATAAAATTTAATTTATAATATTTTCTTAAGTTTTCGCGACTTGTATACATAATAAAACTACGTTTTAACGTAGAAAAGCAAAGGTTCAATAGAGAAGATGTTTGGCAAGTACCACCCAGAAAAACCAACTGCCAGACCTCAAGACACTGTGAGCTCTTTCTGCGTACAACGGAACACAAACCAACTTGATTGATAATTTCTATTATTTTTCCTTCCATCCATTTTAATATTATATAAAACTATTAAACACCACAACAAAGGTTATGGTGTTTGAAAGAGAAGAAACCAGAACGAATGCAAGGATAATGGTCGATGATGTTATGCTGGAGCAAGTGAGTGAGTTTGTATATCTTGGATGTGCTTTTAGCAGGGATGGAAGGTACACCGCTGATATAGAAAGAAGAGTGAATTTGGGGAATAGTGTGAAAGGAGCGTTAGGTAAACTTCTAGGCGCTAAGAACCTCAGCCAGAAGGCCCAGCTTGCCATACACAACCTACGCTCACGTATGGAAGCGAGAATTGGGTATGGAAGAGAGAGCATGAAAGTATAAACGCGGTCGAGATGCGAGCACTGCGCAAAATCTGCGGAGTGACGCTCGCGGACCGCGTTCGTAATACCGAAGTAAGTAAGAGAGTTGGTTTGAAAGAGAGTGTCGGGGTGAAGGTAAGGAAAGACACACCAAGCCACGACACCTTCCGTGATCAAATTGATCGTGTACTAGCAGAAGGTGATGTCAGGAGGCTTAAAAACAGACGAGAGTGCACGACAAGAGCTATGAATGTCAAAGAAGCAAGTGAGGTGTGTAAGAATAAGCCTAAATGGCGCTCTGTTGTTCGTGCCTACCCCGCAAGGGAACTGGCGTGAAGTTATGTATGTATGTATTATTTTATTATTGAAGCACACCTGCGTTGATAGCCCGCCATGCGCTCGTGGCGTGTGTCCCATTGTAATGCTTAATTTTCTTCTCTTTTCATGTTTGCTCTGTATACATTTCGTCTAAAATGGAATGGAATAATTTGATGTAACGCCGCCATCGCCGTGCTCCGATTGCCGCTTCGCTTTTATTAAGTCTACCGATGTACATATAAATACATCACTACAACCGCAATTCGATCCGCGTTTATTTTTATTGCTGGAGTACAGTAGCTGATGGCTTACCCGATGGAAAGTGGTTACCGTCGTCTGTAAATCTACTATCCGTGCAGGAACGGAGAAAGAATACAATTTCCTGTGGCCGGGCGGCCTGTCGTAAGAGGCGACAAAACAACCCACAGTCAGGTGGTAGGGTATTTGCTCGACTGGATGGCGACCACCGCTGGTCTAGAATATGCCGCTATAACAAGGTTGCGTTGTGTCCGACATCAGTGACCAGGTTCCAGTCTCCCTTAAGAGAGCAGCAGCGCATTTGTAGCACCATTGGTGTTACAAATGTCCATAGGCGATGGTAACCGCTATCCATCAAGTGGGCCGTCTGCCTGTCTGCTGAACTCCTGCAATAAAATAGATATTTGTCGCGTCAGTGCTGCTGATGTGTTGCTGGCTTCGAAGGGAAGTTGGATTCTGGCCAGTACGCTGGAACACAAGTCAAGGTTGTTATTTTTTTTTTCTCTCCTTCTGACACACACGCTTGTCAGTGTATTTTTGTTCTTTTTATTCGCTCTTTTTTTTCTTTTTATTGCCAAATTTATTTTTCCAATACATATTGTTACGAGTTGCGGGACTCGAATTAAAATGCCGTTGGAATTATTATAGAGTTTATTAGAACTATACAAACACGTATAAAACAGGTACAAATGTAACCGAACACAACAAGTCCAAACGTAATGCAGACGGTCGTAATTCAATAAAACGCGTAAAGTCCGTCACTATTAGATTCCCAATTGTAGTACACACGTCTCGCTTTGATCGTGGTTCTCGCTCGACTGCCCCCTCTTTCAAAGAGGCCATCGTTTTATACTGCACAAATGCAATGTGCCCCCCTGGCAACGCGAACCGAACTTCCTAGAATCGGCTTGTACTTTAAAATCAATAACAACTGGCTAATGAGGCTGCCTTAAGCGGCCGTAAATGAGTACAATAGACTGTTCTCTAGAAACATATGCCAATAAATAAGTAAACAAAAGAAGACGATCATAAGAGAATTACAATTAGTTCAAATGCCGACGGGTAATAAATGTGCTTCTACAAATCTGTACGTGGAATTTGTCTTTGTCGGCGCCTAGGTTGTAACAATATATTTGACGGCCTCTGTGGTTGAGCTGGCTAAGCCTTTACGGGCCTACCTCACTGCAACGCGGAGGCTCCGGGTTCGATTCCTGGTATAGTAAATTTCGGAAACGTATTTTCTCCGCTATTTACTATGGCCTGGGTGTCTGGGATCGGCCCCAGAGTAGTCCGTTGTATATTACCCATAACACAAGCGTAACTTGCTTAATTTGGGGATATACAATATGTGTGTCTGTCTGCCGAATATGCCGAATATAAATACAATTTTGGGGTCTAAGCATTTTACTTTCTTATTTCTCTAATTTATATAATGCTATTTACTTATACTATTACATTTATCTATTGCTATTTTACTTATCTATTAACTTATCATTTATTTCTTCTGTTGTAGTTGTTTATCTTCTATACATCTATATACATACATACATACATAACTTCACGCCAGTTCCCTTGCGGGGTAGGCACGAACAACAGAGTGCCATTTAGGCTTATTCTTACACACCTCACTTGCCTCTTTAACATTCATAACTCTTGTCATGCAAGCTCGTCTGTTCTTAAGGCTCCTGACATCACCTTCTGCTAGTACACGATCAATTTGATCATGGAAGGTGTGTCGTGGCCTTCCACGACTATATATTTACTATTTATCTACTATATTTGAAACAGTGGTACTATCGGTAACACCTCTTGCACAGTGTTTACATTTATTAGTTTCCTGATACTAGTCTTATTTTATTTGTTTTATACTATGTCTTGGAAGACTACGGGCCATAAAAATGGCCTGGACTTTTGGAGGGCTTGCGTGGGGCCATGGAAAGGACAACACGTAGAGGCCCCTTGACAAATTTAATGTAAATGTGGCGTGACACTGACCGGTGATTATCCCTGTCTACACTATATAGTAATGCACCCAAGGACAAGCCCCAGCCAGTGTAGGACTATTGTGGGAAATGAGAACAAAAGGTACCGGGCTATTGGAGTGAACTGCTAGTGGTACTAGGGGTCTGGGAATATAGGGACTATGGCGTCTGCCAGTCCCAATATTCGGGGAACATGGAAAAATGCATGGGCCCCAAAAAATGCCATAGAAGACAGGCGCAACAATTATACTATGTATTATTAAATTAAATGGCGCTCTGTTGTTCGTGCCTACCCCGCAAGGGAACTGGCGTGAAGTTATGTATGTATGTATGTATGTATTAAATTCAAATTCAAAAGTTTTATTCAAAATGAGTTCCACTGGAGAACACTTTTTGAAGGTCATACATGTAAGTTAAAATTTAATTTTTACTTCCTATTCTATGTACACCGCTTCGCAATGTGTTGATGCTGTAAAGGAGAAGAAGCGGCAAGAAACTCCCCAGCAACACGTCTAGCTAAATATTGTTTTTCTTTATATTTCATATTATATTTATATCTCAAATTCTTTTTTTTTATAAGTATTATGCTTGTATTATATAAACTATATTATATACTCAATACACACCTTCCATGATCAAATTGATCGTGTACTAGCAGAAGGTGTTGTCAGGAGCCTTAAGAACAGACGAGCGTGCATGACAAGAGTTATGAATGTCAAAGAAGCAAGTGAGGTGTGTAAGAATAAGTCTGAATGCGCTCTGTTGTTCGTGCCTACCCCGCAAGGGAACTGGCGTGAAGTTATGTATGTATATACTCAATTCGTACTTTATGTATCTATTTTCATCCGTGCAGGAACGGAGAAAGAATACAATTTCCTGCGGCCAGGCGGCCTGTCGTAAGAGGCGACAAAATAACCCACAGCCAGATGATAGGGTATTTGCCCGACTGGATGGCTACCAACCCTGGTATAGAGTATGCCGCCATAACAACCTTGAGTTGTGTTCCGGCATTAGTGACCAGGTTCCAGTTTCCCTTAAGAGAGCAGCAGCGCATTTGTAGCACTTTGCAAGTGCGCCGTCGGCCAATAAAAAAAAACCTATTTATTACAGTTCTGACTATTCTAACGCAGTAAAGGTTGTTACTGCGGGGTACTCCAGGACAGGCGTGTTAGTGATTGTGTGATACCCGGCTGCAGACATTCTCTCTCCGTTCCTGCGTGGATAACCATATCCACTGAAACCTTAATATATCTGTAGTCCCTTTTCGTAGACTATAGTCTTTCTCAGAGGCGGGTTGCAATAAAAAAAAACAATATGCAATTATGGTTTATCGTCAATCACTGAAATAAGTGCCCTGACTGTAACATTTAGTAGTCTTCTGTCTCAAACATAACAGTAAAAGTGGTGTACAAATATTATATGCAAATGTGGGCACAATAAATCGCGGATTATTTATACTTAGGCCCATAAATAGTGGTTCTGGGGCAGAATTGTAATTCGGAGATTTCTTTATCTTAACAGCCCATCCCTTTAACGGCCTGTAATGAAGTGGTACACCAATCCTCGGCTGCTTATTGTTTCTTAGCACTAAAACATATTTATGATGCCATGGTTTATTACCAGCCAATATGATTGCCCGTCTTTCTTTCTTACGTATGTTCATTGTAAAAATAACTGCTGTATAGACATATGTAGAAGAAGACTACTAAGGTGTAACAATCCTTAAATAGACATATATAGAAATAAGATAGAATAGACATTAGAATGTATAAGATAGTTAAGATTTATAAAAGGCTAAAAAAGACATGTAAAAGAATAGCTCTGTCTTGTACAATGATGGAGGAGAAGGCGAAATAAATTAAAAAAAAAAAATCCTTAAATAGTGTGGTAGGTTAGATCAGTAGAGTGAAAATAAACTTTAGAACAATAGATTTTTTTTTCACAGAGCAAACAGCCATCTTGCACAGAATGTGGTCATACACAGAACAGTGTTACCAGTGTAAATTATAATATTATTTTACATCAAGTAGAAAACGCAATTTATACCACGCTCTACACGTTTCTCTTGCGCACCGTGGGGATTTGGAGTGAGCTCCCAGCCGTGGTTTCCCTCAGCGCTACAATATGGGGTTTTTTTTTAAAAAGGGTGTCGTATGGAGTACTGTTCTCATCTTTGGGATGGCTAAATACCAACTCGAGGCACTAGAATAGATTGAGCAGAGAGCCAGGAAGTTGATAGGCAATGACCAGCTATTTAATGCCAAGCTTGTCGGTTTTCTATCGGATACATTTTGGAGAGTGTGCATTGGAGCTTGTCAATCTTATCCCACCGTCTCCCTTCCATCATCGGACATCCAGGAGCACTGGCATGCGGCACCGCTATATAGTGGACATACCACCTATACGAACAAAACGCTTCGAGTCCACCTTCATTATGCGCACCGCAAAGGAGTGGAACTCACTGCCGGAGTCTGTTTTTCCCGAAACCTACTACCTTCTAGGTAAGCGTCCTCGATCTTAGCCCATATCTCCGCTCAAAATCGAGCGAGATAATGGTCAAACGCGAACCTATATAGTAATGAAAAAAATCTTTAAGGCCGGCAGCGCGTTGGTGACATCTCTGGTGTTGCAAACGGCCATAAGCAATGGGCTTACCATCAGGTGAGCCGTCTGCCTGTCTACTGTACTCCAGCTATATAAAAAAAACAATTACAGCTCAACGATAGCCTCTGTCGTTGCGTGGGTTAAGCCTTAGCGGCCGGCTCGTTTTTTTTTTATTGCAGGAGATCAGCAGACAGGCAGACTGCCCACTTGATAGAAAGCGGTTACCATCGCCTATTAACATTTGCAACACCGAAGGTGCTACAAATGCGCTGCTGCTCTCTTAAGGGAGACTGGAACCTGGTCACTAATGCCGGAACACAACTCAAGGTTGTTATGGCGACATACTCTAGACCAGGGGTGGTAACCATCCAGTCGGGCAATTGCCCTACCACCTGGCTGTGGGTTGTTAAGTCGCCTCTTACGACAGGCCGCCCCAACGCAGGAAATTGTATTCTTTCTCCGTTCCTGCACGGATAAAACGGATCACGGATCGATTTTTGGCATGAAAAATATCGTAAATGAACTTTCCGTTATTTGCCACGGTCTGGGTGTCTGTATCGGCATCAGAATGGTACTTTGTATATTATCCATAAACAAGCATAACTTGCTTAGCTTAGGGATGTACAATGTGTGTGTTTGCCTGCCGATTTATTAAAAAAAGAATCTGGTACCTGTCCATTCTCAAAAAAATCTATATATTAATACGTGAAGCAAAAACTTTGTACCCCTTTTTACGAAAATGCGCGGACGTAGGAGCAAATAAAAATTTGAGCGAATTTTTATACTCGTCCGTCCGTCGCTTATAGTTTATATAGAGAAGGAGCGACGAATGCTAATATTTTTTTAATATTATGCATGAAAAATGCATTAAATCAATAAAAAAACATTACACCCACTACCATGTATTTGACACACACGTTCAAGTCAAATCAACAGTGTAGCCTTGGCGAAATCTGTGATTATAGAAGTATAGTCTTTGACAACAGAATCTTAATAATGTTCGAACTTATAATTTAATAGGAAATATATATATTGTGTGTGTACGGTGTATAGGAAACCTACCCATACAGATAAATACCTTAATGGTTCGTCTCACCACCATCCTAGTCAGTTAGCTACCGTGGGCAAATCTTTGTTTCAGAGAGCACGGAAAATTTGTGACGAGAACCACATAGCTGGAGAGCTTCAGCATGTCAAGCGAGTTCTACAACGCAATCAGCTGAAGACTCCACACCAACGTCACAAAGGCCCCAAACCACCTTCAGTTGAGCGGTGCCCTGCTACCCTACCCTACATCAAGGGGGTCACAGACAGAATTGGTCACATCCTCAGGCGAGCTTCAATCAAAACATATTTCAAGCCGCAGAAAAAGATTACCCAATTTCTGAGACCTGTGAAATGCAATATCCCACTCCAGGATGCAGGGGTTTACAAGCTTGATTGTGAGTGTGGATTGTCATACATTGGGCAAACAAAGAGGAGCTGAAAACACGAGTAAAAGAACACATTGCTGACATGAAACACACAAGGTCTACGAAGTCTGCGATCAGTGAACACATGCTGGATAAACCCAACCACTACATCAGATTCGATAACCCACAAATCCTCGCGAAAGAGAATCGTTTCATACCTAGAATGATGCGTGAGGCTATTGAAATCAAAAAACACCCAAATTTCAATAGAGAAGATGGTTGGCAAGTACCACCTGTTTGGGATCCAATTATCAAAACTATTAAGACCCAAACCCAGCAAAAACCAGCTGCCAGACCTCAAGACACTGTGAGCTCTTTCTGCGTACAACGGAACACTAACCAACTTGACTGATAATTACTTTCATTTTTCCTTCCACCCATTTTAATATTATATAAAATTATTAGAGCTAGGCATGTTTGCTGAAGAGTTTCTTGCGCTGCTTCTTCTCTTCAAGCCATAACATGTTGCGAAGCGGTAGTAAATTAGATTAGGCTCCCATAGATTAAATAATAACCATAAACAAAACTAAATAATTAAAATTAATAAGTTGGCGGTAGGCTAAATAAAACTTTAACAATACTCGTTGACACTTGACATCTTTGTCTTCCGTGATCACGGCCACTGAAAAGTGGCCGAAACGTCGGAAAAACCAAAATCAATTAAATTTAACGCGCTTAAAACAGTTAAAACGTAGTTTTATTATAATTTAAATTAATTATGGTCGAATTTCGACCACTGGGTGACCACTAGTTCTTGTAATTCTATAAATTAACCCTTAATATTGTTACGAGTTGCGAGACTCGAATTAAAATGCCGTTGGAATTATTATAGAGTTTATTAGATTTATACAAACACGTATAACACAGGTACAAATGTAACCGAACACAGCAAATCCAAACGTAATGCAGAAGGTCGTAATTCAATAAAACGCGCAAAGTCCGTCACTATTAAATTCTCGATTGTACACACGTCACGCCTTGATCGTGGTTCTCGCTTGACTGCGCCATCTCCCCATCAGGCCGTCGTTTTATACTTCACAAATACAAATGTACCCGTATAGTAGTCGACGTAATCCGCAGCACCTGGCTAATGATTTAGTACAATAAAACAATGGACTGTTCTCTAGAAACTTATGCCAATAAACAAGTAAACAAAAGAAGACGATCATAAAAGAATTTTCAACCAAATGCCGACAGGTAATAAAATGTGTTTTTACAGATTTGCAGGTAACAATATTATTATTATTATTTGTTTTAGATATCTATGTTTCAGTATAACTAACATTACTATTGAATTATTATACAATTGTCAATTATTTCTTCATCTAGTTATATATTGTCTAACGTCAAAAAATTTCTTTTAAATAATCATGGATCGAATGATATGTCTTCTTCATAATAAAGATTTTTAATTTGCCTTTGAATTCAGTCATAATTCTAATATTTCTATGTTTTTTATTGCATGAGTTCAGCAGACAGGCAGACGGCTCACTTGATGGAAAGCGGTTACCATCGCCTATGGACATTTGCAACACCAAATGTGCTACAAATGCGCTGCTGCTCTCTTAAGGGAGACTAGAACCTGGTCACTAATGCCGGAACATAACTCAAGGTTGTTATGGCGACTTTAGACCAGGGGTGGTAGCCATCCAGTCGGGCAAATGCCCTACTACCGGGCAAAACTTATCCACACTATACACAAACCGCCAGGTGAACTGAATTGAACTTCCACTTTACATCGGAAGGTTAAACCCCATGGGTCGATAATGTCATAATTAGATAACCAAGGGTCAACCATAAACTTCTGTACAAGTTATCGCTTAAAAGTTCCCAAAGCATTAATAGCAAGTGCTAGGACAATTAGACGACAGATTTCGATTTGAAATATGTCATATGTTTTACAGCAAAAGATTGTGAATGAAATACATACATACATAGCTTCACGCCAGATCCCTTGCGGGGTAGGCACGAACAACAGAGCGCCATTCAGGCTTATTCTTACACACCTCACTGGCTTCCTTGACATTCATAGGCATCCATCCACTTTTGCATTCATTCTTTCATCATGAAATGAAGTGAATTAAATAATCTTTGACATTCATAGCTCTTGTCATGCACGCTCGTACACCAACATTACATAGAAAAAGTACACAATAAACTTACATACTAAAAGGTAGTACAATGGGCGGCCTTATTGCTAAAAGCAATCTCTTCCAGGCAACCTTTGGATGGACAAGAACTAATTACATACATAGCGTTGGCGTGCAGTTGAAATAGATAATAATAAAATAATTATAATACATATATTATAGTTATAAAAATATATACGTACATAGAAATACAAAACAATCAATAAACACGTTATACAGTTAAATAGTGCTCCTTCACAAGTCTGTTAAAAGAATGGATAGATTTAGCAGACCGGACATCTGCCGGGAGAGCATTCCAGAGATGCACAGCCTGGACAGAGAACGATCTTGCGTAAATCTCCGTAGTATGCGCTGGTGTCCTAAGTCGCAACCTCTCTGACGTTCTCAAAGACCTCGAATCACTGTGAAAGAACTGAAAACGTTCTTTAAGATAAGACGGGGTCCTAGGATCAAACAATACGTTATAAAGAAGAGAGAGAACATGAGCATTACGGCGAAGTCGAATTGGCAACCATTTGAGCTTTGTGCGAAATTCAGATATGTGATCATATTTGCGCAAGCCAAATATGAATCGTATACAGAAGTTTTGAAGTCGCTCAAGTTTATCTAATTGGTTCTGGTTAAGATCTAGATAGCTGACGTCACCATAATCAAGTATAGGAAGAAGGAGAGATTGCGCTAGTGCTATTTTAGTGGTGAATGGTAGAAAATATTGCAGACGGCGTAGAGAAGCAGCTGACGCAAATATTTTCTGGCTGATTTTCTGAAGCTGAAGGCCCCACGATAACGATTTATCTATGTGAATTCCTAGGTTCTTCACTGTATCACTTATAGGAACAACAGTCCCATCAAACATGATTGGTGGTAATGAGGACCAGTCAATCCTAGAAATCATTTCATTACTTCCAGTGATAATAGCTTGGGTTTTACTAGGATTAACACTTAGCCCATATTTCCTACTCCAATCAGATATACATTTTAAGTCGGCGTTAATAATGACGATAGCATCAGACAAGGTAGCAATAGGTGCGCTGGTGTAAATTTGCAAATCATCTGCATATAGGTGGTAGGAACTTTGAAGTTGTTCAGAGATGGAATTTATGAAAATTGCGAAAAGTAGAGGAGATAAGACGCCACCCTGAGGTACGCCGGCAGTAGTATTACACCAAGAAGAAAATGAATCTTCAATTCGTATACGCTGTCGACGTCCAAACAGGTAAGTACGAAACCAACCAATCACTGTTGGAGATATGTTAAGAGAGCATAGCATGCCGAGTAAAATATCAAAATCTACTGTATTAAAGGCGTTACTGAAATCCAATAAGGTGAGAACTGTCACTGTACCCTTTTCCGCAGCAAATTTGATATCATCAGTAATTTTTACTAAGGCAGTGACAGTACTATGCCCGGGTCTGAAGCCTGATTGGAAGGGATTTAAAAGGGAGTTTTTATTAAGGAAAATGCTGAGCTGTTTGTGAACAAGACGCTCCAGGACTTTTGATAGGAATGGGAGTATGGATATGGGACGATATTCTGAAAAAGATTTAGGATTGGGTTTCTTAGGAATGGGAATTATGTGTGCCTCTTTCCAACTACTGGGAAATGTCCCACGAACTAGGGAGTGAATAAAAATGGGAATAATAAACTCCAAGTAGAATCTTATTATTATTCAGTTCCACTTCAATGAAGAGATGCTCGCCGGCATTCGGCGAAGGTGGTTGCGGTGACATATCAATAATTTTGAATTTTAGAGACGATCGTAGGTAGATAGCAACACCTCCACCCCCACCCACCGCGCGATCATTTCTCACCAAGTGGTAACCGGGCAGAGAATAGAGCACAGACGGCAGCTGTGGTTTGAGCCATGATTCAGAAACAAGGACAGCATGTATATTCTTACAGTCAAAAGCCGCCAGCATATCGGTGAAGTGAGCCGGAATACTTTGGGCATTGATGTGAACAGTGTTAAAGGTCCCAGAGACACCAGAGAAGTTTGCAGATATAGTGTCAGAAAGTGAAGGAACACTATGAAAACTGTCATCACTAAGAGTACTAGATATACTTTTATAATCATCACTGTCATCAGACGATGCCATACTTTTTATATACAATATGAATATGTACTGAATAAATATATATATAAATATAATACTAAAATATAAATTTAATAGTATTATAATAATAAATATTTAACACAACAATTAATTAAAATTTTAAAACATTGTCCACCCGCCAGTTATGGGCAAGTACATACAAAAGCTTAACTAAAAACTGAGAATAAAAAAGAAACAATATAAAAAAAGTACATTTATGTGCAAAAGTAGAGGATAATGTCACTAAACTGTTTTAATAAATATTCTGCAGGTTTGATAATGTAAACTACACTAAGACTACACGACACATTCAAAGTGCCCATAATGCTTTTTCTAACAGTTTAATTCAATTTATTGATATGTAGACAACGCTTGATTGTCCACCAAAATAAAGAATTAGAAAATGTGTAATTTCAATACCTTAATTATGAGTTTAACAGAAAAACAAAAGGCTCCCCTAAGCGACCTCTTTCAGGCAAGCTGAAATTCAGGTTGTGTTTTTTGAATAATTAAATATCATTGATTATGCTCGTAGCCTGTTCTGTGGCGCGTGGTCTAATCAGTCCCATAAACTCACCGGCGCAGGGCCTTGTTCTACGATTCAATTAACAGCCTCCGTAGCACGTGACAGCTACGCCGTAGCCACTGCGGTGCTTGCTACGTGGCGAATGGACTACGTGATATTGCAATTTGTATCATTTTTTTGGTTTAATTCCGTTCCAATTGTTTTAACCATTAATTAATTAAAGACTGGTTTTTAAGTATAAATATTGGAACATTTAGATTTATGCAACTAAACTTTTGATTTTTGATTCGGGGAACTTTTTATGATGAAGATTTAAGTAAATATTTGTGGCTTTAGGCATATATTTCTCCAATATTATGTTCGTATAGGCTATGGTAATTTATTTAGACATACATCGCATATAATTAAGAAAAGTCTAATTTTATCTTCTGATGAAGCAATCGACCATTCGTGTTGGAATGGAGAAAGAATACAATTTACTGCGGGCAGGGGGGCCTGTCGTACGAGAGGACAAAACAACCCAAAGCCAGGTGGTAGGGTAGGTATCCTGTCTGGGTAGCTACCACCTCTGGTCTAGAGCATGCCACCTATCAACCTTGAATTGTGTTCCGACACTAGTAGTCAGGTTCCAGTCTCTATTTTTGGTGTATTACAAATGTTCATAAGCGATAATAACCATCAACCAACTTTCCATGACGTGGGCCGTCTGCCTGTCTGCTGAAGTCAGGGGGTAGGGCATTTGCCCGACTGGATGGCTACCACCCCTGGTCTAAAGTATGTCACCATAACAACCATAAGTTGTGTTCCGGCATTTGTGATCAGGTTCCAGTCTCCTTTAAGAGAGCAGCAGCACATTTGTAGCATCTTTGGTGTTGCAAATGTCTATAGGCGATGGTAATCGCTTTCCATCAAGTGGGCCGTCTGTATGTCTGCTGAGCTCCTACAATAAAAAAAAAAGTCATGTAATAAAAAAAGCGCATTGACATTTGACAAAAACACAAAGAAATGAAACGATGATCGTTGAAAACTTATTCCAGCTTTACGGCCAGTTAGATTTGGAGATTAGTGGGCGTGTGTGGAGACAATCTAAAAAACCGGTGACAACGAACATTCGGAGTGGCCCGTGTTGCCCCAGGGCGGGCGTAAAGCCCCGCTCCTCGCCGCGAGGTGTCTGCCGAAGCGAAAACTCAATCTTATCGCAGCCACTTATATTGGCGACATGTGGCCGGGATATATCGCTCATTTCATGCAATAACCTCGTAAAAAGTTCAATCGAAGATATCAAAGAAGGTAGTCATTTATATTTAAATAATTGGGAATTTTGAATTACCATGTTAGATTTGTCTAATGAATATACAAGACAGATAAATAATGGCTTTACATTGGATAAGTATATTAGATCTCTTATTAATCTTGTCAATTAATTGTCATAATCTTGTCAAATGTAAGATATGCATGGTCACAGGTAATTATTTATTTCCTAATTCTGTACAAAATACTAACCTCAAACATAAGCGAGACGTTATTAAACTTAAATACTGCCAGAAAAGGTATATTTTATTATTATTTATTTAGAAGAAGAAACCAGAACGAATGCAAGGATAATGGTCGATGATGTTATGCTGGAGCAAGTGAATGAGTTTGTATATCTTGGATGTGCTTTTAGCAGGGATGGAAGATACACCGCTGATATAGAAAGAAGAGTGAATTTGGGGAATAGTGTGAATAGAGCGTTAGGTAAACTTCTAGGCGCTAAGAACCTCAGCCAGAAGGCCCAGCTTGCCATACACAACCTACGCTCACGTATGGAAGCGAGAGTTGGGTATGGAAGAGAGAGCATGAAAGTAGAGTACACGCGGTCGAGATGCGAGCACTGCGCAAAATCTGCGGAGTGACGCTCGCGGACCGCGTTCCTAATACCGAAGTAAGAAAGAGAGTTGGTCTGAAAGAGAGTGTCGGGGTGAAGGTAAGGAAAGGAATGCTCCGGTGGTTCGGGCATGTGGAAAGAATGCATGATGAAAGAATGACTAAACAGATATACAATGCAAAAGTGGATGGATGCAGAAGTCGTGGAAGGCCACGACACACCTTCCATGATCAAATTGATCGTGTACTAGCAGAAGGTGATGTCAAGAGCCTTAAGAACAAACGAGCGTGCATGACAAGAGCTATGAATGTCAAACAAGCAAGTGAGGTGTGTAAGAATAAGCCTGAATGGCGCTCTGTTGTTCGTGCCTACCCCGCAAGGGAACTGGCGTGAAGTTATGTATGTATGTATGTATGTATTTATTTACAAGTATAGGTCAACCCAATAGTTCCCTAAATTACCTTAGTCTACTTAAATATTGGGTGTAAAGAACTTTATTCTCAAAAGAACATTACTGTTAATTTTTATTTATTGCAGGAGATCGGCAGACAGGGAGACGGCCCACTTGATGGAAAGCTGTTACCATCGCCTATGGACATTTGCAACACCAAAGGTGCTACAAATGCGCTGCTGCTCTCTTAAGGGAGACTGGAACCTGGTCGCTAATGCCGGAACACAACTCAAGGTTGTTATGGCGGCATACTCTAGACCAGGGGTGGTAGCCATCCAGTCGGGCAAATACCCTACCACCTGGCTGTGGGTTGTTCTGTCGCCTCTTACGACAGGCCGCCCGGCCGCAGGAAATTGTATTCTTTTTCCGTTCCTGCACAGATGGAACTATTGTCTTATTGTGAATTTTTGTTTTGATGAACAATAAAGTGTTGTCTATGCCCATGTCTAATATCCAGAGGATGCATATATCATTACATAAATGATTTTTGCATCCCTCGGATGTTGTACGATGTAGAATCACCGACAGAAAGCTAAATAGAATTAATACTAATGCGCTCAACTAATGCCAGCGTGCTTCAGTGTTCGCAATTTTGAAGTGTAAATTCAAATTCAAAAGTTTTTATTCAAAATAAGTTCCACTGGTGAACACTTTTTGAAGGTCATACATGTAAGTTAACTTCCTATTCTATGTACACCGCTTCTCAAGGTGTTGATGCTGTAAAGGAGAAGAAGCGGCAAGAAACTCCCCAGCAACGCGTCTAGCTAAATAATGTTTTTCTTTATATTTCATATTCTATTTATATCTCAAATCCTTTTTTTTATAAGTTTTGTACAGAAGTATGTTACAGAATTAGTTTTTGAAGAATTAATGGAGTGGTAGCAAACAATGCATACTCGATAAGACCAAGACAATAAAAAGAAAGAAAAATAATGTTATAGTTATAATAATGACATGACGTGCTAAAATGTTATGCTGCAATATGTCTCCACAAATTCCTTACAAGCATGGCAAAATAAAAAAAAAGTTATACAAAATTTAGTATAAGAGGTTGGAGCGAGCTGCTATGTAAATGTATGTATTGCTTTTTCCGATCTTCAGATATTTTGATATCGCTGACTTTTTAGATCCGGTTTGACGATATGCGTCGCCCGAGGCATGGCCGGCCCCTGGGGAAGATCCCGATACGCGCTCCGTGGGTATCATCGCGGGCTGACGAGCGTAATTTCCGATCGTGGAATCACTGCGTATCGCGTAAAAGCACCTTTGGAAGTCATAAACGGATTGTCGATATACACTGCGTACCAAAAAATCGTGTACTAGCAGAAGGTGATGTCAGGAGCCTTAAGAACAGACGAGCGTGTATGACAAGAGTTATGAATGTCAAAGAAGCAAGTGAGGTGTGTAAGAATAAGCCTGAATGGCGCTCTGTTGGTCGTGCCAACCCCGTAAGGGAACTGGTGTGAAGTTATGTATGTATGTAACAAAAAATCTGTTGCTTCTTTTGGTGAAGTATGATTTGCAAATTTTACTAAAAAAATAACATAAACTCCATGCAACCGTGCAGGAACGGAGAAAGAATACAATTTCCTGCGGCCAGGCGGCCTGTTGTAAGAGGCGACTAAATAACCCACAGCTAGGTGGTAGGGTATTTGCTCGACTGGATGGCGACCACCCTTAGTCTAGAATATGCCGCCATAACAACCTTGTGTTGTGTTCCGGCATTTGTAGCACCTTTGGTGTTGCAAATGTCCATAGGTGATGGTAACCGCTTTCCATTAAGTGGGCCATCTGCCTGTCTGCTGAACTCCTGCAATAAAAAAAATGCAAGTAATGTAAACTTTCTACCAATAGCAAGGCAAAGAAAGTTGTCCCTGAAGGTGTTTCAGGTAAATATTTGTCCATTATTTGAACAAAAGCTTTGGGTATGCGACCCCGGGATTTTGGGCTACCATTGTCGTATTCTCATTCTATCCATGGCAGCGGTATCCTCCCCTATCTTCCAAAATGTTCTATATTCCACTTATCACTCACTTTCTTAGTCAACTCATACTTTCCCCTTCTGTTTTTCTTGCCTGTCCCGATTTCTCGCATTGTGTGGGTTTTTTTTTATTTTTTTTATTGCAGGAGTTCAGCAGACAGGCAGACGGTCCACTTGATGGAAAGCGGTTACCATCGCCTATAGACATTTGCAACACCAAAGGTGTTACAAATGCGTTGCTGCTCTCTTAAAGGGGACTGGAACCTGGTCACTAATGCCGGAACACAACTCAAGGTTGTTATGGCGATATACTTTGACCAGGGGTGATAGCCATCCAGTCGGGCAAATGCCCTACCACCTGGCTGTGGGTTGTTTTGTCGCCTCTTACGACAGGCCGCCCGGCCGCAGGAAATTGTATTCTTTTTCCGTTCCTGCACGGATAAAAACGGTTTGCAGGTCGGGTAGCAACCGCTGCATTAAAATCAACATTCGCAAAATCTATATAGTTGGAACTAAGAAATATATGCAAACCGCAGACATAGAAGCGATCGCTTTGAATGCACCTGGAATTTAACGCTCGGATTATGATTATTCAATTATTGTGCCGTTTGCTGTTGAAATGCTTGGGCCATGGGGTTTTGAGGCCATGGGCCTCTACAAAGATATTTTAAAACGACTTATTGACTCTTCGGGAGATCAGAGGGCTGGTACCTCGGACAACGGATCAGTATGGTGATCCAGCGAGGTAACATGGCCAGACTTCTAGGAACCGTCCCCATTGTCTTCGATGACCTAGCCTCAGTACTATTTATAGTCTTAAAGGATTATAGGTAGAATACAACATAATGTTACATACCGACAAAGAAATGCGCACGCCTGCCTGTCGTAAAACGCAGTTTTATTGCCTTCCCGGATTTAGGAATTCTTTTATTTACTTTGTGTTTAGCATTTGTAATTATGAAAACTATGCTATTGTTTTTTTACTTGTTTTATGGCCATCATTAGTGTCGAACTAATCCGTATTGTTGTTGTTTTTGACTTTGTTGACCGTTCGCAGGTGTGCAAATTACATTTTCTCGGAAGAGCCCAGCCCACGAGCTTCCATTGTATATTGTACAGTTTACTATAAAACAATGCCCGATCGGAGGGGTGGGGCAGTCGATTTTGCAAATGTCCATAGACGATGGTAACCGCTTTCCATCAAGCCGTCTGCCTGTCTGCTGAAAACATACAATAAAAAAACAACTACCTCATTACAAATTAAGGATATAAACTTTTTAAAACTACGAGTCATTGAAAATTTCGGAAATGTTATCCAACGATGAAGTGATTCATCCAATTTTACAACCAAACCAATGTTAGCTTAACAACAATTATCCGAATTAAGTTCAAGTAAACGAGAATCAATGTTTTGACTCCGAACTCATTGAATAGTTTGGTAATAATTGATATCGCTCTGACCCCGTCGAGGGCCGCTCTCCAAATTAACCTTAAATAAACTGCGGCCAGTTGGACCCATTCGCCTCTTCCCACGCACATTTCATCCGCAAACACATTTGGAGGCTGACGTCGAGGTGCTTTTACATTTGGGAGGTCCGTAGCTACTACGTGAACCGGTGTTGGCAGGGAGCCGGTCAAATTCCTTGCCGTCACATATGTTGAAGCCTAACAAGCAATCATATATGGTAAAAGAGTAATGTCAAATATGTCAAGAAAATAATAAAGAGTCATCTGTGGAGGTTTATAATTAGCTGTTCTTTAACTATCTCTGTAACGCTAGTTTGTAAACTTTAGTTTGTAAGATCACAGCTGTTAACCTCCCAAATAAAATAAAATAAAAATAAAATTAAGGCTCGTAGCAACGCCAACGTCCGCGGGGATTTTTCGGGCGTTTGCGGGAATTGCATAGACGCGGTCGTGTTTTACATGCATGATTATTTTATTGTGAATAAAATATAGAAGTATTTAACTGTGTCATTTTTATTTACTTTAAAATCTCTTTAAAGTCGTTCTCAAGTTATAAAAAGTTGTAATTTTATAACTTGAGAACGACTTAACCGATTTTGATGAAATTTTGTGTGTCTGTTTGAGTGGGTTCCCGGATGGTTTACATCCGCAATTAGAACCGGTAGGTGGCGCTGAGATCGGGTTCTAGAATCCTCCTAATCACCGGGAGCGATTTTGGTGATTTTGTGTTTGTGTGTTTGAGTGGGTTCCCGGATGGTTTAGATTCGCAATTAGAACCGGTAGGTGGCGCTGAGATCGGTTTTTAGAATCCTCCTAATCACCTGGACCGATTATGATGATTTTGTTTTTGTGTCATGAAACAAAGTCTTTTAGGAATTCAGAAAATATGGCGGTACGAAGTTCGCCGGGTCAGCTAGAAAATTATAATATTAATAAATTTTAAACACATTAATTAAACTAATTGTACAAAGTATGTACAATAGACAGCATTTTACAAACAAACAACTGCGGGGCTAATGCTTAACAACACATTTATATTTATTTAACGGCCTCTGTGGTTCAGCGGGCTAAGCCTTTGCCGGCCTACCTCATTGCAACGCAGAGGCTCCGGGTTCGATTCCTGGTATAGTAAATTTCGAAAACGTATTTTTTTTTACTATGGTCTGGGAGTCTGGGATCGGCCCCAGAGTAGTACGTTGTATATTACCCATAACACAAGCGTAACTTGCTTAATTTGGGTATATACAATATGTGTGTTTGTCTGCCAATTATTATTATTATTATTCGTATATTTTCGGTTATAAAATCAGTGTCATTACAGAGCTCGTCGGGTTAGGTATTTCTTACATTTTGCCTCCCTTCCTTCCCTTCTAAAGTAAAACTGTATACACACTACAGTTTTTTGGTCCTTCGAGAACGTAAGCTATAGTTTTTTGGTCTTTCGACGGTACAGGACTTTGGGTCACGTGAACTCTTACAGTTTTTGAGTCTTCGATCTACAAGCCTAGCGTGCGGTTTGGCTTCTAATAGGGTTATCGCGCGTGAATTGAAATAGAATTAGGCCTTAAAATAAATTATATATACAAATTAAAATAAAAAAATGTAATAATAAAAGTTATATAATTACTAGCTGTCCCGGCAGACGTTGTTCTGCCCTGAAGAAACAAAATTTAGAACCCGATTGCAGCGCCACCTACCGGGTCCAATTGTGAATCTAAACAATCATCGAATCCACTTGAACACACACAAAAAAAATCATTCAAATCGGTCCAGCCGTTTAGGAGGAGTTCATTGTCAACACACGTACAGAAGAATTATATATATATAAAGATTGTACATGAGTCTCAAATAGCTGTCAGATGGAAACGTTCCCTAAAAAATGGCTGCATTTCCTTGTCACATGGCAGCGCTAAATAGTAGTAATATAATATAATAAAACCAAAATCGGGAAGATTTATAATATTTTTTTTAATAAACTATTAAGCAGTCAATACCAACGAAAACTTGTTTGCATCTCACTTTTAACATTTTGCAAGAATAGGAGCCTTAAGGGCAATACAGACGAGGAGCTTTCAGTCGCCGAGGATGAAAAATGATGATTGGACGCCTCAGACTGGCCGACCAAACCACGAGGTCGGCCATCGAGAGTCGCTGTGAAGCTTTCAGTGCCTCCAAGACCACATCACCGCGGTGGTCCTTCCAAGTCGAAGTCGGGGGAAAGATTTCTAACTCGACACACCAACCAGCTCCATCAGCTGAAGACCTGATGACGGATAACAATTCCCAAAGATTAATTGCGCCACTTTTACTTGCACTTATGTAGACGGTATATATCGTCGTTACCACGCTATCACCGCGCTGCTTTTCTTTGTCATGGCCGTATACTCAAGACCAGGGGTGGGAGCCATCCATACGGGCAACTGCCCTACCTCCTGTCATTGGGTTGTTTTGCAGCCTCTTACGACAGGCCGCTCCTACGCATAAATTCTTTCTCCCTTCCTGCACGGATAAAATCACAAAGTAGCCGATAAGTGGATGAGTTATTGAAACACATCCTTATGTTACAGCTGATTATGCTGATATGAACAGTGTCAATGAGTCGATATGTATCTTCCAATAAATCCAAAGTTCCCAATAGGCGCGTTATCTTGTTGAACGTAGGACTAAGGGCAGGACAGGACCCAGGACCCGCGTTATCTCACAGCCACCGACCGCAACTTCTAGCGAACAACTGCTAAGAAACATAGCTCACGCACTGCATATTTAAAACGCGGTGGTTTTCTAGAATTTTACTTCAGAAAAATAACATATAAAAATAAAAAAAAACCGACTTCAAAAACTAAAAAACTACATACATACAGACATAACTTCACGCCAGTTCCCTTGCAGGGTAGGCACGAACAACAGAGCGCCATTTAGGCTTATTCTTACACACCTCCCTTGCTTCTTTGACATTCATAACTCTTGTCATGCACGCTCGTCTGTTCTTAAGGCCCCTGACATCACCCTCTGCTAGTCTGCTAGTCCGCGCAATTTTCGTAAAAAGGGGTACAAAGTTTTTGCTTTACGTATTGATATATAGAATAATGAATGAATGTCATGTTATGAATGTCAAAGAGGCAAGTGAGGTGTGTAAGAATAAGCCTAAATGGCACTCTGTTGTTCGTGCCTACCCCGCAAGGGAACTGGCGTGAAGTTATGTATGTATGTATGTATGTATATAGAATAAGCTTAGCAATACTATATTTTGTTACAGTTGACGGCGATCACTATCTAAATTTGTAAACAGTAATTTATGTAACTCTATGTACATATATTTGTATATAAATATGTATGTGTATTTTTATTTACTATTAATATATGTATATATTTTAAACTATGCGCACTGAATACCGACTCATTATTAGATATGTAAAATTATCTCCAGAAGGTTGTCTGGAAGAAATCGCTGTTAGCGATAAGACCGCCGATTGTACTAGTTATATGATTGTTAACTCATGTGTATTATTTTCTTAGTAGAAAATTTATAGGAACGATATATCGTTACGCTAAGTATTGCGTCATTACCATACATTTTCATTCTAGTTACATACATACATACATAACTTCACGCCAGTTCCCTTGCGGGGTAGGCACGAACAACAGAGCGCCATTTAGGCTTATTCTTACACACCTCACTTGCTTCTTTGACATTCATAACTCTTCTTCATAATTCTAGTTCTGTAGCGATAATGCCACTTGTTTAGGAAGGCTGGTCTGATTAGCTGCAGGCCATTAAAAACCGACAGTATCGATATGCGCAGTGCGTAGATATCTTGCTAAATCTTTGTCTTGTTCCGATCGCCCATAAATAAGCATATGTCTTTAGGGGACAAGACAAGCACAACAACTCGGGCACATGGGCATACCCCTGCCAACCGTGAGTTATTGTTTAACGCATAATTTAACCAAATTTTATTAATTAAAAATATATTAATAATAATAATAATAAATTGTAATTCAATAACGTAAATTCAGAAAATTTACAACTGTCTGAAAATATATCCCTCAAGACCCTTTCTGAAGGTGAAACCTACAAGTATCTTGGTATGTCAGAGTCGTTGGGTATTCCTGATGCTGATGTAAAGCAGGCGATGAAGGATTGTTTCTTTTCCCGTCTGAGAAAGGTCTTAACGAGCCTTCTCTCAGGTGGAAATAAGGTTCGAGCCTTCAACGCTTGGGTTATGCCAGCATTAGCATACTCCTTTGGCATACTAAGATGGACTCAAACTGAATTAGACGCCCTGGATAGACAGGTTCGTTGTCTACTGACAACACATCGGATGCACCACCCACGTTCGTCTGTGATGAGACTGTACATCCCACGGAAGTGCGGAGGTAGGGGGTTTTTAAATACCAAAGACCTCCACAACCGTGAGGTGTACAATCTCAGAGAATATTTTCTCAAAGTCGGCGAGACTGCGGGTATGAATCACGATGTAGTGTCAGTAGACAAAGGGTTCACCCCGCTATCCGAGTACTTGCACAGGCACAGCCTTGTAGCCAGGATCATCCACCAGCAACTTGCTCTTAAATACGGACTTGTCTTGTCGGAGGTACCTTATTACCAATACAAGCCCGAGCCAGTTCTTGACAATGGTCAATATCTGCTCTACTGGGACCGATCAATTATCACTGACAGGACTATTGTTGCTAACAAGCCTGATATTGTGATAGTTGATCGGTCTGCGAGACGTGCTATAATTGTAGATGTCGCGATTCCCCATGATGGTAACCTCGTGAATGCCGAGAAAGATAAACAAATAAAGTATATTGATCTTGCTCACGAGGTTACCGCTATGTGGAACCTGGACTCTACAATCATAGTACCGATAGTGGTGTCAGTGAATGGACTAATAGCGAAGAGCCTTGATCGCCACCTTGAAAGGCTCTCGCTTGGTATCTGGTTGAAGGGTCGGATGCAGAAGGCAGCTCTGTTGGACACGGCCCGTATTGTGAGGAGATTCCTGTGTCTGGAGCCTTAACCACCGGTAGCCTGGACCCTAGGCCCCACTGCCGGCGAAGATCAGTTTTTTATATTTTTTTTATAAATAAATTTGTATTTTTATAAGAAAAATGTAAAAAATTTGGAAATAAAATATATATCTAAATAATAATAACAACATTGCGACGGGCAGACGCCATAGTCCCCATATTCCCAGACCCCTAGTACCATTAGCAGTTCACCATAATAGCCCGGTACTTTTTGTCCTCAATTCCCACAATAGTCCTACACTGGCCGGGGCTTGTCCTTGGGTGCATTACTATATGGTGTAGACAGGGATAATCGCCGGTCAGTGTCACGCCACATTTACATTAAATTTGTCACGGGGCCGCTACGTGTTGGCCTTCCCATGGCCCCACGCAAGCCTTCCAAATGTCCGGGCCATTTTTATGGCCCGTGGTCTTAAAAGACATACAAATAATAATAATAGATTTTTATTGACACCAAAATTAAATTTACATTTTGTCTTAAAATTAAGACTGTTTGGACACTAACACCTAAACTAGGCCAAGCCTGTCTCTTAGGTGTTAGTCCCTTCCAGCGACCTAACAACTACGACGTGAGTGTGTAACAATGTTAGTAAGTAAGTTAAGTATTTGAAAACAAAGAGTTGCAAGATAATCATTTAAAAGGTAGATTGAAATTGTTTTAAAGCGAGTGAGAAGTACGGATGTACATATGTGTATAATTGTCAAAAGAACGAAAACACTGCATACTTGGGACTTAGGAACATTTACGATTTTAATGACTTCATTTGTAGCAAAGGCTTTATTTTGTATAATATTGTCAGCATTATATATCATATGAAAATTCTATTAATTTACTTTTATATCAATAAACATTTAGTTATTTAAAATATTTTTTTTTGTTTCGTATTTTTGTTTCATTTTATATTTTGTAAGTTAGAAGTTGTATATGTATTATCGGGGAAAAAGTTTCTTCGCTTTTTATATAAAAATTGAAAAGGGTTTTTTATAAAGTTTATTTACATTTGACTAAAGTATGTAAGTGCCATTTTGTTGGATAACTTTTTACTATCTTGTAGGTAGGGACGTGATCCCATTGCTATAAAAATTTTGGGGCTTCTGATCAAAAAACTGCGACAAGTGGTTTTGGTAGTCCTCTCGTGATGTTAACCTGACACTGCCTAAGGAATATAGTAATTAGTTATATACATTATTATTATTCGTTATTTATTATTATGCGAAGAAAACAAAGGTTATGGTGTTTGAAAGAGAAGAAACCAGAACGAATGCAAGGATAATGGTCGATGATGTTATGCTAGAGCAAGTGAATGAGTTTGTATATCTTGGATGTGCTTTTAGCAGGGATGGAAGGTACACCGCTGATATAGAAAGAAGAGTGAATTTGAGGAATAGTGTGAATAGAGCGTTAGGTAAACTTCTAGGCACTAAGAACCTCTGCCAGAAGGCCCAGCTCGCCATACACAACGCGGTGCTGGTACCTACGCTCACGTATGGATGCGAGAGTTGGGTATGGAAGAGAGAGCATGAAAGTAGAGTTAACGCGGTCGAGATGCGAGCACTGCGCAAAATCTGCGGAGTGACGCTCGCGGACCGCGTTCGTAATACCGAAGTAAGAGAGAGAGTTGGTCTGAAAGAGAGTGTCGGGGTGAAGGTAAGGAAAGGAATGCTCCGGTGGTTCGGGCATGTGGAAAGAATGACTAAACAGATATACAATGCAAAAGTGGATGGATGCAGAAGTCGTGGAAGGCCACGACACACCTTCCATGATCAAATTGATCGTGTATTAGCAGAAGGTGATGTCAGGAGCCTTAAGAACAGACGAGCTTTCATGACAAGAGTTATGAATGTCAAAGAGGCAAGTGAGGTGTGTAAGAATAAGCCTAAATGGCACTCTGTTGTTCGTGCCTACCCCGCAAGGGAACTGGCGTGAAGTTATGTATGTATGTATGTATTATATTTCGTATAGACTTGGAGCAAGTGTGTAGACTACTTTAAGAACTTTAAAGAAGCCTACAAAACTCTAATTCAATATGAATAAGACGGTAGGTCTCTTTTGTACTTTAGTCAAAGAAATTTTTGTATGAACTAAATATAAATTTTTAATACCCTTTTTTCAAAAAGTTTGCCTACTTTGAAGCTACATATATTTGTATGATTAACCGAAACATTAAAGTTCTGTTATTGAGTTTAGACCTCCCCATTTCATGGGAAGGGTTGGTATTGTAATGAATAACCTCTTTAGTCGTCATATCTATACTAATATTATAAAGCTGAAGAGTTTGTTTGTTTAAACGCGCTAATCCCAGGAACCGCTGGTCCGATTAGAAAAATTATTTCAGTGTTGAAATGATAGTGTACTATATTTTCAAAAAAACTGGGGATCCGTACTAAAAGTCCAATAATGTAACCCAAGGTGTAAAAAAATGACCCGAAAAAATCCTTATACGGCGTGCGCTGCGAAAACTATTGATTATAGAACAAAACAATGTACTACCACTTTGCAGAACATATAATTGTCTACAAAAAATATCGCATAACCATATGTTTTCTTTTATTTTTTTAAATAATTAAAATGCCGTCGCTTCAAAACTCTTTATTTTGTACATTGGTATTAATCCTTATCAAAATAAATGACTCCATATTCAAAACGAATTCAATACCTTTCTAGAACTTTTTGAATTATTCAATTCGGACGTTTCATTCAAAAGATATCGCGATATTTAAAATGTAAGTATTACTGTTGTAGCCAAATATACTAATATTGTTTGATTGGACGCGCTAATCTCAGGAACTACTGGTCTGATTTGAAAAATTCTTTCAGTGTTGGATAGCCCATTTATCGAGGAAGGCTATAGGCTATATATCATCACCCTAAGACCAACAGGAGCGGAGCACCAATGAAGAATGTTTCAAAATCGGAGGGTTTTGAAAGCAAATTCCACCCGGACGACGTGCCGGCCACAGCTAGTTGAGAAATATAATGATTTCAAATGGAAACCTAGAACGCTTCCCAAAACAATGGGAGAACAGAATTGTGTCGGGCTGCGAGCAGAGCACATCAATGTAAAAGTGTCTCTTCGTTGATAATGTTACGAGTTGCAGGACTTCAACTAAAATGCCGTTAGAATTTATTAGCACTATACAAACACGTATAACACAGGTACAAATATAACTGAACACAACCAGTGCAACCAAATCGGTAACTTTTACAAGTTTTTTATATTTTTTTTTATTTATTATTATATATATCTCTACGGACTCGAGTTCCGTACCCTTTTTTAATACTAAATTTCTGTGAAAAATTTGAGACTCCGTACACGCTTATTGTTTATTTTTGTTAGTGTATGTGACATTATATGTAGTAATTTTTCTCTTTTGGTGTACCTTAAGAATAACTTATTATATTAATTTATTCTAATTTTAATACTAAACTTATACTAATGTAGAGTGTATCTGTTACATGCCGGCGTTGTGAGGAAGTGCATGTGCAGTGTTGGCCTTATATCTATACTTATATATAGTCCTATCTAGTGCCATGTGTGTTGTTTTTTTCTTTTCTGTGCCTGGGTTATTAATTTTTAGGCTCTTTGTGTGTCTTGGTTTGTTTGTGGAGTGTGCACTTTTACAAGTTTACGAGTCAAGACCCATTCGACTGACGATGCTTACATATCCGTAGTCTCTAAAATTCATATTAAATTAGTCTCGATCAAATGAAGAATTAGAAAGAATTCAATATTGAGCCGAGATTGTTTACAGACCACCACAACCATAATGTTACGATCGCAATTTGATTCGATTGCCAATTTGATTTACAGTCTCAGTCAGTCAATGTAGAAATATGGATATTAATTAACCAGCGTAACTAGAAAGGTCTCATTGACGCACCCACAACTTTCCTATCATCATTTGCGTAGGTTATAACTGTATACGAACAGCCGTGTCAAGTGACCGCCGTCGGTGTGTGGGAGTCGATGGGTCAGCGCACACGGCCATCACAACATTACAATAACATTGGTTATCAAACTACGCATATAATCGTACGAGTAAACATTCAATGATTACTTTAAACCGCTTTGAGATAATGTTTTATTAAGGAAATGAGTTGTTTTGCGGCTATAGATACATACATAACCTCACGCCAGTTCCCTTGCGGGGTAGGCACGAACAACAGAGCGCCATTTAGGCTTATTCTTACACACCTCTTGTCATGCACGCTCGTCTGTTCTTAAGGCTCCTGACATCACCTTCTGCTAGTACACGATCAATTTGATCATGGAAGGCGTGTCGTGGCCTTCCACGACTTCTGCATCCATCCACTTTTGCATTGTATATCTGTTTAGTCATTCTTTCATCATGCATTCTTTCCACATGCCCGAACCACCGGAGCATTCCTTTCCTTATCTTCACCCCGACACTCTCGAGGTAGTAATCAAATAAAAACACTTATCACACTTTTCAAGCAATACTGTTTTATTTTTTGTCAATTAATTTAAAGTGGCTTTGAACTTCTTTGCAAAGAATACAAGTATTTGTTTAATTGTAGTACTGATTACAGAAATGTTTTTTGTTTAGTATAATATGATACAAATGGAACCTTACATTACAAATATGATACAGATGATAAAAACGATAGTAAGAGTGTGTTTGTTTGTTGATTCCCACGGTGTATGGTATAAACAGATTTGAAAGAGATGTACTATTTTTAATCCCGGGGCTAGGAAAAGTGCCCACTGTAGAGGCGAAGATTGTCCGGGTAAAGCCTCGTCGAAAATCATTATATATGTAATTCTTCTGGTCGTGTATGTCACTGAACTCCTCCTAAACCTTTGAAACGTTGAACCTATTTTGACGAATTTTTTTGTGTCTGTTCTAGTGGATTCGAGAATGGTTTAGATACACAATTAGACCCGGTAGGTGGCGCTGGAATAGGGATCTAGATTTAGAAATTCGACTACTCTATATACGTACTATAAAGAAATATAGTAGTATATTATAAGGATTAAGATATAAATATAAAATAATAAGAGCCCATAAATGTCCCACTGCTGGGCTTGGGCCTGCCATTATTGGGGAACGGACAGTATACCCGCTACGCTTGTCCAAGGCGGCTTGGCAGGTTTGACACATCCGTTATCTCGATGTGCAGGTTGCATCACGAAGTTTTCCTTCATTGTTGTTAGCACGTGGTAGTTGTAACAATATGCACATTAGGTCAGAAGACTGCCTAAGTGGTGCATGCGTTCCGGCCAGGATCGAACCCGCGCCCTTTTAGTGTGGAACGCCTTTTTTTTTATGACGCAGGGGGAATGTCTTTTCTTGGGACACCATCCTTGGGCCTGGGGGGAAGGCTTTACACCGAGGGATGTGTGGGACTCTTGATCGGCCGTATGCCCACCGTAGTCTCTAGGTAACCTGCGCCCCTCTCCTATGCGCTTTTATGGAGTGCCACAGGAACTAGACCATAGGTACCACATCTGTGGCACCCCGACGCCTGACTATCACACTTAGGGTACCCCCGGGAGAGAGTACCCTCTTCACCAACAGGGGGGGAAGTCCGCGGGATCAGTGTGGAACGCCTGCATTAGCCATTACGCTACCACGACTTCTTATTAGAGATTAATATAATTATCTTTTACATTTGGTACATATTTATCGTTTTGTAAATATTTATCAAATTTAGAAAGAGAGAGAGAGAGAGAGAGATCACTCTTTATTGCACACCAAAACATACAATTACAAAAACAGACCAAATTTACAATATTTTCTAGGCGATACAATAGGCGGCCTTATCGCTCAAAGCGATCTCTTCCAGGCAACCTAAATCAAAAACAAATTTGAATCAGGCGATGTAGGTGGTGTAGGGAAAAGGCAAGGGACACATAAATACTCAAACTAATTTTACAAATAAATATACAAATACATACATATATACATAGTCATAAATATAATATACAAATATATACATATACAATAATATATTACAAAATACATATATTATATAATAAATGTATTAGCATGATTATATTGTGTTGATCAGACATGGCTATTTATGGACAAATAGTGTTTTCTGAGTAAATTTCTAAATGTTGGTAAGGATTTGGCCTCTCTGACAGTAAGAGGCAGCATATTCCAAAGTTTGACAGCCTGCACTGTAAAAGAATTATCATAATAGGATGAAGTGTTCAAATTTATTTTCTTTACAAAATATACGCCCAAGTCGCTTTTCGTGTCTATCAGTCTGAATATCCGCTAAATTAGCCTAAATTATGCTTTTTAAACGATTTTCACCATTAGTTAGATAATTTTTCAAGAAAGGTTTATAATAAAACTACGTTTTAACGGTTTTAAGCGCAGTAATTTTATTTAAATTTATAATAAAATTACCGCGCTTAAAACCGTTAAAACGTAGTTTTATTATGTATACAAGTCGCGAAAACTTAAGAAAATATTATAGAAAGGTTTATGTTATATATAAAATTCTCGTGTCACAGTTTTCGTTGCCATACTCCTCCGAAACGGCTTGACCGATTCTCATGAGATTTTGTGTGCACATGGGGTAGGTCTGAGAATCGGACAAGATCTATTTTTCATGCCCCTAAATGTTAAGGGTAGTCCACCCTTAAATTGTTTTTAAGAATTTTTTATTTTTATTTTTTTAGGATACAGCATTAAAAAATACATACAACCCTAAATTGTCACCCCTCTACGATCAACCCCTATTTTTATTTATTAATTATAAACTTTAATGTTTTTGGCAAGATTTTTTATCTTATTTTGTCATGACTTAGAATAAAAAAAAATTATATTACTCTTAATTTTCTACCTCTCTACTATCAAACCCCATTTTTCCATCGCGATTTTTTTAAAACTATCAATCGACCAGTTATCCCCGCTAGATGTCTACCGTTGTGACCTCTCATCCAGCAAACATCACGGAGTATTGATGAGTGGGTTCCCGGATGGTTTAGATTCACAATTAGAACCGGTACGTGACTCTGGGATCGGGTTCTAGAATTTTATTCTTTAAAGGCAGGACAACGTCTGCCGGGGCCGCTAGTACATATATATATAAAAACCTAATTACATTTTTATATAAGTAAGAATAAGCCTGAATGGCGCTCTGTTGTTTGTGCCTACCCCGCAAGGGAACTGGCGTGAAGTTATGTATGTATGTATGTATAAGTAAAATTGATGAACATACAAACTTTTTGTATGTATTAAATTTGAATTTAATATTTTGGAATGCGTGGATGTCTTTTTAAGTTGTCTGTGAGCCTATGACGTTACATACATACATACATACATAACTTCACGCCAGTTCCCTTGCGGGGTAGGCACGAACAACGGAGTGCCATTCAAGCTTATTCTTACACACCTCACTTGCCTCTTTGACATTCATAACTCTTGTCATGCAAGCTCGTCTGTTCTTAAGGCTCCTGACATCACCTTTTGCTAGTACACGATCAATTTGATCGTGGAAGGTGTGTCGTGGCCTTCCACGACTTCTGCATCCATGACGTTACACTTGGAAATATATCTTGTAGCAACGAAAACCTCTCGTATTTATTAATATCCTCTTCTTAGCCCACAACAAAAAACCTCGATTGATTTATACTCAGTATTTCACAAAAATGATATTGGAGTTGTTATTTTGTATCTAAGTAAACAAATATAAATTGGAAATAAATAATTTCGTTTTACAATTTTTTGTTCAAGTACCTACAAAAACCACTTGCAATATCTGCTAGGAATTTGACCGTTGCCAACGTGATACTGATAATGCCGTCCATCCGACGGGCGCTGATATAAAATGCTTTAGGGTTTACGTCCAGTCCTCACCTCCCCGAGCTACGAATAAAACTTATCTCATTTTTGTTCTTACCTTACTGATACAACGGACATACTTGTCCAGTGCCACTCACAACTCCTTAAGCGGTAGACATAAGGTCTAGTTTTCCTCAGATAACGGTTGACGATAATGTGGTTGAGTGGAAAATGTGAAGACGCGTCCACAGATGATCTAAATAGGCGGTCCCCAGTTTTATGAAGGTGGTCGATTGTGTGAAATGTCCTTTGCTTTAAGAGCAACCAGTTTTTTTGGATGTACCAAAAATAAAAGCTCCTAAGATATAAATCTGGTTGTGTTAGATTAGGGTCAATTCACACTTTACAGAATATTTTAGCGAATAGTATTGTTACGAGTGTGGGACTCGAATTAAAATGCCGTTGGAATATAGAGTTTATTAAAACTATACCAACACGTATAACATAGGTACAAATATAACAATAACACGCGCAAAGTCCGTCAGTATATCGCTTGTCGAATGTACACGTCTTGCTTCTGTCGTAATCGTCGCTCGACTGCCTCACCCCTCCGCTCGGTCCTTGTTTTATACTAAAGTGTATAATAGAACAAAGGACCGTGTTCACCGAGTTAATCCGCACACCTGACAAGCAAGGATTAGCTCGACACTAATGACTACCATAAAAGATATAGAAAAACAATAGCATGTTTTTTCTGAACTACAAATTCTAAACACAAAGTAAACAAAAGAATAACTAAATCCGGTGGCAATAAAACTGCGTTTTACGACCTGCAGGTGTGCTCATTTCTGTGTCGGTATGTAACAGGATGTAATAAACTAAACGAGTGGTCGCCCGTGGTCGAAATTCGACCATAATAATATTCTTCTATAATCACAGATTTTGCCAAGGCAACAAAAGAGTATATACCATATGCGTGTGTGTGTCAAATACATGGTAGTGTTTGTAATGTTTTTTATATTGATTTAATGTATTTATTATGCATAAATTAAAAAAAATATTAGCATTCGTAGCTTTTTCTCTACAAGTGTGCGAAATTTTTCCATCAAGTGGGCCGTCTGCCTGTCTGCTGATCTCCTGCAATAAAAAAAAAAAAAAAAGTGTGCGAAATTTCGTACTCCTCCGTCCGCGCAATTTTCGTAAAAAGGGGTACAAAGTTTTTGCTTCACGTATTATTAATATATTGATTATTTGATTAAGTATGAACTTGATACATGTATTGAACTTGAAATTAGATTTTTTTTTCTTTCCTTTTATTGTCTTGGTCTTATTGCGTATGCATTGTTTGCTACAACTCCATTAATTCTTCAAAAAGTAATTCTGTAACATGCTTCTGTGCAAAACTTATGAAAAAAAGAATTTGAGATATAAATAGAATATGAAATATAAAGAAAAACAATATTTAGCTAGTCGTGTTGCTGGGGAGTTTCTTGCCGCTTCTTCTCCTTTACAGCATCAACACGTTGCGAAGCGGTGTACATAGAATAGGAAGTAAAAATTAAATTTTAACTTACATGTATGACCTTCAAAAAGAGTTCTCCAGTGGAACTTATTTTGAATAAAAACTTTTGAATTTGAATTTGAACGTGAAATTTGTTTTCATGTTTTAAGAAAAACACAAAAGATTTGTTTCAAGATGTGTAATTAATATCATTATCAATATACATACATACATAACTTCACGCCAGTTCCCTTGCGGGGTAGGCACGGACAACAGAGCGCCATTTTTGCTTCTTTGACATTCATAACTCTTGTCATGCACGCTCGTCTGTTCTTATGACTCCTGACATTATCATTATGTATAACATATATTATCCGTGCAGGAACGTAGAAAGAATACAATTTCCGGCCTGTCGTAAGAGGCGACAAAACAACCCATAGTCAGGTGGTAGGATATTTACCCGTCTGGATAGTTAGCGCTGGTCTAGAGTATGCCGCCGTAACAACTTTGAGTTGTGTTCCGGCATTAGTGGCCCGGTTCCAGTCTCCCTAAGAGGGCAGCAGCACATTGGTAGCATCTTTGATGTTGCAAATGTCCATAGGCGATGGTAACCGCTTTCCATGAACTCATGCAATACAAAAATACCTATCTTCCTGATAACTGGATATGTAAGAATAAAATTATTTTAATCTGTGGGTGATGTCTGTCTCCCTCTTAGAGCATCACGTGAAAACTATTGAACGGGTTTAAATAGAACTCAACACAGCTAGCTTATATCCCGGGTTAGCTTTTCGGGTGCTCTTTATTAGAGATGCCACGAATAGTGGTTTGGCCGAATACCGAATATTCGGCTACGCTTTCAGCCGAAACGCCGAATATTCGGCTACCGAATGTTCGGCGTATGATATCTACAATTCGCGGGTAACAGCTTAGCATTTTTATTTAATTCTGAAATTTTAAAATCTAGCCGAATTCTTATATTTAAATAAAAAATAATTGAAAATTAAATTAACACTGTTGAAACATAGTTTAACTATCATTTTTTGATGAAAATATATACAATTTTGAACAATGTGTGCGTTTAGTTTTCGGCATTCGGCCGAATTCTGTGCACTATTCGGCTGAATACCGAATAATAGCCGAATATTTGTGACCTTTCTACTCTTTATCCTGATAAAGATTTTTATCCGTGCAGGAACGGAGAAAGAATTCAATTTCCTGCGGCCGGGCGGCCTGTCGTAAGAGGCGACTAAACAACCCACAGCCAGGTGGTAGGGTATTTACCCGACTGGATGGCGACCACCCCTGTTCTAGTTGTGTTGTGTTCCGGCATTAGTGACCAGGTTCCAGTCTCCCTTAAGAGAGCATCAGCGCATTTGTAGCACCTTTGCTGTTACAAATATCCATAGGCGATGGTAACCGCTTTCCATCAAGTGGGCCGTCTGCCTGTCTGCTGAACTCCTGCAATAAAAATAAAGGACGTCGTTTCCGTAGAATAGACGAATGTAAGCAAAAAGATGGCGCTGCAGTCGCATCTTTTTGGTGCCGCCGTTGCAATTCACTAACAACTACGTCTTCATTATGGCAACACTAACGAGGTTTAGCTAAGTACAATAAGCGTCTCTGCCAATTTTTATCTACGAAATAGACTTTTTGAGTAAAATGGCGTGAAAACTATAATATATAGACAGCAGTGCTGTTGAAAAAATATTTACTATCCGTGCAGGAACGGAGAAAGAATACAATTTCCTGCGGCCGGGCGGCCTGTTGTAAGAGGCGACAAAACAACCCACAGCTAGGTGGCAGGGCATTTGCCCGACTGGATGGCTACCACCCCTGGTCTAGAGTATGTCGCCATAACAACCTTGATTTGTGTTCCGGCATTAGTGACCAGATTCCAGTCTCCCTTAAGAGAGCAGCAGCGCATTTGTAGCACCTTTGGTGTTGCAAATGTCTATAGGCGATGGTAACCGCTTTCCATCAAGTGGGCCGTCTGCCTATCTGCTGAGCTCCTGCAATTAAAAAAAAAAAAAAAATTAACTCGCGATGTATTTTCTTATTAAAATTTGTATTTTTAATTTCGCAACCTTAACGCATATTTTGAAACAAAAGCCGGTGTCCGATCGGGTTATGAGTTGCTATTTCATCCAATACGCGTGGAAAGCCGAACATAAGAGATAGCAATACTGGTTTTTTTTATTATTTTTTTTTATTGCAGGAGATCACCAGACAAGCAGACGGCCCACTTGATGAAAAGCGGTTACCATCGCCTATGGACATTTGCAACACCAAAGTTGCTACAAATGCGCTGCTGCTCTCTTATGGGAGACTGGAACCTGGTCACTAATGCCGGAATACAACTCAAGGCTGTTATGGCGACATACTTTAGACCAGGGGTGGTAGCCATCCAGTCGGGCAAATATCCTACCACCTGGCTGTGGGTTGTTAAGTCGCCTCTTACGACAGGCCGCCCGGCCGCAGGAAATTGTATTCTTTCTTCGTTCCTGCACGGATAGAAATGGATAGCAATTCATGGCGCTTTCGACCTTTTGATCGCTTATGGGGAATCGAGTTGTATGAAGTCCACACCACTGATAGACAGACATTATAAGTGCCTCATTTGAATTTCAAATAAAATATGAACAAGAATATTATATTAGACCCGGCAAATAGGTACTTAACATTTATATTAATGGAATTGAAATCACAATACGAAGCCAGTTTGTTGGGTCGAGTAATTCCAAGTTGGATAAGTGGGTGTGTGGTGCGTAGGTGGCCGCCGCGAGTCGGACCCATCTGCATGAAAATGACGAGGTTGTTGAAACATCACTTTCGTGGACCCACTTTGGAACCGCAACAACTGGACATATAACAAATTCGCCTGTTTTAAATTCGTATTAACCTTTTAGCCAATTTTTTTTCCACAAGCTGCCAGCTTCCATCAAATATGCTGCGGAAAAACCAAGAGAATTATATCGTCTCTTTTATTCTAATATAATTTCTATGTAGTTAGAGGGAGAAAGCATCAGTTTTAACGTTCATTTCGATTATCTGTATTTGACCATAAATTTGTGGGACTTCACAATGAGCCGTGTGTGACAGTTCGGCAACAAATTTGTGGTGGTTCCGTCTTACAGGTTTAATATGGCCAACTACTTCTGGACAAGAGATTTTCTTAACTATAAAACCTACGTCAGACAAAAATCATTAAATGCAAATTAATGTGTAAATCGGTGCAATAGCTTAAGACAGCTTTGCCAAACAAGCGCGAGCGTGAGCGTAATTCCCTGTTCCGCTCCCGCCAAAGGAGGAAGCGCCGACGCCGAAGGTCGGATAGTGACCTTCGGCCGCCGTAAGCTGGCGGCGCGGGTGGGGCCCCTAGGGGTATAGGGGTTCTCACTCACCCGCACATGCCGTCGAGATGAGAGCGCGAGTGTTCCACGCGCGCTCATCTCTCTTCCTGTGGGGCGCGTTACAAACAGCCCCACGCACGGATCAGACCTAGAAGTAGCCAGGGGACACGTCCCCTGGCATAGGAAGAGGCCCACGCCTGCCAGGGCACGCGGAGTTGGGATGCCCGCATTCACGTAGCCCTGGCATAAGGCGCAGGACGGAACACCCAGGGGTTTTAGTGGATATCCCTAACTGGGGCGTGGCAATAGCGTGGCGGTTCGGACCGGGCACGCTAGTGCCACCCTCGATCTGGCGAATCCCACACACTCACACGGGTCGCGAACATCCCCCCAGGCTTCTGTGCCTGTCGCGGCTTAGTCCTCAAACGGATTTCCCCTGGCCAAAAAAAGGTTTGCCAAACAAGCTGACATGATAAATGTCGTAAACGAACTTTCCTTCATTTACTACGGTCTGGGTGTGTAGGATCAGCCCAGAATGCTTCGTACATCGAAGACATTGAGAGACTACATTTGTATGTTCCTCCTACTAATGTTCGCCCTAGGAAATTACTACACACACCATTGACGCGCACAGCTTACCGACTTAATTCCTTCTGTAGCAGAACAGTAAATGAATTTAATTAGTTAAGTAAGTTGGAAGATATCGAGGGCTTCATAACAAATAGGCGTATACGCAAAAATGCCATTTTGTTGTTTACTAAAATCTATGCACGTTGCAATTTAGAAAGTATTACCAGTATACAATTGTACCTAAATAGACGGGTATTCCAAATTTCAGCTTTATACAATCAACTAGTTTTGTTTCATTCACAATTTTGTCCCTTGTGTAAAACTGCACTTTTTAACCGACTTCAAAAAAAGGAGGAGGTTCTCAATTCTTCATTCTTATCCGTGCAGGAACGGAGAAAGAATACAATTTCCTGCGGCCGGGCGGCCTGTCGTAAGAGGCGACTAAACAACCCACAGCCAGGTGGTAGCGCATTTGCCCGACTGGATAGCTACCACCCCTGGTCTAGAGCATGCTGCCATAACAACCTTGAGTTGTGTTCCGGCATTAGTGACCAGGTTCCAGACTCTTTTAAGAGAGCAGCAGCGCATTTGTAGCACCTTTGGTGTTGCAAATGTCCATAGGCGATTGTAACCGCTTTCCATCCAGTGGACCGTCTGCCTGTCTGTTGAACTCCTGCAATAAAAAAAAAAATAAAAAAAAATCGTCGGGATCTTCTTTGTTTTTTTTTTATGTATATTCACCGATTACTCTGAGATTTATGATCCGATTTACGTGATTCTTTTTTTCTTCGACGAGAAATAGCTGCCATTTGGTCCCCTAAAAATTTGACATAGTTTGGCCTAGTAGTTTTCCTTTTATGAACACTTTTTATGAAAAAATTTCCATTCCGTTCGATATATACACCGATTACTCTGAGAGTTATTATCCGATTTACGTGATTCTTTTTTTGTTCGACGCGGAATAGCTTCCATTTGGTCCTCTAAAAATTTGACATAGTTCGGCCTCATAGTTTTCATTTTATGAACATTTTTATGAAAAAATTTCCATTCCGTTCCATATATACACCGATTACGCTGAGATTTATGATCCAATTTACGTGATTCTTGTTTAGTTTGATGCGAAATAGTTGCCATTTGGTCTCCTAAAAATTGAACATAGTTTGGCCTAGTAGTTTTCATTTTACGAAGATTTTTTTGTTCCCATTTCTTGGGACCTATATTTTTTAAGGAGCGCGGCACCTTTCGTAGGTCTACCCATACATAGCTAGACACTAAAAAGTAACAAATAAAATAAAAAAAATCGACTTCAAAAACTAAAAAACTAAAAAGAATAAAATAACTCATTTCTAAAGCTATTATTATTAATATGTATTATCTAAGAAGTTTTTTAGTTTTTGAAGTCGGTTTTTTTAAAAGAATTTTTTATTTATTTTTGTCTGTATGCCCATTTGTTATGAAGCCTTCGATATAGACTTAGACTTATTTACTAATAGTGTAGTATTGTTTAGCGCAAAGTTGGTCAAGTTCTGTTCAAACTCGGACTTATCAGTTAAGTACCTTATGTCTATACACATTTTTATTATTGTTTCTATGTATAATTTTCATTTTTTTTTCTCTTCTTATTTCTACTGTTATCTGTGGAGGCTTATTAATAGCTTCTCTAAATCTATCTTATTTTTAGTTATTAATAATGATAGCTGTTAGCCCCCCAAATAAAATGTTACTCATAACACAAGCGTAAGTTGTTATTTATTTATTTATTTGGTTTACCAACAATTACTTGCACTAATACAAAGGATGTTGACATTGTTTTATAAAAAAAGACATGACAAATGCAGTAATCACTTATAGGCAAACACTACATGCATTTTAGTACATTATGGTACTAGTGTGTAACATTGATGATTACCGCCGAGGCGCCATTGAGACTCGAACCGTAGGCGAGGGTCTTAAGAGAGCCGAGGACGGTAATCATCAATACACACGTGTATCATACGACGTTTTTCAAGACACTTGTGAATAAAATAACAACAAAAACTCATTTTATTTAGTACATAAAAAAAGTTATATATGAGTGAAAGTTTTATTTATTAAACACGTACGAGTTAAAATTATCTATTTAAATAAGAAGTTGCATGAAATGAGCAAGCAATAGGAACATTAATTTATTTGTTCTATAGAACACGATCTTTTTTTTTGAATAAAATTTTTTTTAAGAACAAAGCAACTCAATCAATAAAATTTTAAAAAAAATCTATAACTCACTAGTGAGTTATAATGTTTTTTAGTCACAGTTTGATTATGGGTGTCATTCTGTGCCTAATTGTGGTGACCATAGAGCTACTTTATGAGCAAGTGTGTTGAAAAATATTTTGTAGTTTGAATAAACTATAATATAATTAATTTAAAGAAAAAGAAAAAAATATATAAGGCTTTAATAGCTATTAAGTTCCAAACATAAAGAAATTAAAAAAAAGAGAAGTTAATTAGCAATGTGGGATTCAATAATTCGACGAAATTTGTAATATGAATTTGCATGTAGATCAGTAATATCACTATTAAGGTTTATTAGTTTACATAGTCTAGGTATGGGTTATGACGTGGATTGTATCTAATGCTTGCAACAAATTCCTTAATTGTTAAGCTTTCCCTTCCTTTCAACCCTTTCGACCCTCCTGGTTGCACACAAGACCTGAAATCAATTAAACACGGCTCCAACAATTAGCGGGTACTCCCTGACCGCGAAGAACTTGGATGAGATATGCGCCGGTCGGACGCACCTGCGACGCGTGTACCTCGCAACGAGCATTTATCTTGCCCTCGGGAGACAACCACATCTTTGTAAAAATATGTTTTAGGTATATGTTATAATCCCTATTATCTCTATGAATATTATAAATGCGAAAGTAACTCTGTCTGTCTGTCTGTCTGTTCCGTTTTCACGTAAAAAGTACTGGACCGATTTTGCTGAAACTCAGTATATATATATTTTCGATGCCGAGAATGAACATAGGATACTTTTTATCCCGAAAAATGGGATAGTTTCCGGGATAAAAGTATATTTGTCTCTCTGTTTGTTATCCTTTTATGGAAAGACTATTGGACCGATTTGGCTGATACTCGGTACATATGTAATTTGAATACCGAGGGTGGCCAAGGGATACTTTTCATCCCGGATACTGGGATAGATTTTGGGATAGATTTATGTAAAGTTTATCCCGGAAACTAGGATAGGTTTTTTATTTGTGGTTGGCCATTTTCGTCATTTTGTTTATTTTGGTCAATTTGGTCGTTTAGGTAGTTTTGTTTAGTTTAGTTGTTTTGGTAGTTGTGGTAGTTTTGGTTGGTAGTTTTGCTATTTTCGGTAGTTTATGCTGGTAGTTTTGGTAGTTTCGGTTGTTTTGGCAGTCGTGATAGTTTTGGTAGTTTTGGTAGCTGTGGTAGTTTTGGTAGTTGTGGTAGTTTTGTTTTGTAGATTTGGGAGTTTCGGTAGATTTGGTAGTTGTGGTAGTTTTGATTGGTAGATTTAGTAATTGTGGTAGTTTAGGTGGTTGTGGTAGTTTTGGTTTGTAGATTTGATAGTTATGGTAGTTTTGGCTGGTAGATTTGGGTATTTTGGTAGTTGTGGTAGTTTTGATAGTTGTGGTAGTTTTGGTTTGTAGATTTGGTAGTTTTGGTTGAGCGATTTGGTATATTCGGTTGTTTTGGTAGTTGCAGTAGTTTTGATAGTTGTGGTAGTTTTGATAGTTGTGGTAGTTTTGGTAGTTTTGATAGTTGTGGTAGTTTTGATAATTGTGGTAGTTTTGATAGTTGTGGTAGTTTTGATAGTTGTGGTAGTTTTGGTAGTTTTGATAGTTGTGGTAGTTTTGGTAGTTTTGGTAGTTTTGGTAGTTTTGGTAGTTGTGGTAGTTTTGGTAGTTTTGATAGTTGTGGTAGTTTTGGTAGTTTTGATAGTTGTGGTAGTTTTGGTAGTTTTGATAGTTGTGTCAGTTTAGGTAGTTGTGGTAGTTTTAGTTGGTGGATTTGGTAGTTTTGGTTGGTAATTTCGTAGTTTCGGTAGTTTTAGTACGTTTGGTAGTTTTGGTCGTTTGTGTAGTTTACACAATATTTAGTTATATTAATAAAACTAGAACGGGTTGAAATAAGGTATTAAAGTTTATATGGGGGACCAATCTTTAAAAAAATGCGACTCACTCGATCTGTCTGTCTGAATACCGAAAATGGACATAGATACTATTCATCCCGGTAGATGGGATAGTTTGCGATATAAAATGAAGTAAATCTTCCGAGGGCAAATAGCACCAACATAAAAATACAATACAATATATCCTGTATTAACGCCTGCTCTTAAAACAAGAGGTACGCACTAGAGTTTGACGCGCGGCGGAGCCGCGGGGTAAACTCTAGTAATATTATAAATGCGAAAGTAACTCTGTCTGTCTGTTTGTTCCGTTTTCACGTAAAAACTACAGGACCGATTTGGCTGAAATTCAGCATATATATATTTTCGATGCCGAGAATGAACATAGGATATTTTTTATTCCGAAAAATGGGATATTTCCGGGATAAAGATATATTTGTCTTTTTGTTTGTTATCCTTTTATAGAAAGACTATTGGACCGATTTGGCTGATACTCGGTACATATGTAATTTGAATAACGAGGGTGGCCAAGGGATACGTTTCATCCCGGATACTGGGATAGATTTTTGGGATAGATTTATGTAAAGTTTATCCCGGAAATTAGGATAGGTTTTTTATTTGCCATTTTCGTAATTTTGTTTATTTTGGTCAATTTGGTCGTTTAGGTTATTATGGTAGTTTTGCTATTTTCGGTAGTTTATGCTGGTAGTTTTGTAGTTGTGGTAGTTTTGGTAGTTGTGGTAGTTTTGGTAGCTGTAGTAGTTTTGGTGGTTGTGGTAGTTTTGTTTTGTAGATTTGGTAGTTTCGGTAGATTTGGTAGGTGTGGTAGTTTTGATTTCTAGATTTGGTAGTTGTGGTAGTTTTGGTAATAGTGGTTGCAGTGAAAAGTGCATCATCAGGTGGTTTTTCCACCAAATCGTTCGTCCCCCTCAGGGACAATGGACGGCGTGGAGGCCTCTCCGTCGCTGTTAGAGGGTTTGCTGTCGTTTTTACGACAGCAATTCCCTCAAGCACTCGACCAATTTTTGAGGACTCCGGAGTCCCAATCAATGGCGTCCGTTGTTATCTCGGAACTTAATTCCGAGAAACCTGTGTCCCGCGAGTCACACGTGCAAAGGGCCCCCGCGCAGGCCTCCCTCCCCGCGCCCGCATCTGCCGCGACCATCGCACCCCCCGCGACCCCCGCAGCCGCACATGCCGCAGACCACCTGCGCTCTACCGCAGCGCCCGCGCCCCCCGCGTCCGTACCCGCCGTGTTACCGGTGCGCCCGCCGCCCGCACCCCCGCTCAACGACGCCCACCGTGTGGCACCAAAGTCGCGCGCCTCGTTTTCTCGCGGTCCCACACCGGGAAAACCGCGTTCGAGCTCCGCGAGTTCGACGACATCGCGTTCGCGTTCGCCCATCCATCGCGTAATCGATTCTCGTCGAGAAATCGACTTAACCACTGAAGGTTCGCAATACCTCGGGGTTGCCCCTCTTACACCAGCCGATGAAATTACCCCCATGGATGTCGCGCCTCCCGCGAATATCCCCTTAGACCGCGAAGACGATGACGGTTTCATAACCGTCAATCGTAGTAAAAAACGAAAGACCCAGAGGGAGGTCCCCCCCAACCCCGCCCCCACTGCGGGCACAAAACCGACAATGGCACCTTCCAGCCGCCCTGGGCCACCTTCACAGCGCCCGCCGCCACCCCTGATCATCCGCGAGAAAGCTCATTGGCTTCAACTCGCTAAGGAACTGCCAGGTAAGGCAATCTCCATAAAAGAGGCCCGTGATACCCAACACGGCATCAAAGTTATGGTCACATCTTCAAGTGACCACCGCGCCCTAACTACTCTATTATGTGACCGTAAAATCGGTTACTACACTTACGCCCTGCCAGAAGAAAAACGCCTTCGGGCTGTAATTCGCGGACTTCCTCAGGAAATTGAAAGTTCCTACATTCTAGAGGACCTTAAGTCCCAAGCCCTACCAGTGCACGAAGTGCACCGTATGCACAGAGGCGACGCCACAAAGTCGCCTCTAAACCTAGTATTGGTTGTCCTCGACCTCTCCCCAGAGGGGAAAAAGATCTTCGAACTTGAGAAGGTCTGTGGCCTCTCTGGCCTTCGTGTGGAACGTCCACACGAAAAACATACACTACGGCAGTGTCATCGCTGCCAACTTTATGGGCACTCTGCCCTTCATTGTCAATCCCGTCCCAGGTGCGTCAAGTGCCTGGGCGACCACGGGACCTCGGAGTGCACTCGCACCCGGGACTCCCCGGAGCCACCCAGCTGCATCCTCTGCGGCCAAGCGGGTCACCCTGCTAACTACAGAGGCTGCCCTGCCGCCCCCCGACCCAAACGTAAGGTCGGAAAGGGCAATGCCCAAAAAGGCACTAGAAAAGTGCCGAACAAACCCGCATTCGTGGCGGCCCCCCCTCCAGTGGTAAACCACTGGACGGGTCTTCCCACGACGGAAGCGTTTCCTCCGCTGAGGACGCGTGCCCCAGTTATGGCCGGCCTACCCTCGGCCACCCTCTCCCCCGCCCCCATTTCTAAGGCACCTTCTGGGCCATCGGCCCACCACTCTATAGCGGAGGACTTAGCTTTGGCGACTAAATTCGCCAAGAACTTGCCCTTCGACCTGCAAGAGGTCCAACTCTTGGCTCGGAAACTGAGACAAGTTTCAGAGTCAACTCAACCCTCCCTCCGGGATCAACTCGTGATCGAAATGGATCACGCGTACCTCCTCCAAATACTTAGATCGTTGTAACTAAACAACCTAATACAAATTCTTGTTACCGGTAACAAATGGCGCATGTAGGTAGAAATAAACCACGCTCATTGACTCTGGCGACTTATAACGCCAACGGCCTTCGAAACCAGCGCGACTTGGTCCATGACTTCCTGGTTACCAATCAAATAGATATACTACTAGTACAGGAGACCTTCCTGAAACCGAGTAATAGAGATCCAAAGATCTCTAACTATCGGGTCACTAGACATGACAGGGTAGGCCGTGGTGGCGGCACCCTGATCTATTTCAGGAGATCCCTACACTGCATGCCTGTAGTCACCCCTCCACTAGAAGGTATGGAGGTATCCGCCTGCAGACTAGCAATGACTGGCCACCAACCTCTAGTCATAGTCTCAGCATACCTCGCATGCCAAAAAACCCTTATTAAAAAAGACCTAGAAGCCCTATTCAACCTAGGCCCGGCTGTTATAATAGCCGGAGATCTGAATTGCAAACACGAGCAGTGGAATTGCAATACCACTAACACCAATGGCAGAGCCCTAATAAATATATCAGACAATCTTTTGTTTGATATACTAACGCCCATGACCCCCACAAGATATCCCCCCAACCGCGACTGGGGGACCCCAAACACTCTCGACCTAGCATTACTGAGGGGCGTAACTCTTCAGTTCCATTCGATCGAAACGATGGACGATATAGACTCGGACCATCGTCCGGTTATCCTTAGATTAGGACCACAGACAGACCAGACATCTGAAACTAGGACCTCTGTGGACTGGTTGAGACTTGGGGACCTCCTCAAGGCAACCAGCTCACAAGACCTGGACCGCATCCCAGATCACATCGGGTCCCGCCAAGACACGGAGAGGGCGATCGAAGCCCTCACCAGCCACCTTCAATCCGCAGTGCGGAACTCGTCCAGGCAGGTGCCAGTGGAGGATGACCGCCACTTATGCCTGCCGGACGAGGTGAGGATACTGCTGAGGGAAAAGAGAGCCGCCTCCAGAGCTCATGACAGATATCCCACCGAGGATAACAGAATCCGACTCCGCGAACTAGAGCGCGAGGTCAAACTACGTATCCGGGAAGTCAGGGAACAACGTTGGGACAGAACGTTGAGGGATATCGAACCAACTCACCAGGCGTACTGGAAGCTGGCTAGAGCTCTCAAATCAGACACCCTTACTGTCATACCCGCGCTAGAAAGAGCCGACAACACCGAGGCGTTCGATGACGAGGAGAAAGCCGAGTGCCTTGCTCAGAGTCTAGAGCTTCAATGCTCCCCCACTACGCAAAACGTCGACCAGTCACACCTGACGGAGGTGGACTCCGAGGTCGAACGTAGATCCTCCTTACCAGCGGAAACCACACTCGACCCGGTCACGGTCGAAGAAGTGCAAGATCTGATCAAGTCTCTCAAACCGCGAAAGGCCCCAGGGACCGATGGCATCAACAATCGCGTTTTAAAACTCCTACCCGCCCATCTAATTATAATCCTGGTGAGCATCTTTAATGCCGCCATAACAAACTGCTCCTTCCCCGCGATCTGGAAGGAGGCAGATGTCATTGGTATTCACAAGCCGGGAAAACCGGCTAATAAACCGTCCAGCTACCGTCCAATCAGCCTACTAAGCGCACTCAGCAAGCTTTACGAGAGAGTCATCCTCTCACGACTTAGAGATTTTGCCTTCAGCAAACATCTATTACCTGATGAGCAATTTGGCTTCCGTGCTAGACACTCATGCGTGCAACAGGTGCACCGCATCACGGAGCACATACTATCTCACTTTGCCCATCGCCCCCGCCCTATAGGAACAGCCGCACTGTTCCTAGACGTAGCAAAAGCCTTCGACAAGGTCTGGCACAACGGCTTGATTTACAAGTTGTACCATTTCGGTGTGCCAGACAGACTCGTGCTCATCTTGCGAGACTTCCTCTTAGACCGAAGCTTCCGTTTTCGAGTGGAGGGAACGCGCTCGTCCCCTCACCCACTCACAGCCGGTGTACCACAGGGCTCGGCTCTGTCGCCACTACTCTTCACGCTGTACACCAGCGACATCCCAAAAACTCCAGATGTGGAGTTGGCCCTCTTTGCGGATGACACCGCACTCTATACATCAGATCAAAACCGACAAATGGCTTGCGTCCGGCTGCAGGCAGCTGTCACAGAGCTAGGCGAATGGTTTCGCAAATGGAGGATAGAGGTAAACCCGGAGAAAAGCGCAGCAATGTTCTTTTCCCCGGGCACGCTTCGCTCCCCCAAACGCGCTTGCCTTCGCCTAAAAACCATTTCGCTCTACGAACAACAAATTCCCTGGGAAAAGTACACCAAATACCTGGGTGTCACCCTAGATCGGAACTTGCGCTTCAACGAGCATATCACTATAATCCGAAATAGAGCGCGATTTGTGATGGGTCGTTTAGCACCCATGATAGACAAACGAAGCAAAATGTCCCTCAGACACAAGCTTACTTTGTATAAAACATGCATCCGCCCGATCATGACATACGCGAGTGTGGTATTCGGCCATGCCAAGCCTGCCCTTTTAGATAAATTGCAAATCGTGCAAAACAAATTCATGCGCAGAGCCGTCGGTGCTCCCCTCTATATGCGTAACGTCGACCTCCACCGCGATCTGGAGCTTCCCTCCATCAAAAACTACATTACGTCGCTCTCGCGTAAGTATTTCGATCTCGCGCCGCACCATCGTAATCCACTCGTCGTGTCCGCGTCCGATTATAAGCATGTTAAATGATTATACATTTTTGACGGCCTCTGTGGTTGAGCGGACTAAGCCTTTACCGGCGTACCTCACTGTAACGCAGAGGTTCCGGGTTCGATTCCTGGTATAGTAAATTTCGGAAACGTATTTTCTCCGTTATTTACTATGGTCTGGGTGTCTGGGATCGGCGCCAGAGTAGCCCCGTTGTATATTACCCCATAACACAAGCGTAACTTGCTTAATTTGGGCATATACAATATGTGTGTTTGTCTGCCGATTATTATTATTATTATTATAAATTAGTCTCTCCTAGGTTAGACAAAAATTCGTTAGTCAAAGGCAGAAAAACGTCATTTATTTGGACTTTGACTAAGACTATGTCCTGACCAGACTTATCAGACCTGAGGTTTGACTAGTCAAACCTAGGAGCGCCCGAGCTTCGATGTTTGACTATGTGTGTTATCTTATACTCTTATACTAATATATAAAGCTGAAGAGTTTGTTTGTTTGAACGCGCTAATCTAAGGAACTACTAGTCTGATTTGAAAAATTCTTTCAGTTTTAAATAGCCCATTTATTGAGGAAGGCTATAGGCTATATATCATCATGCTAAGACCAATAGGAGCGGAGCACCAATGAAGAATGTTTTCGGGGGGTCTTGAAAACAAATTCCACGCGAACCACGTCGCGGGCACAGCTAGTCGGATTATATGCACTAACAAAATGGCGAAATATGCATACAAATACGCCTATTAAAAGGTTTAAAAATGCTATGCTTATGAATTAATTATAATTGACAATACATAATCACGTATTTTATTCGACTCATTACAGATTTGTATCTTTCTCCATTTAATTCTTCTTAGACGATTTAAACATACATCTGAGATTAACTTGAAATTTGGCGATATATCTGAGGATATGTCTTAAAACATTTTTTTTTATTATTATTAATATCTCTACGGACTCGAGTTCCGTACCCTTTTTTACTACTTAATTTCTATGAAAAATTTGAGACTCCATACACGCTTATTGTTTATTTTTGTTACTGTATGTGACATTATATGTAGTAAGTTTTCTGTTTTGGTGTACCTTAAGAATAACTTATTATATTAATTTATTCTAATTTTAATACTAAACTTCTACTAATGTAGAGTGTATCTGTTACGTGCTGGTGTTGTGAGGAAGTGCATGTGCAGTGTTGGCCTTATATCTATACTTATATATAGTCGTATCTAGTGCCATGTGTGTTGTTTTTTTTCTTTTCTGTGCCTGGGTTATTAATTGTTAGGCTCTTTGTGTGTCTTGGTTTGTTTGTGGAGTGTGCGTGTAATGCAATGCGATGGTAGTGCGCGTAGGTTTAAGTATGTGTATAAGTTTTATTGTTAGTTATGTGTTTGTGACTTTGTGTGGTATTTTAAAACATTAAACATTTGATCTGTGTCATCTTGTGTACCTGACATTTTTGAAAAAAAAAAGGACAGATGTCGTACATGTCACCGTCGGCAATTTTTGTGGCTTTTTTCAAGAATCACCGAAAAAGATTTTATTTTGTTATTGCAAAAAAATTACATATATGCACATCATTGTATTCATAAAGATATTGTCTAACACCCAAACAAAATAAACTAAAATAAACCTCGCGCCAATTACTAAGTTATGCAATAATGCAACAAATATGCTCTTATAGGTATATATATGATTTTATATAATAGGTACAATGTCTACAAGTATCCAATTATTGTATAAAAGATTAATTTCTTGTTGTTTAGAGATTTGCGTCATATAAAGTGGTCGGCGTAGTCCTATAGATACATATAGGTTACGCCAAAGCAATATCAGATTGGAATTTTATTATGACCTTTTGAAACTTATCTACGTCAATGCGTAGAGGAAATGTTTCGACGAAAAGTTCAAGGACGTTTGGGGCCATAATCCCAAACAAAGAAGAAGGAGATGGTAGAACAGTCGCCCCTAACTAACACGTAACCCATTCTACAATCACAGATGCCGCCACTAATTAGGTCTTTTTTCAATGTTAAAAATTCACGAATATTACGAAATTGAACGGGAGTTAATTAGAACTCAACTTCTGGCTGATTTAAGTTTAAACAGAATGTTTTAAATGATTAGGCTTTGAAAGATACCATTTTTGTAAGAACAAGAACGCATTGGTGGCGCCAACTGACAGGGCGTTCCATTAGTAGCTCACAACGCCCAAAATGCTCCGTTAGCCGTTCCACTAGGCGACCGCGGTCGTTGTGGTCGCGGCGAAAACGTCAAAAATAACTTCATCATTTTCGATCACACAACGCTCACAACGACGCGGCGGAGGGAAGGAGATGGGAAGGAGTCCCTAATAGAACGTAGCCTGAGTGAGATAACAGACAGCGCGTTCCATTAGTAGCTCACAACGACTACGTTCACGACCGCGATATTTTCCGTTCCACTTGCCTGCGGGCGTTACAATCATAAACTCTAGTGGAACTGTTATTCGACTCACCTCTTGACATGGGTCGTTGTGAGCGTTGCGTAATCAAAAATAATGACTTCATTAGTGACGTTTTCGCCACGACTATAACGACCGCGGTCGCCAAGTGGAACGGCTGACAGAGCATTTTGGGCGTTGTGAGCTACTAATGGAACGCGCTGTGAATGTATTATGTTTTTTACTGAGAGATTGTTATTCCTTCTAGTATTCCTTTCCATGGCTGTATTGAACTTAATACTGATATTAGACGGAGCAACCAAATTGAATCAATTTCGTTGAAAGACATAGGACTTGTTTGCAATTGATGCCACTCTGTAATTCCAATAAACCTTATTACAATCCAGACAGTCCAATGTCAAAGAGGCAAGTGAGGTGTGTAAGAATAAGCCTAAATGGCACTCTGTTGTTCGTGCCTACCCCACAAGGGAACTGGCGTGAAGTTATGTATGTATGTATGTACAATCCAGACACGTCACTTACTTTACATACGTCTAAACATCAATACATAATTGAAATCGGTAAATATATTGTGGTTTTCTTTTCACTTGTAAATTAAAAAACTAACGGTTGCTCTGAAAAGAGAGCTTTTATTCTTAAATACTGTTACATGCCGTCAAGGGAATGCGCACGCCTGCCTTTCGTAAAGCGCAGTTTTATTGCCTTCCCGTTGTTTGTGTTTAGAATTTGTAATTAAGAAAAACATGCTATTGTTTTTCTACTTGTTTTATGGCCTTCATTAGTGTCGAACTAATCCTTATTGTTTTTGACTTTGCTGGCCGTTCGCAGGTTTGCAAATTACATTTTCTTGGAAGAACCCAGCCCACCCGCTTCCATTGTGTATTGTACAGTTTACTATGAAACAATGCCCGAACGGAGGGGTGGGGCAGTCGAGCGAGGATTACGATACGAGTAAGACGTACATTCCACAAGCGATATAGTGATGGACCTTGTGTGTGTTATTGAATCGTTCAGTTTTTACTAGTAGTGTCTAGTTATACTTGTACCTATGTTATACGTGTTTGTATAGTTCTAATAAATTCTGTAGTAATTCCAACGGCATTTTAATTCGAGTCCTGTGTAGCTCGTAACAATTCAATACGATAAACACTGCTTTTGTATTTGAATTTATAATTACGCAACTCGCCTGAAAAGAAGAACAACACTTAGGGCCGCTTGCACAACGATCGCCTTTAAATAAAATTAGTTAATCATATTAAACTGCCTAAATACGTTTTACACAAAACGTATTGACAGTTCGTTAAATATGTTTAGCGGCAAATTTTGCGTTGTGCAAGACGCTAATTGTATTTAAGGGTGTTAAATACGTTTAGTGTTTCTTAAATAAATTTAAGCAACCTTATGCGAGCAGCCCTTAAAGCTAATTAATTCACAATTTCAATTAATCTAATACGTGTACGAATTTTAAAATTAACATATTGTTAATTTATTCTATTGTTCAACTGACAAAAAACTGACAAGTGAGATTACATTGACACTTGACATACATAGATAATAGCAGTATGCGCGCCAAATTCAAATCGAACGAATCGAAACCAAGTTTTTTTTAAATAGTGTTAGCCCGTCCTCGAAATTCGACCATAATAATTAATGTCAAAGACTTATAATACTTCTATAATCACAGATTTCGCCAAGGCTACGCTGTTAATTTGACTTGAACAATAAACAAAAGAGTATATATGCGTGTGTGTGTCAAATATATGGTAGAGTGTGTAATGTTTTTTTTATTGATTTCAAATTAAAAAAAAATGGCATTCGTCGCTTCTGCTCTATATAAACTATAAATGTGCGAAATTTCATACTCCTCCGTCGGCGCAATTTTCGTAAAAAGGGGTACAAAGTTTTTGCTTTATATATAGATACCCAAACAAAACTCGTCACGACGGAATTCAAAGATTGGATGATTCAAGTTTTAGTTTGCATGCACCACTTTGGTTGAACCATCAAAATTGTAAGACATAAATGAACCGTGTAGGTAATGATTTAAAAACAACTCAAGTTCTGCATACGTTCTCTGTCCACCCTCTTAGCAAATGACCTCAATAAAATGCTTTCGGCACAATGGAGCTGCGTGAAGGACACGACAACTTTCACAGAAACTTCGATTGTAGCAATTCAAAGTACCTACAAATCTACATAATTTAACGTATTCCTGAAAGCAGGTCCCTTAATGGCCATTGAACTGGACGGGACAAATTGGACTAAGGGTCTAGTGTTGCCAGATGTACGGACACCTAAGCCCGGAATAAGGTTTAACATTAGTACTTTAGATTACTTAAAAATTCCTGCGTTGGGGCGGCTTGTCGTAAGACGCGACAAAACAATCCACAGCCAGGTGGTAGGGTGTTTGCCCGACTGGATAGCTACCACCCCTGGTCTAGAGTTTACCGCCATAACAACGTTGAGTTGTGTTCCGGCATTAGTAACCAGGTTTCAGTCTCCCTTAAGAGAGCAGCAGCGCATTTGTAGCACATTTGATGTTGCAAATATCCATAGGCGATGGTAACCGCTTACAGCTACAACTCAAGGTTGTTATGGCGACATACTTTAGACCAGGGGTGGTAGCCATCCAGTCGGGCAAATACCCTACCACCTGGCTGTGGGTTGTTTTGTCGCTTCTTACGACAGGCTGCCCCGCCGCAGGAAATTGTATTCTTTCTCCGTTTCTGCACGGATAAATCGCTGATCGAGAGCAAATCCTTAGACTTAAAATCTGGGTTACGTTTTATTTTTCTGGTAAGATCAGATTAAAAAAAATCCAATGTAATTTTATTACTGATCGATAGCATATTTTATGTAATATAATGTGTGATATTATTTATCCCAGGAATCTCGCGGGAATTTTCCCAGGAATTTTCCCGGGAGCGTTTTGTATTTGTTCCGGTGCTTATAGTTATATTGTTACAATTTGGGCCACATGCATACCTGTAGACAAAGCACATTTATTACCTGCCGCGGCGTTTGAGCTATTGAAACTATTTATGAAAAATTAAAATTTGTAATTAAAAAAACAGTCCATTGTTTATTGTACTCGTTTATGGCCGTTCGCAGGGATAATTACATAGGTGTGCGGATTACGTTTTCTGGGAAATTGCGTCGACGCTTGCCAGGTAGACATATTACATCGGTGCATTATAAAGCAATAGCGCAATGGAGAGATTGGCAGTCTAGCGAGAACCACGATCAAGGCGAGACTTGTGTACATTCGATAACCTATATAGTGACGGACTTTGCGCGTGTTATTGAATCGGGCATCACGTTTGAACTGATTGTGTTCAGTTATATTTGTACCTGTGTTATATGTGTTTGTATAGTGTCAAAGAAGCAAGTGAGGTGTGTAAGAATGGGCCTAAATGGCGCTCTGTTGATCGTGCCTACCCCGCAAGGGAACTGGCGTGAAGTATGTATGAATGTATAGTTCTAATAAATTCTATAGTAATTCCAACGGCATTTTTATTTCAAATCCTGCAACTTGTAACAATATTAGCTTATTTCGACACAGTTCACTGTAACAATACCTTACATTATTTTTGAAACTAATGCGGTGTTTTGTGTCCCGGGAATTCCGCGGAAATTTCAAGTCAGGCGTGGACGGAGTCGTGGGCATATCCTAGTATAGAATTAGCGAACAAACACACATATTGAATATCCCCAGGATAAGCAAATTAACAATTGTGTTATTTTTAATAGAGAACCTACCTTTGGGGCCGATCTTAGAAACCCAGACCATAGCGAATTATGTTTTTTATATTTCTGATTCTCTCTTTTGTGACGAATTTAAAAATAAATATTTTTGTTTATTTTCTTTCTTTAGCCAAAAACTGAAACTTCGCTTACGAAATTTACCATGCCAGGAATCGAACCCGGAGCCTCTTTACCCACCCAATTAGGTCTTCGATAATTTAGAAACGATGTTGTGGATGTGTAACTGGCAACACTGCGCGGACTGTGAGGACTAGGCCTAAGAAGGGAACCGTTCATAAACAACAGCGGACTGGACCCAATTAATAAAGCAGCCCTGAAGTGGCGCAATTAATTGTAAGCCTTCGGAGATTTTAATAGTTCTCATAAATCAATTCATGCCCCGTGGGTTAATCGCCGTTTAATATGCCGGCCGGACCTTCGGACTGAAGGGCCTCCCGACTATCGGAACTCTCCGATATATTGGTCCCACTCGTATCAACAGATAGGGCACGGTACGTGACGAACAAGTCTTCGTTGCACACCAGCACATGGTGATCATGATATAAATTACCTCTTTGGATAACTCATTATTTTTATTTCATATTTTTTTTATGTTTAAGGCTTGGCAACTAGGCCTTTAAGCCAGGCGCAGTTCTTGTGAAAACTCGAAAGACCACATTTGACTATACAGTTCACATTTCTCACAAATAGACATAATTACTACTTTTTTTTTACTACTCAAAAACTATCAATATCCTACAATACTATTGTTAATTTTAGAGTGATTTTACACATTTTTAAAAAATAAAACTGCACAGCACAACGTCTCCTTTCAGTTCCCGCCAAAAACTCTTTTATTTCATAATTAATACCGTCGTTTCAGATTATATTAGGAAAAAACCTGATTTCTTTTATAATAAACCACCTCTACCCGGCAAACGTTGTCTTGTCCATAAAAAAATCTAGAAACCGATTGCAGCGCCATCAACCGGGACCGATTGTTAATCTAAACCATTCTAGAATCTACTTGAAAAAACACAAAAAAATTCATCAAAATAGGTCCTACCGTTGAAGAGGTGTTCAGCGGCGCCACCTACCGGGTCCAATCGTGAATCTAAACCATCCCGGGATCCACTTGAACACACCCAAAAATAATTGTACCTAAATCCTAGAACCCGATTGCAGCGCCATCTACCTGGTTCAAATTTGAATCTAAACCATCTCGGGACTCACTCGAACCCACAAAAATAATTCACCTAAATCAGACAAATGACATTGCCGAAATGGGCCGGGAAAGATCATAACAAATGAATAGGTAGACTGATCTGATGTGACTGGTGGTTTTTTTTATTGATGAATATCATATTTTAATACTAAGGGCCGCTTGCATAACGATCGCCTTTTAATAAAACTAGTTAATCATATTAAACTGCCTAAATACGTTTAACACAAAACGTATTGACAATTCTTTAAACGTATTTAGCGGCATATTTTGCGTTGTGCAAGACTCTAATTGTATTTTTTTTTTTATTGCGGAAGTTCAGCAGACAGGCAGACGGCCCACTTGATGGAAGGAGGTTACCATCGCCTATGGACATTTGCAACACCAAAGTGCTAAAAATGCGCTGCTGCTCTGTTAAGGGAGACTGGAACCTGGTCACTAATGCCAGAACCCAACTCAAGGCCATTATGGCGGCATACTCTAGACCAGGGGTGGTAGCCATCCAGTCGGGTAAATGTCCTACCACGTGGCTGTGGGTTATTTTGTCGCCTCTTACGATAGGCCTCTCGGCCGCAGGAAGTTGTATTATTTCTCCGTTCCTGCACGGATGAAGATTTAATTTAATTAATTTTAATGTTTTAATTTAGATTTAAGGGTGTTAAATACGATTTGTATTTCTTAAATAAATTTAAGCAATCTTATGCAAGCGGCCCTTAATATCCTATTCCGGACGAAGACAATTCCAATAATACAAAAATCATTAAAAAAAATCCCACCGTTCTTGAGTTATAAATGGTGTAACTAACACAACTTTGTTATATTATAGATAGATAGATAGATAACACTTTATTGTACACCATTACAGAAAACAGAAAATCTTATATCCTAACAATATTCTAAATGTGCACAATGGGCGGTCTTATCGCTAAGAAGCGATCTCTTCCAGACAACCCGTGGCAGGAATAAAACAGATTGTATTGGTCAAAGGTGGTATAAATAAATATTAGAGGTTATGCAGTTACTTACATATATTTTATTTATTTATAAACATATAAGTATGTAAAATATTATATAAGTAAGAATTATACTTAATAAACATATATAAATACACCTATTGATATTTCATACATAAATATATACATACATATACATAAATATGCTTAGGTAGGATAGTGCTTTTTTGTCATGTTCTTAAATATTGTTAGTGATTTAGCTTGTCTAACAGTAACAGGTAGCTCATTCCAGTCGAATAGCCTGTACAGTAAAAGGATTATTGAAGAAAGATGAATGATGCTTGGGAGTATTAAGTCTAAGATTCGTAGAAGGTCGTAAATTGTGAGAGGAAGAGACGAATTCAAAGCGTTCTTTGAGATAATACGGGGTTGTGGGGATAAACAGCACACTGTAAACGAGTGAAAGAATATGAGTATTCCGGCGAAAACGAATTGGCAACCACTTGAGTTTTTACGAAATTCAGAGACGTGGTCATATTTGCGTAACCCAAATATAAACCTTATACAAACATTTTGGAGGCGCTCAAGCTTGTTAAGGGACGTGAGTAAGGACTCTGCTATTATATATAGTAGATGTCCTTTATACAACAAAATTCAGAGCGAAATTTCCAAAGCCTCCCAAGTGCCATACGCAGTTTAGAGGAGGTTAAGTTTTAAAGTGATTCTATTATTTCCTGATTTGAATAGAGTTCGGCCATTTGCGGAAGGTAGCCCCTAAATCACGGCCACGGGTGCACTGCCGTCGCTTAATTCAATCATGATAACTGCGGTACCCGCAAGAAATAAATTGACCAATGACCGCTCGCTGTTGTGAACGACCTCTGTCCAAGCAGGGCTACCACCACGTCACGCGTAATTTGTTTTCCTTTGAATTGAATGAAAACTCGTAATACCTATTAATCTTATTTATGTAGATATTTGAATTACTATAGAATATCTCATTTAAATTAATCAATCAACTGCTGTCTTAGCGAGAATTGAATATAGAAGTGTTTTAGAGGAGCAGACGTCTTATAATTACAATCTATACTAATATTATAAAGCTGAAGAGTTTGTTTGTTTAAACGCGTTAATCTCAGGAACCGCGGGTCCGATTTGAAGAATTCTCTCAGTGTTGAATAGTACATTTATCGAGGAAGGCTATAGGCTATATTATATTTTCAAAAAAATTAGGGATTCTTACTAAAAGTCCAATAATGTAACGCAAAGTGTAAAAAAATGACACGAAAAAATCCTTACACGGCGTGAGCTGCGAAAATTATTGATTATAGAACAAAACAATGTACTACCACTTTGCAGAACATATAATTGTCTACAAAAAATATTGCGTAACTATATGTCTAACTATTGTAGTTATCTCACAATAAGTGTTTTCTTTTATTTTTTATAAAGTCGCTTCAAAAACTCTTTATTTTGTACCTTGGTACTAATCCTTATCAAAATAAATTACTCCATATTCAAGACGAATTCAATACCTTTCTAGAACTTTTTGAATGATTCAATTCGGACATTTCATTCAAAAGATATCGCGATATTTAAAATGTAAGTATTAGTGTTGTAGCCGAATATGCTAATATAATAAAATCTCAGGAATTACTGGTCTGATTTGAAAAATTCTTTTAGTGTTGGATAGCCCATTTATCGAGGAAGGCTATAGGCTATATATCATCACGCTAGGACCAATAGGAGCGGAGCACCAATGAAGAATGTTTCAAAATCGGACGACGGCACGGGCCCAGCTAGTACTGTATAAACAGGTTACGCTTTAGTTGTTGGTAACATGTAACTCATAACATTTCTCCTACACAAAATAGACCTGGTATCACTGAGTTTGTTGAGCAGTCACTGCACGGTCAAACCCTGTGCAAGTTAAAGAGAACATGAAGTATTATCGTATTACCCGTGTATCGTCGGCGTATGGTTTAGAATACATTTTATAAATTAAACAGTCTGTCCTATTATTACTCGCTATTTTCATGAATGCATAATCAGTTACATTCTTTACTGTGTGTGTTGGAGCTTAACCGGTTCTACTCTGCTAGGAGGGGAGCCGCCAATACTGCAACACACGCAGTCCGCCAGGTGGTAGGGCATTTGCCCGACTGGATGGCTACCACCCCTGATCTAAAGTATGTCGCCATAACAACCTTGAGTGTTGTGTTCCGGCATTAGTGACCAGGTTCCAGTTTCCCTAAAGAGAGCAGCAGCGCATTTGTAGCAACTTTGATATTGCAAATGTCCATAGGCGACGGTAACCGCTTTCCATCAAGTGGGCCGTCTGCCTGTCTGCTGATCTCCGTCCGGCGACGCTTACGCATATAGTAACACCACATATCGTTTCCTTTGTCGCGTAGTCGAAATAAAGCTCATATAATAAGAATAGTCCACTGATTACTCCAAGAACCCCTACCAGCCAGGGAGGAGCCTAGACACGGTCCATCTCACCGTGAAGAACTACGACCTACAGTGACCTTCTTTTAAGTCGTGGTAGCGTATTGGCTAGCGCACGCGTCCCAAACTCAATGGCGCGGGTTCGATCCTGGCTGGTACGCATGCACCACTTAGGCAGTTTTCTGACCTAATGTGCATATTGTTACAATTACCACGTGCTAACAACGGTGAAGGAAAACATCGTGATGCATCGATATCGAGATAACGGATGTTTCAAACCTGCCAAGCCGCCTTGGACAAGCTTGGTGAGTATACTGTCTGGTCCCAGTTACAGGGCGTAGGGGCGTCATGGTGCAGTTACTCTGTACAAGATCCCATGACGCCCCGTAAAAGCGCTATAAATGGGGCGCAGGTTTAGGTTTAGTGGGTAGTTTGGCGGCCGTTTCTCGCGACAACTTCGTTTTAGATGCGAGCGTGGAGGACCGGTCGCTGAGAGTCCTACACACCCTCGATGCAGGCCTTATGTCAGCATTTTGGCTCTTCCCCCGAAGGACCCGAAGATGGTGTCCAAAGACATTTCCCCTGCGTTATCAAAAAAAAAAGGGTATACTGTCTGATCTCCAATAATAGGCCATCAGTGGGACATTTATGGGTTGCTATTACATGTACTTTTATGTTTATATATTTACTTGAGGTTTATTTGTTATTTTATTTATAAAATGTTGATACGATATTATTGGACCAGAAAAATGGTATAATTTCAATGACTTCAAAAACGCAAAACGAGTCTCTTAGAATATTATGTTTGTAGAATAAATAATTTTATTTTTTTATTGCAGGAGTTCAGCAGACAGGCAGACGGCCCACTCGATGGAAAGCGGTTACCATCGCCTATGGACATTTGCAACACCAAAGGTGCTACAAATGCGCTGCTGCTCTCTTAAGGGAGACTGGAACCTGGTCACTAATGCCGGATTTTTTTTTTTTTATTGGACTTGACTTTATGTTGTTGGTCCGAAGACCTTACAACTTTACCGGGGTCTTTGGGGCGAGTGCCTTCGCGAAGCGAAGGCGCTCGAGCCCGGGGGGGCAACTTGCTCGAGGGAGCTCCCTAAGGAGTTTTACCTCGGCTGGACTGTTGCCATGAATGGGGAATGAATTTAATGATGCCCACCATAGGGCGACACAAAATACTAATTGAGAACGGGCGACGAGTAATATAAAGCCCGAAGGGAAGGATCACGGCGGGCCGGGATCGGTGGTTTGCGGTGGCCTACGCTATCTTACTGCCGTTTCGCAACGTGTTATGGCTGGGAGAGAAGAAACGGCGAAAGAAACTTCCCAGCAACACGCCTAGTCTATCCTGTGGGGTGAGCTATGTCTCCTAGCGTCCCTCGCGGGGACGTGGAGAGATCTTGATTGGCGGCGTCTGAGACGCCGCCGTCTGTGTCTGTCTGTCGGTGCCTGCCAGCCTACTGTTCTAACCGTGGGCGGACTGATCCGGGCCAGCCGTTTCGTAATAACGTCGACTCTGTCCATCAGGACGTTACGCGGTCGTCGCACAAGAGCCTTTCGACGAGGCTTATAATCGGACGCGGACACGACGAGCGGATTTCGATGGTGCGGCGCGAGATCGAAATACTTACGCGAGAGCGACGTAATGTAGTTTTTGATGGAGGGAAGCTCCAGATCGCGGTGGAGGTCGACGTTACGCATATAGAGGGGAGCACCGACGGCTCTGCGCATGAATTTATTCTGCACGATTTGCAGTTTATCTAAAAGGGCAGGCTTGACATGGCCGAATACCACACTCGCGTATGTCATGATCGGGAGGATGCATGTTTTATACAGAGTAAGCTTGTGTCTGAGGGACATTTTGCTTCGTTTGTCTATCATGGGTGCTAAACGACCCATCACAAATCGCGCTCTATTTCGGACTATAGTGATATGCTCATTGAAGCGCAAGTTCCGATCTAGGGTGACACCAAGATATTTGGTGTACTTTGCCCAGGGGATTTCTTGGTCATAGAGCGAAATGGTTTTTAGGCGAAGGCTAGTGCGTTTGGGGGAGCGAAGCGTGCCCGGGGAAAAGAACATTGCTGCGCTTTTCTCCGGGTTTACCTCTATCCTCCATTTGCGAAACCATTCGCCTAGCTCTGTGACAGCTGCCTGCAGCCGGACGCAAGCCATTTGTCGGTTTTTATCTGATGTATAGAGTGCGGTGTCATCCGCAAAGAGGGCCAACTCCACATCTGGAGTTTTTGGGATGTCGCTGGTGTACAGCGTGAAGAGTAGTGGCGACAGAGCCGAGCCCTGCGGTACACCGGCTGTGAGTGGGTGAGGGGACGAGCGCGTTCCCTCCACTCGAAAACGGAAGCTACGACCTAGGAGGAAGTCTCGCAAGATGAGCACGAGTCTGTCTGGCATACCGAACTGGTACAGCTTGTAAATTAAGCCGTTGTGCCAGACCTTGTCGAAGGCTTTTGCTACGTCTAGAAACAGTGCGGCTGTTCCTATAGGGCGGGGGCGATGGGCAAAGTGAGATAATATGTGCTCCGTGATGCGGTGCACCTGTTGGACGCATGAGTGTCTGGCACGGAAACCAAATTGCTCATCGGGTATTAGATGTTTGCTGAAGGCAAAATCTCTAAGTCGAGAGAGGATGACCCTCTCGTAAAGCTTGCTGAGTGCGCTCAGTAGGCTGATTGGACGATAGCTGGACGGTTTATTAGCCGGTTTTCCCGGCTTGTGAATACCGATGACATCTGCTTCCTTCCAGATCGCGGGAAAGGAGCAGTTTGTTATGGCGGCATTGAAGATGCTCACTAGAATTATAATTAGATGGGCGGGTAGGAGTTTTAAAACGCGATTGTTGATGCCATCGGTCCCTGGGGCCTTTCGCGGTTTGAGAGACTTGATCAGATCTTGCACTTCTTCGACCGTGACCGTGTCGAGTGTGGTTTCCGCTGGTACGGAGGATCTACGTTCGACCTCGGAGTCTACCTCCGTCAGGTGTGACTGGTCGACGTTTTGCGTAGTGGGGGAGCATTGAAGCTCTAGACTCTGAGCAAGGCACTCGGCCTTCTCCTCGTCATCGAACGCCTCGGTGTTGTCGGCTCTTTCTAGCGCGGGTATGACAGTAAGGGTGTCTGATTTGAGAGCTCTAGCCAGCTTCCAGTACGCCTGGTGAGTTGGTTCGATATCCCTCAACGTTCTGTCCCAACGTTGTTCCCTGACTTCCCGGATACGTAGTTTAACCTCGCGCTCTAGTTCGCGGAGTCGGACTCTGTTATCCTCGGTAGGATATCTGTCGTGAGCTCTGGAGGCGGCTCTCTTTTCCCTCAGCAGTACCCTCACCTCGTCCGGCAGGCATAAGTGGCGGTTATCCTCCACTGGCACCTGCCTGGACGAGTTCCGCACTGCGGATTGAAGGTGGCTGGTGAGGGCCTCGATTGCCGTCTCCGTGTCTTGGCGGGACACGATGTGGTCCGGGATGCGGTCCAGGTCTTGTGAGCTGGTTGCCTTGAGGAGGGTCTCAAGTCTCAACCAATCCACAGAGGTCCTAGTTTCAGATGTCTGGTCTGTCTGTGGTCCTAATCTGAGGATAACCGGACGATGGTCCGAGTCGATATCGTCCATCGTTTCGATCGAATGGAACTGAAGGGTGACGCCCCTCAGTAATGCTAGGTCGAGAGTGTTTGGGGTCCCCCAGTCGCGGTTGGGGGGGTATCTTGTGGGGGTCATGGGAGTTAGTATATCAAACAAAAGATTGTCTGATATATTTATTAGGGCTCTGCCATTGGGGTTAGTGGTATTGCAATTCCACTGCTCGTGTTTGCAATTCAGATCTCCGGCTATAATAACAGCCGGGCCAAAGTTGAATAGGGTTTCTAGGTCTTTCTTAATGAGGGTTTTTTGGCATGCGAGGTATGCTGAAACTATGACTAGAGGTTGGTGGCCAGTCATTGCTAGTCTGCAGGCGGATACCTCCATACCTTCTAGTGGGGGGGTGACTACAGGCATGCAGTGTAGGGATCTTCTGAAATAGATCAGGGTGCCGCCACCACGGCCTACCCTGTCATGTCTAGTGATCCGATAGTTAGAGATCTTTGGATCTCTATTACTCGGTTTCAGGAAGGTCTCCTGTACTAGTAGTATATCTACTTGATTGGTAACCAGGAAGTCATGGACCAAGTCGCGCTGGTTTCGAAGGCCATTGGCGTTATAAGTCGCCAGAGTCAATGAGCGTGGTTTATTTCTACCTACATGCGCCATTTGTTACCGGTAACAATAATTTGACTAGGTTGTTTAGTTACAACGATCTAAGTATTTGGAGGAGGTACGCGTGATCCATTTCGATCACGAGTTGATCCCGGAGGGAGGGTTGTGTTGACTCTGAAACTTGTCTCAGTTTCCGAGCCAAGAGTTGGACCTCTTGCAGGTCGAAGGGCAAGTTCTTGGCGAATTTAGTCGCCAAAGCTAAGTCCTCCGCTATAGAGTGGTGGGCCGATGGCCCTGAAGGTCCCTTAGAAATGGGGGCGAGGGCGGGGGCGGGGGTGGCCGAGGGTAGGCCGGCCATAACTGGGGCACGCGTCCTTAGCGGAGGGAACGCTTCCGTCGTGGGAAGACCCGTCCAGTGGTTTACCACTGGGGGGGGGGGGCCGCCACGAATGCGGGTTTGTTCGGCACTTTTCTAGTGCCTTTTTGGGCATTGTCCTTTCCGACCTTACGTTTGGGTCGGGGGGCGGCAGGGCAGCCTCTGTAGTTAGCGGGGTGACCCGCTTGGCCGCAGAGGATGCAGCTCGGTGGCTCCGGGGAGTCCCGGGTGCGATTGCACTCCGAGGTCCCGTGGTCGCCCAGGCACTTGACGCACCTGGGACGGGATTGACAATGTAGGGCAGAGTGCCCATAAAGTTGGCAGCGATGACACTGCCGCAGTGTATGTTTTTCGTGTGGACGTTCCACACGAAGGCCAGAGAGGCCACAGACCTTCTCAAGTTCGAAGATCTTTTTCCCCTCTGGGGAGAGGTCGAGGACAACCAATACTAGGTTTAGAGGCGACTTTGTGGCGTCGCCTCTGTGCATACGGTGCACTTCGTGCACTGGTAGGGCTTGGGACTTAAGGTCCTCTAGAATGTAGGAACTTTCAATTTCCTGAGGAAGTCCGCGAATTACAGCCCGAAGGCGTTTTTCTTCTGGCAGGGCGTAAGTGTAGTAACCGATTTTACGGTCACATAATAGAGTAGTTAGGGCGCGGTGGTCACTTGAAGACGTGACCATAACTTTGATGCCGTGTTGAGTATCACGGGCTTCTTTTATGGAGATTGCCTTACCTGGCAGTTCTTTAGCGAGTTGAAGCCAATGGGCTTTATCGCGGATGGTCAGGGGTGGCGGCGGGCGTTGTGAAGGTGGCCCAGGGCGGCTGGAAGGTGCCGCTGTCGGTGTTGTGCCCGCTGTTGGGGCGGGGTTGGGGGGGACCTCCCACTAATGCCGGAACACAACTTACGGTTGTTATGGCGACATACTTTAGACCAGGGGTGGTAGCCATCCAGTGGGGCAAACGCCCTACCACCTGGCTGTTGGTTGTTTTGTCGCCTCTTACGACAGGCCGCCCGGCCGCAGGAAATTGTATTCTTTCTCCGTTCCTGCACTTATAAAACCTATTTGTAACCTGCGCAAATAAATAAATAAGTTAACTTCGTGTGTGCCAGCCCTAGAGTAAAAGAAAGGGCTCGTGGTACCTGGCTGGTTCAATTCGGGTGCGACCTTGCATCGCTAGATAACAATTGAGACTACCCGCAAATTCAATATCCAGAGGTGTCACCCCCTACTCCTCATCCCTCGGCCCCTACCTCCCCCCTAACCTGGCACCTTGTGTTAAGTGTCCAGCGCCGCCCTCTGTCCGCGCAGTTACAGGGATATAACCACTTAACGAGAAGCGAAGTCTGGCTCCAATTGAATTTACTAACTTGCCTGCCTCGTGTTAAGCACTAGGTAAAATGGTGGACGATTTGCTTAGGTAATTGTAGCTGTTGAAGATTCGGAGTGTTTGCGACAGTATATAAAGAGCCATGCTGGAATGATAATCTTGATTACAGCGGGGTTGATTGATTAGGGTTGGTTCGACTGGAGTCATACCATGCTCTCACGGAATATCGGCATGAAACAGCCTTGCTTATGTATTAAATGTATTTCGTACAATGAGAGAGTTCCGTTGGCCTACTTCTCCTTGCTTCCTCTATCTCATATTCCCTATTTTAGTCCTTCTGTCACCTCTTACAATCATCATCATTCTTAGAATTCCATGCTAAAGGATGGCAACGTGAGCTGCGTTGATATTCTGTCCATTTACATACAGATTTAAAGTCGATCTTTTGTGACTCACTGATGATCACCAAATTAAGTAAGGGCATGCTGGCTAAATCTAGAGCTAATGCGATGCTGCTACCTTCAAAGTAAATATAAAAATTCCATAAGTGATAATAAATATAGTTACTTATGCGCAATGTATTGATTTCATAAATTTTCTTTTATTTGTGTAATTAAATAATGCGTTGTCAAAAGAAAACTTCCTTTTCAAAATCTGGAATTAAGATGTTTGCACACAGTCACAGGCTTATGATGGATCTGTAATAAAAATTTGAAATTTTATTTTTTTCTGTACTCGTTTACAACTTACGACTTTGCATTTATTATTAAATAAATGGATTAAATTAAATATCTCTAATGTTAAGTTTTGTTTTGTTTTGGCGCTCTGTTGTTCGTGCCTACCCCGCAAGGGAACTGGCGTGAATTTATGTATGTATGTGTATGTATGTATGTTAAGTTTTGTAAAGTACAGTATATTTATAGCAAGAATGAAACATTCTACTATTTAATTATGACGTGAATTACAATATTACACTGACTTAATGAAAAGAATGACAGTCAATCAATGTGTGTATTTTATTTAAATATTCATAATCACTAATAAACAACCAAACAAAATATTTATATTAATACTGATAAGAATGACTCTAGTCGATTAAAGTTTTTTGTCACTAATACTTTCTGGAGTTTGCTATGAAGATATGATTTATAATAGAACTACGTTTTAATGATTTTCCACACTTAAAACCGTCATAAAGTAGATTTATATTTATATTATATGTACACTAATAACGAAAACTTAAGACAACAATATTTAGAAAACTATTTTAAATTGTGTTACAACTAAAATCTACTTTCGAATTTTTTGCTAGTATGAATAAAAAATCTAGTTAAATAAAATCAGAACTCATTACATTCCTTTCCCTCTGCAGTAATCTAAATAACATTATGTATAATTAAAAATATGTGAGTTAATATTTTCTTAAGTTTTCGCGACTTGTATACATAATAAAACTACGTTTTAACGGTTTTAAGCGCGGTAATTTTATTTGATTTTGGTTTTTCCGACGTTTCGGCCACTTTTCAGTGGCCGTGATCACGGAAGACAAAGATGTCAAGTGTCAACGAGTATTGTTAAAGTTTTATTTAGCCTACCGCCAACTTATTAATTTTAATTATTTAATTTTTAATTTTGTTTATGGTTATTATTTAATCTATGGGAGCCTAATCTAATTTACTACCGCTTCGCAACATGTTATGGCTTGAAGAGAAGAAGCGGCGCAAGAAACTCTTCAGCAAACATGCCTAGCTCTAATAATTTTATATAATATTAAAATGGGTGGAAGGAAAAATAAAAGTAATTATCAGTCAAGTTGGTTTGTGTTCCGTTGTACGCAGAAAGAGCTCACAGTGTCTTGAGGTCTGGCAGCTGGTTTTTGCTGGGTTTGGGTCTTAATAGTTTTGATAATTGGATCCCAAACAGGTGGTACTTGCCAACCATCTTCTCTATTGAAATTTGGGTGTTTTTTGATTTCAATAGCCTCACGCATCATTCTAGGTATGAAACGATTCTCTTTCGCGAGGATTTGTGGGTTATCGAATCTGATGTAGTGGTTGGGTTTATCCAGCGTGTGTTCACTGATCGCAGACTTCGTAGACCTTGTGTGTTTCATGTCAGCAATGTGTTCTTTTACTCGTGTTTTTATGCTCCTCTTTGTTTGCCCAATGTATGACAATCCACACTCACAATCAAGCTTGTAAATAATACTATCGACAGAAGATTTCCAAAACTACATTGATATTGTTAACAAGAGAGCAAAGGTCAAATATGAACAACTAAAAAACCGCCAAATTTCAAAATACAACCAAATGCTAACAAACCAAAACAAACATCTTGGTACAAGGAACGCGCAAAAAAATATACCTGAGCTCCATTGTGAAGCAATTGTTGATGTGCACGGAAACGCGACCACTAATCATATGTCACTGTCGGTGGTTAACCTGTCAAAACAAACATTCGATAAAAACACCGTTTCGGTATTAGAAAAAGGCCTTAATTACGCAATAACCCCGCGAAAAATACCTTTTGAAAACATAATCTGCAACGTAGAAGAATGTCTGGTAAGGAACAGCATGCAGAAAGAGGATGCGGAAGCTATACGACAAGATATCTCATCGGTTTTACGCCGTAGTCGTCTACCCAAACCGAATCTCACTCGTGCTGAATATATTGCCTTAAAAAACATTCGCAATAAACCAGAAAAAACCGTGCTCCGTGCAGATAAAGGTAACGCGACTGTCGTCATGGATACGTCTGATTACAATAGTAAAATACAAGATCTTTTATCGGACGAAAGCACTTATAAAAAGGTCAAAACTGACCCCACGGATAAAGTAACCAAACAAACAATCGCGGTTATGAAAAAACACTCCGAAAAATTAAGCTTAGACGTATCCGCACTCACACCATCTTGCGCCAAAGCGCCTAAACTGTATGGGTTACCTAAACTTCACAAAAACAACATCCCCTTGCGCAATAGATAATAACATGCCTGAGGAATATGCAGATCTACTAAAACATTGCCTCACATCTGGCTATTTCGTGTGGGACTACGGCTTCTACGACCAAATCAACGGTGTAGCCATGGGCTCACCGGTGTCTCCTGTCGTAGCTGACATTTTTATGGAAGACTTCGAGCAGAAGGCACTGGATACCGCTCCGGCTAAGCCGAAGATGTATAAAAGGTACGTAGACGATACTTTTGCCGTCCTCCCAAACGATAAAGTCTCTGCATTTCTAGATCATCTCAATTCCATTAGCAGTAATATTAAATTTACTATGGAACTAGAGGCAAATAATAAATTAGCTTTTCTGGATGTGCTCATCCTAAGGAACCCTGACAATACTCTTGGTCATACGGTGTATAGGAAACCTACCCATACAGATAAATACCTTAATGGTTCGTCTCACCACCATCCTAGTCAGTTAGCTACCGTGGGCAAATCTTTGTTTCAGAGAGCACGGAAAATTTGTGACGAGAACCACATAGCTGGAGAGCTTCAGCATGTCAAGCGAGTTCTACAACGCAATCAGCTGAAGACTCCACACCAACGTCACAAAGGCCCCAAACCACCTTCAGTTGAGCGGTGCCCTGCTACCCTACCCTACATCAAGGGGGTCACAGACAGAATTGGTCACATCCTCAGGCGAGCTTCAATCAAAACATATTTCAAGCCGCAGCAAAAGATTACCCAATTTCTGAGACCTGTGAAATGCAATATCCCACTCCAGGATGCAGGGGTTTACAAGCTTGATTGTGAGTGTGGATTGTCATACATTGGGCAAACAAAGAGGAGCATAAAAAAAAAAAAACACGAGTAAAAGAACACATTGCTGACATGAAACACACAAGGTCTACGAAGTCTGCGATCAGTGAACACACGCTGGATAAACCCAACCACTACATCAGATTCGATAACCCACAAATCCTCGCGAAAGAGAATCGTTTCATACCTAGAATGATGCGTGAGGCTATTGAAATCAAAAAACACCCAAATTTCAATAGAGAAGATGGTTGGCAAGTACCACCTGTTTGGGATCCAATTATCAAAACTACTAAGACCCAAACCCAGCAAAAACCAGCTGCCAGACCTCAAGACACTGTGAGCTCTTTCTGCGTACAACGGAACACAAACCAACTTGACTGATAATTACTTTTATTTTTCCTTCCACCCATTTTAATATTATATAAAATTATTAGAGCTAGGCATGTTTGCTGAAGAGTTTCTTGCGCCGCTTCTTCTCTTCAAGCCATAACATATTGCGAAGCGGTAGTAAATTAGATTAGGCTCCCATAGATTAAATAATAACCATAAACAAAATTAAAAATTAAATAATTAAAATTAATAAGTTGGCGGTAGGCTAAATAAAACTTTAACAATACTCGTTGACACTTGAAATCTTTGTCTTCCGTGATCACGGCCACTGAAAAGTGGCCGAAACGTCGGAAAAACCAAAATCAAATAAAATTACCGCCAGATCATATGGTCTTTCGAACCGAATATTCCAACTGGCGACCTATTTATACAGTCTGCAACAACCGTATTTTGCCATTTTATGGTTAATTCAAACCAAATTGTAAATTTTCGCATACCTAAAAAGTTAAATAAACAATCATTATCAATCTGCCCATTTACCCGTTTTCTGCCCTTGTTTTTTCTTTTTTGTTTTCTTATAAACATATTACTTCTGCCCTTATATATTTGAATACCCATTCCACATTCCTCAGATAATTACGCAAATTGCTACACGATAACTATTTTTTGGTACGTAGGTAGGTTAATATAACCTCGAGTACGTATTCTGTACTTTATTCAGCACACCTATTCTCGAATACTTGCACTAAACGTGATATCGGATCGATATAATAATATTGAATATTATATTCGTTTCACTCGGTGTGGTTAGCTTGCCGTGCAACTTTTATAGCTTATATATAGCTTCGTGTTTATTAAGACTCAGCGCACACGACAGTTTGATATATATTTTTTTTCCTAATCATTTTTATTTATTTCGTATTTCTTACGTTTCTCTGGCTGCTTTCTTGCGTGTTCTTTATTAGCATTAGTAAAAAAAAAATAAAGAAAAAAAAAAAAAAAAAAAAAAAAAAAATATGAAAAAAAAAAATAAAATTTTTTTTTTTTTTTTTTTTTTCTCGTTTGCTTTTCCTTTTCTTATTGTGCACTTCTCATCGTCATGCCTACCAAATCGCAATCTGCCATCTTTATGCAAACCCATAAGTACATAACTTTCCTATTAGAGATAGCTAACCTTATATTAAAAGGAGACAAAAAGTATAGTGTAAACGATTTCATAGGGCGCTTTACAAAATTGGACGATATAAAGGGCAAGTTGGATACAGTATATTATGAGATCTTGGACTCTAAAGACCTTGACGACAAAGTGGAAAAATGGTACTTTGACTACTACACCTCGGCTATAGAAGCATATGAAAAAATTTTGGTGGCAAACATCACCATCAGCTCAAGCATCAAACCAAGCTCGCCCACATTCTCCACGTCTACTGTTCTGCCCAAAATAGATCTACCCAAATTTTCTTCCAAGCTTGAGGATTGGCCATCTTTCATAACAATTTTCAAAAGCCTTACGGACACTGCCGGTAATTTGTCAGGTGCAGTTAAATTACACTATTTATTTTCTTGCCTCTCCGGAGAAGCTCTCAGTATGGTATCACACCTCAAGGTTACCGATGAGAACTACGATGTAGCGATGACAACACTTGCCAATCGCTACGAAAATCGCCGAGTTCTCATTGATAGGTTTATAGATATGATACTAGAGTTACCCCACATCACCACCCGCTCACAAATCAGACAGTTATTTTTAGCCCCTCTTATTTCAACCCAATCGGCGCTTAAAAACCTAAACTTACCACTACATGACTCAGACTACGTCCTAGTGTCAATAGTAGTGCGGAAGTTAAAGGGCGAGCTTCGCACATTATTTGAACGAACGCATGGGTCTTCAGACACTCTGCCCACCTTAAAGGATGTAATCACATTCTTAGAAGACCATGCACGTTGCACAGAAACTGAGACATATAACCCACCCCCCCCTCCCCTCAGCCCGACATACAGACAAACTGAACGTGCTTCTCCCTCAGCACGGTACCAACCACGCGCTTCTGCACCCAGACCAGAAATTCGGCACGTTCGTTTTCAGCCCACTACTTCCGTCCGCCCACCTTTAACGCGCCCTGCATATCCTCTACAAAGTCAAGCGTACCCTGTACAGTACGCTCAAGGATACCCACAGTCTACACAATATTTCGAGCCCATAGCACAAGATTCCGCCCACCCACCAGCACCGACCAATAATTATTACTGCCCTTGGTGTCACGTTAGAGGACACAGGTTGCTGAACTGCGGTGAATACCTAAGACAGCCTACGCAAGGGCGCTGGGATTTTATCCAAGCTCATGAACGGTGCCGTAAGTGTCTAGGACCCCATTACTCTGACGAGTGCAGATCCACAGGACGGTGTAGAGAATGTGATAGCGAGAAACACCATACCACCTTACATCGCAGTGGCTTTGAATCACCCACATATGACAATTCTCACCTCTTGCCCCCACAACTAAGAGGACAAGAACACACCCGCCCAACCACGGAATCAAGAAACTCTTCTCGTCGTAATTCACCTATTAATTCACAACAATGACTACCTGCTACTCACTTACACAATACTACACTACACCCACCCATACCATCGCTACAATATACACCATCCACTACATCACGTAAACAAAATAAATCCCAGTTTCATACTCAGCACTATGATAATAAAGTTTATCATAATAATCACTTGCCCGGCAGCCCTGTTACTTCCTCTGATAAAGCTAACCAAAATGACAGTCATATTTCAGCACATACTCAGCACATTACAGTACACGATCCACCAGTTTTATTACCCACTGTGTCCCTAGAACTAGCAGACAACGCTGGAGAATTTCATAAGGCAAGAGCATTATTAGACAGCGGTTCCATGCTAACCTTGTTAACTAAAACTATGACACAAAAATTACGTTTGCCTGTCGAGCACACAGAACTAAAAATTACAGGAGTCGGTAATCAGCAGACTCAAAACTCTAGTTCTTCAACTACCATCACATTCCGCCCTATTCACACCGAAGTCCCAGTAATTAGCGCAAAGGCATACATTCTACCAGATTTGACAGGTCTTTTACCATTAACAATGTTACCTGACGTTGTTCCACTCCTCGACTCGACACAGCTTCCCCTAGCAGACTCGTCTTATCGTTTTCCAGCCGCTATTGACTTAATTTTAGGTTCTGATGTCTTGGGCCAAATTTTGGATGGTAACAAAATTTTTTTGGGCCCCGGCAGACCAATAGCCTTCGGCACGATCTTCAATTTCGCTCTTTTAGGTCCTATCAATCCAAACTACACAAAGCCTGAGCCTCAAGTTAATTCAGCACTAGTAAATATTGACTGTTTACAACCCCAACACTCAAATAAAGAAATACACTCCGCTCTGGAGAGATTCTGGGAAGTCGAAGAAGTGCAATCAAAGGACAACTCAACCTCTGACGAGTGTGAGGAGAACTTTCGTTCTACCACCACACGTGATCCCACAGGGCGATACATAGTATCCCTTCCCTTTCTTACAAAGGCACCTAAGCTCGGTGCAACCCACGCTATTGCACTACGACGATTCCTTAATTTGGAGCGCAAACTCCAAAGAGATCCTACCCTCCGCTCAAAATATATCGACTTCATGAAGGAATACATTGACATGGGCCACATGGCTCTTTGTCACCCCAGCACATTCAAAGGAAAAGACCATTTTTACGTCCCGCATCATGGCATCTTCAAAGCCAACTCTGAAAAACTTCGCACGGTTTTTGATGGCAGCTGTAAGAGCTCTAATGGTGTCAGTCTTAATGACTGTCTGCACACTGGCCCACCGCTCCAACGTGATATTACTGACATCATTCTAAATTTTCGTACTCACAAAGTGGTCTTTAGTACAGACATCCAGATGATGTTTAGAAATATACTAGTTCACCCAGACCACAGACGGTTCCAACTCATTCTATGGCGCTCTTCTCCAGATCAACCTCTGCTCACTTACGCCCTGTCCACTGTCACGTATGGCCTACGACCCAGCCCCTTCCTCGCCAATCGATCTATTATACAGCTGGTCACTGATGAAGGTCACCGTTTTCCCCAGGCTGCACAGGTTCTTACGCACTCCATATTCGTGGATGACATTCTGACTGGGCATGATTCAGTTGACAAGGCAATAGCTCTGCAGACTGAACTCATTGAGTTACTAGCCCTAGGGGGATTTCATTTGCGAAAGTGGACCTCAAACTCTCGTCAGCTTTTAGAACGCTTCCCGGATGATCAATGTGACATACCCAAGGATTTTGATGTTGTACCCGACTCCAATGCAATCAAGGTACTTGGTATGCAATGGATACCCCAAACGGACGAATTTACATATCACATTTCGGTACCTACACTGGAAAAATTTACCAAAAGGTCAATACTCAGTACCATCGCTCGTTTATACGATCCTAGTGGATGGATCAGCCCAGTTATTTTCCGCGCAAAACTGCTCATTCAGCACCTATGGACTCTAAAGTTAGACTGGGATGAATCGGCTCCCAATGATGTCACATTTCAATTTCAGCACATTTTTGAAGACTTACCTCTACTCTCTGCTCTTCGACTCCCCAGAACAATTTGCACCAGCAAAGATTCCACCTACACCCTACACGGTTTTGCCGATGCATCCGAATCCGGATATGCAGCCGCAGTCTATCTTCATGAAACGAATATCACGGGTCAGGTACACGTCAGACTACTTGTTTCTAAATCCAAGGTAGCCCCCATTAAAACCCGACAGACTATACCAAAGCTGGAACTTTCAGCTGCACACCTCACTTCGCTGCTCATTTCTCGCGTCTCTGTTCAACTTTCTGCCCACATTACCATTCAGCAACACTTTTGTTGGTCAGACAGTACTATCGTACTCGCCTGGCTTAAAACTCCTTCTCAATCCCTACAGGTCTTTGAGGCCAATCGAGTCTCTGCCATTGCAGCCAATCCATGTAACCCTACTTGGAGACATGTACCCTCAGCTCTTAACCCTGCCGACTGTGCTAGCAGGGGAATATCAGCACAGGAACTCTTAGCCTATGACCTATGGTGGTCGCCTACTTGGCTCAAGGCCCCACCTGATACCTGGCCCACGATGCCCCCTGCTTTGGGTCATCACGTACTGCCTGGTCTAAAACCCAGAAAAATGGTAGCTCACATCGCGGTTCCTGATCTAGACACGGATTTACTCACGAGATTCAGCTCCTTAGACACACTTGTAGGCGTAACCGCATGTATTAAACGTTTTGCACACAATTGCTTGGTATCTTCTCACTCTCGCATCGTTGGTCCCATTACCGTAGACGAACGTAAGAAAGCGCTCTTACACTGGGTACGCTCAGTCCAACAAAATATGTTCGCTGAAGACATCCACCGACTGCAAACTAACAAATTATGTACAGTGCGAATACAACGCCTCTCGCCCTTTCTCAAGGATGGTCTTCTTAGAGTAGGAGGGCGCTTGTCCAACTCAGCCCTTAGATATGACACACAACATCCCCTCATCTTACCCAGTTCAAGCCCCCTTGTGGACCTAATTATAGATCATTTCCACACTATACACTGCCACCCGGGCGCAGATACACTACACGCACTACTCCGTCAACAATACTGGATTTTATCTGGAAGGCGAGTCATTCGTCACCGTGTCTTTAAATGTGTACGCTGTTTTAGGCATCGAGCTCAGCCGAATCCCCCTTTTATGGCCGACCTACCGGCTGATCGAGTCAGCCCACAACCGGTGTTTAGTCAAGTGTCCACGGATTTTGCCGGACCATTCCTAATTAAATCAAGTACTCTACGCAATGCCAAACTTCTCAAAGGCTACTTTTGTGTTTTCGTTTGTCTCGCCACCAAGGCAGTGCACTTAGAGGCTGTCTCGGAACTTTCTACGGACGCCTTTTTTGCGGCATTGCAAAGGTTCGTTAGTCGGCGCGGAATCCCTACCCTAATTCGCTCTGATTGCGGTACAAACTATGTCGGCGCAAGAAATCAGCTCATAGAAGTACAAAACTTCTTAAAGGCCAATGATGATAGAATTACGCACAAGCTAGCCACACAGCAGATCACATGGTTGCTCAATCCGCCCTCAGCTCCTTCTTTTGGCGGTCTGCACGAGGCAGCCGTGAAATCTACTAAGCAATTACTCTATCGCGTATTAGGTGAGCAGCATCTGACCTTTGAAGAATTTTCTACACTCTTAGCCCGTATTGAGGCCGTTCTCAACTCTCGACCACTCTGCCCTCTGTCTTCAGACCCTACAGACTTCGAAGTCCTAACCGCTGGTCATTTCCTTATAGGTCGCCCACTTACCGCATTACCCGAACATTCCCATGAATCCTCTCCTCCATCAACCCTACGACGTTTTCGCTTAGTGCAAGCGTTGGCTCAGCGATTTTGGACCTTGTGGTCGAAATCCTACCTGCACACTCTCCAATCCCGATCTAAATGGACTACGGAAACCAGTCGACCCAAGATTGGTGAGCTGGTACTCATAAAGGAGGATAATCTTCCCAGACTCCAGTGGAAGATGGGAAGAATAAAGAAGATTCTGCCCGGAAGGGATGACGTCGTCCGAGTCGTAGAACTCAGCACCAAGGATGGCAGCTTAACGAGACCAGTCACAAAGATTGCTCGTCTTCCCCTCGACGACAACAGCACTTAGTCAGCACTATAAATGGGAGCCGTCACCTTTTCCCCGGGCCCCAGGATGTTCACGCCACCGCGTAACGAACGATGATTCCCCGAAAAAGTAATTTACCCCGCACTTCCGCGTCTCAACGATCAGTCTGAATCGACCCGTCGTAAAGACATTCACGCATTGTTTTTAATAAATACAATGTGATAAATTACTTAAAGTTCTTGCGTTAACAAAATCATCTCAAATTCTTTTAACGAAATAGTAGTAGACTCAAATCTAGACCTGTATTGCACACCTATAAATTCTCTTAAGCGTAATTTGGCCCAAAATTTCTTTGATAAAATAACCAGCAAAAATTTTGTTACATTATTATCCCTCAATATCGTGTATGCAGATGTCTTTTGTTTTTTATATGTTTTTTTTTCTGTACCAATAGGCGGAGGATTATTATCAGCATCTTTTTTTTAAATATTATTGTTTCTATATTTTGTATAATTAGACTGTAAGCCTTCTTGAAATAAAATAAATAAATAGTTTAGAACTTTAGACAGACTCGGATATCGTAACAAGTGTGCACGGTGCCTAAGTGTCGCTGCGATCGGGATCCGCTCCTAATCTAATTACGGCGCCGGTCCACCGTCTTTGTGTACACAGCCTGTTTATTTCCTTTGCCTTCGACGTTGTGTTTTTAATTCTATTTTTTTCACAGAACTCCAGACCGCTCAAAGGCGAGTTATGAAATTGTTCAACCGTTAATTGTAGACGGCCAGTCGCGAATATTAAAGTGGCCGTGTGCGAGGTCTAGTTAACCTCGCGCACGTTCATGGTGCAGATGCCCGTTTGTCGCAGCCCTAAACTTGTACAAGGATATACTTTATTGCATTTTAAAAGTTTCAGCATCTCGTTAGTGGCAGCAGACAGCTGTATTCATAATCAACAGTTGCTTATTTCGATGTCCGTTGATGCTCAATGCAGCGTGGGTGGTTTAGTAGGCTAAGTTTTTAGTAGCCTACCTTAAAGCAACTGTTATATTAAACTAGCTGTGCCCACGACATCGTCCGCATGGCATTTGCTTTCAAAACCCTCCGATTTTGAAACATTCTTCATTGGTGCTCCGCTCCTATTGGTCTTAGCGTGATGATATATAGCCTATAGCTTTCCTCGATAAGTGGGCTATCCAACACTGAGAGAATTTTTCAAATCCGACCAGTAGTTCCTGAGATTAGCGCGTTCAATCAAACAATATTAGTATATTTGGCTACAACAGTAATACTTACATTTTAAATATCGCGATATCTTTTGAATGAAACGTCCGAATTGAATAATTCAAAAATTTCTAGAAAGGTATTGAATTCGTATTGAATATGGAGTAATTTATTTTGATAAGGATTAATACCAAGGTACAAAATAAAAAGTTTTTGAAGCGACGGCATTTTAATTATTTAAAAAAATAAAAGAAAACACTTATTGTGAGATAACTACAATAGTTAGACATATGGTTACACATATTTTTTGTAGACAATTATATGTTCTGCAAAGTGGTAGTACATTGTTTTGTTCTATAATTAATAGTTTTCGCAGCGCACGCCATGTAAGGATTTTTTCGGATCATTTTTTACACCTTGGGTTACGTTATTGGACTTTTAGTAAGGATCCCCAATTTTTTTGAAAATATAATATAGCCTATAGCCTGCCTCGATAAATGTACTATTCAACACTGAAAGAATTTTTCAAAACCGACCCGCGGTTCCTAAGATTAGCGCGTTTAAACAAACAAACAAACTCTTCAGCTTTATAATATTAGTATAGATTTCATAAAGGTACTTTCTGTCATTTACTATGTTCTGGGTATCTGGTAATGAGGTGTGTAAGAATAAGCCTGAATGGCGCTCTGTTGTTCGTGCCTACCCCGCAAGGGAACTGGCGTGAAGTTATGTATGTATGTATGGGTATCTGGAATCGGCCCCAAAGTGGTCCGTTGTGTATTAATCCCAACACAAGCGTAACTTGCTTAGTTTGGGGATATACAATGTGTCAGTTTGTCTGCCGATTACTATATTATTATTATTAATGACCGGTTATATCTTACTGCTCATTCTTGGCCGGTAAGGCAAGTGAATGTATGGTAAGATATAAGAACAGGCCAGCTTATGTTATTTTTTATTTTTTATTGCAGGAGTATAGCAGACAGGCAAACGGCCCATTTGATGGAAGGCGGTTACCATCGCCTATGGACATTTGCAACACCAAAGGTGCTACAAATGCGCTGCTGATCTCTTAAGGGAGACTGGAACCTGGTCACTAGTGCCGGAACACAACTCAAGGTTGTTATGGCGACATACTTTAGACCAGACCTACTGCATTTATTGCAATAGTTATCTTACCCTACCCTAATAAATTCGGATAAACAAATATTTTTTGGAGAATAGAGGGCGGTCAGTGGGCGGCGCTGGAGGCTGTATTCGCGGTGGAATTTTTTCCGATGATTGGTAATCGGCGAAGTCATTAGGAGAGCTCGCTTTGTTTTTTTATCGGCGGAGGGTAATGGCGCGAAAAATGTCGTTAGTGGACCGACTACAGGCTGAAGGCAGGTGGCAGAGCTGACTCACAGTTTCACTAAAACAGTAAAGGCCTTACTTAAAATTGGTTCTTAAATTTAAAGAGACTGCTCAGCAACTGATTAGTGAAAATACATACATACATAACTTCACGCCAGTTCCCTTGCGCGGTAAGCACGAACAACAGAGAGTTTTTGACATTCATAACTCTTGTCATGCACGCTCGTCTGTTCTTAAGGCTCCTGACATCACCTGCTAGTACTCGATCAATTTGATCATGGAAGGTGTGTGTGTTGTATATCTGTTTAGTCATTCTTTCATCATGCATTCTTTCCACATGCCCAAACCACCGGAGCATTCTTTTCCTTACCTTCACCCCGACACCTTCTTTCAGACCAACTCTCTTTCTTACTTCGGTATTACGAACGCGGTCCGCGAGCGTCACTCCGCAGATTTTGCGCAGTGCTCGCATCTCGACCGCGTTTACTCTACTTTCAATAATTTCCATTTATAATCTATTTAAGTTCAAATATATTGCTGTAGTATAAGCTAAATCAATTAAAGAGTAAACTTTAAATATATCCCAAAAGGTTTGGGCCATAAAGACGGGTTGCGCTTTCGCGCCGACTTCCGAAACTGCCCGTCCGGCCATTATTTCATTACTTAGCCCAATAAAACGAATTAAAACCTAATTAGACGCCGTGATTTTTGAACATTAAAAGAGGGGCGGAATTAATTAGTGGAGGGCAGGCAATGATTTCAGTTCGGCGAGTAATTGCCGCTGAGTCGAGGCCGAGGCAGCGGCAACTCGCGGCCGACGCTAAATAAATCAGCGGACGGCGCAGGGCGCAATTCATAGTCGAGCTAAGGTCCACCTGTACTCTTGGATGATGACAGTTTTGATTCCTTCAACAGATCGAAATAAATATCATTATATATTAACGTGAAGCAAAAACTTTGTACCCCTTTTTACGAAAATTGCACGGACGAAGGACTACGAAATTTCGCACACTTATAGTTTATATAGAGAAGGAGTGCAGAATGCTAATATTTTTTAATTTTAATTATATCATTAACAAAACATTTTTTTTTATGGCAGGAGTTCAGCAGACAGGCAGACGGCCCACTTGATGGAAAGCGGTTACTATCGCCTATGTCCATTTGCGATACCAAAGATGTTACAAATGCGTTGCTGCTCTCTTAAGGGAGACTGGAACCTGGTCACTAATACCGGAACACAACACAAGGTTGTTATGGCGGCGTACTCTAGACCAGGGGTGGTCGCCATCCAGTCGAGCAAATACCCTCCCACCTGTCTGTGGGTTGTTTTGTCGCCTCTTACGACAGGCAGCCCGGCCGCAGGAAATTGTATTCTTTCTCCGTTCCTGCACGGATAACTCATCGGACATTACACACACTACCATGTATTTGACACACATACGCATATACTTATATAATCTTTTGCTTATTGTTAAAGTCAAATCAACAGTGTAGTCTTGGCGAAATCTGTGATTGTAGAAGTATAGTCTTTGACAACAGAACCTTAATAATGTTCAAACTTATAATTTAAATTATTATGGTCGAATTTCGACCACTAGGCGACCACTAGTTCTAATAAATTAGAACTATTATACTGATTTTTCTTAATGTCATATTTCATTAAAAAGAAAATTGTAATGTATTCGGTTTTTTTTTCATTTTTGACTTTTATTTATTTACCAACTATTTTAAATCTATGCTACATTTTTACTAATGTAACTAGGATGCATTTCAAACATATTAATGATTTAGTATTAATATTATGACATGTAGTTAACATTACAGGCCGAATAAGGCAAAATATATCGACACTTATGTTGTATTTTAAGGAAATCTAGACGTTGTCCTACCTTATCACCGTCTAAGACTAGGACGTATTCGATATAAGGTAGACTTTCATGTACTCAACCGAGACAGCTGACATAGAGACGAGACAGAAAACTGTGACACAGGACACTATGAAGAACTGTCGCCTGTCGAGGTATCTGTCTCGCGCTATAAATAATCATAATTAAATCGTATAGAGAATTACATACAAAGCGGAGGTGTCATGTATCATAGTCTCTTGTCTCGGAGGTGATCGATAAAGTCAAAGTTCAAAAACTATGTTAAGGTTTTCTTAAGTTTTCGCGACTTGTATACATAATAAAACTACGTTTTAACGGTTTTAAGCGCGGTAATTTTTATTTGATTTTGGTTTTTCCGACGTTTCGGCCACTTTTCAGTGGCCGTGATCACGGAAGACAAAAATGTCAAGTGTCAACGAGTATTGTTAAAGTTTTATTTAACCTACCGCCAAATTGTTAATTTTAATTATTTAGTTTTAATTTTAAATTAAAATTAAAATTAACAAGTTGGCGGTAGGCTGAATAAAACTTAAACAATACTTGTTGACACTTGACATCTTTGTCTTCCGTGATCACGGCCCCTAAAAAGTGGCCGAAACGTCGGAAAAACCAAAATCAAATAAAAGTTACCGCGCTTAAAACCGTTAAAACGTAGTTTTATTATATGTTAAGGTTGTTTGTATTTCTTCGACTGTAATTCGTAGGTTAGAAGTAATGACATCAATAGGAAAAAAAATGTATTTTAATGCGTCTTACATAGTACGAGTCATTAACAACAAAAAAAAAACAACTGTACGAAAAATAAGAGATACCCATCAAAACTATTTGGATTAAAACTATAAATATTGTTACAACTTGGCCAAAATTCCACGAAGCATATCAGCCTGCCATAAAGTAGAGTTTAAAATTTGCAATTAGACAATAGCCTATTGCTATTGTATTTGTTTATGGCCGTCGAAGCTTGCCAGGTGTGCGGGATTAACTCGGCGAACGCGATCCTTTGTTTTATTATACAGTTTAGTATAAAACAATGCCCGAACGGAGGGGTGGGGCAGTCAAGCGACGACTACGATACGAGTAAGACGTGTGTAGTACTTTCATCTAACGATATAGTGACGGACTATTCGCGTGTAAATAAATCGTGCAGTTTATACAGCGTGAACTGGTTGCATCTAGTGTTATTTGTACAGTTCTAAGAAACTCTATAGTAAATCCATCGGCATTTATTTTAATTCGAGTCTTGTAGCTCGTAACAATATATTAAAATTTTATTGGAAATCGCTAATTGCTTGTAACTTAATTGATTCGAAGAAGTCTTGGAAAAATTTCTTAGTGAGAGGCCAGACTCGCTTTGAAGAGGAGCAGGTCTTATTGAATCAACGGATGAATTATTCTGTTTGTCAGAGTTTTTAACCCCCTGCGATCTCCATCCCCAAGGTAGACTGTAATTATTTGGACTGCGGAAAGCTTTGCGGGGAATTAGCTCGATTCGTTAAATCAAAGATAAATAGGTAAATATTTTTTTCATTGCATTATCTTTGTGTGGTGTTACTTAACTGAAATCTTATATATATAAAAATGAATCCCTATTTCCCTCGGTCACGCGATCACGCGTGAACGGCTGGACCGATGTCGCTAATTCTTTTTTTGTTGTGTTTCGTATTGTCAGGAGAAGGTTCTGCGGAGTGACGCTCGCGGACCGCGTTCGTAATACCGAAGTAAGAAAGAGAGTTGGTCTGAAAGAGAGTGTCGGGGTGAATGTAAGGAAAGGAATGCTCCGGTGGTTCGGGCATGTGGAAAGAATGACTAAACAGATATACAATGCAAAAGTGGATGGATGCAGAAGTCGTGGAAGGCCACGACACGCCTTCCATGATCAAATTGATCGTGTACTAGCGGAAGGTGATGTCAGGAGCCTTAAGAACAGACGAGCGTGCATGACAAAAGTTATGAATGTCAAAGAAGCAAGTGAGGTGTGTAAGTATAAGCCTAAATGGCGCTCTGTTGTTCGTACCGACCCCGCAAAGGAACTGGCGTGAAGTTATGTATGTATGTATGTAGGAGAAGGTTCTTATGAAAGAAAAATTTAAGAATACTTAACTACCATATAAAATTATTTCTAATCTAACCTTAGCGATTTGGACAATATAAACTTTTTTAATGTAACCTTATGACATTTGACATAGAATTGACAGAATGCGTGCTGCAAATATCTTCAAAGAGGGTGTAATAAAACTGAATATCGCGAATTTGAAATATATAAATATAAGTTACAAGCTGACCCGACAGACGTCCTGTCTTCACTATGAATATTGAATTCGATTAATTATAATTAATAAAAAAAAACCCAAATTCAATATTCATAGTTAAGACAGGACAATGTCTGTCGGATCGGCTAGTAATTTATATAATACTTGCTGTTCCCGCGACATCGACCGCGTAAAATTTGCTTTTAAAACCCTCCGATTTTGAAACATTCTTCATTGGTCCTTTGCTCCTATTGGTCTTAGCGTGATGATATATAGCCTATAGCTTTCCTCGATAAATAGGCTATGCAACACTGAAAGAATTTTTCAAATCAGACCAGTAGTTCCTGAGATTAGCACGTTAGAAAAAATACAATTTCTTGCGTTGGGGCGGCCTGTCGTAAGAGGTGACAAAACATCTCTTAGCCAGGTGGTAGGGCATTTGCCCGACTGGATGGCTACCACCCCTAGTCTAGAGTATGCCGTCATAACAACTTTGAGTTGCGTTTCGGCATTAGTGACCAGGTTCCAGTCTCCCTTTAGATGTGTTGCGTATGTCCATAGGCGTTGGTAGTCGCTTTCCACCAGTGGGTCGCCTGTCTGTCTGCTGAACTGATGCATTAAAAAAAAACACAAGCTCAATGTCCACAGTGACTCCAGGGCCCCGATTTTGCTATTACAATATCGTCAGAATGGTCGTCCACTGGCGACATAATGGTTATTTTTGTATGAAAAAATAGTCATTATGACGCCAGTGGTCAATTAGGACCCAGGTAAGATCCCGGTCAAACCATCAAGAAAGTGTAATTTGGTCTAGTGTGAATGTTAATTGAATTGACTGCATTCTATCTATTTCGAGCGATCCATAACAGTTTGGCAGAACATGAAAAAAATAATTGAAGGCAATATACTTTTCTTGATTAAACTTTTTTCATAAACTACAGATAAAGTCTTGGCTGGACCCCAGTATAATACAATTAATACATATACATAACATCACGCCAGTTCCCTTGCGGGGTAGGGACGAACAACAGAGCGCCATTCAGGCTTATTCTTACACACCTCACTCGCTTCTTTGACATTCATAACTCTTGTCATGCACGCTCGTCTGTTCTTAAGGCTCCTGACATCACCTTCTGCTAGTACACGATCAATTAATATTGGCATATAATAAAACTTCTATTTAATACAATCAATATAAATTATTATTACATGTATGAATAATAATTTTAAAAAACTTTAATTCAATAGTAGATTATGGAAATTTGTTCCAAATAAACAGAAAATTTCTGAGGAATTGACTTAGTTCACTCATTAATTATTTCAAATTGAATTTGGCCCGTTCCGTTATTGGCGGCGGACTCATAAACACCTTAATTCTCATTAAGAAACGGCCGTCACAAAGGAAACAGATTGAACGGGTTAAGTGTGGAGTAAAGAACAGTAGACTCACTTTAAAGAGTCGAAAAGTAACGCTGTAGTAAGTGAGTGTCGGGGTGAAGGTAAGGAAAGTAATGCTCCGGTGGTTCGGGCATGTGGAAATAATGACTAAACAGATATACAATGCAAAAGTGGATGGATGCAGAAGTCGTGGAAGGCCACGACACACCTTCCATGATCAAATTGATCGTGTACTAGCGGAGGGTGATGTCAGGAGCCTTAAGAACAGACGAGCGTGCATGACAAGAGTTATGAATGTCAAAGAAGCAAGTGAGGTGTGTAAGAATGGGCCTAAATGGCGCTCTGTTGTTCGTGCCTACCCCGCAAGGGAACTGGCGTGAAGTTATGTATGTATGAGAAGTAGACATTCTGTGGTAGCTTAGCGTGTAATGCTCTTGGGTCTTAATTCGAATTTAAGAAAAAGACGTAGATTCGAATCCCGGCATGAAAGCATGAACCACACAAGCAGTTTTCTGAACCTAATTGTTGCAATTGCCACATGTTGACGGCGAGGAAAAATATCGTGATTAAATGTGCATATCGATATAAGAAAGAAAGAAAGAAGGAAAATATTGTTTATTTAGAGTTATTTAAAATTATTAAAGTATACATAAGCAGTTTAATAAAAGCCAAAACTTAACTAACTCTAAACAGGCCCTAACGCAGCAAATGCTGGTTGATAACAACCAACGCTGGTCTTCCGTTAGTGCCAAGCAGTGACGTCACCTTCACAGAAGAAAAACTAACTAATGAACATTTATAGATAAGAGCTCATAACACACGTAATCGACTCTTCAGGTGGTCAGAATTTTAATGCCTTTCTTGGACAACAAATAAGTGAGTAGCTATGGCGACCAAGCGGGGTCACATAGTATTCTGGGCACCTTAGCCATAGAGACGGTGACATGGGTTCAGTTCAACATATAGTCTTAAGGGACTATAGATAAATTAAAATGAAGATGAATGTATTAATTTCAAAATTGAATTATACAGATTATTTATTGTGTCATGAATCTACCACCGCTGTGGGATTCGAAGACGCATTCCAACTCGGTAGCCAGGCCACACATTATCTTTTTTAAATTTATAAACCTGATATTGTAAATGTCAGTGTCAAAATATAGTGAGAAGAGGTAGTCCATGAATAAACGACGTAAGACTGTTCTAAGGAAGTTTGTTTTGCTTTTCTTCAAACAAAACCCACAACTTTATGGAGGCTCGTGCCAGGATCGTGCCAGGATCATACCAGGATCATGTAAGAATCCTGCGAAGCATTGTTTTAACGTGAGTTTTGATCTGAAGATTACGAAACAACCTCGAAATTAAAATTGAAGACGAGTCATTGTGTGCTGTTTTACCGACACTAATTTGCATAATGATACCAGCGCATAAAATTTCCCAGAATTTGGAATAAAGACTATTATTTTTCTTTTATGAAGACGTTTTATGAATTGGTTATTTTTTACGACTGAAAGACTTACAACCAATCATACAAGATGCCACCGAAGAAAAATAAAGATATCGAAGACTCAGATAGTAATTGTTCAGAAGCTGGTTACAGAGTACGAATTTCATTTAGCGACTTGGAAAAATCAATGACACCGTTCACAGGCGATGATACCTACCCTATTACGAATTGGCTGACCGATTTTAATGACACTGCAAATTTAATGGAATGGAATAATCTTGAAAAACTTATTTACGCGAAGAGACTGCTTTCAGGTACAGCTAAATTATTTTTACGATCGCTAGGCTCTATTACGTCATGGGATACATTAAAAGAATCTTTATTAGAAGAATTTGGTTCGAAATTAAATAGTGCTAGCATTCACAAGAAATTAGCATCACGCAAAATGAAACCGGATGAGACATATCAACAGTATTTTTTACATATGAAAGAACTGGCGTTGCATGGAAATTTAGAAGATGAGGCACTTATTGAATATGTTATTGATGGAATTCGTGATTCTGAAATAAATAAGGCCATTCTTTACGGAGCCACTGATATCAAACAATTTAGAAAGAAACTTGAAGTATATGCACAGATTAAAGAACACAAGATGCAACAAAGACCTATTCAGATGACAACCGGACGTAAAAATCATACCATCAAAAGATGCTACAATTGTGGTGAAACTGATCACCAATCACCAGCTTGTACTAAAGGTATAAAATGCTTCAAATGTAATGGATATGGACATAAGTCAAAAGAATGCCAAAGTTCTACAAATAAGACACTGAAAATTCAAGATGAGAAAGTTAGTACAGATGTTGTTAAGCCATATAAAGAAGCGAAAATTAACGGAGTTACAGTTAAAACCTTTATTGATACTGGAAGCGATGCGAATTTGATTTGTGAGAGTTATTACAAACAAAATTTTCTCGAGAATAATGATTATAATATTAAAGATACTCTCAAATTATCAGGAATAGCCGAGTACGAAGTTTGCACGAAGGGATCTTTTATGGCAAAAGTTGAAATAGACAACGTTCATTTTGAAACCTTGATGCATGTTATCGACGATGATGTAATACCTGTTAATGTCATACTTGGAAACCCGATATTAAAAGACGTTGAAATTATTTTCTCTGCCGACGGGATCTCTGTAAAAAGAATATTACACCTTACACAAATTAATGACTACGAAGAAGAATTTGATGAGAAATATGATATCAAGAAGCTGAAATATAAAGACAAGATTAAACATTTATTGGATAATTACAATAACTTGAAGACTAGAAAGAAGGAATCAAATGTTAAATTGAAAATCATACTTACTGATGAAGATCCTATACACCAGACTCCACGAAGGCTGTCACCACTAGAAAAGGACATAGTTAATAAACAGATACAAGGATGGTTAGATCAAGAAGTAATAAAACCTAGTAAATCGGAATATGCAAGCCCTATCGTGTTAGCGAAAAAGAAAAATGGAAGCTACAGATTATGTATAGATTTTAGAAAGCTAAATAAGAAGATTATAAAGGAAAGATATCCACTTCCACTCATCGAGGATCAAGTAGACAAATTGAAAGAAGCAATACTATTTACATCACTTGACTTGGAGAATGGAGTTTTATGTAAAGCTGAAAAATTTTAGAAAAAGAGTCATATGAAAATGTAACTAACCTGATTGTTGTACCTAAAAAGATGCAGAATGAAATAATAAGAAAATGTCATGAAAAGGGTCATTTTGGAATTTTGAAAACTGAGGAATTAATTAATAGAGATTACTACATAGATAATTGTAAAGAAAAATTTGAAATTCAACGATTAGAACTTATAGAAAGGCGAGGCAAAATATTCAGAAAATTCAGGAAGAAAATAGGAAAGTTTATAATAAAAAGAGAACACAAGCTATACAGTACGAAATTGGAGATTTAGTTGCGATTAAGAGAACACAATTTGTACAAGGATATAAGTTAAACCCGAAATATTTAGGACCATATAAAATTATAGAGAAGAAGAAAAATGACAGATACGTTGTAAGGAAAATTGGCAATGGCGAAGGACCTATGAATACCACCAGTTCAGCAGATTTGATGAAACCCTGGTCCAATGGCGATGAAGATGAAGTATCACATTCATCTGGGTCAGATGAATAATGCAGGATAGCCGTGTGGGATTCGAAGACGCATTCCAACTCGGTAGCCAGGCCACACATTATGTTTTTTAAATTTATAAACCTGATATTGTAAAAGTCAGTGTCAAAATATAGTGAGAAGAGGTAGTCCATGAATAAACGACGTAAGACTGTTCTAAGGAAGTTTGTTTTGCTTTTCTTCAAACAAAGGAAAATGGCGAGGTGTTCCGGAAAATGAGTTCTGTGAAAAACGTTTATAATGATTACGGTCTATAAAACTTAATTACGGAAACGATATTTTTGGATTTTTCACTTTATTATCATTATTATATTAATACGTGAAGCAAAAACTTTGTACCCATTTTTACGAAAATTGCGCGGACGGAGGAGTATGAAATTTCGCACACTTATAGTTCATATAGAGAAGGACTGCAGAATGCTAATTGTTTTTTTTTAAGTATGTATAAAAAAACATTACACACACTACCATGTATTTGACACACACACGCATATATTCTTTTGTTTATTGTTAAAGTCCAATTAACAGTGTAGCCTTGGCGAAATTTGTGATTATAAAAGTCTTTGACAACAGAACCTTAATAATGTTCAAACTTATAATTTAAATTAATTATGGTTGAATTTCAACCACTGGGCGACCACTAGTTCTAATAAATAATACTTTTTATAGTGATTTTTCTTAATGTCATATTTCATTTTTTTTTTGTAATGTACTCGGTTTTTTTTTTCTATTTTTGAGTTTTATTTATTTACTAACTATTTTAAATCTATGCTACATTTTTACTAATGTAATTAAGATGCATTTCAAACATATTAACGATTTAGTTATACATATACTATTTTGTTTATTGTTAAAGTTAAATTAAGCTTTGGCGAAATCTGTGATTATAGAACTCTTTGACAACAGAGCCTTAATAACGTTCAAACTTATAATTTTAATTAATTATGGTCGAATTTCGACCACTAGGCGACCACTAGTATGTATAATATTATCAAATTCAAAAAAAGAAAGTCTTTTGTTTCTGACATTTTTTGTGCTCTCTGTCACAACATGTCATTTGGTGCATGCGCGGATCCAAAGATAAAACAACCCCGGGATTTTGCGCACACACGAAACCGCTGAAGAAAATAGTATGATTTTGTTGCCTTCATTTGTTGTGTAAGTATTTTTTGAATTATAATAAATAAATACTGTACTAACAGTATTTAATCTGTACAAGAAAACGTCACTGTCATAGTGTTTGACAGTAATGACAGGTTACTTATCACCGACCTCCTTGCCTCCTTCTACGACCGAACACAGAGACATATTAACCATTGCTAATTCTAAGATTTATGTTAAAATAATAATTAAGAGCTACTTACTGTATAAATAATATTAAAATAAACGTAATAAGTAAAATAATAAAAAGTGTTTCAACAAACAAACAAACGACAATACTAATACAATAGACGATTATAGAGACTCACCCAACACTCCGTCGAAGAACGTCCATCTTCACTTTATAAGTATATGTCTTGCAAATATCTTGAAATCAGCTTAATCAATCATTCAAACAATAAAAATCACTGTTGAGTGCAGCCGCCATTTAGTTTGTATCAATAATTCACTGCACTTGCCAAAAAACTTATTATTTCTTACATGTTCTATTTAACACCGCAAACGAATTCCGACGACACAATGGCGGCATCCTCGTGACGTATGTCATAATTAGAGAGAACACAGAGATAGATATACATACGTACCAGCATACCAAAAGAGAAGGAAATATGTATGCATCAAGAATATGTACTGAAATATGAACAAGAGATAGTGTCACCATGACTCAAAAACCATCGTTCAGCATTGAATAATAAACCCTTGGTGTTATTATTCAAAACTACGATTTGTTTTACAACTCTTGTGCAGATATTACAATATTAAAAAAAGAAGCCAGGTGGTAGGGTATTTGCCCGACTGGATGGGTACCACCCCTGGTCTAGAGTATGCCGCCATAACAACCTTGAGTTGTGTTCCGGCATTAATGACCAGGTTGTAGTCACCCTTAAGAGAGCAGCTGCGCATTTGTAGCCTTTATTGTTGCAAATGTCCATAGGCGATGGTAACCGCTTTCCATCATATGGGCCGTCTGTCTGCTGAACTCATGCAATAAAAAAAAGAAATTAGATTGAGTTAAAAATTGATTAGAGAAAGGAGGGATTATGAATATCTTATTAAAAGTTTTTGTTCCGCCAACTTTGATTCAAGACGCAGAGTTCCCAAGATCTTTGGGCCGGTATTTAATTGTGAAGTAATAGAGCAAGGGCCGGCTGGGGGCCCACCTTGTAATTCGGCCATAATCAATCTGCACCCACTCCAAGCAAATTAGTTTTGATATTTAAATTGCTTCCACCGCCAGCTATCGGCGAGGCGCCTTTATAAATCAAGACATACCTACTTTTTGTTGAAAAATTGCACATCGTGCAAGTCTTATCTATACAGATAGATGAAATGGAAGTGTCTGTTTGTAATGTCAAAATAAAAAAAACTTCGTTTAAAAAAACCGACTTCAAAAACGAAAAAACTAAAAAGTATAAAATAACTTATTTCTAAGGCTATTATTATTAATATATATTATCTAAAACATCTTAAAGTCGGTGCTAAGTAATTTTCAAAAAAATATAGTAATTTTTATGTTTTACTTTGCACCGACTTCAAACTTAAAATGAAAACTACTGGGCCAAATTATGTTAAATTTTTAGGGGACCAAATGGCAGCTATTCTGCGTCGAACAAAAAAAGAATCACGTAAATCGGATCATAAATCTCGGAGTAATCGGTGAACATACATAAAAAAAAAACAAAAAAAAAGATCCCGACGAATTGAGAACCACCTTCTTTTTTTGAAGTCGGTTAATAAAGAAAATAAAAACAAAACAAAAATAAAAGCACCTCTCTTATCACACGATGGAAGAGAGGCGATTAAAAGAACCCCCAAAGCCAAGCGATTAAAGACATAAGAATTTTAAGATTGACAAATAATATAATAAAGCATCGTAACGTCTAAAAGGTCCCTTTTAAAAGGCCAACTCAAAGATTGATTCCTTCTTCCGAACTACAAGTTAGCAAATGGCCCTTTATTAGTGATGTACCTTTTTAGAATACAAGCACTCAATATCGATATATCTGTTATGCGTAATCGATAGCACGTACCACTAATAGTCGGTTACTAATCTGACAATTCGTTTGCTTGCGTCACCATTGTAGAAAGACATTACTTGTATGAAGCTTACGTCAAGTTTTAACCAGTCGTAAGGTAATTGTAGTTTTAGTCTAGAACTAGTATACATACATACATACATCACTTCACGCCAGTTCCCTTGCGGGGTAGGCACGAACAAGAGAGCGCCATTTAGGCCCATTCTTACACACCTCACTTGCTTCTTTGACATTCATAACTCTTGTCATGCACGCTCGTCTGTTCTTAAGGCTCCTGACACCACCCTCCGCTAGTACACGATCAATTCGATCATGGAAGGTGTGTCGTGGCCTTCCGCGACTTTTGCATCCATCCACTTTTGCATTGTATATCTGTTTAGTCATTCTTTCATCATGCATAGAACTAGTATAGCATTCGCGAATTATAGTGCCAAAGTTGACGAGTTTATGAGGGGATATGAAATACATTAATTCGAGTATAATGTAACGAGCACAGTATATAGTCCGGATTTAACTCAGAAGATATAAAAATGAATGTATTTATATCAAAGTTGAATCTAACAGTTTACGTTTTGAAAATCATGAAGTTACCATTGTTTCTAAAATATTTTTTGATACTGTTAAAGGGGAAAAAGCTGTACAAAGAATTCCTCAGTAACACGTTATCTTTACATTTAATAATAGAATATGCCCGCGACTTCATCCACGCTTGATTCTAAATTCCCGCTGGATACCCAGGACAAAAGTATTGCAGCATTTAAAAATGAATGCAAGCTATCATTTTAGTAGAAACTCTGTCGGAATGCGGGACTCCCGGCATAAAAAATACCACACACTTTATTACATAACTAGCTGTGCCCGCGATGTCGTCCGCGTGGAATTTGTTTTCAAAACCCCCCAACTTTGAAATATTCTTCATTGCTGCTCCGCTTCTATTGGTGTTAGCGTGATGATATATATAGCCTATAGCAATTTTCGATAAATGGGCTATCTAACACTGAAAGAATTTTTCAAATCAGACCAGTAGTTCCTGAGATTAGCGCGTTCAAACAAACAAACTCTTCAGCTTTATATATAAGTATAAGAAGTATAAGATAAGGACATTTGCTATCGATCAGTAAAAAACACAGTGGAATTATTTTTTTTAATCTGGCCAGTTTATATACTTATATTATTCCTTGAAAAATTCCCACGCGGATTTCCAGGAGAAAAAGTAGCGCCGGTTTTAAGTCTAAGAATTTTCTGTCGATTATCGAAAACCGCAAAGAAATCGGTCCAGTAGTTTTTACGTGAATCCCGAACAAACAGACAAACCGACAAGATATCTTTAAAATTCCATCATGTTCTCCGTCGTTTATATAGTCTATGCTTGTGATGTATGAATATTTAATTTTTGTTCTGTGTAATGTAAGGTAGTTTACGGACAATTGAGTGCTGTATCAACGAACAGTTTATTTCATTTGTGTATCAGTCTATCATTAAATAGCAAGATATAACAAGTTACTGTCTGAATATTTATCTATACATATAAAAATCAATTGCTGTTCGTTAGTCTAGCTAAAACTCGAGAACGGCTAGACTGATTTGGCTAATTAAAAGGTGAGTAAAAGGTGAGTAAATATGAAAAAAATGCTTGGAATATAGTAAAAACAACAGTTTCGCTTTCCCTTAGTAACTATTCCTACCTGTCAAACATTTGATGTTCGTCCCGTCGTTTAGAAATCAATTAAATTTAAAAGTCGTTCAGAAATCAAATTAAATTTAAAAGTGAAGTTTCTTTTTCATTTTTTTGGTTTTGAACGTCAAACGTTTGATGTTCGTTCCGGTTAAGTTTTGACCACATTTTTTGCTAAAGTTGAAACATTCTTCAATTATCATTCAGCTTTTATTGATTCTGATGCGGTACGAAGTTTGCCGAGTCAGCTAGTCAATGATAAATCGATATCGATATTCTACTCGGTAGCAAGTATTCGATAAGAGTAATAATCGACTCGTACCCATCTCTATTCATTCGTTTGATCGGGTTATTTCACAAGATAAGTCCGTTAATTGCCTTCGCGACACAGGTTGCTCATTCTTCGGAATATTGATCTTCCTTTAAGGTTTTTGTGTGTCTTCCTAAAGGGCTTGTTAAACGGCTCCTGTTTTTAATTGAACTTTCAAAGTTCACTTCAAAGACGCCGTTGAGATTGGAGTTATTGTTGCTTGCTATCTCGGTTGGTTTAGTAAAGGCCTTTGAATTAATAATTGGATAGATGACATAATAATATGTTACAATGAATTCTAAATTTATATTTATATAATCTTTTGCCAGCGGCTTCTGTACATCATCCCATGATAAAAAATAGCCTATGTACTATACCAGTAATGTTCTTCAATAATTCTTTCACGGTTAAGGCTGTCCAACTTTGGAATTCATTGCCTGTTGCTGTCAGACAAGCAAAATCCCTAATAACATTTAAGAACTTAGTCAGGAAATTCTATCTGCAATATAATGATATGTAATTTTATATAATTAGTAGATATTATATTGCATATAGTTATATGTTTATTATGTTTAAGCAGTTGCATATTATCACCATATCTTGTATATGTTTATAACTTATGTGTATATTTGTATATATAGTATAGTTATATATTTATTATTAAAATGTAAATGATCGTACAATAATTATGTATACCACCGTCGCCACTCCTAATCAGAATATTCTTGCCACGGGTTGTCTGGAAGAGATCGCTTTTTAGCGATAAGACCGCCCTTTGTACCCAACTAGACTAATACTAGTTCTTAATTTTTCTGTAATGGTGTACAATAAAGTGTTATCTATCTATCTATACTAGATTATACTTTATCTTTGTGCCAAATTTTATCTAGATCCGTTCAGCCATTCTGGGGTGATTGAACAACAAACATCCATCCAAACTTTCGCATTTGTAATATTATTACGTGCGAGCGGGGGAACGTACTTAGGATTGGAAGTAAACACCTAGTTTTGTTTCAAATAAATGCTTTTATTGACTTACACAGCCGTGCATGATTCTTCTCTGCAGGGTTATCCCTTCATGCACAACTAATGACGCTCTGCCTCGACGATGAGATGTCTAACTCACAACACCGTCACCGATATTGCGTAGACCACCTCCTGCTGAGGCGGTGCTCTCCTCTTGAACTAAGCTAAACTCCTCCTTCACTGAATTGCCCACTAAACTCGTCGTGGTCTTCTTTTTTTTTATTGCAGGAGCTCAGCAGACAGGCAGACGGCCCACTTGATGGAAAGCGCTTACCATCACCTATGGACATTTGCAACACCAAAGGTGCTACAAATGCGCTGCTGCTCTTTAAGGGAGACTGGAACCTGATCACTAATGCAGGAACACAACTCAAGGTTGTTATGGCGACATACTTTAGGCCAGGGATGGTAGCCATCCAGTCGGGCAAATGCCCTACCACCTGGCTGTGGGTTGTTTTGTCGCCTCTTACGATTGGCCTCCCGGCCGCCGGAAATTGTATTCTTTCTCCGTTCCTGCACGGATAATAATTAGAAGAAAATCAATAATGTGATGATAATGCACCATACAAAAGTCCTTATCAAACTACTTATCCATCTAAAGGTTGTCTGGAAGAAACGCTAACGGCGATGAGGCCGGCTTTTGTCCAGTTAATTATTATTTCTGTACACCGTATAGCACATAACAAAGCATATTATTCATTTATATATTTCTACACATTATGAGTAAATGTTTTTCACCTGTTCTTCTACTTAATTAAAATAATTTATTAAGGATAAAAATAACGCGAACCAGACGACAATAATAAGCAGTTAGACAGTGAGTAACAACTAAATAATAAATTATAACACCACACAAAGTCACAAACACATAACTAACAATAAAACTTATACACATACTTAAACCTACGCGCACTACCATCGCATTGCATTACGCGCACACTCCACAAACAAACCAAGACACACAAAGAGCCTAAAAATTAATAACCCAGGCACAGAAAAGAAAAAAACAACACACATGGCACTAGATACGACTATATATAAGTATAGATATAAGGCCAACACTGTACATGCACTTCCTCACAATACCAGCATGTAACAGATACACTCTACATTAGTATAAGTTGAGTATTAAAATTAGAATAAATTAATATAATAAGTTATTCTTAAGGTACACCAAAACAGAAAAATTACTACATATAATGTCACATACACTAACAAAAACAAACAATAAGCGTGTATGGAGTCTCAAATTTTTCATAGAAATTAAGTATTAAAAAAGGGTACGGAACTCGAGTCCGTAGCGATATATATAATAATAATAAAAAAAGCAGTTAGACAGGAAAATAATGAAAGATAATGTCTAGTGCGCTAACAAAACAATCGCTTGTTACGCCACCAAACCGCAATTTGGTACTACTATTATACTATTCATTTCTAAAAATATATATGGAAATACCTTGTTTTGTAAAAACATTTAGAAACAATTAATTACCTTTGTATTGATTTGTGCGGTTTCATTATTCATGTATTAGTATTACTGTAACTACTGTTAATTGTTTTTATATACATATATACGAATATTAAAGATTTTTCTCTTTTTTTTATTGCAGGAGATCAGCAGACAGGCAGACGGCCCACTTGATGGAAAGCGGTTACCATCGCCTATGGACATCTGCAACAGCAAAGTTGCTACAAATGCACTGCTGCTCTCTTAAGGGAGACTGGAACACAACTCAAGGTTGTTATAGCGACATACATTAGACCAGGGGTGGTAGCCATCCAGTCGGGCAAATGCCCTACCACCTGGCTGTGGGTTGTTAAGTCGCCTCTTACAACAGGCCGCCCGGCCGCAGGAAATTGTATTCTCTCTCCGTTCCTGCACGGATAAGTCTTACCATTAAAATATGCACTTTCTTCTTCAACCGGCAAATGTGCTAGTATAAACGAGTTATGAAGTGTTAGAATTGTATTAAATAATGCGTGCTGGAATGGAGATAGAATTATATTTCAGAGGTTCGGCGGCCTGTCGTAAGAGCTGATAAAATAGCCCACAATCAGATGCCATACTAACAGGCGGTTTAGAATCGCTTAGACTTCAGAGAGTCTGCGTATTCTACCGCCTGTACAACGGAGAGCGTTCCGAACAATTATTTGATCTGGTGCTAACACCTCATTTTTACAACCGCACCGCTCGTTATCGACGGGGTGTTCACCCCCATTGCCTGCAGCTCCAACGCTCGACTACGCAACGGTTCTTTAGGACATGTATTCCGCGTACAAAAAGGATCTGGAGGGAACTTCCCGCCGAGGTATTCCCTCTGCGCTAGACATAGGGTCGTTTAAGAAGGGCGTTATAACATTTCTAAGAGGCCTGCAACGCGTTGCCAATGCCCCTGGTATTGCAAGCGTCCATAGGCGGCGGTAACCACCTTCTATCAAGTGGGCCGTACGCCTGTTTGCCTGCTTAAAATTAGGCCCCGTCTACATGGCCATCAACTTTTTTTTAGATGACTGAATGAATTACTTTTTGAAGAATTAATGGAGTTGTAGCAAACAATGCATACTTAATAAGACCAAGACAATAAAAGAAAAGAAAAATAATGTTATAGTTATAATAATGACATGACGTGCTAAAATGTTATGCTGCAATATGTCTCCATAAATTCCTTAGAAGTTTGAAGCTGAGATATTATAATGTAGATAGAAGACGACTTTTATATATATATATATATAATCTAATATATATATATCTTCTAGGCGCTAAGAACCTCAGCCAGAAGGCCCAGCTCGCCGTACACAACGCGGTGCTGGTACCTACGCTCACGTATGGAAGCGAGAGTTGGGTATGGAAGAAAGAGCATGAAAGTAGAGTAAACGCGGTCGAGATGCGAGCACTGCGCAAAATCTGTGGAGTGACGCTCGCGGACCGCGTTCGTAATACCGAAGTAAGAAAGAGAGTTGGTCTGAAAGAGAGTGTCGGGGTGAAGGTAAGGAAAGGAATGCTCCGGTGGTTCGGGCATGTGGAAAGAATGCATGATGAAAGAATGACTAAACAGATATACAATGCAAAAGTGGATGGATGCAGAAGTCGTGGAAGGCCACGACACACCTTCCATGATCAAATTGATCGTGTACTAGCAGAAGGTGATGTCAGGAGCCTTAAGAACAGACGAGCTTGCATGACAAGAGTTATGAATGTCAAAGAGGCAAGTGAGGTGTGTAAGAATAAGCCTAAATGGCACTCTGTTGTTCGTGCCTACCCCGCGAGGGAACTGGCGTGAAGTTATGTATGTATGTATGTATATATATATAAGATATAAAAACCGAATTAAGTGTTTATGTAAGTAAAATAAAGCTTTTAGAAAATCTAGCTTTTAAAATATTTTTTTTATGTACATACATACATAAATACATAACTTCACGCCAGTTCCCTTGAGGGGTAGGCACGAACAACAGAGTGCCATTTAGGCTTATTCTTACACACCTCACTTGCCTCTTTGACATTCATAACTCTTGTCATGCAAGCTCGTCTGTTCTTAAGGCTTCTGACATCACTTTCTGCTAGTACACGATCAATTTGATCATGGAAGGTGTGTCGTGGCCTTCCACGACTTCTGCATCCATCCACTCTTTTAAAATATTTTTTTTTGTCTTTTATATATAAATTTTTGAATAGGAATAAGTACACATAATATAATAATTAATCGTTCTTTTTAGAAGCTTTTTACGTACAATACTTTAATCTATATGTATAAAAGAATGTCGTGTTAGTTACACTATTTATAACTCAAAAACGGCTAAACCGATTTGGCTGAAAATTGGTGGGGAGGTAGCTTAGAACCAGGAGACGGACATAGGATACTTTTTATCCCGTTGGAACATGTAGGTGGAGCTGAGATCGGGTTCTAGAATCCTCCTAATCACTTGGACCGATTTTGGTGATTTTGTTTTTGTGTTTGAGTGGGTTCCCGGATGGTTTAAATCCACAATTGGAACCGGTAGGTGGCGCTGGGATCGGGTTCTAGATTTTCATTTTTTTAGAGCAAGACAACATCTGCCGGGGCCGCTAGTTATAATATAAAACTCTGAGTTGAGTTATAAATGTGTCTCATCATTCCTCTTTCCTTCCGCCGTCTTCCACAAAGAAACCTTTGTCATAAGGTGTACTTGGTTATTCTTTTACTTAGTTCACTGCAACAAAATTAAAAAAGAAAAATGTATTGTAAGACGTTGAATGAGGCGCAGCCCAACTGCAGGACTGGAATAAGACTCTTCAGTTATATTTTTTCATTTATATACATACAAAACTTCACGCCAGTTCCCTTGCGGGGTAGGCACGAACAACAGAGCGACATTCAGGCTTATTCTTACACACCTCACTTGCTTCTTTGACATTCATAGCTCTTGTCATACACGCTCGTCTGTTCTTAAGGCTCTTGACAATTTTGTCATTTAAAGCAGCCTTATTATACGAGACAATTGTAAGCCTTATCAGCTCCCTTATTCATAATCGCTATACGCGGTATACAGGCTTGTTTAAATTTATAATAGCATTTAGCATTGAGTTATTAACTAGAAAGTAACCCTAGCTAGCTAACCAAGGAAGGTGTTTGTAAGAAAGTTAGTTTTAGATTTAATTTAATACAAATGGATACCAGCTGCAGCAATGGGAGGGATATTAATATTCTTCGAACTTAAAATCATATAATATAATAAATCTTTATTGATTACTAGCTGTGCCCGCGACGTCGTCCGCCTGGAATTTGGTTTCAAAATCCTCCGATTTTGAAACATTCTTCATTGGTGCTCCGCTCCTATTGGTCTTAGCGTGATGATATATAGCCTATAGCCTTCCTCGATAAATGGGCTATCCAACACTAAGAATTTTTCAAATCAGACCAGTAGTTCCGGAGATTAGCGCGTTCAATCAAACATACTTACATACATACATAACTTTACGCCAGTTCTCTTGCGAGGTAGGCACGAACAACAGAGCGCCATTTAGGCTTATTCTAACACACCTCACTTGCTTCTTTGACAAGTGAGGTGTATAAGAATTTATTTATTTATTATTACATTTACAAACACCTTTTAATCAAACAATATTAGTTTATTTGGCTACAACACTAATACTTACATTTTAAATATCGCGATATCTTTTGAATGAAACGTCCGAATTGAATAATTCAAAAAGTTCTAGAAAGGTATTGAATTCGTCTTGAATATGAAGTAATTTCTTTGATAAGGATTAATACCAAAATGCAAAATAAAAAGTTTTTGAAGCGACGGCATTTTAATTATTTAAAAAAATAAAAGAAAACACTTATTGTGAGATAACTACAATAGTTAGACATATGTTTAGGCGATATTTTTTGTAGACAATTATATGTTCTGCAAAGTGGTACTACCTTCTTTTGTTGTATAATCAATAGTTTTCGCAGCGCACGCCGTGTAAGGATTTTTTCGGGTCATTTTTTTACACCTTGGGTTACATTATTGGACTTTTAGTAAGGATTCCTAACTTTTTGAAAATATAATATAGCCTATAGCCTTCCTCGATAAATGTACTATGCAAAACTGAAAGAATTTTTCAAATCGGACCAGCGGTTCCTGATATTAGCGCGTTGAAACAAACAAACAAACTCTTCAGCTTTATAATATAAGTATAGATGTGCTATTTAACACTGAAAGAATTTTTCAAATCGGACCAGCGGTTCTTCTTCTTTTTCTTCAGCCACTCTCAGTCCACTGCTGGACGTAGGCCTCCCCAAGTACGCCTTATAATATTAGTATAGATAAATCGTTATTTATTATATCGTGTACTAGCAGAAGGTGATGTTAGGAGCCTTAAGAACAGATGAGCGTGCATGACAAGAGTTATGAATGTCAAAGAAGCAAGTGAGGTGTGTAAGAATAAGCCTAAATGGCGCTCTGTTGTTCGTGCCTAACCCGCAAGGGAACTGGCGTGAAGTTATGTATGTATATATGTATGTATTTGTATACTTATTTCTTAAATTAGTTTGTTGAGTATTTATGTATATATTGCCTATTTCCTGCACCACATACATCGCCTGATTCAAATTTCTTTCATTTAGGTTGCCTGGAAGAGATCGCTTTGAGCGATAAGGCCGCCTATTGTATCGCCTAGAAAATATTGTAAACATGCTCTGTTTTTGTAATTATATATTTTGACGTGCAATAGTGTTATCTCTTTCTCTCTCTCTCTTAAGGGTTGAATGTCAAAAAAAAGATTTCATACTTTTTTTCTGTCTACATCTGTGTGACATATTCACTAACAACACTATTCCAGGCGATTTAAGGACATAAGTCTATAAAAAGCTTTTTGATTATTCCGACTATCATTTTTAAAATATTAAAGTCAACAAAATAGAATATATATTTGCGGCTACTCCCATCCCCTACAATCAGGGTTGATTATTCCTTAAGGGTTACCGTAATTTGATTAAAAGTATGCCGGAAAGAATTCGCCGCGAGAGGGCGTTGGGGTCCTAATCCTTATTGTAAATCCGATACAATCTTAAACAATAACTGGATTAAGGCAGTTTATACAACATTAGCATTCTACGGCGAATTAAAAAGAATTAACTTAGAAGGGTCCAGAATTTGTTTGGCAACTTGTTAGTGCAGTGTGGCGGGCCTGTATCCTCTTTGGTGTTACCGACGCGAATATCAGGCGCCTTCTTTACGCGAGCGTCTATCTGTTACTTTACTTTTTTTGGAAATTTATTTATATTTTTTTTATAGATATTTGCAACACCAGGGTCGCAGACAATGTGTTGCCAGCTTTCAGGATGGTCTAGAATGGCTGAGATACGGGATTGGAATAGGTGGGTGGGATAGAGAAAATGGGATAAGGGGGGAGTGGGCTATCAGAACTCACATTCATTGCACGAAACACGGTTAGCTAAAGGCTAACCGTTTCACGCCGATATCCTGTGAGTGCGTGGTATCATACCGATCGAGCCGGCCCTAATAGCTATTATAAAGATAATGATCCCAGCAGTTTTACGTAAATCCCGAACAAACAGACAAGAAACCAAAACAATTTGCATCGTGTTTTCTTTCTATCGTTTATGTAGTCTATTCTAGTTGTTTTTTTTTAAATAGCTTCAACGTACAGACATGGTATGCTTAGAATTTTGTAATATAATAGATAGATTAACTAAATACTTTTATCCGTCCAGCAACGGTGAAATTATACAATTTCCTACGTTGGGGCGGCCTGTCGTAAGAGGCGACAAAACAACCCACAACCAGGTATTAGGGCATTTACCCGACTGGATGGCTACCACCTCTAGTTTAAAGTGTGTCGCCATAAGAACCTTGAGTTGTGTTCCGGCATTAGTGACCAGGTTCCAGTCCCCTTTAAGAGAGCAGCAGCGCATTGGTAGCACCTTTGGTGTTGCAAATATCCATAGGCGATGGTAACCGCTTTCCATCAAGTGGGCCGTCTGCCCGTCTGCTGAAATCCTGCAATAAAAAAAACAACCTTGAGTTGTGTTCCGGCATTAGTGACTAGGTTCCTGGGTCCCCCTTAAGAGAGCAGCAGCGCATTAGCAGCATCTCTGTTATTACTCATGTCTATAATAATAATAATAATTTGTGGACCCGCAGGGGGCCTTTGTGGCGAAGCCTTAGGTGAGTAGCGACACCTCGTACCTGACTCCGGGGGCCAAGGCAAGGCCCCCGCCTCCGTGCTTGCCTTAACCAGCCGGCTCGGAGTGGAGATCGCTAGAGCTAAGACTCAAGCTCCAGGGGTGGAAGTGATAAATGGCATCACGTCAGAAGTAGCTTCGGTGAACTTGCAGCCCACCTCTCTACACCCCTTAGCCACTCACACCCATGTTGCCCCTGTCTTCTATGGCATTTTTTGGGGCCTATGCAGGGAGTGGCGAGTCACCGTCTGCCCATTTTTCCATGTTCCCTGAACATTGCGACGGGCAGACGCCGTAGTCCCCATATTCCCAGACCGCTAGTACCATTAGCAGTTCACCACAATAGCCCAGTACTTCATATCCTCATTTCCCACAATAGTCCTACACTGGCCGGGGCTTGTCCTTGGGTGCATTACTATATAGTGTAGGCAGGGATAATCGCCGATCAGTGTCACGCCACATTTACATTAAATTTGTCAAGGGGCCTCTACGTGTTGGCCTTCCCATGGCCCCACGCAAGCCCCCCAAAAGTCCGGGCCATTTTTATGGCCCGTGGTCTTGAAAGAAAAAATAATAATAATCGGCAGACAAACACACACATTGTATATCCCCAAATTAAGCAAGTTACGCTTGTGTTATGGGTAATATATAACGGACTACTCTGGGGCCGATCACAGACACCCAGATCATAGTAAATAACGGAGAAAATACGTTTCCGAAATTTACTATACCAGGAATCGAACCCGGAACCTCTGCGTTGCAGTGAGGTACGCCGGTAAAGGCTTAGCCCGCTCAACTACAGAGGCCGTCCAGTCTATAGAGCGACGGTAACCATTTTCTACCACAGTCGGGCCGTCAGCCTGCCTGATGTGCTTCAGCAATAAAAGAATATACGTAATCATCAGCAGTCTAGAGTTCTGGCCGAGGACGGATTGTTTCGTAACATCAAAAGGATATTTAATTAAAATCGAAACTAATCCGTCCACTTTTCGGATTATTGTATTGTATGGAAATTGAAAAACTTTTCTCGTTTTCAACTAATTATATCGGATGGAGGCGAAATCTTTGGCAAATATTTATCGAGGAACGATTGTCGTCGAAGAGACGAAAATCGGCACCCCCCGACCCCCACTCCCTCGACCCTCACGCCTAAGACTCTTATCGGAGTTTAGAATTATTCTTGGCTAAGAAAACCATAGCGGATAAACCATAGGCTTCATTCAGTTACAAATCGTCTATATCTTTACAGAGGCATATATAACAATTGACATTTCAAAGTTATTACAGTTGGAACTAAAAAGTATAAAATAACTTATTACTAAAGCTATTATTATTAATATATATTATCTAAAACATCTTGAAGTCGGTGCAAAGTAAAACATAAAAATTACTATATTTTTTTGAAAATTACTAAGCAGCGACTTTAAGATGTTTTAGATAATATATATTAATAATAATAGCTTTAGAAATAAGTTATTTTATACTTTTTAGTTTTTGAAGCCGGTTTTTTTAATTGTTACTTTTTAGTGTCTAGCTATGTATGGGTAGACCTACGAAAGGTGCCGCGCTCCTTAAAAATATAGGTCCCAAGAAATGGGAACAAAAAAATTTTCGAAAAATGAAAACCACTGGGCCAAACTATGTTCAATTTTTAGGGGACCAAATGGCAACTATTCCGCATCAAACTAAACAAGAATCACGTAAATCGGATCATAAATCTCAGCGTAATCGGTGTACATATGGAACGGAATGGAATTTTTTCATAAAAAATGTTCATAAAATAAAAACTACTGGACCAAACTATGTCAAATTTTAACGAGACCAAATGGCAACTATTCCGCATCAAACTAAATAAGAATAACGTAAATCGGATCATAAATCTCGGAGTAATCGGTGAACATACATAAAAAAAAGATCCCGACGAATTGAGAACCTCCTCCTTGTTTTGAAGTCGGTTAAAAACGAATCGCAACAAAGTTTTAACTTGAAGTTTTACGGGCAGATTGTTAATGTACTTGTCCAATTTGAAAACCTGCCCGTAAAACTTCAAGTTAAAATTTTGTTGCGATTCGTTTTGCCACTTGTCCGTTGAAGTTTCACTTCTACTATGTGTTCCAACACACGTTTAAATTTTTCGCAGGTTTACTGCAAATTATGATTTGGTTAGGTTAGGTACATTTTCATGAATGCATTTTTTATTGAAACATATTTTATTTTATCAAACAAAAAAACTGAATTCGATCCGGAACTAAAAAACGCATCCATAGTCTACTCTAAAATTATGTCGCCTCTCACCAGGTCTAATCTAAATTTATGCCGCTCCTCCACGCGGCCGTAACGCTTTTTCGTGACAGAAATCTCCTAAGACTCGTCTATATAGAAGTTTCACTTCAAAAAATAAAAATTTCCAAGCAACAAACATACACACACTAAAAAATAAAAAAGTATAAATCAAAAATTAGTCATTCTTCTTATCCTTATTTTATACATACAAATCAAATGTTGTTCGTTAGCCTGGTTTAAATTCAAAAAAAGCTTGACCGATTTTGATGAAATATTGTATTGTTTGATTGGATTGTACTAGATTTGAGGGCCTCTGTAGTTGAGCGGTTTAAGGCTTTGCCGGCTTACCTCACTGTAACACAGAGCCTCCGGGTTCGAGTCCTAGCATGGTAAATTTCTGTTACGAATTTCCTTCGCTATTTACTATTGTTACGAGTTACGGGACTCGAATTAAAATGCCGTTTAAAATGCGAGTTTATTTGAACTATACAAACGCGCAAAGTCCGTCACTATATAGATTATCGAATGTACACACGTCTCGTCTCGATAGTGGTTATCGCTTGACTGCCGATCTCTCCATTAGGCCATTGCTTTATACTGCACCGATACAATATGTCTGCCCGACCGAATTTCTTCGAATCAGTTCGACACACCTGGCTAATGACTGCCATAAAGATTACAATACACAACAGGCTGTTTTTCCTAATTACAAATTTTAAACACAAAGTAAACAAAAGAAGTCCAAATGCGGAAAGGTAATAAACTGCAGGTGTGAATTGGTCTTTGTCGGTCGTAACACTATGGTCTGGGTGTCTGGGATCGGCTCCAGAGTCGCCCCGATTGTATATTACCCATAAAACAAGCACGACTGGCTTAATTTGGGGATAAAGTATTTATTTATTTAGATTGGATGTTTTAGATTCACAACTGGATATGGTAGGTGACGCTGAAATCGGTTTCCAGGATTTTGGTGAAATTTTTTAAGCTTGTTTCTGTGTGTCTGGGATAGTTTAGATTCACAATTGGACCCGGTAGGTGGCGCTGCAATCGGGTTCGAGATTTTTATTCTTTCAGCACAGGACGATGTCTGCCGGGCTTGCTAGTACATTATAAAAATACAATTGTACTTGGAAATACAAATCGTCTTACATCTCGATTGTGTCCGGCCATTAGGTAATTACAAGGGATAATCTAATTAGGTGCATCCCCGTTTTGAGGCGGGGAGGGGGGGTTGTTTATAAAACTTCCCCGTTTGCACGTCGGCTAATTATGGAGAGTGGTCGGTATTACCTACTTGCCTAATAACGGTAAGCTGAATTTTAACTGTGTTCTTGTTTAACGGTGGTTGCAGTCAATGGATCTAATTGAAATGTTTTCAGGACATGTGTAGAGGACGAATACAGACCGTAGTTTCCGAGGCGAAAGTTTAAAAATTACAAATAATATATTTTTTTGTTATAATCAACATACAAAATAAAAAGATATAAATAATAAAAAAAATATAAAAATCTAACATTTCATTGAATTTTTAGGGGTCTTTTTGGCTTATGTCTATATTTTATCTGTGTAGGAACGGAGAAAGAATATAATTTCGTGCGGCCGGGCGGCCTGTCGTAAGAGGCGACAAAACAACCCACAGCCAGGTGGTAGAGCATTTGCCCGTTTGGCTGGCTACCACCCCTAGTCTAAAGTGTGTCGCCATAACAACCTTGTGTTGTGTTCCGGCATTAATGACCAGGTTCCAGTCTCCTTTAAGAGAGCAGCAGCGCATTTGTAGCACCTTTGGTGTTGCAAATGTCCATAGGCGATGGTAACCGCTTTTCATCAGGTGGGCCGTCTGCCTGTCTGTTGAACTCATGCAATAAAAAATTCTTCTGTTACTATCTTTTCGAAATCGTCTGACACTATGGTCTCAATGGTAGGTTTGTTTGATTTCGGTATTCTGCTAATTCTCTCTCTTTCTATATTTATAAGCTAGAACTTGTGAAATATATGTAGGAATCGTATTTGTTATTATAAAATAACCGTATGACGGAAGTAGTCAATAACCGGATAAAGTATTCCTTCATGTAGTAATCGGAAGTTGTTTAACCGGATGTCAATGTAGAAGCATTTATTATTAAGCTAACGAATATCGCAATTGGAGTAACCGGATGTTGGAAGTTAATACGTATGGCGGAAGTTGGTTTTATGAAGGAAGTGTAACTGAAGTGGCGCCACAGCATTACCGGATGGTGCATGATCCGCGCTATGAGGATCTGTTAAATACGCGGTGTTCGGGCAGAGGAGCGGCAGACTTAAATCGACAGTCTACGAGGCTGCAACGAAGTCTACGACCGACAGTTTGCATTGAGTCTTGGACGAGGACCACTAATATATTGTGGTCGATAATTACTGCTTGATAATCGCAGTATTCTTGAAGGCCAAATTGCTGCTCGACACCTGACAAGCGTGGATGCAACTCTTGGAGTTGTCCTAATATTTCTGTGTATTAGTGTGCAGTGTTGTAATAATTCTAGTGTAATAAACTTTGATTATAATAATTCAGATTATTATTGTGTTATTCTCGGAGCGTCATTCGTTCGCTCACGGCGTGAACCCGACATATGTTTAAAATTTTGGTGTCTTATCAACATACAATTCTGCAAATGACGTTTTTGCTAATGGTGATGCCAATTATTTCTACTATTGTTCCGCGGCGACGATGTCGAAAAGATATTGTTACGAGCTACACAGGACTCGAATTAAAATGCCATTGGACAGGTACTAATATACTGGATACAACCAGTAACGATTCAATAACACGCGCAAAGTCCGTCACTATATCGCTAATCGAATGTACTACACACGTCTTGCTAGTATCGTAATCGTCGCTCGACTCCCCATCTCTCCGTTCGGGCACCCCTTTATAATCAGCTTACGACCGTGTAAACAATGATTTCCACGAATCACACTTGTGCCATTGTCGGCGCAATTCCTAGGAAAAACATAATTTTGCACACCTGCGAAAGGCCGTAAACAAGTACGATAACAATAGGCTATTGTCTAATTGCAAATTTTGAACATGAAGTAAACAAAAGAACTCCAAATGCGGGGGGGTAATAAAACCGTGCTTTACGGCCGGCCGGTGTGCATTCACATTTGTCGGGGTGCTTCGTGAAATTATGGCTAAGTTGTAACAATATTGTGGATTTAGTACAATATTGATGATGGTGATGTCAGGAGCCTTAAGAACAGACGAGTGTGCATGACAAGAGTTATGAATGTCAAAGAAGCAAGTGAAGTGTGTAAGAATGGACCTAAATGGCGCTCTGTTGTTCGTGCCTACCCCGCAAGGGAACTGGCGTGAAGTCATGTATGTATGTATGTATGTATGTATGTATGTATGTAGTACAATATGAATCTTTGTTATGGTGTTGATGTTATGCTGGAGCAAGTGAATGAGTTTGTATATCTTGGATGTGCTTTTAGCAGGGATGGAAGGTATACCGCTGATATAGAAAGAAGAGTGAATTTGGGGAATAGTCTGAATGGAGCGTTAGGTAAACTTCTAGGCGCTAAAAACCCCAGCCAGACGGCCCAGATCGCCATACACAACGCGGTGCTGGTACCTACGCTCACGTATGGAAGCGAGAGTTGGGTATGGAAGAGAGAGCATGAAAGTAGGGTAAACGCGGTCGAGATCCGAGCACTGCGCAAAGTCTGTGGAGTGACGCTCGCGGACCGCGTTCGTAATACCGAAGTAAGAAAGAGAGTTGGTCTGAAGAGAGTGTCGGGGTGAAGGTAAGGAAAGACACACCAGGCCACGACACACCTTCCATGATCAAATTGATCGTGTACTAGCAGAAGGTGATGTCAGAAGCCTTAAGAACAGACGAGCGTGCATGACAAGAGTTATGAATGTCAAAGAAGCAAGTGAGGTGTGTAAGAATAAGCCTGAATGGCGCTCTGTTGTTCGAGCCTACCCCGCAAGGGAACTGGCGTGAAGTTATATATATATGTATGAATCTTTGAAACAATAGAATCGTACTTTACATATCTTCGCAAAGTCAATAGCAAAATAGCAGAATTATTTTTCAAAAATAAAACAGTCTTGATATATAGAACTGAAGACACTGCCTGCATCTCTGTTCACCTCTGGCGAGGTTTAATGAGTGGAGGCACCCGCCATCTGGCGCTCACCTCTCCCAACCCTTCCACAAAAATTATATAACAATAAAACGGCTAATTGCGAAGGAATTCCGTCGATAAACGCAACACGGCGGCCATCGGCGGGGTTATGCCGAAATTAATTAATTAAAAACAAAACGGAGTGCTGCCGGAATGGGGCGGTTTTCTGATTCTTTCGAGAAAATCTTAATTTAAGTTCATAAACTTTGACAGAGGTCCTTTTTTAAGACATCAAATACGATATCACTTTTAAAGGTTGCACTTGTTTTTAGAGTTCCGTAAGCATTTTGGCAAAACGGAACGTTATCCCCACAACATAAGGCACGCTTGATGCGGTTCAACTTAGCGTCAGTGTGCATTGGCCTTTATAAATGGACTTGTCTATCCATCCATCTGACATTGCTTTCAAGTCGTGGAATAGTCCTTTCCTCCGTGCAGGAACGGAGAAAGAATACAATTTCCTGTGGCCGGGTGACCTTTTTTTTATTGCAGGAGATCAGCAGACAGGCAGACGACCCACTTGATGGAAAGCGGTTACCATCGCCTATGGACATTTATAACACCAAACGTGCTACAAATGCGCTGCTGCTCTTTTAAGGGAGACTGGAACCTGGTCACTAATGCCGGAACACAACTCAAGGTTGTTATAGCGACATACTTTAGACCAGAGGTGGTAGCCATCCAGTCAGGCAAATGCCCTATCACCTGCTGTGAGTTGTTAAGTTGCCTCTTACGACAGGCCGCCCCAATGCAGGAAATTGTATTCTTTCTCCGTTCCTGCACGGCTTATCGTAAGAGGCGACAAAGCAACCCACAGCCAGGTGGTAAGGCATTTACCCGACTGGATGGCTACCACCCCTGGTCTAGAGTATGCCGGCATAACAACTTCGAGTTGCGTTCCGGCATCAGTGTCCCGGTTCCAGTTTCTCCTTCAAGGCCGGCAGCATCTCTAGTATTGCTAATGTCCATAGGCGACGGTAACCACTTTCCATCACAGTTGGGCCGTGTCAGCCTGTCTGCTGTGCTTCAAGAATAAAAAAAAACCACTGGCCCGGGTTTGTCCTTCGGTGCATTATATGGTGTAAACAGGGATAATCGCCGGTCAGTGTCACGCCACATTTAGATTAAATTTGTCAAGGGGCCTCTACGTTTTGGCCGTCCCATGGCCCCACGCAAGTCCTCCAAAACTCCGGGGCATTTTTATGATCCGTGGTCTTTGAAGACATAATAAAAATAATCGGCAGACAAACACACATATTGCATCTCTATCCCCAAATTCCAGACACTCCGACCATAACGGAGAAAATACGTTTCCGAAATTTACTATACCAGGAATCGAATCCGAAGCCTCTGCGTTGCAGTAAGGTACGCCGGCTTCAGTGGAAGAGGCCCAGTGAGGGGGGCCCACGCCGGCCAGGGCATCGCGGAGTCGGGCAGCCCAATTACCCGTAGCCCTGGCATAAGGCGTAGGACGAATCACCCAGGGGTTTTATTGGGTATCCCTAACTGGGGAGTGACAATAGCATGGCTCCAGTTCTGACTGGGCATGCTAGTGCCACCCCCGATTCGGCTAATCCCACACTAAGTCGCAAAATATCCCCCCAAGGTTCTGCCCTTGTCGCGGCTTAGTTCTCAAACGGATTTCCCCTGGTAAAAAAAAAGGTACGCCGGCTTAGCCCACTCAACCACAGAAATTCAATCAATCGTCAATTTGTCCTTCTGTCTAAGGATATTCACAAGTTCAACACCAGTCATAATAATAGACTGATATTGCCATCTTTTAGATTGCAAAAAGTATGTCCCCTTTCTTGGGAGTTGGTATACGCTTCTGCAATAAGATTCCGAATGAAATGTTAGATCTGCCTTTCAGTAAATTTAAAACTAAATTAAAAAGTATCTTGCTTAAAAAGAGACACTACTCTCTTGAAGAATACTACATACATACATAACTTCACGCCAGTTCCCTTGCGGGGTAGGCACGAGCAGCAGAGCGCCATTCAGGCTTATTCTTACACACCTCACTTGCTTTTTTGACATTCATAGCTCTTGTCATCACCTTCTGCTAGTACACGATCAATTTGATCATGGAAGGTGTGTCGTGGCCTTCCACGACTTCTGGACCCATCCACTTTTGCATTGTATATCTGTTTAGTCATTCTTTCATCATGCATTCTTTCCACATGCCCGAAGCACCGGAGCATTTCTTTCCTTACCTTCACCCCGACACTCTCTTTCAGACCAACTCTCTTTCTTACTTCGGTATTACGAACGAAGAATACTTAAATGACAAAAATTCATTTACATAGCAGCTCGCTCCAGCCTCTTATGCTACCTTTTGTATAGAGATATATGTTGCATGATATATATCTTGCAGTATAAAATATTAGTACATCATGTCATTATTATAACTACAATAATATTTGTTCTTTCCTTTTATTCTGTCTCTGTCTTACTGAGTATGCACTGTTTGCTACAACTCCATTAATTCTTCGAAAAGTAATTGTGTACCATATTTCTGTATAAAATGTATTTAAAAGGAAGCCTTTGAGATTATCAATTTTTAGCTAAATGTCTTGCTGGAGGGTTGTTTGACGCTTCTTCTCCTTACCAGCAATAACACGTTGCGAAGCGGTGTACAAAGACTTGGAAGTAAAATTAAATTTTCACTTATATGTACGGACCTTCATAAAGTTTTTTGTAATCATATATTGTATAATGGGGGGGTAGTGCAGCTAAGTCATATTTTATAGACCTAGAACGGGCGCAAAGATCCTTGATTAAACTTATGCACTGTAATCCATTGTAGCGGGTAATATAATAAAAAACTATATTATACCGCACGCATATATTAAATTAAAAAAATAATAATTACGAGAGCGCGGGGTTAGTTTTGCCTTGGCTGTCGTTTCGATTTTTTTTGTGGCGGTACTGCTCTGAAGTTTCCACAAGTCCAGGGGTGGTGCCGACGGTACTGGGCTTGGTATCTTGGACAGCCGGGGATGACCTTCCAGGTGCACTGCGCAATGAGTCCTCCACTTCCTCCACCAAAACTCCAAAATAATTATAAAATAACCCAAAACGTGGGTTATAAACACTAAATATATGTAGTTAGATTTAAACTTATATTAAATTATTCAAAATATGTCTATTCTTTGTTTCATGGTGTTCTAATTATAAATAATATTAAATGTTCCTTAGTTATTTTATTATTTTTTCTTCTGTGAAGGTGACGTTACTGCCTGGCACTAACGGAAGACCAGCGTTGGTTGTGATCAACCAGCATTTGCTGAGTTAGGGCCTGTTTAGAGTTACTTAAGTTTTGGCTTTTATTAAACTGCTTATGTATACTTTAATAATTTTAAATAACTCTAAATAAACATTATTTTCTTTCTTTCTTTCTAAACAAAATAATCTTAATAAATGTTAAGTTAAGAGCAAAACTTTTTAATAACGACGTGTTGGTGGTTCTAAAAATCTATGACGAATGCCTGACCCATCAAGCACCGATGTGCTGTCAAAACGCGCGGCCTGCGAGCCGCCGCGACCGGTTGATTAGACCACTAAAAGCTAGTGCGGTAACGCGGCGATGCTCGCGTTTATTATTTTAATGTGACATTTATTTTAAATTTTAATATTTATTTTTAAATATTTATGTAATTCTACTGAAGCAATTTCTAAGCTTCTTTCCGTCAGGAAACTCTTTATCTTACACATGACACTGAAATACCAAAAAGGGTTACCTATCGACCGTGCCAAACTTAGAAAAAGACGGTATGACATAGTTGCGTTTATAATAAAATTAATCGCATTCTTAACATTTACGCCATGCAACTATATGAGTGTAAGAACAATCTGACTGAATGGCTCTTAACCCTTAATTATGATGAAGTGGCAGACATCTTGGTTACATCAGCTTGAATCTGTGGTTCCACTGGAGAACACTTTTGACTTTTAAAAATAAAATTATTCTTATTTCTGAACGATCTATCTGTATGCATAAGCTTTTTTATACCTAAGGTTATTCACCTATGTGCATGAATACATAATGTGGCGGGTGGGCGTGTTCCAGGTACGCGGCAGGTGCAGGTGACGCGCGCACCTGGCCACGCCCACCCCACGGGCGGCGCAGGTAGCCACGCCCATCCCACCTGGCCACACAATTGCGTCGAAGCCAATAAACAACTATATATTAAACACTAGCACCTGTTTAATTTGTACTATATGAGCCTTAACTCAAACGTCCTGATAAGAAGTTATGATTGCGCCAAATTTCATAAATGTATTATATTTATTGCGAAGCTAGCAGACAGGCAGTCGGTCCACCTGATAGAATATGGTTGTTCTCGCCTGTAGACGTTTGCAATATATATAATATAAGATAATATCAGCCCATAAATGTCCCACTGCTGGGCTCGGGCCTCCCCTTATTATACTTGTCCAAGGCAGCTTGGCAGGTTTGACACATCGGTTATCTCGATGTGCAGGTTGCATCACGATGTTTTCCTTCACCGTTATTAGCTCGTGGCAATTGTAATAATATGCACATTAGATCAGAAAACTAACTAAGCCAGGATCGAACCCGCGCCCTCTGAGTTTGGAACGCTTGCACTAGCCATTACGCTAACACGACGTTTGTAATACCACGAGCGAATACAACGCGATGCCAGTCTTAGATAAGGATGAGACAGAACACAGAAGACCAGCTTTTCGACGACAAAACTCAAAGTCTCGAACAACGACGCAGAGTTGCCAGTTTTCTATCGTATACACTTTGCGAGAGTGTACCCGATCCGTATGAAGGTACGTGGTGAAGACCGCGCGAAGTGGAGTAGAAAAAGTAGGAAAGCGGACCCTGGGCGGCGGAGTGAACGCTCCGAACGCAACCGGGGTTTAACGCTCGAATGATGATGATGATGGCACTTTGCTAGAGTGCAGCTGAGCTCTTCGCTCCGATCCCGCCGTCTCTCTTCCATCATCGGACAACCAGACGTCCGGCATGCGATACCGAAATACGGTGGACATTCGACCTATAAGAAAGAAGCGCCAAGGTCTACCTTCATCATGCGCACCGCGAAGGAGCGGAACTCATTGCCGGAGTGAGTCTTCCGGATACTCAGATGGTTGTCTTCAAGTCCGGTGTGAACAGGTAGGTACCTTCTAGGTACGCGTGCACCATCTTAGGCCATATCCAGGCAAGATCATGGTCAAACGCGTACCTGTACTTTTATAAAAAAAAAGACGGAATGCGATAAGAGAACGTATGAAACACGATTAGCTCAAGGTGAATCGTTTCACGGCGATATTCTGTGATAGCGTGCTATCCCCTTGCAGGTATTCCCTTGCGGGGTAGGCACGAACAACAGAGCGCCATTCAGGCTTATTCTTACACACCTCACTCGCTTCTTTGACATTCATAGCTCTTTTCATGCACGCTCGTCTGTTCTTAAGGCTCCTGACATCACCTTTTGCTAGTATACGATCAATTTGATATTTTAACACTATAGATAATAACGTCGTCAGCCATTCGCCTACCAGCGACCTTGCTCAGGCGTCCGTCATTATCTCTACTCCAAGACTCGTCTGCTGAACTGCCACTTCAACTTGCTAATTTTGCGAGCTATGTCGGTTACCTTGGTTCTCTTAAGGATATCCTCACTTGTAATTCTATCCATAAGAGAAACTCCCAGCATAGCTCGCTCCACAGCCCGCTGAGCGACTTGGAACTTGTGGACCAATACTGCCGTCAGTGTCCAAGTCTCGGCCCCGTAGGTCAGGACGGGGAGGACGTACTGCTTGAAGACTTTTGTCATTACGTTTTCAACACTATTCTCATGTTTACCTCAAAGGAGGTAAATAGTTCAATGAAAGTGTTTTAACAGAACAGGCTACAATATAATTATTTAATGACTCAAATTAGAATTAAGCAAATTACTTATATCGCTTTTACCACAGTAGGTATTGTATTGTACAGGAGGATATAAATCCTTGAATACATGCTCGATATAAACTGTTTTTTTTTTTTTTTGAGGCGAGGGAAAATGCTTATCCGATTTACGCACAAACTGGGTCGTTGCTAGGGGAACGACACGCGTCGGTCGGGGGCGATAACACTGCAGCAATAGTATGCTCTTGGCAGCGCTCCGTCCGCGATCGACGTCACAGAATAGTGTGGAAGACTCCGAGCGTTGCTGCACGGGCGAGCAACCCCTGACGACCCTGTGATTTGAATGTCTCTGTTCTACCTCACCGGAAAGGCTGAGATTTAGAACATAGTTACGCCCAGCCGATCCAGCGCAATAATGTGCCTGGAGTGTGCCCTGGGAGAACACACCCCACTTCGTTGTGCGGGGGTAGAAGGTCCTTTGCTCTTCCTAGCAAGCTAAAGGCCCCCCGTGGTAAACGGAACCTAACTCAGGGAGGGAAGTAATGCGCGTACCTGCCTCTCCGGCTGCCAGCTGAAGGCCGGCGACCTCGAGAAGACGCATTGGCACGCGCTGCAGGACTTCTCTCCCTGTCTCGTTCTGCGGCCTCCTTGAGTGACATTACTGTCTCGCAAAAAGTGTTTTTTATTTCTTCACGCAACTACAGTCAAACCTAGAGGAAATGTACATTTAAAGTAAAAAACATAGCATTAAAACTACTTATAGATATAAGAAAAGGCTAGAACAAAAAAACTAGTAATGTACAGCAATAAAATGTAAATTTAAAATTAAAAATAGATCAAAAATTGTAAACACTTAAAGAATGACGTAAAATTGGTAAACAATGTATTTTGGAAAATAATGTAAAATAGTATAGAAAGTTAAGCAAAAATGTAGAAGTAGTATATATAGTCAGTTTTGTAAAATGTTAATAAAGAAGAACGTATCCCTACCCTTCCTATCCAATTTTTCCTCCAAATTACCAAAATATCCCGTACCTACCAATTCCCAACCATTTTTTTTTTTTTTTTTTATACAGGGGAAATCCGTTTGAGGACCGTAGGCCACGCGAGGGGGAAAGGTCGCGGCCCGTGAGTGGGATTCGCCAGGTCGGGGTGGCACTAGCACCCCACGTTGAGATGTGAGATGCTATTGCCACGCCGCGGTTAGGGATACCCACTAAAACCCCTGTCCGATCCCAAGCGTCCTTTGTCCGGGCTGACCAATTCCCAACCAGAGCCAACTTAACCCAACAAGTCCCAACTAGTAAAAGTTATTTTTGTTCTAGAATAAGTAGTTAGTTTTAAGTATAATGCATGTGATAAAGAAAGTAATAAAAATAAAATGAAACGATGACTCCGTCATGACATCAGGTGGAGAGACCGGGCGACAAAAAAAAAAAAAAAAACTACAGTCAAACCTGGATAAGTGAGAGCTCAAGGGACCGCGATCTCTTTTTCTCTTATAGAGGTTTCTCACTAACCCGAGTTTCTAGCTTACAGAGCTACAGAAGGGGTCTGTCTCGCTTATAGAGGTCTATAAAAATACAGCAAATATGGCGCAATTAGAAACAAAACACGTATGGGGATTAAATTTTTATTGAAATAATAGCTGACCATAAATGTTTAATCTAAATAATATTATAATAACATTTACTTGAAAAAATCTGTTAATTTCTTTTTTCGATTCTGTTTCTAAATTTTGTGTATGTTTTTAAGTTCACAAATTTGATCAAATATGGTTTGATCAACCGCCGCAGATTCATAAAATTTGTGAAGCGTCTCCAATGCGTTTAAAGCTTCTCGTCTTGTTGGAATTTTCTACACCTCTCTATCCAAAATGGGTGATTGGAGGGCTTCATTTTTTTATCATTTTTGGCACATTTGGCTTTTTGAATAGAATGAGTTCCTCGAACTATAAGACGCACATTTGGTTTGAATTAAAGAATGTATGAAGTTAAACGCGTTTAACTGTCGCTTGTAGAGGTATCGGCAAGTATCAAATTCACTTAAAGAGGTTCATGTATGGAAAATGACTGTCACTTATACAGGTTTTATGTTTCTCACTTATAGAGGTATTAGGAGGGCAAAATGACGGGACCTGGTAAATAATATCACTTAATAGAGTTTTTCGCTTACCCAGTTCTCACTTATTCAGGTTTGACTGTATATATTTTATACACATAAAACATCTGTTTTATGAGACTGGTCCCTAGTGTATATGTGTACAGATCTATATTACAGGTCAACAATGGTGATGTTAGGAGCCTTAAGAACAGACGAGCGTGCATGACAAGAGTTATGAATGTCAAAGAAGCAAGTGAGGTGTGTAAGAAGAAGCCTAAATGGCGCTCTGTTGTTCGTGCCTACCCCGCAAGGGAACTGGCGTGAAGTTATGTATGTATGTATGTAACAATGGTTCCACTTCATGGCTGTTAGCACTTATTTAAATATGAATTAACTTGTGGAGTGTAAATAATTGAAAAAACTGCACGTGCGTAATAAAGATGATTTTAATGGAGCTGAGAAAATCGTCGTCAGCCATTTGCAGTCCACTGCTGGACGTAGGCCTCCCCAAGACGGCGCCACTCATCCCGGGGGTAAGGGGTCTACGATTAACATCTTGTGGACCCAATTGGTAAGGGACCTACGATTAAAGAACTGCCGTGGACCCAATTTAAAACCGCACCTAAAAATATACCCCCTGTCAGCAAACGATATACTCAATTAATGATTTTCTTAAATATGACAAAGAGATGATATTTTAATACTATTTTACATTTTATTTATATTTTTGGCTTTTGAGATTTAATTTATTTTGTTTTCTTGATTTTTTTTTCTTATTTCTGTTTTTTAATATAACGAATCAATTAATTTTATAATATTGGAATTGTTGTGATTTTTCTTTTTGGATTGACGTGCACTTAAATATTTGTATGACCTTGTGTAGGTCAAATACAGTGAGGAAGATTTTGAATTACCATCCTAGATATAATTATTACCTGCTACAAAGAAAGATTTATTATTATTAAGTGGATTATTATTGGAAGGCCTCACACACCCCCTGCGGTCAGCAAACGAGGCTCTGGCGACCGATCGACGGCGGTATAACCATCGCAAGAAAGCCGGCCTATAGGAATCCCCAGGTCGGAGACGGGCAGCAGCGTCTCCGGTGCAAATAGACCGGCACTGCGGTTACCAACCCGCATGCCAGGCGTGGTAACTATGGCATTTAACCCCCAAATGAAAAAGCTGAGAAAATACGACGTCACAAAAACAAAAGAACTACTATAATAAAACTACGTTTTAACGGTTTTAAGCGCGGTAATTTTATTTGATTTTGGTTTTTCCGACGTTTCGGCCACTTTTCAGTGGCCGTGATCACGGAAGACAGAGATGTCAAGTGTCAACGAGTATTGTTAAAGTTTTATTTAGCCTACCGCCAACTTATTAATTTTAATTATTTAATTTTAATTTTGTTTATGGTTATTATTTAATCTATGGGAGCCTAATCTAATTTACTACCGCTTTGCAACATGTTATGGCTTGAAGAGAAGAAGCGGCGCAAGAAACTCTTCAGCAAACATGCCTAGCTCTAATAATTTTATATAATATTAAAATGGGTGGAAGGAAAAATAAAAGTAATTATCAGTCAAGTTGGTTTGTGTTCTGTTGTACGCAGAAAGAGCTCACAGTGTCTTGAGGTCTGGCAGCTGGTTTTTGCTGGGTTTGGGTCTTAATAGTTTTGATAATTGGATCCCAAACGTCGGAAAAACCAAAATCAAATAAAATTACCGCGCTTAAAACCGTTAAAACGTAGTTTTATTATGTATACAAGTCGCGAAAACTTAAGAAAATATTAAAAGAACTACTGTGTTCTAAATTCAAACATTCAGTATTATCGGCGGCCAGTTCTATGCAGTTCCAAATAAATATAAACTATTTGTTGGAAATTCTGACAATGGCTAAGAAACTAAATTGCTAGGTATAGTAGTATCTGTGGTTTGAGTCTAACGCAATAATAGAAACAAAAGAGTCGAGTCTATGCCCAAATATGCAAATAGGTAAGAGAATGTGGTTGTAACCCGGCCGATGCTGCGGTTGACAAAAACGCAAACGTTGAATGGCCTGCGAAAAGGACCGAAGTGTCGCGGCACGCGTATTCTTTCATTTGGGTACATACCCGTTTCGGTAGGATCGCATATAGCAATTGATTCAGCTAGATTTCGAACGCATAAACATTCAATATTAATTATGTGGCATAAGCATTTTATGTCCAATTTTGTACTTTAACGAATAGAAATACAAAATTTTATGAAAGTATATTGTCGCCGCACGATTATCCAAGGATGATACACACTGATGCAATCGGACATGAATCCAATACGCACGCGCCGGTGTGTATGCGCAATATTAACCTTTTACTATGAAAACGCTCATTGTCTACGGCCAACCGCCAATATTCGAAATATCAAGGACGGAACAAAGACAAAATATTGTAAGCGCAACTACTATTTTATAAAATTATTGTGAAATCGCAAATTATTGAAAATATACGCATTTCAAGCCAAAGGGTGCTTCGTTGAAGACTTCCTACGCTTCATATATTAATTTAAAAGATCTTTAATACTTAGGAAAGAAGAAGTTTTTAATATTATAGGTTGCTTCAAAGAAAAATAATATATAAAAATATATGAAACGTAAGTAGTAAGTAAGTTGATCGTGTACTAGCAGAAGGTGATGTCAGGAGCCTAAGAACAGACGAGCGTGCATGACAAGAGTTATGAATGTCAAAGAAGCAAGTGAGGTGTGTAAGAATAAGCCTAAATGGCACTCTGTTATTCGCGCCTACCCCGCAAGGGAACTGGCATGAAGTTATGTATGTATGTAAGTAGTAAGTGAAAAATTGGTGGCAAATAATATTTTTTGATATTTATGGCTAGGAGGACGTAATGCAAATATTTGTATTTATTTTAAATAAAGTGCCTGAAAATAAAAAATATTCTCAAATATTCAATAATAGCCCATCATCTGGGTTGAAGTCTTCACTGTAAAGCACACTGTTTATCTTATTTCACAGTTCTAATTAATCTGTTTGTAGTTTCAATTGATCACTGATACTGAGAGAAAATCAGTGAAAATCAGCTCTTCTCAGTGGAATCTCTTCCAAGCTTCTCTATTTTGGATCAGGTGTCTTACTTCTTTTTAAGACATGACACCCACTTTTTCCCTAATTTAATCCATGTATGATCTGCTTGGCTTTTCTTTCCTGAACTGTTTTTAATTTGTATGTTTTTACTTTACTATAAGCAATAGTTCTGCGATAGTATTCTTTTTTTTCTAAAATACAAAAAAATAAATAAAATAAATCCTATTCGAAATCATGAGTTATAGTTACTTAAGCCGCGTAATCACCTCCGAGCCCGCAGACAAAGCGAAAATCAACGTCGGCGTACGCATTAGAGCACGTTACTGTATCCGCTATAGGTTACAGTTACAGTTCCCAGATGAGAAAGCGGCTTAAGCTTGAATATACATTTGTACATTGTTTCCTAAGCAAAAATGTCAACATTATAATGTTTCTGATATACTCGTATAATTTTACGTACGTTGAAATTGGATTCCGAAACGGGCAATTACCACGCGTGTCGTGTAGCGTGGGTCGCGGCAAAGAGGTCAATGGTGGAGTGGCGCGTGGCTAAGACGGCGCCTCCTTTTCCGTGTCGAGTGCCGCGGCACGGTGGAGGGTTGACAACGCAAAAAATTTATATCCCACCAAGGTGACCGCCGCAGCAAGGGTTAAGAGATACGCGCCCTTTCAAAGGACGCGCAGCTAAAGTGTTTATACCTTTTTACTTTATTTGCTTACACATCTCATAGCTCAGAGTTCTGTATAACAAAACCAGACGGCCCACCTGGTGGCAAACGATTACCATCGCCTCTTTATCCGTGCAGGAATGGAGAAAGAATACAATTTCCTGCGGCGCACAGCCAGGTGGTGGGGCATTTTCGCGACTGGATGGCTACCACCCGGGTCTAAAGTATGTCGCCATAACAACCTTGCGTTGTGTTCCGGCATTAGTGACCAGGTTCCAGTCTCCCTTAAGAGAGCAGCAGCGCATTTGTAGCACTGTTGGTGTTGCAAATGTCCATAGGCGATGGTAACCGCTTTCCATCAAGTGGGCCGTCTGCCTGTCTGCTGAAATCATGCAATAAAAAAAATATTAAACATAAACTTTTATTTTTGTATTTATTTGTAAATATTTTATAAAGTATTTATTGCCTTTAAAATAGTTTATCTTAAGTACAAACATTTATGTGTGCCTTCATAAGGCGATATATACCAAGAATTCGACGGCCTCTGTGGTTGAGCGGGCTAAGCCTTTGCCGGCGTACCTCACTGCAACGCAGAGGTTCCGAGTTCGATTCCCGGTATAGTAAATTTCGGAAACGTATTTTCTTCGTTATTTACTATGGTCTGGGTGTCTGGGATCGGCCCCAGAGTAGTGCGTTGTATATTACCCATAAACACAAGCGTAACTTGCTTAATTTGGGGATATACAATATGTGTGGTTGCCGATTATTGTTATTTATTATTATTTGTTAATTATATTATTAGTCAGACAGACATTATTAGAAAGACAGTTGGTCTGAAAGAGAGTGTCGGGGTGAAGGTAAGGAAAGGAATGATCCGGTGGTTCGGGCATGTGGAAAGAATGGATGATGAAAGAATGACTAAACAGATATACAATGCAAAAGTGGATGGATGCAGAAGTCGTGGAAGGCCACGACACACTTTCCATGATCAAATTGATCGTGTACTAGCAGAAGGTGATGTTAGGAGCCTTAAGAACAGACGAGCGTGCATGTCAAGAGTTATGAATATCAAAGAAGCAAGTGAGGTGTGTAAGAATAAGCCTAAATGGCGCTCTGTTGTTCGTGCCTACCCCGCAAGGGAACTGGCGTGAAGTTATGTATGTATGTATGTATATTATTAAAAAAAAATCGTTTGTTATTTATTTTAACTGCATGTTTCTGACGATGAAATCAATTTAATTTCAAATTGCGAAATTGGTTTAAATTTTGTATGTACTTAGAAAGGTTTATATTTGAGAAGCTCCCCTTATATATGTGAAAACAATTCACTATAACCAGCCACCTGACTAAATAACGTTGCTTAAATACACAAATTTAGGGAACGTTCACACTTTACTTATATTGCAAGAAATAATGCTATCCGTGCAGGAACGGAGAAAGAATACAATTTCCTGCGTTGGGGCGGCCTGTCGTAAGAGGCGAATTAACAACCCACAGCCAGGTGGTAGGGCATTTGCCTGACTGGATGGCTACCACCCCTGGTCTAAAGCATGTCGCCATAACAACCTGGAGTTGTGTTCCGGCATTAGTGACCAGGTTCCAGTCTCCCTTAAGAGAGCAGCAGCGCATTTGTAGTATCATTGATGTTGCAAATGTCCATAGGCGATTGTAACCGCTTTCCATCAAGTGGGCCGTCTGCCTGTCTGCTGATCTCCTGCAATAAAAAATAAATAAATACAGAAGCACTTTGTCGCATTTTGAAATAAATATTTTCTTCCTTTCTTTCAAATACCTCTAATTATGTTTTCAAGCTTCTTAAAATTAGGTATGGTCTAAATTTTTAGGCATTTTTTTCATCTTTAGGTGGGTATAAAAGTGAAAATATCTACAGCCGCCATTTATGGAAATTTTATTAAGTATATGAAAGTAATGTTCACTTTTTTTGTAATTTAAAGACTTCGTAATTATTAACGAAAATTCATTACAGCATTGATAAAAAACAGCGTCGTTACTAAGCAGATTGCGCGGCAGCAGCAACAGCATCCGGAAGCGAATAGCTGATTGACTGTCCACTGATTTGGTCCTTCATTAACAGGACTAAATCAGTGCTAGTCATTAATTACTAACATAGACATAAAAAATTTATTAATAACAACACAGTGTGAGTGTTTTTGTGAATATGTATTGGACTGTGTTGTCTTGAAATAAATAAATAAATATTATTATTCACATACCTGTATATTTTATTTTCAAGTTTTTTGAATTTTTCTTATAAAATATGTGCATTAATTTATTAGATAGATAAATAACACTTTATTGTACACCATTATAGAAAAACTTACGAACTAGTATTAGTCTAGTTGGGTACACAGGGCGGTCTTATAGCTAAAAAGCTATCTCTTCCAGACAACCCGTGGCAAGAGTATTCTGATTAGGAGTGGCGACGGTGGTATACATAATTATTGTACGATTACTTGCATTTTAATAATAAATATATAACTATACTATATATACAAATATACACAAAAGTTATATACATATACAAGATATGATGATAATATTCAACTGCTTAAACATAATAAACATATAACTATATGCAATATAATATCTACTAATTATATAAAATTACATATCATTATATTGCAGATAGAATTTACTGACTAAGTTCTTAAATGTTATAAGGGATTTTGCTTGTCTGACAGCAACAGGCAATGAATCCCAAAGTTGGACAGCCTTAACCGTGAAAGAATTATTGAAGAACGTTGTATTATGAATAAGAGTAATAAGTCTATGTTGACTGGAAGGGCGTAAATTGTGAGAGCAAGAAATAAATTCGAAGCGTTCTTTAAGGTACTGTGGAGTATTAGGGATGAATAAAATACTATAAAGCAATGAAAGATGACGGCCTCTGTGGTTGAGCGGGCTAAGCCTTTGCCGGTCTACCTCACTTCAACGCAGAGGCTCCGGGTTCAATTCCTGGTATAGTAAATTTCGGAAACGTATTTTCTCTGTTATTTACTATGGTCTGGGTGTCTGGGATCGGCCCCAGAGTAGTCCGTTGTATATTACCCATAACACAAGCGTAACTTGCTTAATTTGGGGATATACAATGTGTGTGTTTGTCTGCCGATTATTATTATTATTATTATTATTAAAAAGAATGTGAGTATTCCGGCGAAAACGAATTGGCATTATTAAAAAAAATATAAAAACTGATCTCCGCCGGCAGTGGAGCCTAGGGTCCAGGCTACCGTTGGTTAAGGCTCACAGACATAGGAATCTCCTCACAATACGGGCCCTGTCCAACAGAGTTGCCTTCTGCATCCAACCCTTCACCCAGATACCAAGCGAGAGCCTTTCAAGATGGCGGCCAAGGTTCCTCGCTATTAGTCCATTATTATAATTATGACGTTTTTTAGTGACAACAAGTTTTGCTTTCCCTCAAAGGCGTTGTAGTCTGTGAATTATTATCCGTGTAGGAACGGAGAAAGAATACAATTTCCTGCGTTGGGGCGGCCTGTCGTAAGAGGCGACAAAACAACCCACAGCCAGGTAATAGGGCATTTGCCCGACTGGATGGCTACCACCCCTGGTCTAAAGCATGTCGCCACAACAACCTGGAGTTGTATTCCGGCATTAGTGACCAGGTTCCAGTCTCCCTTAAGAGAGCAGCAGCGCATTTGTTGCAAATGTCCATAGGCGATGGTAACCGCTTTCCATCAAGTGGGCCGTCTGCCTGTCTGCTGAACTCCTGCAATAAAAAAATAATCATATTTATAATTTTTTATGATTTTTTTGGTAAGTCGTTTAAGAGAATGGCAAGCTAGAAATCGATCTGTTAGTAAAATATTGTCAATTAAACACTAAAAGCTGCCTATTATTATTTTTATATTAGTTGCATTTGAAAAATACAATAATACATGAATGTGCGCGTGTAGTTTTGGATAAGTATGAGTTGTCTTTAATAGAAGCGAACGAGTGTTGTATTACAGAGCGACACACCGGCGCCGTGGGCCCATCAGTAATTAATATGGACGAACGTGGGGCTCAACCACCATTATACGTACGCACTATGTAGCAATTAAGAACTAAATGAGTTAGAGGCTTTCGTAGTTGTAATATAGGTTTAGCTGCAGGATATTGTTACGACCTACACGCCGACAAAAGTGGATCCACACCTGCACATACCGTAAAAACACACTTTATTATCTTTCGGCATTTGGACTTCTTTTCTTTACTTTGTTTAAAATTTGTGATTAGAAAACAGACTATTGTGTATTGTAATATTTTATGGCAGTCATTAGCCAGGTGTGTCGGACTGATTCTAAGAAATTCAGTCCACGAGTTCGGGCAGCAATGGCTCAATGGAGAGATCAGCAGTCAAGCGATAACCACGAGCGAAGTAAGACTTGTGTACATTCGGTAATCTATTTAGTGACGGAGTTTGCGCGTGTTGTTGAATCGTGCATTACGTTTGGACTGGTTGTGTTCAGTTATATTTGTACCTGTGTTATACGTGTTTGTATAGTTCTAATAAACCCTATAATAATTCCGACGCCATTTTAATTCGAGTCCCGCAACTCGTAACAATATCATATCTGTATAGGTATTTTAATTTTAAGTTTTTTTTATGCGAATGTAAATTTTGTCAGTTAAATAAAAATAATAAGTCCACGTAGGTTATTAATAATTTTTACCAGACTTTGATCATCTAAACATCGTGGCTGTAGCCTAAGACAGCCCTCCAATTTGGTGGTGTTGGAGCTTCCTCTTTTTCGCATCAGGTCGTTTTAAATAGTTTCAACGGATTAATTAATATAGTATGATATATGCAAAGTGTGAAGTATGCAAAAGTGGATGGATGCAGAAGTCGTGGAAGGCCACGACACAACTTCCATGATCAAATTGATCGTGTACTAGCAGAAGGTGATGTCAGGAGCCTTAAAAACAGACGAGCGTGCATGACAAGAGTTATAAATGTCAAAGAAGCAAGTGAGGTGTGTAAGAATAAGCCTAAATGGCGCTCTGTTGTTCGTGCTTACCCCGCAAGGGAACTGGCGTGAGGTTATGTATGTATGTATATAGAAACAATTTTCGTCGTCGAAAAAATGTATACAGCGAGTTAACGTAGCCAGCATTCTGGACACCTTACCCATAGAGGATGGTGACCTAGACCCAGAACCCAATACTTTACTTATAGTCTTGAAGGGTTATAATTAGAATCATTATATTAAAACGTGAAGCAAAAACTTTGTACCGCTTTTTACGAAAATTGCGCGGACGCAGGAGTATGAAATTTCGTACACTCATAGTTTATATAGAGGAGTGCAGAATGCTGATATTTTTTTTAAATTATGCATAAAAAATACATTAAATCAATAAAAAAAAACATTACACACACTACCATGTATTTGACACACACACGCATATATACTCCTTTGTTTATTGTTCAAGTCAAACTAACAGTGTAGCCTTGGCGAAATCTGTGATTATAGAAGTATGGTCTTTGACAACAGAACCTTAATAATATTCAAACTTATAATTTAAATGAATTATGGTCGAATTTCCACCATTGTGTGTGTGTCAAATACATGGTAGTGTGTGTAATGTTTTTTTTTATTGATTTAATGTATTTTTTATGAACAATTCAAAAAAATATTAGCATTCTGCACTCCTTCTATAATTATAAATGTGCGAAATTTCATACTCCGTCCGCACAATTTTCGTAAAAAGGGATACAAAGTTTTTACGTCACGTATTAATATTATATATAGATTTAGATATTTTTTTTTACAGAAAACACAAGTTCTATTTTTAGATTTCTATATTTTTCAATTCAACGACAACTTGCAAAAGTCAATATTATACAAACATTATGAAAAAATCATAAAAGTTGCATTCGGAACGGCTACAGTGAAAAAATTTACTGATGATGAAAATCTGTGAACGGAGGAAAAATACAATTTCCTGCGGCCGGGCGGCCTGTCGTAAGAGACGACTAAATAACCCACAGCCAGGTGGTAGGGTATTTGCCCGACTGGATGGCTACCACCCCTGGTCTAAAGTATGTCGCCATAACAACCTTGAGTTGTGTTCCGGCATTAGTGACCAGGTTCCAGTCTCCCTTAAGAGACCAGCAGCGCATTTGTAGCACCTTTGGTGAACTGCTGAACTCCTGCAATAAAAAAAGAATGTGTTATAAGAGGAGATATCGTATATACAGACATATACGAAAAGCGACTTTGTTTTGTACTACGTAAAGATTATACGAAATATCATACTTGCGCATCTTGAAAGTAATTAATGACAACAACCATGTCTCGCTCCCCGCAACATATTTGTAGCAAACACCTCAGAGTGCCGACGATGGAAAGCAAACACCGGGTAAGTGCATCAAAGCAAATAGACTCGCGTCTGGTATTTGCACTAATCTAGACGACAAAAGCAGTTTCACAGGTGTGCGAGCGGATTAATTCTGTTCTCGTGAAGGGTGAGCCCCGATAGGGTGGAGGAGCGTGATGGAATGATCTGATCTGGATGAAGATCTTCCAGCGAGGCTAATGTTGTTCCTCGCAGGACTAGGCCCATCTGCTATAGTTGAAATTTTGTATATATTCTTTGTAAGTTTCGGGAAACGTTTGTGACATCAATTATTGCACAGCGCCATCTATTGGCTTGTAAGTGTTCCACTACACTCGTAATAATAATATCAGCTCCTTAATCCCACTACCAGGGTCTGCTTATTGTTAGTGGATCGGACAGTGTGCCCGTCACGCTTGTCCAAAAAATAACACGCAGAACGGCAAAAGTGTCTTTTTTGTAATTTTAAGTTTGAGCAAGGCTAGAGTCTCGCGTGACCAAAGGGCTGGCCTATAATTAGGCCAACAGATTAGCGTTGCTTTACAACGTAAATGGGAATACGGTCAGCATTTTTTGAACGCTCCCCAGCGACAGCGATCTGGACTAAATTTTTTACTTGTAAATATGTTTAGAAGAGTATATTTAATTTGTATTTTTTTTTTGGAACGTACTTATAGTTTAATTAATAAGATAGTTTATGGTGCGGACAGAGAGCACTCCCTGACCCGCCCGCCGGAGCACACCTTCTCTCCGCGCCTCGCATACTGCCGACGCCCATAGCTCACACGGTTAGCAGATAGGCGTCGGTCGGAACACGCCTTAGAGGCCGGAGTCACACCGATCATGAACCCCCCGAGGCTCAGAACATCAGCCTGGCATCAACAGACGCAGACAAAATAGACGCCGGAGAGCCCCCGGCTCGGATCCTCTTACACAAAGGTAAGACCCACGAATCACACTCACTCACTACAGACACAAGTAGCCATACAAGATTAGCTTAGGCGTGTTGCTGGAGAGTTTCTTCCGCCGTTTCTTCTCCTCCAGCTATAACACAGCGGAGTCGATAATTGGTCCCCAAATAATCACTTCAGCCTGTTGGCTTTTACGGCTAAATCTCAATATAGAGTTAATTCTCCGCAGCGGTCGAGCCGAAGTCGAACCTTACAGGATGTGGCTTCTCGAGCACGCTGCTTCCGGGCTGAACGCCTCCGCTTCCACAGAGTTGGGAAACCCCCAAAGTCCGGTATCGCTGAAACCATCTGCGGCTATACAGATGGGACCTGCTCCAAAAAAAAAAAAAATCGGAGTCACACACACTTGCGCTCATGCACTTAACTTTACTTCAAAACGACTACTACTCTCTCTCTGCCATTCGGGCATTATATTCTCTGTTACTCATCTACGTATAGTTTTAAATTAATTGTAAATATCAAAATCATAAGTCATAGAGTCCACATAGAGTTTTATTTGGAAGAAGCAAATGCCATCAACCAACGCCTGTCCCTATTAACAATGTAGGATATGCAATTTTCGACATTTTGGTTTTATTTCACTAATGACCCTAAAAAAGCATTGTTTTTCAATAGCAGCAACAAAAAGGTAATTTTTCCTCATAGTTTTTAAAATAGCCACATTAACAATGTCATATATGCCACCATCTCCCATTAACAATGACGAATGTTAACTCCCGACGTTATTAGCGGGGCGCGAGGGGGGAACGTGGGGTATATTTTTGTAAGAAAGAAATTACTAAGACTGATTATCTAAGCTAATGAAACCTGAAATGTGATTATTAAGTGCTAGAATTAATGATTTTAACAAATGTTATGGCACAGATTGTTTTCATTTTGTCCCTAAACTGTCAATTATGTTTGATTATTTGTTATTTGTGAAACAAATTTATTAAAAGTTGGATTTAATTTTTAATATCAATTTAAATACGACATAAACTTAAACAGGATTTACTAATGACAATGTTGTATGTGGCACTTCTTACAAAGAATAAATATGTTTGTCCATGTAACTTTGTTGGATGTGACAGATCCGACAAATCATGATGCCCCATGTACGGATAACAAAGCCATTACTAGCTTTTCAAACATTTAGATAAGTAAAAATGTTATTTAATTGCATTGCAAATAAGCTCTCGAACATATATTAACATATAATATTTTTTTTTTAAATTTAATTCTTGTAGTAAAAAAAATATAAGCAATTCAAAGTTCAGAGCGCTCTCCTGTATTGTTGCTGATTTGCAGATCTGACTCTGTTAATAGGGACAGGCGTAGTTTAGTTATATAATAATTAACGACCAATGTATAGAATGAAAAAAAGTTAAAGCATATGGATGTGATACAACCATCCTGGTATCCTCATCTTGATTTCAGGCCTTAGAACCGGGTCCATGCTAGAATATTTATTAAGATTACAGATCTTTTAGCCATCTCGATCGGTATGATCCAAGTAAACATAAAAGTGTCTACGTTTCAACTTACAGCGTTTTGTTGCCGCCTAAAGTAGGCTACTTTTTTTTTTATTGCATGAGATCAGCAGACAGGCAGACGGCCCACTTGATGGAAAGCGGTTACCATCGCCTATGGACATTTGCAACACCAAAGGTGCTACGAATGCGCTGCTGCTCGGAACACAACTCAAGGTTGTTATGGCGACATACTTTAGACCAGGGGTGGTAGCCATTCAGTCGGGCAAATGCCCTACCACCTGGTTGTGGGTTGTTAAGTCGCCTCTTACGACAGGCCGCCCCAACGCAGGAAATTGTATTCTTTCTCCGTTCCTGCACGAATAGCATTATTTCTTGCAATATAAGTAAAGTGTGAACGTTCCCTAAATTTGTGTATTTAAACAATGTTATTTTATTTAGTCAGGTGGCTGGTTATAGTGAATTGTTTTCACATATATAAGGGGAGCTTCTCAACTATAAACCTTTCTAAGTACATACAAAATTTAAACCAATTTCGCTATTTGAAATTAAATTGATTTTATTGTTCATGAAGTTAAAATAAATTACAAACGAATTCTTGGTATATGTCGCCTTATGAAGGCACACATAAATGTTTGAACTTAAGATAAACAAAACTATTTTAAAGGCAATAAATACTTTATAAAATATTTATAAATAAATACAAAAATAGAAGTTTATCTTTATTTTTATTTTTTTTCAGGGGATCAGCAGACAGGCAGACGGCCCACTTGATGGAAAGCGGTTACCATCGCCTATGGACATTTGCAACACCAGAGGTGCTACGAATGCGCTGCTGCTCTCTTAAGGGAGACTGGAACCTGGTCACTAATGCCGGAACACAACTCAAGGTTATTATGCCGACATACTTTAGACCAGGGGTGTTAGCCATTCAGTCGGGCAAATGCCCTACCACTGTGGGTTGTTAAGTCGCCTCTTACGACAGGCCGCCCCAACGCAGGAAATTGTATTCTCTCTCCGTTCCTGCACGGATGAAGTATTTAGCACTTTAATATTAGTATAAATAATACTCACAAATACTTTGTGATTAAGTTGCTATCAAGTCGCTACTGAGTCGCTACGAGTTGCTATCAGTCGTAACATACGATTTCTACTACCACTAAGTTGAACCCAGGGATCAGAATCCAAGACCTAATAGTACGAGAATAAATCCCTGAAATCAACAAGGTGTATTTTCTTCACTGTACTATAAGAAAGCACCAGCACTCCACCAGCAACTGCCAGCATCCACCACTACAAGCAGGAGCCAGTGTACAAACTGTACAAATTGTGTAATTTTATTTCACTGATGTCGCCTTATTCTTTCAATCGAATTGATTTGATTGAACCGTGTAATAGCAGCTTTATATAAACCTTTATACTAAAAATTGTATATAAATGGAAGATTTCTTCCCATATGACTTGGCACGTGCCCCAACGTGGTGTGAACAGGTATTCGATATGATTTTATTAAGGTTCAACAAATATTTGTAAGTCCCCCTCTCTCCTCATCGCCTTTCCCCCTAGAGCGTGTTCTCTCCCGGGAACATGATAAAACTGATTTTATTGCGCACACCTCAAATATTTATGTGTAAGGACCTTCATCTGATTTAATATCTAGGTACATATAACTTATACCCTGCGTTGCTTGTAGCTCTCATATTTTTAGAATTTCGTAGGCAATTTTAGCAAAATTCTAGGCGCTAAGAACCTCAGCCAGAAGGCCCAGCTTGCCATACACAACGCGGTGCTGGTACCTACGCTCACGTATGGAAGCGAGAGTTGGGTATGGAAGAGAGAGCATGAAAGTAGAGTAAATGCGGTCGAGATGCGAGCACTGCGCAAAATCTGCGGAGTGACGCTCGCGGACCGCGTTCGAAATACCGAAGTAAGAAAGAGAGTTGGTCTGAAAGAGAGTGTCGGGGTGAAGGTAAGGAAAGGAATGCACCGGTGGTTCGGGCATGTGGAAAGAATGCATGATGAAAGAATGACTAAACATATATACAATGCAAAAGTGGATGGATGCAGAAGTCGTGGAAGGCCACGACACACCTTTTCTTTGTTATCTTTGCATTCAAATGTAAGCCTCTCGCCTGACAGTCATCTTTCATCATTGTGACTAGTGTGTGTAGTTCTGATGGCGATTCGGCTAAAAGCACGGCATCATCCGCATAAAGCAAGGTGCTTACAACTAGATCACTTATCCGCACCCCAACATCCATCAATCTTATTCTCTGGAGACAATCGTCCAGGTATAGGATGAATAGCAAAGCCGACAGCACGCAGCCCTGCCGGACGCCAATATTGACGTCAAACCAGGGCGACAGGCTGCCATCCACCCGCACGCATGCCATACAGTCCTCGTAAGTGGACTGCACAGCACGCATCAATTGGCCATTAATCCCATATCCGGGCAATATGTCCCAGAGGTCCTTCCGCACAACCCTGTCAAATGCTTTCTCTAGAACAAACAAATAAATATAACTGAACACAATCAGTCCAAACGTAATACGCGATTCAATAACACGCGCAAAGTCCGTCACTATATAGATTATCGAATGTACACACGTTTTGTCTGCTAGAGGTTATCGCTTTACTGCCGATCTCTCCATTGGGCCATTACTTTATACTGCACCGATACAATGGCTGCCCGCCCGCGTAGATCGAATTTCTTAGAATCAGTTCGAAACACCGGTCTAATGACTGCCATCAAGATTACAATAAACAATGGACTGTTTTTCTAATTACAAAATTGATCCATACATCCCCTTCCATTTCTGAAGCCACCTTGTGCATCCCACAGTAATCCATCGGATACCACTCTCATTCTCTTTTCAATAATCTTCGGATACACTTTAGATGCTGTGCTGATCAAACTGATGTCTGATTAACTGATTTATATTATCTAAATACCAGTTTTTATACAAATTCAATTTAAATTCGGTAAAAGTTTGTCATGTATCAGTTTAAAATGAACCAGCAGCTGTCAGGGGGGGATAGGAAATATCCAAGTTAATTTATTCCCACGTGTATTTCAAGCAGTATCAAAAGGAGGGGGGATCCTTCCATACCTCTTGGTTGCGTTTCAATCAAGCGCCTCGTTTCGTTCCAACCAAACAAATGTAAGTGTTTACAGTGTATTCCCACCGTATTATCAAAATAAGAACACAAATGGTTGTTTATATTATCCCCGCAAATTGCTAATGCGCGTGGCCGCCATTTTGATGACGTATCCGTAGCCGAAAACTCAGTAGACTCAGTACCGTTAGCATCACTGGTCGGTGAATGTTAATTTGACAAGGTTCCAGCGCATTAGCAATTTGCGGGGATAATATCTATGTGTGTATAATGTATCTCATATCTATGGTTGGTCTCATATCTATGACTGGTTGCAAAATACTAATACTTTGAAACCAGAAATTATCAATTAAACAATAAATTATAACATCACACAAAGTCACAAACACATACTTAAACCTACGCGCACTACCATCGCATTGCATTACACGCACACTCCACAAACAAACCAAGACACACAAAGAGCCTAAAAATTAATAACCCAGGCACAGAAAGGAAAAAAAAAACAACACACATGGCACTAGATAGGACTATATATAAGTATAGATATAAGGCCCACACTGCACATGCACTTCCTCACAACACCAGCATGTAACAGATAGACTCTACATTAGTATAAGTTTAGTACTAAAATTAGAATAAATTAATATAATAAGTTATTCTTAAGGTACACCAAGACAGAAAAATTACTACATATAGTGTCACATACACTAACAAAAATAAACAATAAGCGTGTACGGAGTCTCAAATTTTTCATAGAAATTAAGTAGTAAAAAAGGGTACGGAACTCGAGTCCGTAGAGATATTAATAAAAAAAAACAGAAATTATCATCAAATAATTTTAAAGTATTTTTTTGAATAATCTACATTCTTCAGTGTAAGATTAGATTTTACTGTGTAATATTACAGGCATGTACTATCTACGTTTGTTTTAATACAAGATTAGTTGAGATTGCCTCAAATAAATAAAGTGTTATGTAGAATACCTGTCTTTTTATACATTTAACATAAGTTTTAAGTTGCTAAAAACCTCGCGTAAACCTAAAAGGCAAAGTAGCCTAAGTTACTTCATATAACATTACCTATCTGCCAGTGAAAGTTCTGTCAAAATCAGTCCAGCCGTTATAGAGATTAGCCGAAACGTCCAGACAGACAGACAAAAATTCTAAAAATTGAATTTTCGTAATCTCCTGGTCCGAATTATCCCCCCTGATTTTTTTTACATTTTTAGTTTGACATTACAAACAGAGACTTCAATTTTATTTATCTGTATAGAATGTATGTTGTTGATAGACACCAAGTCAATTGATACGGACTACAGAAATAGCGTAGTTGATTGCTTACCGTCGCAACCTGCCCTAATCAAATTTATGTTTGTTCGCCTTGAAGAACACAGCCTCCCCGAGATACTACGATACGATGTGTAGTACATCAGTTACCAGTAAGTCAACTTGTAAATTGTTACACATTTTACTAGAGGTTGAATTTAAATTTAATGAAGCTTGAATACGTTTTAAAATTATTTCGTTGTATCTGTTTATTTGTCAAAAAACTTTCTTAATCATTTATAATATTAACAGGATTCATTTGAGTGTTAAAATATTTCATAATACCTGACTCATTTGAGTTTGGTTTCTCTTCATTAGTCTCAAAAAGTTGTGTCACTCAAATATAAAATATAAAACACGGCGCAGAAATATTTTTAACGCCTAAAACTTTTTTGGGATTGGAAAGATTTTATTTTAGTGGCAACACTACTACTAATCTTTTACATTTTTCATTGATTTGAATAAGTTATCTTGTAATATTTGCTTTCAATGAATCTCAAAAATAATATATGTTTAATTTCACACAGTGATTGTTTAAACTACTACTTGTACTATCCAAATTACATCAACATCGCTGTGAATGGCTTTGTCATTACCAAATACCTACAGTGTACCATACCAGGCGGGATCGATAACCCGACGGCACAAAGCCACAAGGTAATTTTTAGTAACTACCTGGTACTCCAGCCGGAGGTGGAAAAAGGAACAAGAGGGAATACTAATCCGTCAGTATCTTAATGGAGGGGCGGCCGTTGAGAGGAAATATATAAAATATCCTACTAAGCTTCTACTTCAAGGGAAACACTACGGGGGATGGATAAAATGTCTGTCCAAATACACCCGCGCCTCGTCTTTTTCCGATACATCCACTTGCTCACTGAGTATATTAAGCTATCGTCACTATTATAATGTTCCACTTACTGGCAAATTTTTATTTTTATTGCAGGAGTTCAGCAGACAGTCAGACGGCCCACTTGATGGAAAGCGGTTACCATCGCCTATGGACATTTGCAACACCAAAGGTGCTACAAATGCGCTGCTGCTCTCTTAAGGGAGACTGGAACCTGGTCACTAATGCCGGAACACAACTCAAGGTTGTTATGGGGAAATACTTTAGACCAGGGGTGGTAGCCATCCAGTCGGGCAAACGCCCTACCACCGGCTGTGGGTTGTTTTGTCGCCTCTTACGACAGGCTGCCCGGCCGCAGGAAATTGGATTTTTTCTCCGTTCCTGCACGGATAAAAAATGTCAAATTCTTTATTTATTATATATTTCAAAAATCAAATATTTAATTGTATTACGCGAGAGCAAATTCCGCGGCGTATCGTCTTTTCGACTATGAATCGCGTTACAATCGAAAAGCGGCGTATATTTTAATTCAATGTCATGTTCTGTATTTCGAACACCTACAGAAAAGTTAAAAATGTCATTACTGGTCTAGTGGAACACTTACAAGCCAATAGATGGCGCTGTGCAATAATTTATGTCACAAATGTTTCCCGAAACATTCAAAGAATATATACAAATTTACAACTATAACAGATGGGCCTAGGCCTGCGAGGAATAACATTAGCCTCCCTGGAAGATCTTCCTTTGAGACGGAGGAGCATTCCATCTCGCTCCTTCAACCGTTAGGGTCACTCCCCTTCACGGGAATAGTTACTTTTATCTCGCTCAAGCAATTACATTAGTCATGGGAAAAATCACTCAACAAGAATAAAAGAGTGATACAAAGTTTTCGATACAAAGATATATACCACTCTTTTATATCTTTAACTCTTTATATTTACAGTGAATAGTGTCAGTGTTAATTGCAGACAAGATGAGTTATTATCTGTGAGTGATATACTGATAAAATGATATGAAAAAAATATAAACAAAAAGAGTGAAAAAATATAATAAAATTAATTACATTAAAATAAAATTACACCATAAAACTATACTGTTACGATTTATTTTGGCTTGCTATTATATTCGGTGTCCTCGTTCTAGCTACGTTAATCAACTAATCATTCTTTCTCTTTTCTTTCTAGTCTAGTTTCTTCTCATTCGGATCTATAGTCATCACGTGGAACAGGAATGAACTAAAGAGTTAAAGATATAAAGACACACTTTTAACGCAAGTGATATACAGGTCTAATCACTCTTCACGTCGGATATATATCTTTTGAGTTAATCGCTCAGGAGTTACACACCGCTAAATTACATCCTCCGCCAATTAAAAAAAAAAACATGACAAAAGCTGCCTTACCGTATTGTGGGTAACTATGTAAATATAGGTAGGGCGCCGGTGTCGGTGCGTGTCTGTTGTAAATTACTCAATTTGCACTTGAATCCAGGTCCTTTGGCTGCCGGCCATTTTTCCCGCACAACGGGATCGCTTTATGATTCCTTGCCGCGAACAATCAGCGCCGCGTTGATTGAAAACAAAGCAAACATTCACTCGGTAATAGCGTTACGTATTTTTTTTTTAACAACTCAGCTGTTCAATTTCAAAACATAGCAACTGACATTAATTTTATAAATGAATCTTTGCGTATTTCTTGTCTTGCTATGTATTTATTGTGTTTGCTAAAATATGCAATGACTGCATCAAAATATAATATTGCACCCAATAATTATAATAAATTTGTTAGTTAGTTTTGAAATGACATATTCAAGTTCATGACATTTTTTTGTGCTCTAGTGTAAATTTTTTGTAATGCATTTGCTAGGTTTTAAAATTGCACAGCTGAACTACGGACTCAAGTTCCGTACCCTTTTTTACAACTTAATTTCTAGATTTAATTTTTTGAATTTAACCCGCTTATTACTTATTTTGGTTCTTGTGTGTGACATTAATTTATTGATTTTTGTGTTGAGGTGTATGTATCTTACGATTAACTTATTATATTAATTTATTCTAGTTTTAATACTAACCTTATACTAATGTAGAGTGTATCTGTTACATGCTGGTGTTGTGAGGAAGTGCATCTGCAGTGTGGGCCTTATATCTATCCTTATATTGCCCTATCTAGTGCCATGTGTGTTGTTTTTTTCTTTTTTATGCCTGGGTTATGAATTTTTAGGCTCTTTGTGTGTCTTGCGTTGTTTGTGAAGTGTGCGTGTAATGCAATGCGGTAGTAGTGCGCGTTTTGTGAGTATCTGTATAAGTTTTGTTGTTATTTGTGTGTCTGTGACTTTGAGTGGTGTTTTATTTATTGTTTAATTGAAAGAAAATGTATTTTATGTCTTATCTAGGCTAGTTTAGGCTTATTATGTTTGGGGGCGCGTGGGCGAGTGGGGGATCCCACGGCGTTCCCCCCTCCCCCTCCCCCCGTTTTTGAAGAGTACAAACACGTATAACACAGGTACAAATATAACCGAACACAACACATCCAATCGTAATGCAGAAGGTCGTAATTCAGTAAACCGCGCAAAGTCCGTCTCTATTAGATTCCTGAATGTACACACGTCATGCTTGTATCGTAGTCGTAGCTTGACTGCCCCTTCTCTCCATCAGGCCGTCGTTTTATACTTCACAAATGCATAAGAATCCGTAACACCTGGCTAATGATGCTAACGAGCGAGTACAATAGGACAATAGACTATTCTCCACAATATTATTAATAATTAGAAACGTATTCCAATAAATAAGTGAACAAAAGAAGACGATTATAAAAGGATTACATTTAGTTCAAATGTCCACAGGTAATGAAATGTGCTATTACAGATTTGTACGTGGAATATTAGTCTTTGTCGGCGCCTAGCTTGTAACAATATTTATATATTAATCCTTATTAATATTATAAATGCGAAAGTAACTCTGTCTGTCTGTCTGTCCCATTTTCAAGGAAAAACTACTCGACCGATTTGGCTGAAACTCAGTATACTTTTTATCCCGAAAAATGGGATAGTTTCCGGGATAAAAATATAGTTGTTTTTCTGTTTGTTATACTTTTACGGAAAAACTACTGGACCGATTTGGATGAAATTCGGTATACATGTAAATTTTATACCGAGAGTGGACAAGGAATACTTTTCACCCCAGATTATAGGATTAATTCTGGGATAAATTTGTGTAAAGATTATCCTAGAAAATATGATAAGTTTTTTATTTGTGGTTTGCTATTTTCGTCATTTTCTTTATTTTGATCAATTTGGTCGTTTACGTAGTTTTCCGGGGATAAATAGCACTAACATAAAAAATTAATATGAAGTAACCTGTATTAATGCTCGCCATTTAAACTAGAGGCACGCACGGGTGCGACCCGCGGTTAAATTCGGGTAATAACAATTTTGAAACTATGTTATTGTTACAAGTTGGGACACCCGCATACCTTTTGTTACATACCGAAAAAGTAATGCTGGGCACCTTGTTTATTGCCCCTCCCGCATTCGGAGTTCTTTTGTTTACTTCGTGTTTAAACTTTTAAAACAATTATTGTTATCATACTTATTTTATGGCTGTAATTAGAGTCGAACTAATCTTTTTTTATGGCCGTCGAAGCTTGCTAGGTGTGCGGGATTGACTCGGCGAACGCGATCCCTTGTTCTATTATACACTTTAGTATAAAACAATGACCGAACGGAGGGGTGAGGCAGTCAAACGACGACTACGATACGGTTAAGACGTGTGTAGTACTTACGATTAGCGTCATAGTGACGGACTTTGCGCGTGTTGAATTGCATGGAATCGTGCAGTGTGAACTCGTTGCACCCTGTTTTATTTTGTACGTGTTCTAATAAATTCTATAGTAATTCCAACGGCATTTATTTTAATTCGAGTCCTGTAGCTCGTAACATTAGAAAAAAAATCTTCATGTATAAAGTTTTTATTTACTGATTTGAATTATGGCCGGTTCTTTCTAATCTCTTACTCTTTATCCTCTTGCCGTAGCTTCGGTTGAATTTTGACATCACTTGAATGAAGCTAATGTCAAACTTTAACAGATAGTAAGGTAAGATATGGGAACCGGCCGTAAGTGTGATGCGTTGAATATAAAACAGATCTTATACTAATATATAAAGCTGATGAGTTTGTTTGTTTGAACGCGCTAATCTCCGGAACTATTGGTCTGATTTAAAAAATTCTTTCAGTGTCAGATAGCACATTTATCGAGGAAGGCTATAGGTTATATATCATCACGCTAAGGCCAATAGGAGCGGAGCACAAATTGAGAATGTTTCAAAATCGGTTTTTTTTTTAAATTTACTTTTCTTTTATTATTCCACGCGGACGAAGCCGCGGGCAGCAGCTAGTAAAATATAAAATTAAAACAACGTCGAGATGTCAGTTTATATTCATTCCTCTGAATATCTTAAACTATGAACTTATTCCTACTGAGATACAGAGGAAAAAGTTAATGGTTTTATGATAGCTGTTTGATATAGCAATAATTCGATGCTTTCTTGTTCCGTGTTTTTATTTATTAAAACAGTTATACTTGAATTCAAAATCCAATGCCCCGTCTACACAATGCTATGCTATATATAATATTATTTATAGCATTTATTTCTATATTAAATTCAATACCAGATCTTTCGATAATTTTTGTGGTAACGTCGATTACCTAGCAAGGATTTTACATTTTCGCTTTAAAAAGTCTCATGTTATATTGAAGATCTTGAAACGAGAACAAAGATATCAATAACACTATTAGGACTTTTATCTCCGAACTTGGAAGCATCTCCTTAGTTCTTACTGCGTTTATAAGAAATTGTTGTAAATTATTTACTTTCTGTGTATGTGGTGAACAATAAAGAGTTTTCTCTCCATCTCGTTAAATCATGTCTAAGAAGGTGAAGCTGAACAAATAAAAATGGAAACTTAATAATACAAATACAGTTTATTATTAAATGTTTATTAGCAAAGGTTTTACATGATGGGCGTGTTATAATTATATAAAGCTCATATAGAGATATATATGCAAGTCTCATCAATATGTCTATGAAGTCAAGTATAATTTTTTTTTATTGCAGGACAGGCAGACGGCCCACTTGATGGAAAGCGGTTACCATCGCCTATAGACATTTGCAACACCAAAGTTGCTACAAATGCGCTGCTGCTATCTTAAGGGACACTGGAACCTGGTCACTAATGCCGGGACACAACTCAAGGTTGTTATGGCGACATACTTTAGACCAGGGGTGGTAGGCATCCAGTCGGGCAAATGCCCTACCACCTGGCTGTGGGTTGTTAAGTCGCCTCTTACGACAAGCCGCCCGGCCGCAGGAAATTGTATTCTTTCTCCGTTCCTGCACGGATAGAGCAATAAAGAAAGCAATGCTGTAACAAAAAAAATAAAGTTTATTTAAAATTAGTGTCGGTGGTACATAATATATTGTCGATTTTTCAGAACAACTATACAGACGCACGTAATTATCTTTGTGTTTGGTAATAGAAAAGTATAACAATCGCGTCGCTTTCTCTCATAGAGCAGTAGCCCATTTTCTCCTTGTGTAGCATTTTTATTGTATGCTTTACAGCCGCGATTATATGCTTGTTTTGTGATCGGCACTCTGGCAACACTCGTTCCCTCTCGTTGTAAACCCGCCTCCAAATGTTTGTAAACAAACACCGCTTTTTAATTTTCTTTCCACATTATTTGATTTGGGGTTGTCTGGATTAGTGTCTCGTTTATTTAGTAGACTTTTCTGATTACTTGCGCTCAATGTTGATACGTGGTGGTAAGTACTAACTTGAAATTGTTGATAGTATGAAAATTCAATTAAACCTATTCTATCAATTACCTGTTTTTAATTCTGGTACCTACGCTCACGTATGGAAGCGAGAGTTGGGTATGGAAGAGAGAGCATGAAAGTAGAGTAAACGTGGTCGAGATGCGAGCACTGCGCCAAATCTGCGGACTGACGCTCGCGGACCGCGTTCGTAATACCGAAGTAAGACAGAGAGTTGGTCTGAAAGAGAGTGTCGGGGTGAAGGTAAGGAAAGACACACCAGGCCACGACACACCTTCCATGATCAAATCGATCGTGTACTAGCAGAAGGTGATGTCAGGAGCCTTAAGAACAGACGAGCGTGCATGACAAGAGCTATGAATGTCAAAGAAGCAAGTGAGGTGTGTAAGAATAAGCCTGAATGGCGCTCTGTTGTCCGTGCCTACCCCGCAAGGGAACTGGCGTGAAGTTATGTGTATATGTATCTGTTTTTAATCTACTTTTAGTCTTTCAAGACTGCATGTAGAATATTGAATCATGTTCTGTAGGCGAACTGACCAGGAACCTGGCTGGCTTTGTAGTGGTAAATCAAATCAAATCAAATTTATTTGTTCAAAATATTCCTAATAACTTTATATTGTGAGTGTTTTGTGACTGTGTTGTCTTGAAATAAAAAAAATATTATTATTCACATACATATATATTTTATTTTCAAGATTTTTGAATTTTTCTTATAAAATATGTACATTAATTTATTTAAAAAAAAATTAAAAACTGATCTCCGCTGGCAGTGGGGCCTAGGGTCCAGGCTACCATTGGTTAACGCTCATCCATACTCATAGACATAGGAATCTCCTCACAAACGGACCCTGTCCAACAGAGTTGCCTTCTGCATCCGACTCTTCACCCAGATACCAAGCGAGAGCCTTTCAAGATGGCGGCCAAAGTTCTTCGCTATTAGTCCATTATTATAATTATGACGTTTTTAGTGACAACAAGTTTGGCTTTCCCTCAAAGGCGTTATAGTCTGTAAATTATTATCCGTGCAGGAACGGAGAAAGAATACAATTTCCTGCGGCCGGGCGGCCTGTCGTAAGAGGCGACAAAACAACCCACAGCCAGGTGTTAGGGCATTTGCCCGACTGGATGGCTACCACCCCTGGTCTAAAGTATGTCGCCATAACAACCTTGAGTTGTGTTCCGGTATTAGTGACCAGGTTCCTGTCTCCTTTAAGAGAGCAGCAGCGCATTTGTAGCATCTTCGGTGTTGCAAATGTCCATAGGCGATAGTAACCGCTTTCTATTAAGTGGGCCGTCTGCCTGTCTGCTGAACTCCTGCAATAAAAAAAACATAGTTAAACAGTTGGCATATATGTTATAGTGTATATATGTTTTGTTCACATAGGAGCATACAAATAATTAAGATAAATTTTATTAAATTATATTATGTTAAATGTAACATATGAAAAAAAATACTGATAAATGTCAAAAAGTAATAATAATAACTAGTGGTCGCCCGTGGTCGAAATTCGACCATAATAATTAATCTCAAAGACTATACTTCTATAATCACAGATTTCGCCAAGGCTACACTGTTGATTTGACTTGAACAATAAACAAAAGAGTATATATGCGTGTGTGTGTCAAATACATGGTAGTGTGTGTAATGTTTTTTTTTATTGGTTTAATGTATTTTTTATGCATAATTTAAAAAAAATATATAACATTCGTAGCAATTTTCGTAAAAAGGGGTACAAAGTTTTTGCTTCACGTATTAATATATAGATAACAATTCATAAGTCAAGGAAGTTATTTATTAATGTAAATATTGATTTGTTATAAATAGAAAAATAAACCAGGCGGTTTGATTTGATGCCTTTAAACTCTATTAAATTACTTAATATTGACTATGCTTTATATACATGAATTCGCTGGGTTATATAAATAATAATATCAACCCATAAATGTCCCACTGCTGGGCTCGGACCTCCCGTTATAGGGGGAACGGACGTATACCCGCCACGCTTGTCCAAGGCGGCTTGGCAGGTTTGAGACATCGGTTATCTCGATGTGCAGGTTGCATCACGATGTTTTCCTTCACCGTTATTAGCACGTGGTAATTGTAACAATATGCACATTAGATCAGAAAACTGTCTAAGTGGTGCATGCGTTCCGGCCAGGATCGAACCCGCGCCCTTTGAGTTTGGGACGCGTGCACTAGCCATTACGCTACCACGACTCCAACTGAAGTCGCTGATCTATACTTAACTCTAAGTTATTAAACTGAATGCCAAGCAAACCTTTGAGATTATCAATTTTTTTATTGCTAAAGTGTCTTCAGACTGGCAGACGGCCCACTTGACGGAAAGCTCTTCTTAACCCTTAAGGACAATTGCATCACCATAGGTACCAAAAATGCGCTGCTCTCTTAAGGGAGACTGGAACACTGGTCACTAATCTCGTAATATAACTCAAGAAAATTATACCGACATACTTCATACAAGGGGTGGTAGCTATCCAGTCGGGCAGATGTGAGACAACAACACAATTAACAATCACTGTGCACAAACGCGATCTGCACTCTCATCGCGGAAAAATAAATTAATAAATAGCTTAAACACGGCCTCTGTGGTTGAGCGGGCTAAGCCTTTGCCGGCGTACCTCACTGCAATGCAGAGGTTCCAGGTTCGATTCCTGGTATAGTAAATTTCGGAAACGTATTTTCTCCGTTATTTACTATGGTCAAAAAATGTCTGGGATCGGCCCCAGAGTAGTCCGTTGTATATTACCCATAACACAAGCGTAACTTGCTTAATTTGGGGATATACAATATGTGTGTTTGTCTGCCGATTAAATAGCTTAAACAGTTGTTTTGAGAAGGCTTTTTGTAGACTGTAAGCTTCGGGAGTTTACGTTCAAAATGTTTATGAAAATTAAGGTTCAAGTTATTATAGACTTACCATTATTATAACTGTAATAATATTTGTTCTTTCCTTTTATTGTGTCTTGGTCTTACTGAGTATGCACTGTTTGCTACAACTCCATTTAGGGAAGATTTATATTAGACCGGGCCGTGTCCGGGGCGTGCCGTGTACGTGGCCCGGACGGGGCACGAATTTGAAACGTTACATACATTTTGTATGAAGCTGTTTATATTACACAGTGCAGGATACGTGTCCCGACCGGGCCCGGACACGACTTCTGCATCCATCCACTTTTGCATTGTATATCTGTTTAGTCATTCTTTCCATATGCCCAACCACCGGAGCATTCCTATCCTTACCTTCACCCCGACACTTTCTTTCAGACCAACTCTCTCTTATAAATACTTAACACATACATACATACATACATAACTTCACGCCAGTTCCCTTGTGGGGTAGGCACGAACAACAGAGCGCCATTCAGGCTTATTCTTACACACCTCACTTGCTTCTTTGACATTCATAACTCTTGTCATGCACGCTCGTCTGTTCTTAAGGCTCCTGACATCACCTTCTGCTAGTACACGATCAATTTGATAATTGACATAAAAACTTGTTTAAAAAAAAATATATATATTGTTGTTTTAAATAAAATAAAGTGCGTATAAGGCACCAAAATAAATATTAGATATTTTACAGAGATAGGTTAAGTAATATTAATAATACGATGCTATTAAAGGTCAACTAAGTGATAAGTTTTCACTTATATTGTACTAACTTCTGCCCACGACTTCGTCGGCGTGGAATAGTTACGTTGGGCTAACGCTAACTTGAACCCGCGACTTTGTTTACGTAGAAGGTGAAAATATTTTTAAATTTTAATGACTTCCCGCCGGCCTTGCACATCATAAATGCGCGCGCAGTACTTGATCATCACTTTGCTGCGATGTTATTTTAAAACTGCGATATCTCCTAAGTTATTCATTGATATAGAAAGAAGAGTGAATTTGGGGAATAGTGTGAATGGAGCGTTAGGTAAACTTCTAGGCGCTAAGAACCTCAGCCAGAAGGCCCAGCTTGCCATACACAACGCGGTGCTGGTACCTACGCTCACGTATGGATGCGAGAGTTGGGTATGGAAGAGAGAGCATGAAAGTAGAGTAAACGCGGTCGAGATGCGAGCACTGCGCAAAATCTGCGGAGTGACGCTCGCGGACCGCGTTCGTAATACCGAAGTAAGAAAGAGAGTTGGTCTGAAAGAGAGTGTCGGGGTGAAGGTAAGGAAAGGAATGCTCCGGTGGTTTGGGCATGTGGAAAGAATGCATGATGAAAGAATGACTAAACAGATATACAATGCAAAAGTGGATGGATGCAGAAGTCGTGGACGGCCACGACACACCTTCCATGATCAAATTGATCGTGTACTAGCAGAAGGTGATGTCAGGAGCCTTAAGAAGAGACGAGCTTGCATGACAAGAGTTATGAATGTTAAAGAGGCAAGTGAGGTGTGTAAGAATATGCTTAAATGGCGCTCTGTTGTTCGTGCCTACCCCGCAAGGGAACTGTCGTGAAGTTATGTATGTATGTATGTGTATTCATTGAAATCGAATGATGTAAATGGCAATTTTGTTTTAAATTAAATACTTTTGATGAATAACGTATTTATTTGGATAAGGATTAATATCATGTTTATAAAAACACCTTCGCAAATCATGCATTATTTTAGAACTTTGGTTAGCATAAAAAAGGTTATAGCGAGCCAACCTTAAAAGACAGACATATCCTGTCGCGGACTTTTTTTTAGAACTTTTAAAGGGGAACAATTTTGTCACATATGATTTTTGTGAAACTTTAACAGTTTACGCAGCGCACGCAGCGGAAGCTCTCAAAATGAAAAAAAAAAAAAACAATTTTGAAACATTCTTCATCGGTGCTCCGCTCCTATTGATCTTAGCGTGATGATTTGTAGCCTATAGCCTTCCTCGACAAATGGCCTATCTAACACTGAAAAAAATTTTCAAATCAGCCCAGTAGTTCCTGAGATTAGCGCGTCCAAGCAAACAAACAAACAAACTCTTCAGCTTTATATATTAGTATAGATAAGACCTATGTAATGTCCCAGTGCTGGGCTCGTGCCTCCCATTATACGGGGGGAGCGGACAATATACCCGCCACGCTTGTCCAAGGCGGCTTGGCAGGTTTGACAAATCGGTTATCTCGATGTGCGGGCTGCATCACGATGTTTTTCTTCACCGTTGTTAGCACGTGGTAAATGTAACACTTTGTTCGCAATATAAATGATTTGGGTAGCCCGTTAAGAACTTTCTGGCATTTCATATGCAAAATATTATTTACATTTCATCATTGAGATAATAAGAGGTTAAGGTTCCCCGCGTGGAAAGCTACGCGTATGTAAATCTTAGTGACGCTCACTATTCTAATTACATTGTTAACGAGATAATTAAATTAATTAAAGAATAGATTTTTTAGATAGACGTGTTGCTGGGAGTTTCTTGCCGCTTTTCCTCCTTGAACAGCGATCCAAGCTATCAGTATTTCAGGAGTCAAGCGATGTCTAAGCCTTAAATATTGTGACAGTGACTAAGTATTTTGGTGCGTTTCTTAAGTCTGCAAGTTACTTGTAATAAATAGGCTATTAGTGTATATCTTTCATTGATTTTTTTTTGTTTATTTATTTATTTAATGAAAAAGAAAACCAACAGCGCATATCTATACTAATATTATAAAGTTGAAGAATTTGTTTGTTTTTTTTGTTTAAACGCGCTAATCTCAGGCACCGAAGGTCCGATTTGAAAAATTACTTCAGTGTTGAATAGTACATTTATCGAGGAAGGCTATAGGCTATATTATATTTTCAAAAAATTTAAGGATCCTTATTAAAAGTCCAATAATGTAACCCAAGGTGTAAAAAAAATACCCGAAAAAATCCTTACACGGCGTGCGCTGCGAAAACTATTGATTATAGAACAAAACAATGTACTACCACTTTGCACAACATATCTACAAAAATCTATCTCACAATAAGTGTTTTCCTTTAATTTTTAAATAATTAAAATGCCGTCGCTTCAAAAACTCTTTATTTTGTACCTTGGTATTAATCCTTATCAAAATAAATTAGTCCATATTCAAGACGAATTCAATACCCTTCTAGAACTTTTTGAATTATTCAATTCGGACGTTTCATTCAAAAGATATCGAGATATTTAAAATGTAAGTATTAGTGTTGTAGCCAAATATACTTATATTCTTTGATTGAACGCGCTAATCTCAGGAACTACTGGTATGATTTGAAAAATTCTTTCAGTGTTGGATAGCCCATTTATCGAGGAAGGCTATAGGCTATATATCATCACGCTAAGACCAATAGGAGCGGAGCACCAATGAAGAATGTTTCAAAATCGAAGGGTTTTGAAAGCAAATTCCACGCGGACGACGTGGCGGGCACAGCTAGTTAATAATACAAACAAACAAAAAAGGTACTTAAAATGTAGGGCTCATAACTGGTTTTTTATCAAGTTAACAAACGAGCGAACTAAAGTGTAAAAATGCAATAAATATATACATAAGTAAGTATATACTTACACATACATACATATTAATAAATACATATGCATGCAGAGATATCTAAATAAAATACATTGATAGATACATGTAGAAATATACATAATAATATTTAAATATAATAATAATAATATAATTGTAGTTATTTAATAAATGTATGTAGCTATAAGTTTTCCGTAAAGAAATAAAAAAAATGACACCTGTGTTGCGAATGTTGAATTTAATAATATGTATGACCCTTTAGAAATATTCGTCAGAGGATTTACATTGCATAAGAACTTTAGAATTTGAATTAATAACAAGCAGACAATAATATTTGCTTAAGTTTTAAGCGCGGTAATTTATTTGATTTTTATTATTCCGACGTTTCGGCCACTTCTCAGTAGCCGTGATCACGGAATACAAAGATCTCACGTGTCAATTAGTATTGTTAACGTTGTATTTAGCCTACCGTCAACTTGTTAATTTTAATTATTTAGTTTTAATTTTGTATATTATTTACTCTATGGGAGCCTAATCTAATTTACCACCGCATAGCGACATGATGTGGCTTTTCATATCTTCAAAAATGTGGCAATATGACTTTAGATTGTTGCGGACAGAGAGCACCCCCTGACCCGCCCGCCGGAGCACACCTCTCCGCGCCCCGCATACCGCCGACGCTCATAGCTCGCACAATTAGCTGCTAAGCGTCGGATGGAACGTGGGATATATAAGTAGCCTTGAAGGCCGGAAATTTTTTTCTTGATATACCAACTCCCAACCGCGACTGGGGGACCCCAAACACTCTCGACCTAGCATTACTGAGGGGCGTAACCCTTCAGTTCCATTCGATCGAAACGATGGACGATATCGACTCGGACCATCGTCCGGTTATCCTCAGATTAGGACCACAGACAGACCAGACATCTGAAACTAGGACCTCTGTGGATTGGTTGAGACTTGAGACCCTCCTCAAGGCAACCAGCTCACAAGACCTGGACCGCATCCCGGACCACATCGTGTCCCGCCAAGACACGGAGACGGCAATCGAGGCCCTCACCAGCCACCTTCAATCCGCAGTGCGGAACTCGTCCAGGCAGGTGCCAGTGGAGGATGACCGCCACTTATGCCTGCCGGACGAGGTGAGGGTACTGCTGAGGGAAAAGAGAGCCGCCTCCAGAGCTCACGACAGATATCCCACCGAGGATAACAGAGTCCGACTCCGCGAACTAGAGCGCGAGGTCAAACTACGTATCCGGGAAGTCAGGGAACAACGTTGGGACAGAACGTTGAGGGATATCGAACCAACTCACCAGGCGTACTGGAAGCTGGCTAGAGCTCTCAAATCAGACACCCTTACTGTCATACCCGCGCTAGAAAGAGCCGACAACACCGAGGCGTTCGATGACGAGGAGAAGGCCGAGTGCCTTGCTCAGAGTCTAGAGCTTCAATGCTCCCCCACTACGCAAAACGTCGACCAGTCACACCTGACGGAGGTAGACTCCGAGGTCGAACGTAGATCCTCCTTACCAGCGGAAACCACACTCGACACGGTCACGGTCGAAGAAGTGCAAGATCTGATCAAGTCTCTCAAACCGCGAAAGGCCCCAGGGACCGATGGCATCAACAATCGCGTTTTAAAACTCCTACCCGCCCATCTAATTATAATTCTAGTGAGCATCTTCAATGCCGCCATAACAAACTGCTCCTTTCCCGCGATCTGGAAGGAAGCAGATGTCATCGGTATTCACAAGCCGGGAAAACCGGCTAATAAACCGTCCAGCTACCGTCCAATCAGCCTACTGAGCGCACTCAGCAAGCTTTACGAGAGGGTCATCCTCTCCCGACTTAGAGATTTTGCCTTCAGCAAACATCTAATACCCGATGAGCAATTTGGCTTCCGTGCCAGACACTCATGCGTCCAACAGGTGCACCGCATCACGGAGCACATATTATCTCACTTTGCCCATCGCCCCCGCCCTATAGGAACAGCCGCACTGTTTCTAGACGTAGCAAAAGCCTTCGACAAGGTCTGGCACAACGGCTTGATTTACAAGCTGTACCAGTTCGGTATGCCAGACAGACTCGTGCTCATCTTGCGAGACTTCCTCCTAGGTCGTAGCTTCCGTTTTCGAGTGGAGGGAACGTGCTCGTCCCCTCACCCACTCACAGCCGGTGTACCACAGGGCTCGGCTCTGTCGCCACTACTCTTCACGCTGTACACCAGCGACATCCCAAAAACTCCAGATGTGGAGTTGGCCCTCTTCGCGGATGACACCGCACTCTATACATCAGATCAAAACCGACAAATGGCTTGCGTCCGGCTGCAGGCAGCTGTCACAGAGCTAGGCGAATGGTTTCGCAAATGGAGGATAGAGGTAAACCCGGAGAAAAGCGCAGCAATGTTCTTTTCCCCGGGCACGCTTCGGTCCCCCAAACGCGCTAGCCTTCGCCTAAAAACCATTTCGCTCTATGACCAACAAATCCCCTGGACAAAGTCCACCAAATATCTTGGTGTCACCCTAGATCGGAACTTGCGCTTCAACGAGCATATCACTATAGTCCGAAATAGAGCGCGATTTGTGATGGGTCGTTTAGCACCCATGATAGACAAACGAAGCAAAATGTCCCTCAGACACAAGCTTACTCTGTATAAAACATGCATCCTCCCGATCATGACATACGCGAGTGTGGTATTCGGCCATGTCAAGCCTGCCCTTTTAGATAAACTGCAAATCGTGCAGAATAAATTCATGCGCAGAGCCGTCGGTGCTCCCCTCTATATGCGTAACGTCGACCTCCACCGCGATCTGGAGCTTCCCTCCATCAAAAACTACATTACGTCGCTCTCGCGTAAGTATTTCGATCTCGCGCCGCACCATCGAAATCCGCTCGTCGTGTCCGCGTCCGATTATAAGCCTCGTCGAAAGGCTCTTGTGCGACGACCGCGTAACGTCCTGACGGACAGAGTCGACGTTATTACGAAACGGCTGGCCCGGATCAGTCCGCCCACGGTTAGAACAGTAGGCTGGCAGGCACCGACAGACAGACACAGACGGCGGCGTCTCAGACGCCGCCAATCAAGATCTCTCCACGTCCCCGCGAGGGACGCTAGGAGACATAGCTCACCCCACAGGATAGACTAGGCGTGTTGCTGGGAAGTTTCTTTCGCCGTTTCTTCTCTCCCAGCCATAACACGTTGCGAAACGGCAGTAAGATAGCGTAGGCCACCGCAAACCACCGATCCCGGCCCGCCGTGATCCTTCCCTTCGGGCTTTATATTACCCGTCGCCCGTTCCCAATTAGAAAAATTAGAAGGCCTTATTCAGACCAGTAGATTCCGAAAATGCAACTTTTTAACTTTTGTCTGTCTGTGTATCTGTTCGAACAGTTATTCTCAAACTTTTTGGTGTAGTACCGCCCACTTTAGGAAAGATTGAATACCTAGCGCTCCTCAGAAATTATTTATCTATTTTTTTACAGAAATATGTAAGGAAATAAACAATAACGGCTTAGGGTGAATTATTTGTTTAGTCAAAAAATTCAAAATGTATAATACTAAATCTGTATAAAATGTATTGCGGGACTTTCAAATATCGTGACGTGTAAAGCAGATACTACATATAATAAAGATATTGATTCCGTTATAGTTTTCACAGTTCAAATATTAATATAAATCTCCATTTTAGCCAATAATGGAGAAGACAATTAAAAAAAAATTATTCTTGTCGTAACTAGCGAACTAGCGATCAATTAATAGAGGTACGAATTATGCATATGAATATTCGTGTATCCATAACCTTGTAGTTTGCCGACGGTGTCCACTCTCGCATGTGGATGAATACAGAGGAACTAACTTTGATTGAGCTTTGATTAAATTTCTTGCACACAGACGATGTCAACGCTTCTGCTGTTAGTAAACATTAGGTTTTCAAATATGGAAATAGTTTTGATAGTACATACATACATAACTTCACGCCAGTTCCCATGCGGGGTAGGCACGAACAACAGAGCGCCATTCAGGCTTATTCTTACACACCTCACTTGCTTCTTTGACATTCATAACTCTTGTCATGCACGCTCGTCTGTTCTTAAGGCTCCTGACATCACCTTCTGCTAGTACACGATCAATTTGATCATGGAAGGTGTGTCGTGGCCTTCCGCGACTTCTGCATCCATCCACTTTTGCATTGTATATCTGTTTAGTCAGTCTTTCATCATGCCCGAACCACCGGTTCATTCCTTTCCTTACCTTCACCCCGACACTCTCTTTCAGACCAACTCTCTTTCTTACTTCGGTATTACGAACGCGGTCCGCGAGTTTTGATAGTATTTCAAATTATCCATAACTTACTGGTAATAATTAATTTAAAATTACTACGAAAACCGATCATTGTATTAATACGTGGAGCAAAAACTTTGTACCCCTTTTTACGAAAATTGCGCGGACGGAGGAGTATGAAATTTCGCACACTTATAGTTTATATAGAGAAGGAGTGCAGAATGCTAATATTTTTTTTTTAAATTATGTTTTAAAAAGTACATTATTCAATAAAAAAAAACTGTTTGATCCCACGCCGTGGCTCCTGCGCCCAGGTGCCTGCCTGATTGACGTACGCCGACTGTCTACTCCGCTATGTCCGGTGACTGCTCGTGATTTACTGCTGAAGGGCCGCTGATTACAAATGTGGTGTATACCATTTTAGTTCTCAAATTAAACTTACGCCAACTAAATGTAATTAATTAATTAAGCAATTTAAAAATATAGAAAGAAGATCGGGCCGGCCTTTCACTTTTCTACAGTTTTGAATGCAATTCTGATACTAGACGGAATAATCACGTTGAAGCAATTTGGTTGAAAGACATAGAACTAAATGAACAGGGCAATATTAAATGACATGAGAATAGGCATAAATAATTTTTTTTCTTTCTTTCTAGATTACTTTGGTTTATTCATCAAAATTGGAAGACAGAAATGATATGTCTAATTCGGCTTCACATATACTAGTCTTTTTGTACAACAAAAATGTGAAGGTTAAATATACTTATATATATTAATGAGTGAGGTGAGTGAGGAGTATGAAATTTCGCACACATACATACATAACTTGACGCCAGTTCCCTTGCGGGGTAGGCACGAACAACAGAGCGCCATTTAGGCCCATTCTTACACACCTCACTTGCTTCTTTGACATTCATAACTCTTGTCATGCACACTCGTCTGTTCTTAAGGCTCCTGACATCATTTCGTAAATGTAATTTCGCACACTTACAGTTTATATAGAGAAGGAGTGCAGAATGTTATATTTTTTAATTAATTATGCATGAAAAATACATTAAATCAATAAAAAAAAAACATTACACACACTACCATGTATTTGACACACACACGCATATATACTCTTTTGTTTATTGTTCAAATTAACAGTGTTGCCTTGGCGAAATCTGTGATTATAGAAGTATAGTCTTTGGAAACAGAACCTTAATAATGTTCAAACTTATAATTTAAATTAATTAGGAGTTCAGCAGACAGGCAGACGGCCCACTTGATGGAAAGCGGTTAACATCGCCTATGGACATTTGCAACACCAAAGGTGCTACAAATGCGCTGCTGCTCTCTTAACGGAGACTGGAACCTGGTCATTGATGTCGGAACACAACTCAAGGTTGTTATGGCGGCATATTTTAGACCAGGGGTGGTAGCCATCCAGTCGGGCAAATGCCCTACCACCTGGCTGTGGGTTGTTTTGTCGCCTCTTACGACAGGCCGCCCGGCCGCAGGAAATTGTATTCTTTCTCCGTTCCTGCACGAATATGTTTCACATGTTTTAACCAGATGAAATAATTTGTTTACTTTTTTAGTTGTTAAGAGGTTGTTCTTTTTAGGTAGATTTCAATGATTTTGGTAACCAATACCAATGGTCGGTGTGACCAATTGTTTGACCATGATTAAACGCAATACTCAAATTTTATACTGGCAGCGGTCTAAATCATTTTTTGCAACATAATATTGTGCTGTGATGTTTTTGGAAAAACTTTTTTTTTTAAATTAAAAATATGGATACTAATAATTTATTAAAAAAAATTTTTTTTTAAATAATCGGCAGACAAACACGCATATTGTATATCCCCAAATTAAGCAAGTTACGCTTGTGATATGGGTAATATACAACGAACTACTCTGTGTAAGAATAAGCCTAAATGGCACTCTGTTGTTCGTGCCTACCCCGCGAGGGAACTGGCGTGAAGTTATGTATGTATGTATGTATGTACTCTGGGGCCGATCCCAGACACCCAGACCATAGTAAATAACGGAGAAAATACGTTTTCCGAAATTTACCATACCAGGAATCGAACCCGGAACCTCTGCGTTGCAGTGAGGTACGCCGGCAAAGGCTTAGCCCGCTCAACCACAGAGGCCGTAGTTTTGGTTCTTTTTCAAACATTGTTGTTCAGTGTAATCAATTACTTTGAATGCGTGGACCGTGGGGTCCTGAGGCCATGAGCATCTACCAAAATTTATCAAAACGACTCATTGACTCTTCAGGCGATCAGAAGGTTGGTGCTTAGAATATGGCGATCTAGCGAGGAAACATAGCCAGCCTTCTGGGCACCTTACCCATAGAAGACGGTGATCTGGGCTCAGTATTCTACTTATACTCTTGAGGGACTATGAGTAGAATACAATACAAATAAGTTAAGTTTTCTTTTATTGTATTAGATTATCTATAAATTTCTTCATTGTACTAGCTTATTAATTTATGTATACATTGTTTGTAAAATAAATGAATTTATTTTTGTTTAATTACTTTGAACTTACGTGATGTCAGGAGCCTTAAGAACAGACGAGCGTGCATGACAAGAGTTATGAATGTCAAAGAAGCAAGTGAGGTGTGTAAGAATAAGCTTGAATGGCGCTCTGTTGTTCGTGCCTACCCCGCAAGAGAGCTGGCGTGAAGTTATGTATGTACTTCGAACTTTACAGAAATATTCAAAGTACAGGAATTATGTCTAATGAATTTTTACTGGGGGTTTTTCTCTGTTGTTTATAATGAAGGTATTTTATAATTTTAAACGTTTTCAAATCATTCACTATTTTCAAATTCAAATTTGGTTGGAGCATAAAGTCAAATTCAATAGATTTTAAAATCAATATTAGTTTTAAAGTTACATTTATTTAGACTTAAACTTAGTAAATTTCTTAAATGCAATATAATTTCGCTTTTCGAGAGTCTTGTGAACTAGTTTACTTGGGTTTTACACATAAATTAGTTAAGTATATGTAGTTTACTCAAGTAATTAATCTTGGCAGGTGGGTGGGGGTGAGCGGGGGCGAAGAGAACCGCATGTCCGGGTCAAGGAGACGGCACTCGTGGCCTCAAAGACAATTTGACTAATTGCTAACCTCTTCCTGAAAAGTTCTTTGATTTGGGACAGTGGCACAGTGAGACTTACTTATTTTTATATTAAGATATTTACAAAACTTCGTGACGAAACCTTATATGTATATTGTTACAATTATCACGTGCTAACGGTGAAGGAAAACATCGTGATGCAACCTGCACATCGAGATAAACTATGCGTCAAACCTGCCAAGCCGCATCTTATCCGTGCAGGAACGGAGAAAAAATGCAGTTTTCTGCGGCCGGACAGCCTGTTGTAAGAGGTGACAAAACAAGCCACAGCCTGGTGGTAGGGTATTTGCCCGTCTGGATGGCTACCACCCCTGGTCTAGGGTATGCCGCCATAATAATCTTGAGTTGTGTTCCGGTATTAGTGGCCAGGTTCCAGTCTCCCTTTAGAGAGCAGCAGCGCATTTGTAACGCCTTTGATGTAGCAAATGTCCATAGGCGATGGTAACCTCTTTCCATCAAGTGGGCCGTCTGCCTGTCTGCTGAACTCCCGCAAAACGACATCTAGAGCAGGGGTGATAGCCATCCAGTCGGGCAAATGCCCGACTGTCTGTGGAGAGTTTTATCGCTTCTTACAACAATCCGCCTGGCTGCAAGGATAAGTATTCTTTCTACGTTTTTGGAGGGATAATATTAAATTAACATATTTTTTTTATGGACGTATAGGTTTGATTTTCACCACAGTCTCACCTGATGTTGAGTGATGACGCAGTCTAGGATGGAGCACGCTTTCCTAGAAAATACCTATTTACTGGTGACTTGAAGACTTCAAGATTGTATTTCACAGGAAAAACAGACTCCCGAATTATTCCACTTTTCGGCAGTGCGCACCATAAAAGATCAAACGATAAATCCATATACTCGTATTAATACGTGAAGCAAAAACACAGCAAAAACTTTGTACCCCTTTTTTGCGAAAATTGCGCGGACGGAGGAGTATGAAATTTCGTACTTATAGTTTGTATAGGGAAGAAGCGACTAATGCTATTTTTTTTAAATTATGCATAAACAATATATTAAAGCAATAATAAAAACATTACACACACTACCATGTATTTGACACACACACGCTTTTGTTTATTGTTAAAGTAAAATTAACAGTGTAGCATTGGCGAAATCTGTGATTATAGAAGTACGATCTTTGACAACAGAACCTTAATAATGTTCAAACTTATAATTTAAACTAGCTGTGCCTGCGACGTCGTCTGCGGAACTTGTTTTGAAACATTCTTCATTGGTGCTCCGCTCCTAAGGGTCTTAGCGTGATGATATATAGCCTATAGCCTTCCTATATAAATGGGCTATCAAACACTGAAAGAATTTTTCAAATCAGCTTAGTAGTTCCTGAGATTAGCGCGTCCAAGCAAACAAACTCTTCAGCTTTATATATTAGTGTAAGATATAAGATAAGATAAATAATGATTGAAAACTGGAAATGAAATTGAATAACAAAATACATAGTTTTGTAGTATATCAGTACTTACGAGAGCGTACCGAAATTAAATTTCCTATGAAATAATGAGTTTCTCTCAGTGCACCTATAACATTCGAATGTCTTAAAGTGGACAAGACGCCGCAATTAGTAAAGAGGCAAGTCCAGTGTCCGGTCGAGTGGACACTCCATTTGCATACGACTGCCCACTTCAACTTAATTACGTGATGATTACATGTCACAAGGAACAGTTCTTCAGCAACCGCCCTATCTTAAGTCCGGCCTAACACTTGTAAGTTTTGCTCACGTAAGCCTCTAACGCACTACGATTGTCAATACCGGACGTATTCTTTAACTACCGAGTTCGATGTTGATAAATCGCAGTACGTGTTTAACCTTAGATGATTAAGTGAGTAAAACTTTTGGGTGTACGGCCGGGCTAAGTAAATTCTCTTTTTGAAAAACCATATTGTTTTGAAATTATATTTCTTTTTTAACTACCGTCTTTAAACTTATTTTTCATGCTTATCAATAGTCGTTGCAATTTACTAACAAACACTTCGTCATGGCAACGCGAAAGAAGTTTCACTGGCGCTACTAATGTAGTCTTTTTTTTTTATTGCAGGAGATCAGCAGACAGGCAGACGGCCCACTTCATCGAAAGCGGTTACCATCGCCTATGGACATTTGCAACAGCAAAGTTGCTACAAATGCGCTGCTGCTCTCTTAAGTGAAACTGGAACCTGGTCACTAATGCTGGAACACAACTCAAGTTTGTTATGGCGACATACTTTAGACCAGGGGTGGTAGCCATCCAGTGGGGCAAATGCCCTACCACCTGGCTGTGGGTTGTTAAGTCGCCTCTTACGACAGGCCGCCCGGCCGCAGGAAATTGTATTCTTTCTCCGTTCCTGCACGGATACACAGTCTAATACTTGCAATAACTCAGAGGGGTTTATGGTAATAAAAGAACAGCAATTGGTCACATATTTATAATCATTTATACTAACTTTTTACACTCGACAAGCATTTTTAGAACACCTCGCCATCCCTCCAACAATTTTACAGTCCAACAAACTTAGCAAATTGGCACAACCGATATCGGGTAGAAGTCATTGATAAACTATTTTAATTAAAGGGTTATGAATGAAAAGAATTTGTTTGGAAATTCTAGGTAATATTTTATACAATACATACATAACTTCACGCCAGTTCCCTTGCGGGGTAGGCACGAACAACAGAGCGCCATTCAGGCTTATTCTTACACACCTCACTTGCTTCTTTGACATTCATAATAAAATACTAATACAATACAATGTATCCTGTATTAACGCCTGCTCTTAAAACAAGAGGTACGCACTAGAGTTTGACGTGCGGCGGGGCCGCGGGGTAAACTCTAGAAGTCAATAAAATAATTATTTAACACCGAAGCTTTCCATCAGTTAGTTGGGCCGTCTGTTTGTGAGCCAGTTCCACAATAGTAAAAACATATACTGAATAATACATTAAACATTTCAGCAGCTGCAAGTTGTTTCTTTACATTGTCCGAGCAACATTGCGATGCGGTGCGGTGCGGAGCGGAGCGATCCGATGTAATTCGAATCTGTGCGGTTTCCCCTCGCAGCTCTTAATTTATTTAGCATGGTTGCGTCGCTCTTTATTTGTTCACTAATTTTAAAAAATACTAGTTAATTTTTAAAAGATAGTAGTTTTAAATGTTTATGAAAACTAAGTTCTTTATAACACTATCATGTATTTAATAATTTTCAACCATCTTAATATCAAGTAGAAGGGGCAAAGAAATGCCTACTAATCTAGTGCTTCTTTAATTCACATTATAAGCTAAGAACCACATGTGGCCGGTTCTTATATCTTACTATTCACTTGTCTTACCATCGGTTGAATTTTGACATTAGTTGTATGGAGCTTATGTCAAATTTTAGCTGATAACAAGACAAAAGAACGGTGCGTAGGATAAAGGACTAATCCTAAGTGATTGATTCTATTTTATACCACTTACATACTGTTACGAGTTTAGCGGGACTCGAATTAAAATGCCGTCTGAATTACTATAGAGTTTATTAGAACTATACAAACACGTATAACATAGGTACAAATATAACCGAACACAACAAATTCAAACGTAATGCAGAAGGACGTAATTCAATAAAGCACACAAAGTCCGTCACTATTAGATTCCCGAATGTACACACGTCACGCCCGTATCGTTGTCGAAGCTTAACTGCCCCCTCTCTCCATCAAGCCGTCGTTTTATACTTCACAGGAGGAAAGTAATCCGCAACACCTGGCTAATGATGCTAATGAGCGAGTATAACAGGACAATATGATATTCTCCATAGTAATTAGATATGTATGCCAATAAATAAGTGAACGAAAGAAGACGATCATGAAAGGATTACGACTAGTTGAAATGCCGACAGGTAATAAAATGTGCTTCTGCAGATCTGTATGTGGAATTTGTCTTTGTCGGCGCCTAGGTTGTAACAATACCTTTGGCGGCTTCCAGTTCCTCGTTGCCGGAGTCTGTCTTTCCCGATAATTACAACCTGGGTATCTTCAAGTCCTGAGTGTAGGTATGTAGTTTCTAGGTAAACATGCTGCATCATAGACAATATCTTCACTCGCCATCTGGCGAGGCAATAGTATTTTCTTAAATTTGCACGACTAGTATACATAATTAAAACTATTTTTTAGCGGTTTTAAGCGCTGCACTTTATTTGAGTTTTATACAATAAAAATAGAATACATACATACATAACTTCACGCCAGTTCCCTTGCGGGGTAGGCACGAACAATTTGTACATTTACAACAATTAGTACACGATCAATTTGATCATGGAAGGTGTGTCGTGGGCTTCCACGACTTCTGAATCCATCCACATTTGTATTGTATATCTGTTTAGTCATTCTTTCCACATGCCCGAACCACCGGAGCATTCCTTTCTATACCTTCACCCTGACACTCTTTCAGACCAACTCTCTTTCTTACTTCGGTATTACGAAAATAATAAAAATAGAATAAAAGAATCAAATTCAATGCGGAGCTTAAAACCGTTGAAACATAGTTTTAAATCTATACTACAATTAAATCCGAAATTTTATCCGTGCAGGAACGGAGAAAGAATATAATCTCCTGCGGCTGGGCGGCCTGTCGTAACAGGCGACAAAACAACCCACAGCCAGGCTACCACCCCTGGTCTAAAGTATGTCGCCATAACAATCTTGAGTTGTGTTCCGGCATTAGTGACCAGGTTCCAGTCTCCTTTAAGAGAGCAGCAGCGCATTTATAGCACCTTTAGTGTTGCAAATGTCCATAGGCGATGGTAACCGCTTTCCATCAAGTGGGCCGTCTGCCTGTCTGCTGAACTCCTGCAATAAAAAAATTTAAAAAAGTCAATTTTTATTTTTATTACATATTTTTTTTGTGGAAACTTGATTGATATATGTATTAATTTTGTATTATATATTTAAGAATATTAATTATTGTATGTTTCCAAAACAAATTAAATCAATAAATAAATAAAATGGGCAGGTAATAAGGAGGGATGAAATTACATACATACATTCATAACTTCACGCCAGTTCCCTTGCGGGGTAGGCACGGACAACAGAGTGCCATTTAGGCTTATTCATACACACCTCACTTGCCTCTTTGACATTAATAACTCTTGTCATGCAAGCTCGTCTGTTCTTAAGGCTCCTGACATCACCTTCTGCTAGTACACGATCAATTTGATCATGGAAGGTGTGTCGTGGCCTTCCACGACTTCTGCATCCATCCATTTTTGCAGGGATGAAAGTACATGACAAAAAGAATGTTAAACTACAAGATAGATGGATACAAATGTAAAGGTAGACCAAAAAAGAGATGTATGGATTGTGTGAAGAATGATATGATTTGTATTGTGACAGAAGATGTATGTCAGAATAAAGAAGTGTGAAAGGAAAATACAAATTGTGCCGACCCCAATTAGGCCCGGTTTCCATCAAAGCGGAGAGGAGAGGAGACGAGAGGAAATGTGTTTTGAATAACCAATCAGGTTTCTTTATTTCCACATCTCCTCTCCGCTTAGCTTCGGTGGAAATAGATCAAGCGGAGACAAGAGGAAATGTCTTATTTTATCTTGCCATGCTTGTAAGGAATTTGTGGAGACATATTGCAGCATAACATTTTAGCACGTCATGTCATTATTATAACTATAACATTATTTTTCTTTCCTTTTATTGTCTTGATCTTATTGAGTATGCATTGCTTGCTACAACTCCATTAATTCTTCAAAAAGTAATTCTGTAACATACTTTTGTACAAAACTTATAAAAAAAAAGGATTTGAGATATAAATAGAATATGAAATATAAAGAAAAACAATATTTAGCTAGACTTGTTGCTGGGGAATTTCTTGCCGCTTCTTCTCCTTTACAGCATCAACACGTTGCGAAGCGGTGTACATAGAATAGGAAGTAAAAATTGAGTTTTGATTTACATGTACCTTCAAAAAGTGTTCACCAGTGGAACTTCTTTGAATAGAAACTTTTGAATTTGAATTAGCTATAGAACGTTGTCAGCGGACAGCGGAGACGTGTGTAGTTGGGCGGCCGGGCTCGCGCGCTCCATTCCCCGCTGCCTTCAGCCCGCGCCACGCACACCCGAAGGCGTGTTACACAAAGCTCTGTTACACGAAGCTCATATCTCTCCGCTACACTTCTCTCCGCTTCGGTGGAAATAACCTGCCAGCTTCACAGCACATCTCTCGTCTCCTCTCCTCTCTGCTTTGATGGAAACCGGGCCTTAATTGGGATGTGCTGAAAGAAAAGAGAGAGCAACCCTTAACAACCACAAATATTACACTTCACTAACATTACCCTTTTGAAAGTGAAACATCATTTTCAAAGTTCCTAAAAACATCGAAACGAGATGTAGCAACAGATATTCAGCAAAATGTCCTCTATTTCGAAATCACGCAATCCTACATTGTGTTAGAATAAAATGTGCTTGTAAAAGGAAAACGTTGTGGTTATAATAGAGAGCGGGTGGATGGGTGGCGGAAACGCAGTGGCGCCCGCTGCAGTTTTAATTTTCGCATCGGGTTATTTTGGCTCCGTCCGATGTCTTGCTTAGCGTTTCAACCTCATAAACTCCGGTATTAGGCTAATTTTTTATCACCTTTTTTAAAATCATTATTATACAAATACCTGAGTATAAATTCATATGTTCATTCGTTCTCTTTGCATGGCCAAATGTATGTAAAGAAAATCATGAGAGTGTTTGATTTTCTATATTTTAGATTTTAATTGATACATACATACATACATAACTTCACGCCAGTTCCCTTGCGGGGTACGCACGAACAACAGAGCACTATTCAGGCTTATTCTTACACACCTCACTTGCTTCTTTGACATTCATAGCTCTTGTCATACACGCTCGTCTGTTCTTAAGGCTCCTGACATCACCTTCTGCTAGTACACGATCAATTTGATCATGGAAGGTGTGTCATGGCCTTCCACGACTTCTGCATCTATATATTTTGCATTGTATATCTGTTTAGTCATTCATCGTGCATTTTAATAATTTTAATTGATAGTACAACGAAATACTGAGCAGTGACAGTTGTAACATCTGACAGATAAAGAGGCGCGTAAAACATATAGGTTAAGATTTTTTTTGTAAAGAATGTTATAACTACTAGTCTTAGAATAAGCAATACCTGAAATAAGAGCATTAAATGTTGTTTATTTTGTTTTGCAGGTAATGAAACTTTTGTTAACTTGAATAGCCGTAATTTTTCAATAAGAAGAACACCATCAAAACAATTCTTTTACTTTTTACAGAGAAACAGTTTTATTTTAGAAATCTTAATTGCTCAAGAAGAAAGAGAATTATATGCTTATAATTCGGTTTACATGTTTTGTATAAATCAAAGATTAGATCTTGATAATAAACTGTAAGATTTTTGAATAAATTATTCTGTAAGCCTCAGCTTATTTGAGTTGCAAATCAAAATTTATTTATATAATTAGATAACTACATTGGATAACTTCCCTTAAATTACATATGCATAGTAAATTTTAAGGTTTTTGTACCAGAAAGAGCAGGCAGGAGTCTATAACTAGAAGATAACACTATATGGCTGCAAGAAATATCATTTTATTCATGGATTTTTTTAAATCCAGCCCTTATTTAATTCTTTTGACATTTTTATTTAACTCTTGTGTTTTTCCATTAAATTTTGTTGAACTCCTCGAGATATAGATTTCGTACATGGTAAATTAGTCTATTGATTGTATGGATGTCCAACAATTTCGATTACCGCCCATATTAGTTTGTAAAATCAAGATTAATGAAGATTGAATCTTATAAATGTTTCGCTGTGGAAATATCGTTAGTTTCAATATTAATTACCTAACTTTTTTTTAAAAATATAATTGTATATTAATAAATAATAAAAAGTGACCAATACTTTGTCCCAGGCCTTTAAATGGGGTTGCTATTGAGCCGGGGCTATGGTGTATAGGACGCGTAAAGGTTTATGTATGGTCTTAAGTTCCAGTGTATGTTTGAAACTGCTGCTGTTCTGGCATTAATTTATTTTATTTTATTCTATGAAGCTGTATGGAGTGGTTCCTTTGCCTGCTTATAGTGACCTTGTTGGTAGCCCGGCTGTAAGCTGTCACTTTTTTCCCCCTCTAAGGAGTTTTTGGCGGGAACTGAAAGGAGACGTTGAGCTGTGCAGTTTTATTTTCTAAAAATGTGTAAAATTACTCGAAAATGAACAATAGTTGTAGGATATTGATAGTTTTTGAGTAGTAATTATGTGTTTTGTGAGAAATGTGAACTGCATAGTCAAATGTTGCCTTTTGAGTTTTCACAAGAACTCCGTTGAATGGCGTTAGTTGTAGCCTATAATACAACTGCGCGACTATTATACGAAGACTTAAACATCAGAATTGGCTGTATGGACTAAAGATTCCTTTGCCTGCCTTTGTGGCGAATACAACTACTACTACTACTTTCCCCCTCTGATTTGTGTAATGTGTAATAAACCACGTATTAACGAAAAGTTTGCCTTTAATTCAGTATTACATCTATATAATTTCATACAATTGCATTATACAGGATCACGCATACTGTATGATTTCCTAAGTCCAAAGTATATGCTATAACCCAGCCATGCAATGCCGTTCGAGTTTGGTACACTCGTGTTGTAATTTATATTGCGCACGCAAAAGTGGGCGCGCAACGCCGCCGCAACAGCGTCACGGCGGAAACGCAGCGTTGCACCGCTGCCCTGCAATAACATGTTGACCTACTTCAATAGTTTTATTGGCACTTCTGTTTTATATTAGGTATTCCCTCTGCTTGTGGAGTTGCTGAAGAGCGTTATAACATTTCATAGAGCCTTTGGTTTTGCAAATGTATACGACGACTGCGTTCCATCAGGTAGGAATGTCTGTGCTCCTCGGATCAGAATATTCGCTCTACCAGAATGTCACACTGTGTACTGTCAACACTCACCACTCTACCATTGGAGACGCAATCAGGCAATAGCCGCGGGTAGGGGGTTATGTGCTCAATGTATGGCCATCCCTTATTCCCCAATTAAGAACTGGTGCCCGGAGAATATAGAACCTTGCACTTACCTCGCAGTCAGCCACCAGCCCACGACAGTGCTGGTTCAGGGTTCTGCCGTTGCTTTCTCACGTGGCGATAAAGGTGGCAAAGACCTTCTTCACGAGCCCCGGGGCGCAAGGGACGCAGATACACTGATCACTTGAAGTTTATTTATGGTTGAGGCCACTATCCTAGTAATTAACTACTGGACGCGGAAATCTTCGATAGCTAATAATTGTATTAATGCAGGTGCGATACTACTTTGTGTGCGTGGCGGTAGCGTGGCGTTTGACAACGTACTGAACTCACGCGCCGAGCGAGCGGCGGCAACATACGGGGGTTGCAAGACGCTATAAACCCAAGACACAATTGGTAATTGGGAAACAAGTGGTGCCAACAACCATCATTGTACTGCTTACAATAATATCTGCCACGAGCTGGATATTTTCCATGCATCACTTAAGCACATCAAGAAGTTTCACACTCCTTTTTAAATTTTTTTTTATTGCAGGAGATCAGCAGACAGGCAGACGGCCCACTTGATGGAAAGCGGTTACCATCGCCTATAGACATTTGCAACACCAAAGTTGCTACAAATGCGCTGCTGCTCTCTTAAGGGACACTGGAACCTGGTCACTAATGCCGGAACATAACTCAAGGTTGTTATGGCGACTTTAGACCAGGGGTGGTAGCCATCCAGTCGGGCAAATGTCCTACCACCTGGGGTTGTTAAGTCGCCTCTTACGACAGGCCGCCCGGCCGCAGGAAATTGTATTCTTTCTCCGTTCCTGCACGGATAAGTATTTATTTAACTTCATTAATTATCAATTTCTTTTTTTTCTAAATTACTATGTACTCAATGTCTTTATATAATGCATGCTGTGTTCGCACCAAGATGGCCAGTCGGCAACCATATTATCTGTGCTCTAGTTTTGTTTAAAAGTAAGCTGAGTTTGCGAAACAAACTAAAAAATAAATAAATCAATAACTCTTTGTTTTGCATCAATACAAAACAAGAACTTGCAGACTAAAACTATGTCTCATTATGCACAAAAGGCGGTTTTATCACTAAAAAGCGATCTCTTCCAGAGAACCCCAGGAATCAATTGAAAATATAATGATGATGGTGGTATATGTAATAGTACAATTTCTTACATTCTAATAATAAATATACATCATAGTTAAATGAATGAATATTGAATTATAAAAAAAAAATATGTATAATCATTAGTGATTAAATTGGAAATAAATATATAAATGCAGTATATACGGACGTTCTATATATTAATTACATAAGATAATTATACTTTATACTATTAATATTATAAAGAGGTAAATGAAGTTTGTGATGTAGGGGGTAATCTCTAGATCTACTGAACCGATTTTAAAAATTCTTTTACTGTTAGATAGCTACGTTAACAGGGAGTGTCATAGGCTATATAATATGACGCTATATATTACGGGAGCGGGACAGAGGGCGGGTGAAACCGCGCTGGGACGCTAGTTATTGTATATAACTAGCTGTGGCCGCGACGTCGTCCGCGTGGAATTTGCTTTCAAAACCCTCCGATTTTGAAACATTCTTCATTGGTGCTCCGCTCCTATTGGTCTTAGCGTGATGATATACAGCCTATAGCCTTCCTCGATAAATGGGCTATCCAACACTGAAAGAACTTTTCAAATCAGACCAGTAGTTCCTGAGATTAGCGCGTTCAAACAAACAAACTCTTCAGCTTTATATATTAGTATATAAGAAGTATAAGATTGCTATTTTAGTAATAAACTGTAAGTCGCATACTCAACTGCGAGCCGTACTGTAACCGTTGGACGTTACTGTAACGAAGCGAGCAGACGTATACCTACTCATACTAGAACTTCGTTACTGTATCCGCTCGGTGACTGTTACAGCTTGCAGTTGAGTACGCGGCTTTATGTCCAGTCATAGTTGGATATAGGCCCGTTGCTCACACACACGGCTTCCGTATTAACGATACTGCGACTTTTGAGTAATGTAAGAATTAATATTGTTACGACCGACAAAAGTGGATTCACACTTGCATACCATAAAAGCGCACTTTATTACCTTTCGCATTTGCACTTCTTTTGTTTACTTTGTGTTTAAAATTTGTGATTAGAAAACAGCCCATTGTGTATTGTAATCTTTTATGATAGTCATTAGTCAGGTGTGATTCTAAGAAATTCAGTCCACGCGGGCGAGAGACATATTGTATTTGTGCAGTATAAAGCAATGCCCCGATGGAGAGACCGTCAGTCTAGCGATAGCCACAAGCGAAGCAAGACGTTATTCACGGACTTTGCGTGTGTGATTGAATCGTGCATTACATTTGGACTGGTTATACGTGTTTGTATAGTTCTAATAAATTCTATAATAATTCCAAAGGCATTTTAATTCGAGACTTGCAACTCGTAACAATATATAAATTTTCACACGATACCAGGTCCGTACGATGATCATGATGTATATACGTTGTTCTTACGAAAAATAAAATTCTGATAGCCCACTTCCGATGGCCTGCTCCGTTAACGATTAGCTTAACGCTAACCGTTTCACGTCAATATTCTGTGAAAGCGTGGCATCACACCGATCAGGAGTCCTTAATAATTGTAATCAAGACAATGATTTGACTAAAGGTCTACCACGTCAGAAATAAATAAAACTAAAGTGAACTGAATCTATCTTAATACAAGCTGGTAATACTCCTATAAATTCATCAACACAGATTAAGATCGGAGCTAGCGGATTTTTTCTAAAGAGATGCGATATCTTGGCTCTTGGTGGCATGGCCGAGAAGCAATTAATATTATACTGTCTGCTTTGGAATCTAATAAATTCAATTAATGACTGGTTCCTATAGCTGGCCGTATACGCTCGGTTTTCTGATTAGGTTTCCGGATCAGGAATTCAAATTCGGAATTCCGTGACTAGTGCAAAAGTCTGGATATTTGTATTCCGAACGTACGGCGAAAGTTTCGAACCGAACGTTAGGTTTTTTTCGTTCGGAAACAGAGCATTCAAGTTTCCGTACCTGAATTCCTGATCCGGAAACCTAATCAAGAAACCAAGCGTATGCGGCCAGCCTTTATCTTATCGGTAGTTCATTTACATTACCAATGGTTCAAATTTGACATAAGCACCACACAACTAATGATAAAATTTAACCGAAGGTAAGGCGAGTGAATGAATACACGTATGCAGCGTATATCTGTGACTTTATTGCCTGAAGCACAGCAGATAGGCTGACGGCCCAACTGTGATGGAAATTGGTAACTGTTGTCTATGGATATTAGCAACACCAGTGGTGCTGGCACTATGCTGCCGGCCTCGAAGGGGCAACTGAAACCTGAAAACTCTTAGTTGTTATGGCGGCATACTCTAGATCAGGGGTGGTAGCCATCTAGTCCGGACTGTGGGTTGTTTATGTGACTGCGACTATTGGGTAATTTTTTTCTTAAATTTTTTTATTGCAGGAGTTCAGCAGACAGGCAGACGGCCCACTTGATGGAAAGCGGTTACCATCGCCTATGGACATTTGCAATGACTGGAACCTGGTCACTAATGTCGGAACACACCTCAAGGTTGTTATTGCGACATACTTTAGACCAGGGATGGTAGTCATCCAGTCGGGCAAATGCCCTACCACCTGGCGAAAATTTTCTATGATTCTATTGTAATTTCTAGGGAATATCTCTGTAATCATTTATAAAGGCACTTTTATACCAACCTTCATATAAAATCCATACGAATGTATTAGAAGCTTTAAATCGATAACAAGCCTAATCTAACTAACGTGTCCGGCAGAGGTTGTCCTGCTCTGAAAAATAAAAAAATAACTCCCGATACCAGCGCCACCTACCGGCTCCAATTGTGTGTCTAAACCATTCTCGAATCCACTTTAATTTTGTTACGTGGGGGTAAAAAAATTCATTAAACTCGGTCCAATCGTTTAGGACAAGTTCAGTCACACACACACGAATAGAAGAACTATATCTACGTATATAAGAATATACACCGCTTCGCAACGTGCTATTGCTGTTTAAGGAGAAGTTTAAATATTTTTCTATTAAGTTTTAAAAGAATTGTATAAAAATTAGGAGCAGTAAAATTGTAATGTTAATACCGAATTCCGTGTCTAACGGTGCATATCAAGTGCAGCCAGCGATGGGCGGACGCAGTCGCTCGCGCGGCTAACTGGCGTTGAAGCCGCTCGATTTATGGCCCCACTCTAATTTATTGTAGTTCTCGTGGCCCGACACGATTAATGGTAACGCATTTTTAATTAATGATTTTAGTCTTATTTAAATGTTTAGCCATTTTTGGTATTTGTACACGAAGATAAATGTATGAACTCGAGAAGCTACTGGTAAGACTGCTCCTGAGGCATTAGGTGCTGTAACACTTAGAACAGCTCAGAAGGGTTTAGGGCAAGGAGAGAACAGCAATTGGTTACTGTAGCCAGGGGCGGATTTAGAAATATGACGCCTGTAGGGTATTCAATTTTTACCGCCCCTACCGATAAATACCTAATTCACAATCATATTAATTAGATCATTTTTTTGTCAATGAAGTTGTAACTTTATGATTTGTGTTTTTTTTTATTGCAGGAGTTCAGGCAGACGGCCCACTTGATGGAAAGCGGTTACCATCGCCTATGGACATTTGCAACACCAAAGGTGCTACAAATGCGCTGCTGCTCTTTTAAGGGAGAGTGGAACTTGGTCACTAATGCCGGAACACAACGCAAGGTTGTTATGGCGACATGCTTTAGACCAGGGGTGGTAGCCATCCAGTCGGGCAAATGCCCTACCACCTGGCTGTGGGTTGTTAAGTCGCCTCTTACGACAGGCCGCCCGGCCGCAGGAAATTGTATTCTTTCTCCGTTCCTGCACGGATATAGATTGTGTACTATATAGTCTTGAAGTAGATCTCCTTTTTACCGTAGTTTGAAGATTGTGTTAGACATAATATATAAAAAAATTGGCCCCAAATTTGCCGCCCCTCCAAAATCTGCCGCCCTAGGCTCCAGCCTACTCAGCCTATTGGTAAATTCACCACTGACTGTAGCTTTAATTAATGAACCTCACGGCTCAAATATAATAATCACACTGGCTGATGCACATTTTTAAATAAATTTTCCACTAAATCCAATCACACTTTCCCGCTAACAATTTTACAGTTCAGGAAACCTAAAAAAGATTATAAGTGACAAGGAATTTGTTACATTACTGTCTGAGAAATTTGGATAATCTAATATATAAAATTCTCGTGTCACAGTGTTAGTTACCATACTCCTCCGAAACGGCTTGACCGATTTTCATGAAATTTTGTGTGCATATTGGGTAGGTCTGAGAATGGGACAACATCTATTTTTCATCCCCCTAAATGTTAAGGGTAGTCCACCCCTACATTTATTTTTTTATTTTTTGGATAATTTTTTTATTTGTTATTTTTTTGGGATACAGCATTAAAAATATATACAACCCTAAATTTTCACCCCTCTACGATCAACCCCTATTTTTTATTTTTTAATTATAAACTTTAATTTTTTGCAAAGATTTTTAATCTTATTTTGTTATGACTTAGAATAAGAAAAATTATATTACTCTTTTAGATTCACAATTAGAGCCGGTAGGTGGCGCTGAGATCGGGTTCTGGAATCCTCCTAATCACCTGGAGCGATTTTGGTGATTTTGTTTTTGTGTGTTTGAGTGGGTACCCGGATGGTTTAGATTCGTAATTAGAACCGGTAGGTGGCTCTGGGATCGGGTACTAGAATTTTATTTTTTAAAGGCAGGACAACGTCTGCCGGGGCCGCTAGTATTTTATATGAGATATTATATAAAATACTATATTTAAATTATTTATGTTTATAAATAAACCGAACACAGTAAAATCTAGCGGTTCTGCCAACATGAAACTAAAATGTAGCAAGTTCTCTATGGTCATAATTGTCTACAGCTAATAATGAAACCTTGAGTTATAATCTACACAATTACCGCATAATATTTGAAATAATTACTGTTACATTTAATTCTGAAAGAGAGTGTCGGGGTGAAGGTAAGGAAAGGAATGCTCCGGTGGTTCGGGCATGTGGAAAGAATGCATGATGAAAGAATGACTAAACAGATATACAATGCAAAAGTGGATGGATGCAGAAGTCGTGGAAGGCCACGACACACCTTCCATGATCAAATTGATCGTGTACTAGCAGAAGGTGATGTCAGGAGCCTTAAGAACAGACGAGTGTGCATGACAAGAGTTATGAATGTCAAAGAGGCAAGTGAGGTGTGTAAGAATAAGCCTAAATGGCACTCTGTTGTTCGTGCCTACCCCGCAAGGGAACTGGCGTGAAGTTATGTATGTATGTATGTATGTACATTTAATTATGATAAATTATAGAAAATTACTCCATATAAAATTGACGTTAAACCTGAATAAATGAAATATAACAGAATTTCAGTTCAGAAATAAATGTTTGCAAATATATCTATACCGTTCGGAAATAAAGGAAGTACCAGCAAAAATTAACTAACATTAGAAAAAAACATTAATAATAATAATAACTAGGTGAGTAGCGACACCTGTACCTGACTCCGGGGGCCAAGGCAAGGCCCCCACCTCCGTGCTTGCCTTAGCTGGCGGGCACGGAGTGGAGATCGCTAGAGCTAAGACTCAAGCTCCAGGGGTGGAAGTGATAAATGGCATCACGTCAGAAGTAGCTACAGTGAACCTGCAGCCCACCTCTCTACACCCCTTAGCCACTCACACCCATGTTGCCCCTGTCTTTATGGCATTTGCGGCCCATGCAGGGAGTGGCGTGTCACCGTCTGCCCATTTTTCCATGTTCCCTGAACATTGCGACGGGCAGACGCCATAATCCCTATATTCCCAGACCTGTAGTACCACTAGCAGATCACCCCAATAGCCCGGTACTTTTTATCCTCATTTCCCACAATAGTCCTACACTGGCCGGGGCTTGTCCCTGGGGTGTATCACTATATGTTGTAGACAGGGATAATCGCCGGTCAGTGTCACGCCACATTTAGATTAAATTTGTCAAGGGGCCTCTACGTGTTGGCCTTCCCATGGCCCCACGCAAGCCCTCCAAATGTCCAAAATTTATTTAGTTGCATAGTTGTCATGTTTCTTTTTAAAGTTAATAATTAATTTTGTTATATATCCTCTTATTTCTAAACGATACAATCGGCCATTTAATCGAATAACACTGCTATATTTTTATTTATTCTGTGGTTAGCTCCTGCTTTGTATAGGAGTAGTTCACCATAATTTTCTATAATTTTATGAAACAATATTTATCTCTAGTATGATGTGGTAATTGTGTAGATTATAATTCTGAAAGGTTCACAGTTGAAAGAAACACAGTTTCTGTTCAAAAAACAGAGCATTTCCACTGCATCTGTCTGCAACCTTGTTCGCCAAATACCTACCATGTAGCCAGCTGTAGATAAAAGTCTCTCAGAAGGGACTGACGTCGCGGGCATGCAAAGATATCTAGCAGCAATAGTACCTAACGGCGAAAGGTGTTTACTGTGACGGCCTCTGTGGTTGAGCGGGCTAAGCCTTTGCCGGCCTACCTCACTGCAACGCAGAGGCTCCGGGTTCGATTCCTGGTATAGTAAATTTCGGAAACGTATTTTCTCGGTTATTTACTATGGTCTGGGTGTCTGGGATCGGCCCCAGAGTAGTCCGTTGTATATTACCCATAACACAAGCGTAACTTGCTTAATTTGGGGATATACAGTGTGTGTGTTTGTCTGCCGATTATTATAATATTGTTATTATATTATTATTATTGTGCTTATATATACAATGCAAAAGTGGATGGATGCAGAAGTCGTGGAAGGCCACGACACACCTTCCATGATCAAATTGATCGTTACTAGTAGCAGAAGGTGATGTCAGGAGCCTTAAGAACAGACGAGCTTGCATGACAAGAGTTATGAATGTCAAAGAGGCAAGTGAGGTGTGTAAGAATAAGCCTAAATGGCACTCTGTTGTACGTGCCTACCCCGCAAGGGAACTGGCGTGAAGTTATGTATGTATGTATGTATGTATTATTGTGCTCGCAAAACATGCCGTCGTCCGCGCGTGTACGAAAATACAGGTAAACAATAAAAAAAACCGGTGGTGACTGTAACCGGTTTTTGTAGACCCGGTACACATCTCTACTGGCAGCCCCGCGTCGATGTTCGAGACCTCAAAATAAGCGTGATCGTGGTCAGATTTGAATCTGTTCAAAATAAAAATATTTCGATTCGAAAAGGTCACTTCGAAACAGGGTCAAGTTGTCTCGAACGTGTCTCACTTACGATGAGGCTAAGAAAGACATGACTTCTCTGCGGGGCGAAGGACGTACCTTCAATTTGATTCAGTGTAGAAAAGTTCCGTGGTATACCTACCTTAATACGAGTTTTATCTTGACTTAGTACCGCACAATACAAAACAAAAGTATAAACTATTTTCTTTGAAACATTCTTCATTGGAGCTCCGCTCCGATTGGTCCTAGCGTGATGATATATAGCCTATAGCCTTCCTCGATAAATGGGATATTCAACACTGAAAGAAATTTTCAAATCAGACCAGTAGTTCCTGAGATTAGCGCGTTCAATCAAACAATATTAGTATATTTGGCTACAACACTAATACTTACATTTTAAATATCGGGATATCTTTTGAATGAAACGTCCGAATTAAATAATTCAAAAAGTTCTAGAAAAGGTATTGAATTCTTCTTGAATATGGAGAAATTTTTATTTTAATAAGTATTAATACCAAGGTACAAAATAAAGAGTTTCTGAAACGACGGCATCTTAATTATTTAAAAAAATAAAAGAAAACACTTATTGTGAGATAACTACAATAGTTAGACATATAGTTACGCAATATTTTTTGTAGACAATTATATGTTCTGCAAAGTGGTAGTACATTGTTTTGTTCTATAATCAATAGTTTTCGCAGCGCACGCCGTGTAAGGATTTTTTCGGGTCATTTTTTTACACCTTGGGTTACATTATTGGACTTTTAGTAAGGATCCCTAATTTTTTGAAAATATAATATAGCTTATAGCCTTCCTCGATAAATGTACTATTCAACACTGAAAGAATTTTTCAAATCGGACCAGCGGTTCATGAGATTAGCGCGTTTAAACAAACAAACTCTTCAGCTTTATAATATTAGAATAGATTTTCCACAATGGTAGTTTTAGTACAAGGTCTATAACGCCCCGTACCGTAAGAATGGAAAATTCAGATAACTATATTCACAAGGCTCGAAGCCTACAGATTGACAGGATTATTTTGTGTAATATAAAAATAATGTTTCACAAAAGCATTCTCCTCGATAATTTGACTATAAATAAGTTGTAAAAAAATAATTATGTAGATTCAGAGGGCGGAGGAGGAAGCCTCCCCCAGAGGAAAGAACTTTTACACACCGATGGCTGTGTTAATATTCATGAATGGACGGAACTGAATCGTTCGCTCGAAGCCCACTACCTGTCCTTTGTTTTTCTTGGATCTCTGCTGACCGGAGACTAATGTTTATTCGACGGCGTAATTCAAAAATTTAGGGCAAGAATTGCCGAGCGGGTGCATTTATACAGTGTAAACTCCATGTAACATCACTCTATGTAACGTCCCTCTATGTAACGTCCCTCTATGTAACAACCCTCTATGTAACGACAAACTCCCTTAAGCGTCGAAATTGGCTTTGATTGGTTTAGCTTGTCTTCCATCCCGTGGGGCGAGTTGCAGACCACCCCACGCGTTGATAGCATGATGATGCCGGGGAATAAATTAGTCCCCCGGCAGTGGAGGAGGCCTCGCGAGGCTCATGCCTGCCAGGACTGCGGAGAGGCTAGGTCATATACCCGTAGTCCTAGCATAAGGCGAAGGACGGAACACCCAAGGGTTTTAGTGGGTATCCCTAACCGGGGAGTGGCAATAGCATGGCACCAGTTCTGACTGGGCATGCTAGTGCCACTCCCGACTTGGCGAATCCCACACTAGGTCGCGAATTATCCCCCCAAGGTTCTGCCCTTGTCGTGACTTAGTCCTCAAACGGATTTCCCCTGGATAAAAAAAAGCTTGTCTTCCATAGAATGATGCACTCTATATAGCATTACACCCACTCTGCATAACGACAAAACTCGTTAGTACTTACTGATCAATAATTTATCAAAGAAACTTAACTTGGTTTTTTCGTAATTTTTCTATAGATATATTAAGTTCACCAAATCACTTCCAAATTATGCAATAATTTTTATACTCCTGAAATTTTTATCAAAACAGGATTTAAAAAAATAACATCTTTATAGAAGAGAGATATTTTAATATTTTATTTTTTTTAAATACTACTTTATTTTATCTTATCTTATACTAATATATAAAGCTGAAGAGTTTGTTTGTTTGAACGCGCTAATCTCAGGAACTACTGGTCTGATTTGAAAAATTCGTTCATTGTTAGATAGACCATTTATCGAGGAATGCTATAGGCTATGTATCATCACGCTAAGATCAATAGGAGCGGAGCACCAATGAAGAATATTTCAAAATCAGGGGGTTTTTAAAAGAAATTCCAAGCGGACGATGTCGCGGGCACAGCTAGTTCACAATAAAATAACAACGTACCCATCTGAAAAACGACCGGTACCTATGGAATCTCTGATATCGTCCGAAAAATCAATATTTAAAAATGCTCAAGGATGCTGGCGTTGCTACAAGCCTTAATACCGTTATTGTATGTACTCTTCACAATTTGGGCATGTAGAGAGAATTAATGAAAGCAGAATCACAAAACAAGTATATGACAGCAATTTGACTGTAGAGTCGGAGCCGGTAGACCGAGACGTACTCAGTATTATCAAATTGAAGATATTTTGAAGAAAAGATTAATGAAGGTTACATACATAACTTCACGCCAGTTCCCTTGCGGGGTAGGCACTAACAACAGAGCGCCATTCAGGCTTATTCTTACACACCTCACTCGCTTCTTTGATATTCATAACTCTTGTTATGCACGCTCGTCTGTTCTTAAGGCTCCTGATATCACCTTCTGCTAGTACACGATCAATTTGATCATGGAAGGTGTGTCGTGGCCTTCCACGAATGCTGCATCCATCCACTTTTGCATTGTATATCTGTTTAGTCATTCTTTAATCATGCATTCTGAAGTTTGATCGTAGCAAGCGTGACAATATGTATGTACGTACAATGATTCATGTATTATTAATAATGTCGCTTCAATACTCCACTTTATATCTGGGTGGCACTTTTTCTCAGCGAACTTCCGAACCTGTAGATGACAAGGATTATGCAAATTAATTGGGGGAAATATTAAATAAACGCGATCCGCGTCATTTGCGAGCGGAAAAACTGAGAACTGCCGCCCCCTCGCTCCTCCCACCGTCTACTTGCTTTTTTATGATTACAAGAACCCAAGTGACTCAGGTTTGTTTTATCGTTATATTAATACACACTTATACTTTATACAGAGCAGTGCAGAATGCTAATATTCTTTTAAAATTATGCATATAAAATACATTAAACTAATAAAAAAAAAGACGCCGCCGCTAGAAAAGGCACTTTATTTGTATTTTTGTATTCATCCTTATCAAAATAAATTACTTCATATTCAAGACTGCTTCAATACATTTATATAACTTTTTGAATTATTCAATTCGGACATTCCATTCGAAAGATATCACGAGTTTAAAAATGTAAGTATTAGAACACGCGGCCGTGACGCTATAAGACCACGTCTATATAGAAGTTTCACTTTAAAAAACATTACACACCCTACCGTGTATTTGACACACTCTTTTGTTTATTGTTCAAATTAACAGTGTTGCCTTGGCGAAATCTGTGATTATAGAAGTATAGTCTTTGACAACAGAACCTTAATATTGTTCAAACTTATAATTTAAATTAATTATGGTCAAATTTCGACCACTGGGAAACCACTAGTTTATATAACATTATGACACATATTGTTAGGTGAAGATAAATTCTAAGCGCGTGTGTACACAACACCGCCGCCACTGCTGCACTACAATCCGTGTAGCAATGTAGTAAGAATATAATTTCCTGCACTAGGGCGGCCAGTTGTAAGAGGCGAAAAAACAACCAATTGTGGTAGAGTATTTACCTATTTGGGTGGCTACCATACCTGGTTTAGAATATGTCGTCATAACAATCTTGAGTTTTGTTCCGGCATTAGTGGCCAGGTTCCAGAGTCCTTTTAAAGAGCGACAGTACATTGGTAGCACCTTTGGTGTTACAAATGTCCATAGGCGATGGCAACCGCTTTCCATCAAGTGGGCCGTCTGCCTGTCTGCTGAACAGACGCAGATACATAAAATGTCATCTCTTTATTTTGAAAGTGCAGGATTTTCATACAAACTTTTATCCCATGTCGCATCTCCTTAGGGGTTGAATTTTCAAAAATCTTTTCTTAGTATATAGCGCACCTACAGTATAGTAAGAAGCCGAAGGAAAATTTCATGATCCTAGCCCAGTAGTCGGCAAAATGTGGCTCCAGTGCCGCATGTGGCTCTTTGGCCCCTTAAGCCCCCTTAATTTTATCCGTGCAGGAACGGAGAAAGAATATAATTTCCTGCGGCCGGGCGGCCTGTCGTAAGAGGCGACTTAACAACCCACAGCCAGGTGGTAGGGCATTTGCCCGACTGGATGGCTACCACCCCTGGTCTAAAGTATGTCGCCATAACAACCTTGAGTTTTGTTCCGGCATTAGTGACCAGGTTCCAGTTTCCCTTAAGAGAGCAGCAGCGCATTTGTAGCAACTTTGCTGTTGCAAATGTCCATAGACGATGGTAACCGCTTTCCATCAAGTGGGCCGTCTGCCTGTCTGCTGATCTCCTGCAAAAAAAATAAAAATAAGTGCGGCTCTGGTACAAATATCCAAGAATCAAGAAAGAAGAAGAAAGATTGGAATCATGCCTAAAATTAAAAACAACACCATACAAACCTGACTTACTCAAACTTTCCAAGGAGATGCAAAGACATTGTTCGCATTAATAAATATTTATTACATACATACATACATACATAACTTCACGCCAGTTCCCTTGCGGGGTAGGCACGAACAACAGAGTGCCATTTAGGCTTATTCTTACACACCTCACTTGCCTCTTTGACATTCATAACTCTTGTCATGCAAGCTCGTCTGTTCTTAAGGCTCCTGACATCACCTTCTGCTAGTACACGATCAATTTGATCATGGAAGGTGTTCATCATGCATTCTTTCCACATGCCCGAACCACCGGAGCATTCCTTTCCTTACCTTCACCCCGACACTCTCTTTCAGACCAACTCTCTCTCTTACTTCGGTATTACGAACGCGGTCCGCGAGTGTCACTCCGCAGATTTTGCGCAGTGCTCGCATCTCGACCGCGTTTACTCTACTTTCATGCTCTCTCTTCCATACCCAACTCTCGCATCCATACGTGAGCGTATTATTTATTAAGTATGAAATTTAGTTTTATTTAGTGTACTACTTATTTAGTCTAATAAAAGTTTACTAAACAAGCAGATTTGGCTCCCAATTTTTTTTTATTGTATATTTCATATTTGGCTCTTTGGCTAATAAGTTTACCGACCACTGCCCTAAGTCCCAATACTTTGGGCCGTGCTTTGATATGTAAGTCAGTCAGGTCAAGTATGTTATATATAATACACGTATAGATTACCACAGATATTTTCCATAGCGATTTGGTTTAATACGTAGGTACAGTCGCGGTATGAAAAGGTTCGTAATCTTAAAGTCGAATTTTCCTTGCACGAGTACAAGACACAGCACCGCCAGCATTAAATGTTACGTTTTATTATGTTTATAAAATATACAAATGTGAAAAAGAAAATTGCAATGTTGACAAAGACAGACATTGAAATTACAAATAGTTTTAATTATCAGAAACAAAGAGGATATAATCACTACGCTTATCATAAATATTAAAACCAATAGCAAGGTTTTACATCTCTAAACAATCTTTTTAGACAAGATGGAAAATCAAACAACTTTGAACCAAGTAGTTTTAATCTTTATTGTCTATTTATTGTATACCACCGCATTGCATTACACGCACACTTCGCAAACAAACCAAGACACACAAAGAGCCTAGAAATTAATAACCCAGGTACAGAAAAGAAAAAAACAACACACATGGCACTAGATAGGACAATATATATAAGTACAGATATAAGGCCCACACTGCACATGCACTTCCTCACAACACCAGCATGTAACAGATACACTCTACATTAGTATAAGTTTAGTATTAAAACTAGAATAAATTAATATAATAAGTTATTCGTAAGATACATACACCTCAACACAAAAATCAATAAATTAATGTCACACACAAGAACCAAAATAACTAATAAGCGTGTTAAATTCAAAAAATTAAATCTAGAAATTAAGTTGTTAAAAAGGGTACGGAACTCGAGTCCGTAGAGTTGTTAATAATAAAAAAAAAACTTTATTGTCAAACAGTTAAACATAATTTTCTGTGGAACAGTCTGTTCTGTGACTTAGTTCGAAAACGTAACATGTGCTCGCGGAACATTAAACTTCTTAGAGGTTGGCAACGCGTTGCCGACACCCCTAGTGTTGCAAACGTCCATAGGCGACGGTAACAACTTTCAATCAGGTGGGCCGTTTGCCTGTTTGCCTGCTTCGGGCTATAAAAAAAGAAAAAGAAATGAATCACTTGAAAACCGGCGAACCTTTTCATACCGCGACTGAAATATTATTACGCCTGTTCATCATAGGGACAGGCAGAGACGAGACATTTCCTTCTTCTTGCTTTTAATGACTATTATATATGACAATGATTATTATAATAATAGTATTGGTAGAATAATGCATACATACATACATAACTTCACGCCAGTTCCCTTGCGGGGTAGGCACGGACAACAGAGTGCCATTTAGGCTTATTCTTACACACCTCACTTGCCTCTTTGACATTCATAACTCTTGTCATGCAAGAGAATGGATAGAGATGGTAGAATAATATTGCATTATTTTAACTATCATGGGCATAACTTTCTAAATACATCTATCTATACTAATATTATAAATGCGACAGTTTGCATGTATGTTTCTATCCGTGCAGGAACGGAGAAAGAATACAATTTCCTGCGGCCGGGTGGCCTATCGCTAGAGGCGACTTAACAACCCACAGCCAGGTGGTAGGGCATTTGCCTGACTGGATGGCTACCACCCCTGATCTAAAGGATGTCGCCATAACAACTTTAAGTTGTGTTCCGGCATTAGTGACCAGGTTCCCATCTCCCTGAAGAGAGCAGCAGCGCATTTGTAGCAACTTTGGTGTTGCAAATGTCCATAGGCGATGGTAACCGTTTTCCATCACGTGGGCCGTCTGCCTGTCTGCTGAGCTCCTGCAATAAAAAAAAAAATGTTTCTTACTCAATAACGCCAGAACGGCTGAACAGATCTGGTTGAAATTTGGCACAGAGATAGATGATACTCTGAAATAGCACATCGGCTACTTTCTATCCCGGTAAAATATACCCGTGGAATAAGGAACTTGAGCGAAGCCACGGCTAAAAACTAGTATCATATAATAACACGAACCCTAGAAAAATAAGAAATATTAGAAAGAACCTTATTTAGCTTTCATGGACAATATTTTAATAAAGTAATACGAGTGGTGGTCGGGGAAATTGTTCTGTTACAATTTTTCATGGATACTCATTGTTTTAGGCAAATGCTATGTCCTTGTTTTGTATCATATATTGCTATAGTTCTACCTATCCCCATGTTGTTATGTTGTGTACACCAGACCAATATAATAACTAAGAAAAAATGGTTGCTAATATCTGCGTGGAATGTACCGTCGGCAGAAAAATGAATAATTATTTTCTCTGTCCTATCTATATAGGGTAGCTGACAGTCAAATAATTGTCGATATTATGACTGTGAAGAGCAGAACGTCTTCCAGGACCAAATTTATTATCCGCAAATTAAAAAAATATATAAATAATAATAATCGGCAGACAACCACACTTATCCGTGCAGGAACGGAGAATGAATACAATTTCCTGCGGCTGGGCGGCCTGTCGTAAGAGGCGACTTAATAACCCACAGCCAGGTGGTAGGGCATTTGCCCGACTGGATGGGTACCACCCCTGGTCTAAAGTATGTCGCCATAACAACCTTGAGTTGTGTTCTGACATTAGTGACCAGGTTCCAGTCTCCCTTAAGAGAGCAGCAGCGCATTTGTAGCAACTTTGGTGTTGCAAATGTCTATAGGCGATGGTAACCGCTTTCCATCAAGTGGGCCGTCTGCCTGTCTGCTGATCTCCTGCAATAAAAAAAAAAACATATTGTATATCCCCAAATGAAGCAAGTTACGCTTGTGTTATGGGTAATATACAACGGACTACTCTGGGGCCGATCCCAGACACCCAGACCATAGTAAATAACGGAGAAAATACGGTTCCGAAATTTACTATACCAGGAACCAAACCCGAATCCTCTGCGTTGCAGTGAGGTAGGCTGGCAAAGGCTTAGCCCGGTCAACCACAGAGGCCATCAAAATAAGAGGCAGAAAAATAAATAATTATTTTCACTGTCCTATCTACTTTATACTTAATAGATATCTAAATTAAAAAAATATCTAGAATTGGGTAGCTAACAGTCAAATAATTGTCGACATTATGGCTGTGAAGAGCAGAACGTCTTCCAGGATCAAATTTATTTTTCGCAAATTAAAAAAATGCCCCCTGATCATTTAGTGCATGCTTACAAAGCCTGCTTAACTATTATATATATTACGAAGAAGAGTTTTATTTTGAAGTTTAGTTTTAGCATTGAAAGTTTAAGAGCGTTTTTAAGGTATATTTTTTAGAAAGGCTATCATTTTTGTTTATTTTACAAAAGTTCCTACTGTCATAAAATTAACATAAGATAATTCAGTTAAAAAAACCAAATTAATAAAACGTAGAATATATAATTAGTTATAGGAAAAAGCTGTAGTTGAAAATAAAGTTGTTGAGAGCTGCGCCACTAAGGCTATAAGTCAAATTGGCTTCACCAATGGCGGATTAAAAGAAGCTTACTTGTTCATTCAATGAGGCGAAGAAGGCTAATAAATTGCCGGCATGAGTAAAATACTTACTATTTATACATGGTGAGGCATAATTAATGGATAGTCCCTACTTGGCATAATTAATGGATAGTACCTGCGAATGGGGGCCATCACAATTTACTAGAAAAAAAAATGTTAAGTAAAAGTGTCATAGTTTTCGAGATATCTGGCATTTTCTAAATATGTCTGTTCAGTTTCAGTCGTGATATTCTTCGCCCACAGATAAAGGCTGATCCATTTTTTTTAATATATATTTTAATTCATTAACAAAAAATATTTGTGTCTGAATAATACGTAGTCATAATTACAATTATAAAAAAATCATTAATTACGCCACACCATGTTGTTTTATTTATATCAGCATATAATAACGTTTTTTTGATATTTGTTATACCTACATACATATTATATGAGTAAGTCTGAAAACATTGATTTTTCCATAAAATTCAAGCTTTCCTGCAAAATTGAGATCTGTTCAAATCATTTTACCAAAAAGAAAGTAAGAATGAGTTTTAAATGACTGTTACACAATTTTCTTTTTACTATTTTTACTTTTTACAATTCGACCATAATTGGATATTATTAAGGTTCTGCTGTCAAAGACTATACTTCTATAATTACAGATTTCGCCAAGGCTCCTACACTGTTAATTGGACTTTAATAATAAACAAAAGATTATATATACGTGCGTGTGTCAAATACATGGTAGAGTGTGTAATGGTTTTTTTAATTGATTTAATGTATTTTTTATGTATAATTAAAAAAAAATTATTAGCATTCTGCACTCCTTCTCTACATAAAATATAAGTGTGCGAAAGTTCATACTCCTCTATCCGCGCAATTTTCGTAAAAAGAGGTACAAAGTTTTTGCTTCACGAATTAATAATGATTAATTTTTTTGCTAACGGTACGTATCCGATGTTACCCTGGATAGGTATATCCGCCGTCAGATAAGGTCTATAATATTTGCATACATACAGACACAACGCTCGGCCACTTCTCATATTTACTGCCGCATTTGTCCACAACCTCTCTGTTTTATGGCCTATTACGTATTTGTATGACCTTTTCTATAGTTATACTTATGTATATATATATTGAGTTATCAATTAATTTATTATTATATACAAGACCGTATTCGTCGTTCACTAGTTTTTGCGATAAAATGATTTTTTGGTCAAAGACAGTATCACGATGGGATAAGAAAGTGGAGAAAAATTTAACTCGGGTGAAACCGCATTACGCAGTAGGTAAAATTTATTAAATTCATAGTGATGCAGAAGTCGTGGAAGGCCACGACACACCTTCCATGATCAAATTGATCGTGTACTAGCAGAAGGTGATGTCAGGAGCCTTAAGAACAGACGAGCGTGCATGACAAGAGTTATGAATGTGAAAGAAGCAAGTGAGGTGTGTAAGAATAAGCCTAAATGGCGCTCTGTTGTTCGTGCCTACCCCGCAAGGGAACTGGCGTGAAGTTATGTATGTATGAGAAATGAAGCAGCGACGTGCTATTTCTGAATCAAATTTACTTCCACTCGTCTCGATGTTGTATTTACGAGGTATTTTCACAAACTTAAGCAAATTGAACGTATGAAACACAGGGGGTGTTGGGGGGTACTACCCTCACTACTCCCAATAAAAATAAACAGAGTCTCAATCAGACGTCGCAATCAGGTGCTCTTATTCTCATACACGGCCAAACACACGTACGTGAATATGTATGTATGAATGTTTAACGCATACACCCTCGCGTCACTTGGAGTTACTGCTCTTTAAGATGAGGCCATTAAATTAGCGGAGATACAATCGCTAGTTGACTGCTCACGGTAACATGGACGCCGACACAACATTGTAATATCTATATAATACTAGCTGTCCCGGCAGACGTTGTTCTGCCCTGAAGAAATAAAATTTAGAACCCGATTGCAGCGCCACCTACCGGGTCCAAATGTAAGCTATCCTATCTTTCAAGTCGGATCAACGGCACACGGTGTGCAAATTTTATTAAAATCGGTCAAGTAGTTTAGGAGTCCATCGCGGACAAACAACGTGACACGTAATTTATATATATTAAGATTATAAAATTCTAAACATGCCGTGTCTGTAAATTGAAGCTATTTAAAAATAAAACAAATGGAATACACTATTAAACGATGGAGAAGCCGGTGCAATTTTTTTTATATTTCTTTTTTGTTTGTTCGGGATTCACGTAACAACTACTGGGCCGATTTTGATGCGGTTTCCACCGATCGACAGCAAATAATTAGGCTTAAAATCCGCGCTACTTTTTCTCATGGGATTTTTTTTTGGGAATTATTTAAAACGGCCAAATATTAAAAAATAATAATTCCGAAGTGATTTTTTACTGATCGATAACAAATTTTATGTGATAAAGTCCACTTATACTGTATGTATATACTACAACTTGGACATGAAGTAACACATTAATGTTTTTATTATAATAATATTTATTTCACAACGTTACGGTATAATCAAGAGCAAATATAGAGAGAATAAAAAAAGAAAGATGTGCTGTTATGTCAAAAAGTAATAAGAAGTAAACTCTAAAGAGGTTGGTCCCCACAAATATTTTTTTTAATCACTTTAATTCTTTTATATTTGTGTATTCTAATGGAAGTAAATTTTTGTTTTATTTATTTATATTTATCTGCCAAAAAAAAAGACAGTTGTAAAACTAATCTTTATTTACATTTCTTCTTTTTAACAACTAAATTATTTAAATAGAGGACGCATTTAGAAGACCTATAATAATAATTAATTAACCTACATGATTAATACCTTCTTCTTCTCCGTCGTCACACTCTTGGCAGAGTGGTCGTGGTCCTCATGACAGGGGTGGTGGCAAGCTTCACAATTCGTCGCCATTCCTCTCGTATTGCAGCTTTCCTCGTGCATTCGTGAAGTGGGCCATTTAGTGCGGATTTGATTTGGTCGGTCCAGCGCATTGGTGATCTACCGCGCGCCCTCGTGCCCTCCACTTTGTCCTGGACCACGAGTCGCTCCACCGATTAATACCTAGTAATTAGTATAAATGATTTTTTATGTTTATTCATATGTATGTCGTTACGTATTATGTAGTCTGGTACACATTACGAATGTGTTTTTACGCACTAACACTCATGAATCGTACTTTTAATATGACCTGACTGTTCAATTATTTAAACACAACAATATATTCTCTTCTAAGGTATTAATAGATAATTTTTTTATGGCAAAAAATCAGCTAGAGAATGTAATATTGAGTTCCGAATTCTGGACCTAAGCACTAGTCCTGTGTTTCGAGAATTTGTACCCTGAGATGGAAGAATAATTTAAATATTTTAACTTACAGGCCGCGCGCAGAAAGTTGATTACTTACTATTATTGAATTGTATTACTATTATTGTATATACTTATGTAAAGTATATACAATAATTGATTAAAATAATAAATTTCTTGCAACAACTATTTATGTTGCGTAATACCGAAGTAATAAAGAGAGTTGGTCTGAAAGAGAGTATCGGGGTGAAGGTAAGGAAAGGAATGCTCCGGTGTTTCGGGCATGTGGAAAGAATGACTAAACAGATATACAATGCAAAAGTGGATGGATGCAGAAGTCGTGGAAGACCACGACACACCTTCCATGATCAAATTGATCGTGTACTAGCAGAAGGTGATGTCAGGAGCCTTAAGAACAGACGAGCGTGCATGACAAGAGTTATGAATGTCAAAGAAGCAAGTGAGGTGTGTAAGAATAAGCCTAAATGGCGCTCTGTTGTTCGTGCCTACCCCGCAAGGGAACTGGCGTGAAGTTATGTATGTATGTAATTATTTATGTAACTTTTTTGTCAACCCTACCGATCATCGACGCGTGACATCATGAATGTTACGAACTCTTTCTTATATTTATTTTTAAATTTATTTTAATTATAAGAGAATGACATTTTTGTTTATTAGTTACCAAACATATATATTTTCACCATCGTTATCCAGCGTATTTTTTCAGTATTACATCTAAATTCATACAGTCCCTAACATTTTGGTCCTTCGAGCCGGATCTGAACCAGCGACCTATGGATGGTGAAAATACATATATTTGGTAACAAATAAACAAAAATGTAAAATAAATTTAAAAATAAATTTAAAAATAAATATACGAAAGAGTTCGTAACAATGAGGCTATCGGCAAACCTTCTGAGCACGTGTAGTGGAACACTTACAAGGCAATAGATGGCGCTGTACAATAATTGATGTCACAAACGTTTCCCGAAACATACATAGAATATATACAAAATTTCAACTATAACAGATGGGCCCGCGTCCGATTATAAGCCTCGGCGAAAGGCTCTCGTGCGACGACCGCGTAACGTCCTCACGGACAGGGTCGACGTTATCACAAAACGGCTGGCCCGGATCAGCCCGCCCGCGGTTAGGACGGCAGGCTGGCAGGCACGGACAGACAGACACAGACGGCGGCGTCTCAGGCGCCGCCAATCAAGATCTCTCTACGTCCCTGCGAGGGACGCTAGGAGACATAGCCCCCCCACAGGATAGACTAGGCGTGTTGCTGGGAAGTTTCTTTCGCCGTTTCTTCTCTCCCAGCCATAACACGTTGCGAAACGGCAGTAAGATAGCGTAGGCCGCCGCAAACCATCGATCCCGGCCCGCCGGAATCCTTCCCCTCGGGCTTTATATTACCCGTCGCCCGTTCTCAATTAGTGCTTTGTGTCGCCCTATGGTGGGCATCATTAAATTCATCCCCCTCTCATGGCAACAGTCCAGCCGAGGTAAAACTCCTTAGGGAGCTCCCTCGAGCAAGTTGCCCCCCCGGGCTCGAGCGCCTTCGCTTCGCGAAGGCACTCGCCCCAGAAACCCCGGTAAAGTTGTAAGGTCTTCGGACCAACAACATAAAGTCAAGTCCAATAAAAAAAAATAACAGATGGGCCTACGAGGAACAACATTAGCCTCGCTGGAAGATCTTCCTTTAAGACGGAGGAGCATTCCGTCTCGCTCCTCTACCCTATCGGGGCTCACCCTTCACACGTTTAGTAGTTACGAATTTTCCGTCTAACCTGGTATTCCGTTCGGTTTGTAGCCACACCGCATATGTGGCACGCATCACGCGCGCCATTCCTTCAGCAATATTGTCTAAAGCAATTTGTATGTAAATCAATTGTTGTTAATACTATTTATGTCGATGGTTATTGAGCATTACTATTTACTTTCACTGTACAGACAAAGAACCCACGAAAATAAACTTAAAACATACTACGATAAGGTCTGTAATCTTTTGTAAATCAGAGTAATGGATTGTAAAGAAAATCTTGCTTGAAGATTTGTTAGAAGTCTTACTTATATACAGTGATTATAGTTTTATTATAATATCACATCTTTATGACTATATATATGTTATTTTTCTATTGGGATATATTGGTTTTATTGACTCGTGTTAGATAGATAAATATTATATTTGGGAAAATGAGGACGAATATAAAAAATTTGATAAATAAACTGTTAGATATAGCTGCAAATTATTAACAAAATAAATAAAAGCGGATTACAGATATTTAGCTGGTCCTATTAGCGTATTACAGCCATTAATTAATTCAAACTAATTTATACCTGAAACACTTTTAACATTATTAACATTATAAAGTTATCCGTGCAGGAACGGAGAAAGAATGCAATTTCCTGCGGCCGGGAGGCCTGTCGTAAGAGGCGACAAAACAACCCACAGCCAGCTGGTAGGGCATTTGCCCGACTGGATAGCTACCACCCCTGGTCTAAAGCATGTCGCCATAACAACCTTGAGTTGTGTTCCGGCATTAGTGACCAGGTTCCAGTCTCCCTTAAGAGAGCAGCAGCGCATTTGTAGCACCTTTGGTGTTGCAAATGTCCATAGGCGATGGTAACCGCTTTCCATCAAGTGGGCCGTCTACCTGTCTGCAGAACTCATGCAATAAAAAAAAATATAAATAATCGTCGCATCTTCTTTACATAAACTATAAGTGTGCAAAATTTCATACACCTCTGTCTGCGCAATTTTCGTAAAAAGGTGTTCAAAGTTTTTGCTTCACGTTTTAATATATACATACATAGCTTCACGCCAGTTCCCTTGCGGGGTAGGCACGAACAACAGAGCGCCATTCAGGCTTATTCTTACACACCTCACTCGCTTCTTTGACATTCATAGCTCATGTCAAGCACGCTCGTCTGTTCTTAAGGCTCCTGACATCACCTTCTGCTAGTACACGATCAATTTGATCATGGAAGGTGTGTCGTGGCTTTCCACGACTTCTGCATCCATCCACTTTTGTATTGTATATCTGTTTAGTCATTCTTTCATCATGCATTCTTTCCACATGCCCGAACCACCGGAGCATTCCTTTCCTTACCTTCACCCCGACACTCTCTTTCAGCGTAATAAATTAATATAATAAGTTATTCGTCAGATACATACACCTCAACACAAAAATCAATAAATTAATGTCACACACAAGAACCAAAGTAACTAATAAGCGTGTTAAATTCAAAAAAATCAATCTAGAAATAAAGTTGTAAAAAAGGGTACGGAACTCGAGTCCGTAGAGTTGGTAATAATAATAAAAAAATAATAATATATAGATTATTGTAATCTGTTTTGTACTGAAATAAATATAGTTCTTGTCTTTTTGGGGCAGTTGCTTAAAGAGGAATATATTTGAACAAGCATCTATTTTGTCTTAATTAACCTAATCCTTATCAAGTCGTCCAATGTGAGGACTGATAACTCGACGTCGCTGTCAGTTGGGCGCGGGCGTGCGGCTCGTGGCCCGGCGAATAAATAAATAGCCTAACAAATCACAGCCGTATCGGGTTTACTCTATACGTTATTTATGAGCGCTGACTGTGCGATATGGACGCGGAATGAAAAAGCTATCCCCGGGATATGGATGCGGCAAATCGCTTGTATTTTATCAAAGCTGCAGACTGTAAAACGGTTAAGGTAATCACTGTAATCAACACTGGTGTCTCCGACAAGGGTTTGGTCAGAAGCAAATCACTACACTTTTTGTTACTACACATCATATCATATCATATCATATCATATCATATCATATCATATCATATTTATTTTGCATTAGACACGGTTACAAGATGTTACAGTACATGGTGATAGTTTCACGTGTGCTAGCTAAATTGGCGTGCAAAATTATTCTTAAAGTACAATTTTATTATTCTAATTATCTTATTATATTGCAATTAAATTATAAATGTCAATAAAAAATAGTCAATATTGTATTTATCTCATATAATCCTGCATTGAATAGAAACATTTGTCCACCAGCCAGTTAAAAAGCTTTAAATTAAATAAGTTACCTTTATATTCTTTGATAATTGGAGGTATTTTGTTATAGATTTTTATAATCATAATATGGCTATTTCTACTATAGAGATGGCTGTTCACCGGGGGGTGTGCTAAACGATTTCCATGACGAGTGTTAAACCTGTAAACATCTTCAAATTTTAGAAATAGCTCTGGATTTTCACAATCACAATCACATCGATCACAATTTACACTGCTCTAAAAAGAACCTTATAGTTTAACAAGTTCTTATTCTACTGGGTTATAAATATATTACACACTTGCGGACCCGACAGACTTCGTTCTGTCAAAAAGATTTGGAATGTGGCAGTTTTTTGTTTCTACCTAGTTTATAGCCGGGGTAAAAAATTCTCCTGAACAGAACCGTCACCCTGGTGATAGGGCGGTGTGTGGGGTTCATCTTCGCTTGCACGAACTTTGGCCACCCTTCTGGGACCCACTTGACCAACCAAATTGAATAATCACAAAATGTAAGAGCTATAGATTATTAGTACTGATTTTCAATTTGGTCGGCTTCGCGACATTATTTCTTTTGTTTTAGTTTCGGCACGCGACATTAGATCCTCCATGCGCACACGCACACTGTTTTGATAGATATGATTGAATTTGTGTGCAGCGGTAATAAAGTGCAAATTGACTCTTTAGCGATAGGAACACACCTATATTGCTTAGACAACAGTGAAAGCTTGTAATTTAATATGAACTCTATTGAAGAGCAATAAAGTTCAAATTGAATCTACATTTTAGTTAGAAAACTTTTGTATGGGAAAAAGTAAAGGGCTGTTTTTAGAGTTTTCCCGGCAATTATTCGAATTTTTCTCGCCGTAAAAACCATCCTTGGACTTCAACGAACATTAAAAAAAAAGAATTGGCCAAATTGGTCCAGGCGTTATTGAGTTATGCGCTTACCTACACATTTTGCGATTCATTTTTTTATATATAGATTAACGGTACAAGATTCTTATGTACTAATATATTGTTACAACCTAGGCCCCGATAAAGACATATTCCACGTACAAATCTGTAAAACCACATTTTGTTACCTGTCGGCATTTGAACTAATTGTAATCCTAATAAAACTACGTTTTAACGGTTTTAAGCGCGGTAAGTGATCACGGAAGAGAAAGATGTCAAGTGTCAACGAGTATTATTAAAGTTTTATTAAGCCTACCGCCAATTTGTTAATTTTAATTTTTTAGTTTAAATTTTGTTTATGTTTATTATTTACTCTATGGGAGCCTAATTTAATTTACCACCGCTTCGCAACATGTTATGACTTGAAGAGAGGAAGCAACGCAAGAAACTCTTCAGCAAACATGCCTAGTTCTAATAATTTAATATAATATCAAAATGGGTGGAAGGAAAATAACATAAATAATCAGTCAAGTTGGTTTGTGTTCCGGTGCACGCAAAAAGAGCTCACAGTGTCTTGAGATCTGGCAGTTGGTTTGTGCTGGGTATGGGTTTTAATAGAGGATTTGTGGGTTTCTAGTGGTTGGGTTTATCCAGCGTGTTTCGGATAAACCCAACCACTACATCAGATTCGATAACCCACAAATCCTCGCGAAAGAGAATCGTTTCACATCTAGAATGATGCGTGAGGCTATTGAAATAAAAAAAACATCCAAATTTCAATAGAGAAGATGGTTGGCAAGTGCCACCTGTTTGGGATCCGATCATCAAAACTATTAAGACCCAAACCAAATTAGTCTTCTTCCTCTCAATTTTTCATTTCTCACCTTATCCATTCTTGTAACAGCACAAATCCATATCAATATTCTCATCTCAGCTGATTGGAGACGTTTGTGGTTTATCACTTTAGCGGCCCAACATTCGGAGCCGTATAGCATGACTGGTCGTATGACAGATTTATATATTTGACGTTTTGACCAACTTTGTCTATGTGTATGAACGACAATCTAAACTTATATAATATAGAAGAATACACATTCTCCTATATTATATAAGTTTAGATTGTCGTTCATACACATAGACAAAGTTGGTCAAAACGTCAAATATATAAATCTGTCATATATATATATATATATATATATATATATATATATATATATATATATATATATATATATATATATAATTTATTTATTTATTTTATTTTTCTCTTTTTTGCTTGTAATAGATATATAAATTTCTGTAGCTGTTGTTGTCAACGTGAAGAGTGGAATTTTCTGATACAGGTATTTCTTACTTACAAGAAGATTACCACCACCAATGTATCTAATGTTTAGCCAGAAACTTAATAAAGAATTATTATTACTGTTATTATCTGGTAATGGTTGATATATATATAAAATTTTATATACATACTAGAGGCCCCGGCAGACGTTGTCCTACTCTGAAAAAGTAAGAATCTAGGACCCGGTCCCAGCGCCACCTACCTGTTCCAACGGGATAAAAAGTATCCTAATATGTCCGTCTCCTGATTCTAACCTCCCCACCAATTTTCAACTAAATCGATACAGCCGTTCTTGAGTTATAAATAGTGTAATTAACACGACTTTCTTTTATATATATATATATAGATGTTTTTTTTATTGCAGGAGTTTAGCAGACAGGCAGACGGCCCACTTGATGGAAAAAGGTTACCGTCGCCTCTGGACATTTACTACACCAAAGGTGCTACAATACGCTGCTGCTCTGTTAAGGGAGTCTGGAACCTGGTCACTAATGCCACTCACGGTTGTTATGGCGGCATACTCTAGACCAGGTGTCGTAGCAATCCAGTCGGGAAAATACCCTACCACCTGGCTGTGGGTAGTTTTGTCGCCTCTTACAACAGGCCGTCCGGCCGCAGGAAATTGTATTCTTTCTCCGTTCCTGCATGGATAAAACTATGCTATACTATACTACAGATATATTTTGATAAACAATATGACCATAGAACAATTTTCATCTCTAAAAATTGTAGTTTTCGAGCGACACATAACCAAAATCTATGTGGTTCAAGTACATTTAAGTGTTAAAGAGGGTTTCAAAATAAGTTCTAGAAAAGTTTTTCCAAAACAAGATTACCGCATCCATATGGGACGTAGCGTTTAAATTCAGGTACAAAAGGGTGTAATATCGTTGTATTGAGTGTGCTGTCTTCGCACGGCATCGTGTCGCGCGGACAAATACGTCTTTAATTATAATGCAGACGTTTATGTAGTCTTGGTTAAGATTTCGTCAGTCATCTATGTACGAAATAACTAATATACAAATGAATTGTTTATTTTTTTGTTTCACAGCTTTGAGTATCATTATAAAAGTATATTTACTTTCATACGAAACATTGTTTTTTTTTTTAAAAAAAAACAAGCTACTTCAAACCGAAAAGCCGTCCAGAAACGGAGAAAGAATACAATTTCCTGCATTGGGGCGGCCTGTCGTAAGAGGCGACAAAACAACCCACAGCCAGGTGGTAGGGCATTTGCCCGCCTGGATGGCTACCACCCCAGGTCTAAAGCATGTCGCCATAACAACTTTGAGTTGTGTTCAGCAGCGCATGTGTAGCACCTTTGGTGTTGCAAATGTCCATAGGCGATGGTAACCGCTTTCCATCAAATGGGCCATCTGCCTGTCTGCTGAACTCCTGCAATAAATAAACGGAAAAAATAAATATTTAATCAACTTCTGTCTAACATCTTGAAGTCGGTGCCAACTAAAATAAAAAAAAATCACAAATGTGCGAAATATACTAATTATCTTTATAACTCATCATCATCATCCTAAGCATCAGTTTTAGAGTCCGGGGTCCGTTTTGCATGCTTATTCTAGGATGTAATAATATAATAACAGCCCATAAATGCCCCATTGCTGAGTTCGGGCCTTCCAGTATTGGGGAACGGACAGTATACCTGCTACGCTTGTCCAAGGCGGCTTGGCAGGTTTGACACATCGGTTATCTCGATGTGCAGGTTGCATCACGACGTTTTCCTTCACCGTTGTTAGCACGTGGTAATTGTAACAATATGCACATTAGGTCAGAAAACTGCCTAAGTAGTGCATGCGTTCCGGCCAGGATCGAACCCGCGCCTTTTAAGTATGGGAGGCGTACGTTAGCCATTACGCTACCACGACTTACTTTTCTAGGATGTTCCTTTAAAAATATGAAATTTGTACTACTATCTTTAGTTTCTCCATGTTAGAGCCAGGGTAATATTTCCTGGAGCCAGGCAGCCTGTTGTAAGACGCCACAAAACAACTCTCAGTAGTAGGGTATTTGTCCTTCTGGATGGCTAATACTTCTTCTCTAGAGGATACCGTAGTTTATCCGTGCAGGAACGGAGAAAGAATACAATTTCCTGCGGCCTGGCGGCCTGTCGTAAGAGGCGACTTAACAACCTACAGCCAGGTGGTAGGGCATTTGCCCGACTGGATGGCTACCACCCGTGGTATAAAGCATATCGCCATAACAACCTTGAGTTGTGTTCCGGCATTAGTGGCCAGGTTCCAGTGATCCTTAAGAGAGCAGCAGCGCATTTGTACCACCTTTGGTGTTTCAAATGTCCATAGGCGATGGTAACCGCTTTCCATCAAGTGGGCCGTCATGACACCCCTGACAACCCTGAATTGTGTCACAGCATCAATGTTCAGGTTCCAGTTCCGCCTTCAAGGGCTTCAGCACATTAGTAGCATCTTTCGTGTTGTAAATGACTCCAGCGATGAAAAAATATGTTCTTAATTTCTAAAATACAATTCTTGTAGTTTTTGTAAATAAAATGCTCAAAATCTTCTTAATCTGATTTGAAAATCGTAAAAATCATCTTAATTCAATGCTCCACGTGGCTTTGCTTACTGCAATAACCAAAATTGGATCCCAAGATCGCTTTTATTCAGATTGTTCTCCCTTTTTAACGCCGACAATTCCAGCCAAACGTGTACAACAACTGCTACTACTAAATCAAGACGACCACAGTGTAAAAACGCTATTATATATCCATTTTACAACCACAGAAATTTCACAAAATATTGTAGGTGTTTTATTTATTCTGTGCTGTGGCTTGATATAGGGTGCACTGAGTGTGTAGTATTCTTTGCAATTTACGATCGTCCGAAGTGACTTTTACTCATGTTTTGATTTATGTAAAGTATGAATACGGCTCTGTCTGTACATCTTGATGGAATCGAAAGCCACAGGGCAGTTGAATTACATTTTCGGGGTTATACACAAGTTGTGTTTACAATTTACATACATAACTTCACGCCAGTTCCCTTGCGGGGTAGGCACGAACAACAGAGCGCCATTCAGGCTTATTCTTACACACCCCACTTGCTTCTTTGACGTTTACAACGCTTGTCATGCACGCTCGACTGTTCTTAAGGCTTCTGACATCACTTTCTGTTAGTACACGATCAATTTGATCATGGAAGGTGTGTCGTGCCTTGTATATCTGTTTAGTCATTCTTTCCACATGCCCGAATCACCGGAGCATTCCTTTCCTTACCTTCACCCCGACACTCTCTTTCAGACCAACTCTCTCTCTTACTTCGGTATTACGAACGCGGTTCGCGAGCGTCACTCCGCAGACTTTGCGCAGTGCTCGCATCTCGACCGCGTTTACTCTACTTCCATGCTCTCTCTTCCATACCCAACTCTCGCTTCCATACGTGAGCGTAGGTACCAGCACCGCGTTGTGTACGGCGAGCTGGGCCTTCTGGCTGAGGTTCTTAGAACCTAGAAGTTTACCTAACGCTCCATTCACACTGTTGCCCAAATTCAATCAAAGTGTTTACAATTTGATAGTAATAAAATTTTCAAAACACATATATAAACATATAATATCTGTTTACTATTGCAACATTGGAGCGATGCAACAACAGCGCCACCTATCGACTTACTTCCCTTCGCCGTCTACATGTCCTATATTGCACAGTGTTCTCACGCAATAAATCAAATTTAATATTGTTACAACCTAGACGCCGACAAAAACAAATTCACACCTGCATACCTGTAAAAACACATTTTATTACCTTTCGGCATTTGGACTTCTTTTGTTTACTTGTTTAATAACATGCGTTTACTAATTATTCTAGAGAACAGTACATTGTTTTATTATACTCGTTTATGGCCGTTGCGGTCGACTCATCAGCCAGGTGTGTCGGATTTAAAGTATAAACTGATTCTAGGAAATTCAGTCCACGCGGCCGGACGGACATATTGCATCTGCGCAGTATAAAGCAATGGCCCGATGGAGAGACGAGGCAGTCGAGCGATAACCATGAGCGAAGCAAGACGTGTGTACTACAATCGGGAACCTAATAAGTGACGGACTTTGCGTGTTTTATTGAATTACGACCTTCTGGATTACGTTTGGACTTGTTGTGTTCGGTTATATTTGTACCTGTGTTATACGTGTTTGTATAGTTCTAATAATCTATAGTTCTCATCCGTGCAGGAACGGAGAAAGAATACAATTTCCTGCGGCCGGGCGGCCTGTCGTAAGAGGCGACTAAACAAACCCAGCCAGGTGGTAGGACATTTACCCGACTGGATGGCTACCACCCCTGGTCTAGAGCATGCCGCCATAACAACTTTGAGTTATGTTCCGGCATTAGTGATCAGGTACCAGACTCACTTAAGAGAGCAGCAGCGTAATTGTAGCACCTTTGGTGTTGCAAATGTCCATAGGCGATGGTAACCACTTTCCATCCAGTGGGCCATCTGCCTGTCTGTTGAACTCCTGCAATAAAAAAAAAAAACTCTATAGTAATTCTAACGGCACTTTAATTCGAGTCTCGCGACCCGTAACAATATCAAAAAGCAAGTGTGTGTCATTGGCATCTCTCACAACAAAAATCTACAATATCCTATAATTTACTTTAATCAGGAAAGAGAATCGCCTGGTAAAGAACGTAACTTGTAAACACTCTTGGGACATAATGGCGCCACCAACCTGGTCCTGATTTTCAACGACAACAACAGCCCAGAAGTGTCCCAAAGCTGGGCTCAAGCTTCCCACTATAGGGGAACGGAAATTACCCGTCATGCTTGTCCAAGGCGGCTTGGCTTTCATCACGATGGTTTTCTTCACCGTTGTTAGCACGTGATAATTGTTACAATATGCACATTAGTTGATCGTGTACTAGCAGAATGTGATGTCAGGAGCCTTAAGAACAGACGAGCGTGCATGACAAGAGTTATGAATGTCAAAGAAGCAAGTGAGGTGTGTAGGAATAAGCCTCAATGACGCTCTGTTGTTCGTACCTACCCCGCAAGGGAACTGACGTGAAGTTATGTATGTATGTATGTATTTATAGACATTAGTTCCGAAATGTTTCAAAGACTATTATGTAAACTTTTTAAACTTAAAACAATCATACATTAGAATCCCCAATTAGATTCTTTTCAATTGAAAGAAACTTACAAAAATGAAAACTAAGTAATTACAAATTCAATTAATGCAAAATCATCTCAGACTTTTGTCATTAAATCATGACGTCAGGGCAGTGTTTGGGGGTTTTAATAAAAATTAGATTTGGAATGTACCCCTGGTGGGACTCGAACCCACAATCCCCGGCTTAGGAGGCCGATGCCTTATCCATTAGGCCACAGGGGCGATGTCTTTTCTTATTAATATTAACTATATAACATAAGGTACCACAATTTCTTTTGTTTATGAAAATTAAAGTTTTAATGTTCATTAATTTTCAGCATTATATGTTTAAAATGTATTAATTTGAAAAAAAAATGAGTTTATCAGATTTAGATATTATTAGAGAAGTAGTTGTTTGTTTAACCAATCAGTTATATACGTTCCTCATATTCTAAATGAAAAACCGAGTATTAACCTCAGGTGAAGGGCCTATTTAGGCACTCGAACTATTAGCGCCCTCGTTACACTCGTGCGCCAAACCGTCTCATGCTTAATTAGGTAACTTTCACCTCTCGTGTAACAATCTACTATTGTCTCACTTCTTTCAAGGTTAAGCAGAACCACAGATAAAACTGAATGAAATAATAATAACATCGTAAAAGTTCTCGTCTAATTTGTGTCTAGACTTTAAGCAGTTTATACTGTTTTGTCAGTTCAATTTCAAAGCAATAAAGCAGAGGCCATAAACATTTTTCTCTGAAATTACTTTCACGGATTTCAAATTACAAAGGTTTTATCATAATCATACTGAGCTTCACATTTAATTTTGTGGTTTTAGATTTTTTTTATGTTGCTAGAAGGAAAACACGTGGAAGAAATGGTAAGAAAAAGATGAAACGGTTTACAACCTAGGCCCCGACAAAGACAAATTCCTCGTACAGATCTGTAAAAGCACATTGTTAATGCAATTTTATACTAAAATAATGCCTCAGTATTTATTTATCTGTAGCCCCCCACCGCAGTCAGTCGCTAATAAATATTGGTAGCATACACACGTTTGTTTTACTCGAAACCACAGTTATCCGATCCAAGAAATTAAAGTGCACCTTAACAGCCCGTACATATGGTCGCAATCGAGCCGCATAAGAACACATCGAAGGAACGAACTTACCTACATTCTACGGCGGATAAAAAAGATAAGATTTGTATTGACGAGTTTGAAGCGACGATTTAAAAGTGAATAATTATGTCGAATACGGAACAAGTATACAACGTTTTAGAAGACACGGCGGAGCTATTACGCAAAACGCAAGTTAATTTGAAGAAATGTCCGAAACAAAGACTTACTAAGGGATATATACAAACTCGTATTGAATGTATTGAGGAATATTGGTCTACATTTAAAAAAGCTCATCAAGAGTTAATTCGTCTTACGTCGCGTGAACAACGAGCCAATTTATCGTATTTTGCAAATGATGAATATTTCTTATTGGAAGATATTTATTTAAGCATGTCGGGCGATCTTAAGGACATGTTAGCCGCGCACAGCGCGATGTCGGCCGGGCCGTCACGGACTCCGGATGATTCTGTGGAAAGTCAGGCATATACCCAGGTCAAACTACCACGTATACAGTTACCTACGTTTTCTGGAAATTATGAAGAGTGGCCGGCATTCAATGATCTTTACGTTTCGTTGATTCATGATAATCCGTCACTTACCAACGTTCAGAAATTATATTATTTGAAGAGCAGCATCGTGGGCGAAGCAGCAGCATTACTTAAACATATACAAATTACAGATCCTAGTTATCAACAAGCTTGGGACACATTAAAACAGAGATATGGTAACAAGCGATTAATAGTCAACTCCTTATTAAAACGTTTCTTTTCACAAAAGAAATGTTCTGCACAAACTGCTACACAACTTAAAGGTTTATTCGATACCACTAACGAAGTTATGAATAGCCTGCAGAATCTAAAGGTGCCTACGGATTCCTGGGATCCAATAATAATATTTCTGGTAGTTCAGAAGTTGGACCCGGATTCCCACAAAGAATGGGAACACTTTTCCTATTCCCAGAAGGAGGAAGAACTACCATCATGGAACGACTTAAAAAAGTTTTTGGAATCTAAATTTCGTACACTAGAACTTGTTACACCGTCTTCGTCACTTGTAAAGGATAGAATAGGACGAGAAAAAGTTTTTCATGTGTCCATGTCTGAAAAATGCTGCATTATGTGTAAAGAAAGTCATGCCTTATATCGATGCAAGGAATTTACAAAGATGCAACCTTCTGAACGCAGTCAATACGCACAAGATAACAAACTGTGTTACAACTGTTTGTCTCCAGGGCATTCAGCATTTAAATGTCATTCACACATGTCCTGTCATATATGTAGAAGACGTCATCATTCTCTTTTACATCAATCTAAGAGCGATATAGTAGATGAGTCGGCATTACCATTAGAACCCATGCAACCGACATCATCACTTCATGCAGATGTAGAAGAGAGTTTAGCTCTCACAGCAATAGCATCTACCCAAGAAGTAGAGCGTAAGATATGTTTGCTAGGCACTGCAGTAGTGAAGATAGTAGGAGAAAATGGACACACTACTGTTGTTAAAGCTCTCATCGACTCGGGCTCACAGGCATGTTTTATTAGCGAAAAGGCAACTCAAGCATTGAAATTAGAACGCAAGGCGGTAAATCTAATCGTTACTGGGATGGAATCCATGGAGGTACAAGTAAAACAAAAGGTCAAGGTGCAAGTTTTGTCACAATGGGAAGATGATTTTGAGATACCAATCGAAGCGTACGTGATGTCTAAGCACTTGAAAGTAAACATACCATCTCAAGCACATCCAGTGAATGAATGGCCACATTTAAAGGAGATCAACCTAGCAGATCCAAACTTTTTGGAATCTGGAACATTGGATTTGTTGCTAGGCGTAGAAGAATACACAAAGATATTACAACAAGGACTTATCAAAGGTCCCTCTGGTACACCATGTGCGCAAAGAACCAACCTCGGATGGATCGTTATGGGAGGAACTAATTTAAAGATAAAAACACGCAATAAATCCTTGGTGGCCATTTCAAATGTAGAACCGAATATAGAAGATTTACTGAAAACAATATGGGAAATAGATACGGATACAAAAAGAATGTTAACGAAAGAAGAACAAAGATGCGAGAATATATATGAAAAAACCCATTCTCGAAATAAAGAAGGAAGATACATAATAAGATTACCTTTTAAAACGGAAAAGCCACAATGTATAGAAGGAAATACGAGAGATACAGCTATAAAAAGATTTATGCAACTAGAAAACAAATTTAGAAGAAATTTGCAATTAAAGGAAGAATATAAAAAGGTCATAGAAGATTACAAAGACTTAAAACACTTAGAAGAAATACCTTCAAATGAAATAGAAAACAAATCTGTGTACTTACCGCATCATGCCGTAATTCGTCAAGATAAGGAGACCACCAGGACGCGTGTAGTATTTGATGCTTCATCTAAAGGTTCCAACGGCGTAGCTTTAAACGACGAACTTCTAGCTGGACCGGTTTTACAAGAAGATTTACGAAACCTGATCATGCGATGGCGCATGCATGCAATTTGTTTTGTTTCAGACATTGAAAAGATGTACCGGATGATACTAGTATCCCCAGAAGATGCTAATTATCAAAGAATAGTATGGAGAAATAACCCATCTGAAGAAATAAAGGACTACAGACTACTCACAGTAACCTTCGGGACAACATCAGCGCCATATCTAGCGGTTAAGACACTCAAGCAGCTGGCTGTTGACGAAGGTAACAATTTCCCTGAAGCAGCCAGAATACTAAATGAAGATTTCTTTATTGATGATTGCATGTCTGGGAGTGATGATGTGTCTGGTGCCATTCAGGTCAGTAAAGATCTTAAAGAACTATTAAGAAGAGGAGGTTTTAAGTTGAAGAAATGGGCTTCTAACAATTCAGAATTTATGCAAGCTTTGGAACCTAATGAAAGATCGACTAAGGTAAATCTTCAATTGAAGCTAGATGGAGTAATTAAAGCACTCGGTATCCAATGGAACCTCGGGAAAGATAGACTAGAATACAAACTTACCTTACCTGTAATCAGCAACAAAATAACGAAGCGCAGTATCCTCTCAGATATACAAAAGCTATTCGACCCACTGGGTTGGATCTCGCCCTGCATTGTGCTTGCGAAGATACTAATTCAAAAGCTATGGTTAGAGAGAGTTAATTGGGATCAAGATTTGGAATATAAATTAGCAGAGGAATGGAAAACAATTAGATCAGATCTGGAATATGTTGATGAAATTTATATCGAGAGGTGGTTGGGCGTATCAACTTCAAATAAAAAAACAATACAGCTTCATGGCTTTTGTGACGCTTCTATGCAAGCTTACGCTGCCGTATTATATTGCCGTGTACAAAACTTAGATGGATCATGCAAAATCTGTCTAGTCGCTGCTAGAACGCGAGTAGCTCCTTTAAAAACAATTTCGTTACCACGTCTTGAACTTTGTGGAGCGTTGCTTCTCTCCAAGTTATTAAGGCAAGTTTCAAAAGCTATGCGAATAAGTAATTCACAAATTTTCGCCTGGACAGACTCCTCTATTGTTTTGTCCTGGTTGTTTGGAGAACCTTCACGGTGGAAACCCTTTATTGCAAATCGAGTCGTCGAAATAACATCAAATGTAAACTGCAGCCAATGGTATCATGTTCAATCGGAAGACAACCCTGCCGATATAGCATCACGTGGTATGTCTTTAAAAGAGTTAAAAAATTGTGAAATATGGTGGAATGGACCGCAATGGTTGCTAGAAGAAGACATTAAGTTTATCAAGCCAGAGATTATACCTACAGATATAGAAAGGAAGAAGTTTACACTGCAGTCCTTAATTATAAACAACACAACAGAAAGGGTAACTAGCCTAATAGAACAGTTTGAAAACTTTAATACACTAACGGAGTTATTGAGAGTAATTTGTTACTGCAAAAGATTTTTAAATTACAAGGTTAAAAATATGAAGAAAAGCATTAATGAAAATTTAAAAACTGAAGAACTAGAAGAAGTATTGTACATGTGCATAAAAAGGGTTCAAGGATTAGAATTTGAAGAAGACATAGAACGTCTGAAAAGAGAGAAACAAGTTAAGAATAAGAGTAAAATAAAGACACTAGATCCGTATCTGGATGAAAGAGGAATCCTCAGAGTAGGTGGAAGATTAAGACAAGCTAATTTAGAGGATGAACGCAAACATCCCATAATTCTCGGGAAGGATAATCATTTTACCCGTCTCATAATTGCTGATGCCCATCATAGAACCCTTCACGGAGGTATACAGCTAATGTTATGCTATTTAAGATCTAAATATTGGATCTTAAAGGCCAAAAGCTTAGTCAAAAGGCATGTTCATAGGTGTCTTCTATGTGCCAAACATAACGCAAGGGTAAGAACGCAAGTAATGGGCGATTTACCGAGAGTACGCGTAACACCTGCTCGACCGTTTATGAATTCCGGGGTGGATTTTCTTGGGCCCTTCCAAATTCTCATGAACAAGGGAAGAGGTGGTAAAACTAATAAAGCTTATATTTCTATTTTTATCTGCATGTCAACCAAAGCAATACACCTTGAATTGGTAGGAGATCTAACATCGGAAGCTTTTATTGGAGCATTTAAAAGATTTTGCGCTAGAAGAGGCAAATGCGCTCATCTGTGGAGCGACCAGGGAAGGAATTTCATTGGAGCGAACAGAGAGCTCGTTGAAGCCTGGAAGGAAGCGTCTTTGCAATTCAATGGAGACATTGCAAATTTTCTATTAAATGATGGCACACAGTGGCACTTCATTCCACCATATTCTCCAAATTTTGGAGGGCTCTGGGAGGCCGGGGTGAAGTCTATAAAATACCATCTTAAGCGAATTCTCACTACTCACCTTACTTTCGAAGAAATGTCGACAGTGCTATGTGAGATTGAAGCGTGTTTGAATTCTCGTCCGTTATGTCCCATTGATTCCTCGGATGAAAGAACACAGCCTCTTACACCTGGGCATTTTTTAATTGGAGAGACACCAATCACTGTACCTTCTTCTGATTTAAAAGATGTTAAAATTGGACATTTGACACGATGGCAATACTGTCAAAAGTTGTTACACGATTTCTGGCACCGTTGGCAAAATGAATATTTAAGCAGGCTTCAACAGAGACCAAAATGGATTAAGAAAGAAGAAGAATTCAAGAAAGGAGATTTAGTTCTGATTAAACAGGAAAATTTGCCACCTGGTAAATGGTCCCTTGGTCGAATTATGGATAAGCACCCAGGACCAGATGGTTATACCAGAGTTTACAGTGTAAAGAGTGGGGACAGTATGGTGAAACGAAGTGTGACTAAGCTCTGTGCGTTACCCATAGATTCTAGAGATTGATTTTATTATGGACATTTTTGAAAGGACTCATATAGTCCTTTGGTGGCCGGTTTATGTTAATGCAATTTTATACTAAAATAATGCCTCAGTATTTATTTATCTGTAGCCCCCCACCGCAGTCAGTCGCTAATAAATATTGGTAGCATACACACGTTTGTTTTACTCGAAACCACAGTTATCCGATCCAAGAAATTAAAGTGCACCTTAACAGCCCGTACACACATTTTATTACCTCTCGGCATTCGAACTAATTGTAATCCTTTTATAATCGTCTTCTTTTGTTCACTTATTTATTGGCATACGTTTCTAAGTTATTGTGGAGAACAGCCTATTGTTCTATTTTATTCGCTCATTAGCATCATTAGCCAGGTGTTGCTGATTACGATTTCAAGCTAATTGTAGGAAACTATGTCAATCTTGTCCGGCGGGCACATTTTGCATTTGTGAAGTATAAAACGACGGCTGATTGAGAGAGGGGTCAGTTGAGCTACGACTACGATACGGGCGTGACGTGTGTACATTCGGGAATCTAATAGTGACGGACTTTGCGCGTTTTATTGAATTATGACCTTCTGCAATACGTTTTTATTTGTTGTGTCCGGTTATATTTGTACCTGTGTTATACGTGTTTGTATAGTTCTAATAAAATCTATAATAATTCTAACGGCATTTTATTTCGAGTCCCGCTGAACTCGTAACAATACAAATATAACTATCAAATCCTTTCTGCAAGATTATTTTTGCCTTATTTAGTAATATTTCTGTACTTATGACGCCATAACGTCCAGTTTGTCAAAGTGTAGCAATAACATGAATCCCCACATGAAACAATATCGTCCTCGAGGACAAATGATTCTGTTATTCATCTTTATGCAATTGAATTATTGTGCTTGTATTACGTACTGCAGACGACAATACTTACTTAAGAAGATGAAATCGCAAAATACTTATCCGTGCAGGAACGGAGAAAGAATACAATTTCCTGCGATCGGGCGGGCTGTCGTAAGAGGCGACAAAACAACCCACAGCCAGGTGGTAAAATTTTGAGTTGTGTTCAGCAGCGCATGTGTAGCACCTTTGGTGTTACAATTGTCCATAGGCGATGGTAACCACTTTCCGTTAAGTGGGCCGTCTGCCTGTCTGCTGAACTCCTGCAATAAAAAAATAAAAAAACTACTATAAACAAGTAAACACTAAAAATAACGACTGAAATTTAATGTATAGGAATTAATAAAATACACGTGAAATTAATTCATTAGTACTACTATTCAAATTGATGCCACATAAGTAACATAATTTGACTGTCGGTATTTAAACTTATTATTTTACATATTTCATTCAATTTGTGAATAATAAACATGTGCATACATTCCTAAGCGGGAGGTATTTAAGAACATACAATTTTAATTTGGGTTTAATGTCTTTAGGCGCATTAAATAAACAAATAAAATATTTTTATTCGTTCTCAAACATTACAGCTGTATTTATAAGACTATTTTGTCTCACTCTATTTTTTGTAACTTACTTAATTGAATAAAAAATACTTTTGATGTATTTTCTTCTAACCCACACTTGTATTTTTGGCCAAATTAAGAATATAGATATAGACTAATCGATCGAATATATTTACGTTGGTAACAACAACTTACTTAGCTTTATACACTGCATGTTGGCAACACCAATATTAATTTAAACTTGTACTAAAAAAAATTTTTTTGGATAATTTAATAATTTCGCCAAATTTTATTACCTTAATCGAAGTGTTCAGTACGATCAACGCAAACTACAGCCTTCTAGATTCGATGCATTTTCGTACACTGTAATTATCAATATTTTCTTATACTTAAAAAGTAATCAGTCGTGGTAGCGTAATGGCTAGTGCACGCGTCCCAAACTCAAAGGGCGCGGGTTCGATCCTGGCCGGAACGCATGCACCACTTAGTCAGTTTTATGATCTAATGTGCATATTCTTACAATTACCACGTGCTAATAACGGTGAAGGAAAACATCGTGATGCAACCAGCACATCGAGATAACCGATGTGTCAAACCTGCCAAGCCGCCTTGGACAAGCGTGGCGGGTATACGTCCGTTCCCCTATCATGGGAGGCCCGAGCCCAGCAGTGGGACATTTATGGGCTGATATTATATTATTATATTATTAAAAAGTAACGACTTGTGAAAATATACAAAGTATTGCCTACTGTAGTGTCGGATATTCTTAATTTATAGGCCCAGATCTATCCGTTTGATAAGTGACAGACGCTTATATGTGTATTTACATATATTTCAATATATTAAATGATCCACGGGCAAATACTGACCATTGTCCGTTTATCTTGCAACGTAAAAATATTATTGGTCATAAGTAAACTTATTTGATTGTCTAGACGCCTTGCCTCGAGTCATTTTTTCAGCTTTTTTATCCTGTAAGCAAATATCTTGTCAATGTTATCACAGTGGATTTACGAGTACTTCAGAAATTATTCATAATAGAAAATATTGTTTTAGAAATTGGGTCGCTGAGGATGTTTCCTTACTTTTTACTCTTTGTATGGCGACATTACAATGTTGCTTGTAAAATATTGTGTAGTCATATTTGACATATATTTTTTTCGTACGCGAAGGTTTTCAAGATTTCTCTTACTTACCAAGTGGCCGCCGGTAAAAAATACTATATTTTTCTTGTTGTGAGTCGCGAATTAAAATGCCGTTGGAATTATTATAGAGTTTATATTAGAACTATACAAACACGTATAACACAGGTACAAATATAACCGAACGCAACAAGTCCAAACGTAATGCAGAAGGTCGTAAGTCAATAAAACGCGCAAAGTCCGTCACTTATTAGATTCCCGATTGTAGGTCACACGTCTCGCTTCGCTGGTGGTTCTCGCTCGACTGACGCTTCCTTAATCGGGCCATTGCTTTATACTGCACAAATGCAATATGTCCGCCCGGCAGCGTAGACCGAGTTTCCCAGAATCAGCTTGTCCTTTAATACAACAATAGGCCGTATGCCAATAAGTGAACAAAAGATAACGACCATAAAAGAATTTCAATGTTATTAGCTCAAATGCCGACGGGTAATAAATGTACTTTGTTTCCGATATGCAGGTGGATTTTGTTTTTTTATGGGGCGCGAGTTGTAACAACATATTATACATAATTTATTTGTAACTTTGTAATTTATTTTCAAGTCGGTTCCTAGTTCTCAAATTTTTTAATCTTATACTAATATATAAAGCTGAAGAGTTTGTTTGTTTGAACGCGCTAAACTCAAGAACTACTGGTCTGATTTGAAAAATTCTTTCAGTTTTAAATAGCCCATTTATTGAGGAAGGCTATATATCATCACGCTAAGACCAGTAGGAGCGGAGCACCAATGAAGAATATTTCAAAATCGGGGGGTCTTGAAAACAAATTCCACGCGAACGACGTCGCGGGCACAGCTAGTGTCTTATACTTTCGATATCATGCAGGGTTGAGAAGATATAATATGTGGTTGCGGCGAGGAACACCTCCTTATAAATTCTTCCTCTCAATCCTCGCTATCAAGAAAAGAAAAGAGTTTCAAGGGATAAATGCGCAAAACAAGACAAGCATTCTCCTTCGTCTCAGTGCTGTCACTGCAAAATAATATAGTTGGAAAACAATTAGGTAAACTTCTAGGCGCTAAGAACCTCAGCCAGAAGGCCAAGCTTGCCATACACAACGCGGTGCTGGTACCTACGCTCACGTATGGAAGCGAGAGTTGGGTATGGAAGAAAGAACATGAAAGTAGAGTAAACGCGGTCGAGATGCGGAGTGACGCTCGCGGACCGCGTTCGTAATACCGAAGTAAGAAAAAGAGTTGGTCTGAAAGAGAGTGTCGGGGTGAAGGTAAGGAAAGGAATGCTCCGGTGTTTCGGGCATGTGGAAAGAATGCATGATGAAAGAATAACTAAACAGATATACAATGCAAAAGTGGATGGATGCAGAAGTCGTGGAAGGCCACGACATACCTTCCATGATCAAATTGTCGTGTACTAGCAGAACGTGATGTCAGGAGCCTTAAGTACAGACGAGCGTGCATGACAAGAGTTATGAATGTCAAAGAAGCAAGTGAGGTGTGTAAGAATAAGCCTGAATGGCGCTCTGTTGTTCGTGCTTACCCCGCAAGGGAACTGGCGTGAAGTAATGTATGTATGTATGGAAAACAATATAAAATATAACCGGTATAAGACGGTACGTGGCGGACGCTCCTTCATGCCAAGTTATGAAATTAAATCCCTCCAGCAATTTTCCCAGACCGCTACAATATGGAGCTCTTCAAAAAGGGCGTGAATATAGGTAGGCAACGCATCAGCTCCCTTAGTGTTGCAGATGTAAATGGGCGACGGTAGCCACCTATAACCAGGTGGTCCGTTTGCCAGTTTGCCTACTAGCAAACATAAAAAAGCATTTTAATTTAATTCTGCTAAGAAAATCCTAGTGAGTGTGTAAACCCCTGGGGGAGGAGTGCAGTGTGGCCATAGATTGGTGGCAGGGTAAGTTATTCTTCCCTTGTTTCTTCTTCCAAGTCCCTTTGTCTTCTCCCAGTCATCGCATCGCGCCCGCAATATGTGTATAAAGTCACAACTCCACATACGAGGTTCTGGCCATACATACATAACTTCACGCCAGTTCCTTTGCGGGGTAGGCACGAACAACAGAGCGCCATTTAGGCTTATTCTTACACACCTCACTTGCTTCTTTGACATTCATAGCTCTTGTCATGCACGCTCGTCTGTTCTTAAGGCTCCTGACATCACCTTATGCTAGTACACTATCAATTTGATCATGGAAGGTGTGTCGTGGCCTTCACGACTTCTGCATTCATCCACTTTTGCATAGTTCCGGTCATAGCTAGTAATAATTAAGATGACATTTATGCATTCAATGTGGCGTGATACGGCATTTGGAAGTGGGATAAGTGGGTGCTGGTAATTACCGTGGGGTGGTGTGGTGGGGAGCCTATGCATGCGCCTGTCGCAAGCAACGTGTTTTTATCGGCTCATTATGCTAATTAACACCTTAAGTAAGATTCCAAAACTCAACTCAAGGGCTGTGATATATACAAAGACCGAGGTGAAATATAAATACGACTAAGGTTTTTACACGTTTCATTTATTAAGTTTTCACGACTAGTATACTTAACAAAACTATAAAACGGTTTTAAGCGACTTATATACATAACGTGGAATTTGTTTTCAAAGCCCCCCCCCGATTTTGAAACATTTGTCATTGCTGCTCCGCTCCTATTGGTCTAAGCGTGATGATATATAGCCTATAGCCTTCCTTAATAAATGGGCTATTTAAAACTGAAAGAATTTTTCAAATCAGACCAGCAGTTCCTGAGATTAGCGCGTTTAAACCAAAAACAAACTGTTCAGCTTTATATATTAGTATAAGATAAAACTAGGTTTTAACGGCTTTAAGCGCGGTAATTTATTTGATTTATAATATTCCGACGTTTCGGCCACTTTTCAGTAGCAGTGATCACGGAAGACAAAGATGTCAAGTGCCAATGAGTATGGTTAAAGTTTTATTTAGCCTACCGCCAACTTGTCCATTATAATTATTTTGTTTTAATTTTGTTTATGGTTAATTAATATCCTTGATTGTGCTTATTTCAATATAGAAAACAGACCACTGCCGATCCTAATTTATCTACAGGGCTTCTATCCCTGTAGATAAAGTGGGATATGACGATACCAGGAGGGAGAAATGGGGTATTCCATATCCCCATATGGGTAACCACCACATTACATTACATTGGAGAGGTTCTGCATGCGGCTGGTCGAGGAGGCCATAGAACGCAATAAGACGAGGTGATGGGTAGTTTCATCGTACTTGCTGGAGAACACCGTACAGGAAAATATATAAAATACGTGTAAGACATTAGTTTTAAGTTACAATTAATAATAAGCTAAGGTCTGACTACATAATAATAATAATAAACAAAGACCCTGACTACGTTAGGGGGACGCATGGCCACACGGGCCATATAAAAAAAAAAAAAAAAAAAACAAATTATTCAGTTAGTTTATTGAAATACAAAAAAAATATCTCGACACATTTTCCAACACAAAGATGATGATGGTTTTGTGTATGTTGGCGCCACTTATTTCCCAATTACCAATTGTGTCTTGGGTTTATAGCGTCTTGCAACCCTACCTTGCCAAACGCCACGCTACCGCGACGCACGTGTGTTACTATCGCATCCGCATAAATACACATATTAGCTATAGAAGATTTCCGCGTCCAGTAGCTAATTACTAGGACATTCGCCTCAACCAATAATAAATTTAAGTGATCAGTGTATCTGCGTTCCTTGCGCCCCGGGGTTCGTGTAGAAGGACTTTGCCACCTTTATCGCCACGCGAGAAAGCAACGGCAGAACCCTGAACCAGCGCTGTCGTGGGCTGGTGGCTGACTGCGAGGTAAGTAAGTGCAAGGTTCTATATTCTCCGGGCACCAGTTCTTAATTGGGGAATAAGGGATGGCCATACATTGAGCACATAACCACCTACCCGCGGAGATTGCCTGATTGCGTCTCCAGTGTATTTAGTTTGCTTAGTTCAACATTTTCAATAAATTCATTGAAATAAATAACAAAGTCTGTTTTGCAAAAAGAACTTCGGTCAATTTATTCTTATCTCAAAGAAAACCATCAGATGGATTCTGAGTAAAACAGAAGAACAATAAAAATCAAACGATTTTGGTCAATTGAAATCAGTGTTCAGCAATAAAAGTGCAGGTCGAGTTTTAAGGAGACCGCTTCACTTCTATACTTGACTGGACCCCTATTCGCTAAAGGAGTTGCTAGTGTTTTTTTCTTTTGCCGAATTTTGTTGCAAGGATATCATCGAATACACACTAAAACCATCTCGATGTGCTATTACCTTAAGCTACAGTCATGGGACAGTATTAAATCATTAAATTCAATTGGCAGACAAACACACATATTGTATATCCCCAAATTAAGCAAGTTACGCTTGAGTCTTTATTTCATATTGTTATGATTTTATAGCCTATACAAATTAATATTAATTAAAAATCTAAAATATCCTATAAATAAACCTAACTTAAAAATATATATACAATAGTAAAAAAAAAAAACTAATATTAAAATAAAATCTATATTAAAGCCCGTCCAGCCCCACCAGACCACTGTCGCTGGGCATTGTACCTAGAAGGCTGGCAGCATTACCTCGCTGGACACAAAGGCTAATCCTTTGAGCGAGGTAAGCTCCAGCCTTCCTGTTTTGTGCATTAGGTGTGTTTTAATTATTTTAAATAATTTGTGGGCACTTGGCCCCCATGGGCCCAAAATCTCAATCGCTTGTGTTGTGGGTAATATACAACGGACTACTCTGGGGCCGATCCCAGACACCCAGACCATAGTAAATAATGGAGAAAATATGTTTCCGAAATTTACTATACCAGGAATCGAACTCGGAACCTCTGCGTTGCAGTGAGGTAGGCCGGCAAAGGCTTAGCCCGCTCAACCACAGAGGCCGTCTTGTAGTATGGTGGTGCACCAGGCAGCCATTTTAATCATGATCATATCACATCATTCTCCATAGCAACAAACCGAAGTTGGCTGCGGCGAGTACGGTCCTGTGGAACGATGACTTAACTGCACGGGCCACCTGCGTCACCAACAACAAGCTAAGCAATAAATAAGGGCGCCCCTGGTATGCAGGAATAGACACAGCAAGACCACACGCTACTCCGTATTCGCGAAATCCAACGTCGGCACTCTGCCCCTTGAGGTTCATAAAGTCAAAGCCATTCTCTATTTTAAACTGTATTCCTAGGGTAATTTTTCATCCGTGCAGGAACGGAGAAAGAACACAATTTCCTGCGGCCAGGCGGCCTGTCGTAAGAGGCGACAAAACAACCCACAGCCAGGTGGTAGGGTATTTACTCGACTGGATGGCTACCACCCCTGGTCTAAAGTATGTCGCCATAACAACCTTGTGTTGTGTTCCGGCATTAGTGACCAAGTTCCAGTCTCCCTTAAGAGAGCAGCAGCGCATTTGTAGCACCTTTGGTGTTACAAATGTCCATAGGCGATGGTAACCACTTTCCATCAAGTGGGCCGTCTGCCTGTCTGCTGAACTCCTGCAATAAATTTTTTTTTGTTAGAATCTGTGAATATCAAAACATCTTGAAGTCGGTGCGAAGTAAAACATAAAAATTACTATATTTTGAAAATTACTAAGCACCGACTTTAAGATGTTTTAGATACAATATATGAAAAATAGGATATTATGATTAAAAATAGCTTTAGAAATAAGTTATTTTATACTCTTTAGTTTTTGAAGTCGGTTTTTTTTAATTTGTTAATTTTTAGTGTCTAGCTATGGGTAGGCTTACGAAAGGTTCCGCGCGCCTTAAAAAATATAAGTCCTAAGGACGGAACGGAACGGAAAAATTTTTCACAAAAAAATGTTCATGAAATGAAAACTACTGGGCCAAACTATGTTAAATTTTTAGGAGACCAAATGGCACCTATTCCGCATCGAAATAAAACAAATCACGTAAATCGAATCATAAATCTCAGCGTAATCGGTGTACATATGGGACGGAATGGAATTTTTTTCATAAAAAATGTTCATAAAATGAAAACTACTGGGCCAAACTATGTCAAATTTTTAGGGGACCAAATTGCACCTATTCCGCATCGAACTAATAAAAATCACGTAAATCGGATCATAAATCTCAGAGTAATCGGTGAACATACGTAAAAAAAACCGACGACTTTTTTTGAAGTCGGTTAAAAATATTGTAAACATCAATAATAAATACTGTATTTAAGTAATCCACGTATACACTCATAGGCGATCTAGATACGTTTGGCCTTAGGAGAGACTTTGCTTCTCTCTGCGTATTCTACTGACTGTAAACGTGGAGTGTTCCGAAGTACTGTTTTGTCCTCTTTCTACCATAGCATCTCTGGCCATCGGTTGGGAGTTTACCCCCACTTCCTTGAGCCGCTTCGCTCATGTACGCAATGCTTCTGTAAAACGTTTCTCTTCCGTACTGTGGGGATTTGGAATGACCTCCCAGCCAAGGTTTTCCCACAGCGCTACGATATGGAGTTTTTCAAAAAGGGTGTCATAAAATTTCTTCGAGGCCGGCAGCGCGTTGGTGACATCTCTGATGTTGCAAACGTCCATAGGCGACGGTAACCGCTTTCCACCAGGTCGGCCGTCAGCCTGTTTGCTGTACTCCAGCTATCCGTGTACTCAGCTATTTTATCCGTGCAGGAACGGAGAAAGAATACAATTTATTGCGGCCGGGCGGCCTGTCGTAAGAGGCGACTTAACAACCCACAGCCAGGTGGTAGGGCATTTGCCCGACTGGATGGCTACCACCCCTGGTCTAAAGTATGTCGCCATAACAACCTTGAGTTGTGTTCCGGCATTAGTGACCAGGTTCCAGTTTCCCTTAAGAGAGCGGCAGCGCATTTGTAACAACTTTGCTGTTGCAAATGTCCATAGGCGATGGTAACCGCTTTCCATCAAGTGGGCCGTCTGCCTGTCTGCTGATCTCCTGCAATAAAAAAAAATAAAAAAAAATGGAAAAATCAAATATGATTGAACCTGGTACTGTTGAATAAGAAGACGCTTGTTACAACAGCGATACAGCTAAATATATCTTCACGCTGACAGTCATACGTGTGGGTGTGATCAGAGGTTCCATACTTACAGGATAACTCTGGTCACCCCTACAACAGTAGCCATGGTCCGACCTTCGAGCAAGCCCCGACCATGTTACCGGTGATGACCTACACTAACAACTAGCTTAGTAGTGAGAAGGAAGACCTCCACGTTTTTGTAACCTTGATACTCGTGACGATTGGTCAGATGCATCTGCGTTAGTGCACTAACGCAGCAATTCCCAAAGTGTGGTGGATATGGAATGAACTTCCACCTGAGGGTTTTCCACAACGCTACGACATGAATTTTAAAAGAGAGTTCATAAAATTTCGTCCAAGTCGGCAGTGCGTTGGTGACATCACAAATGTTGCAAACGTTCATCGGCGACGGTAACTGCTTTCCATCAGGAGGGCCCCGGCTTCCTGACTGAACTCTTGCAATAATTTAAATAATTTGTCAGTGGTAGGGTGTTTGCTCGACTGGATGGCTACCACCCCTGGTCTAAAGTATATCGCCATAACAACCTTGAGTTGTGTTCCGACATTAGTGACCAGGTTCCAGTCTCCCTTAAGAGAGCAGCGGCGCATTTGTTGTAGCACCTTTGGTGTTGCAAATGTCCATAGGCGATGTTAACCGCTTTCCGTCAAGTGGGCCATCTGCCTGTCTGCTGAACTCCTGCAATAAAAAAATAAAATAAAATCGACATTTTGAAGACCGCGTTTGTAACTCGATAGCTGGTCGTCGTCGTCAAGGAATGTAGTGTTTTAAAGTGAATTAGGGCTCGGAGCGGAATCGGCGCCGCCCACGGCCCACTACGTTACTGCGCATAAACAAACAGTTTTCGCTTTTTACACTTTACAGCGACCCTCGTAAACGCGACCAACAAGCTCCACCGAATCAGCGCTTTGGCGGTTTAGTGATGGCCTCATAATCCATCTCACGTATCGATATTATGTATTGACTTCATTGGAATTTCAAACTTTTGAAAGTTCTTTTACTTTGCGAAGATGGTATATCAACAATTTTACTTTTATTGCTGGAGTACAGCATACCGGTAGACGGGCCATCTGACGGCAAACGGTTACCGTCGTCTATGTACATTTGTAACACCAGAGGTGCTATCAACGTGTTGCCGATCACGAAGAAAAATTACACCTACATGAGGTTTTTTAATGTTTTTTTAAGTTCTCAGGGAAATCCTCTGCTGTGAGCTCATTCCAAAGATCTGTGAAGTGAAAGTTATAAATGTTATAAATACCGGTCACTAAGGAATTTTGTAAAACAAAAATGTAAAAATTATCTGTTATCACAATTAATTTCGGCTGTAACTTGATACAAATATTTAGTACCCTTTACTTTGAGGGCCTTGCTAGCTTAGTGATCAGTGCACTCGCGTCACAAACATTAACCATTTGGCACGAAGAGAATGCCCGTATAGGGAGGAGGAGTGAGATGGAATGTTCCTCCGTCTCAAAGGAAGATCTTCCAGCGTCTAGCGAGGTTATTGTTGTCTCTCGCAGGTCCAACTATCATTACTGTTGGAATTTTGTATATATTCTTTGTACGTTTCGGGAATCGTTTGCGACCTCAGTTATTGCACAGCGCCATCTATTGGCTTGTAAGTATTCCACTACATGATGAAACCTACACATCGAGATAACTTATATGTAATCTGCCAATCCGCCTTGAACAAGCGTAGCAGACATACCTGACGTTTAGAAATCCAGATGCATTAGACTTATGGTAACACAACAGAAGTGTTCAGTCTAATTAGAACCATCGATATTTTTAACGTCTTTTTTAATTGTCGCCTCCTTAGAAGAAACATACGCGGCTAGCTGGATAGACGTTGGTACTGTACGAAATATTTGCATTTTATTCGCTCAGGGCCCTCCTCTGTACCTCTTCGGACTGTCTTTATACCCGTCAGGTAATAACCTCTTTGACGGACAATACCAAAACAAATTCCATTAAACATACAAAAATGAATCATAACATTGAAGCAATAAAGTCGATAGCAACTGCTTATAGAAGTTGTCGGTCAATCAATTTAATAAACAGAGGAATTTGGTATCTATATGTTTGTATGTAAGGTATATATTGAAATGTTTTAATTGAGCGTCTTGAAAGTATAGATAGAAGTAAACGGATTATTGTGTACGAAGCCTTTGGCCGGTCGTTTCTGCAATTTCATGTTATTGCGCTTTCCACGAGTGGCGCTTCAAATTCTCTTTTTGTGATGTTTATATACTATATTAGACTCATCGCTTTTTGAATATATGTATTTTTTTGCAGGAGTTCAGCAGACACGCAGGCGGCCCACTTGATGGAAAGCGGTTACCATCGCCTATGGACATTTGCAACACCGAAGGTGCTACAAATGCGCTGCTGTTCTCTTAAAGGGGACTGGAATCTGGTCACTAATGCCGCCAGAACACAACTCAAGGTTGTTATGGCGACATACTTTAGACGAGGGTGATAGCCATCCAGTCGGGCAAATGACCTACCACCTGGCCGTGGGTTGTTTTGTCGCCTCTTACGACAGGCCTCCCGGCCGCAGGAAATTGTATTCTTTCTCCGTTCCTGCACGGATAAAATATCTATTTAAAATCGTCTTTAGTGATGTAAATTTTGGCAAAAATCTGGCTGGGTTTTTGTAAGCATGTTTTTATTGCAATTTTTCTTTTAATATTACTTATATAAAATTACAATTTAATTATCGTATTAAAAAGTCACTAAATCAAGTTCCAATTACAATATACTAATAGTCGTCCAGTGGTCGAAATTCGACCATAATTATTTAAATTATAAGTTTGAACATTATTAAGGTTCTGTTGTCAAAGAGACTTCTATAATCACAGATTTCGCCAAGACTGTTAATTTGACTTGAACAATAAGCAATAGAGTATATATGCGTGTGTGTGTCAAATATATGGTAGTGTGTGTAATGTGTTTTTTATTGATTTAATGTATTTTTATGCATAATTTAAAAAAAAAATATTGCAGGAGTTCAGCAGACAGGTAGACGGCCCACTTGATGGAAAGCGGTTACCATAGCCTATGGACATTTGTAACACCAAAGGTGCTACAAATGCGTTGCTGCTCTCTTAAGGGAGACTGGAACCTGGTCACTAATGCCGGAACATAACACAAGCTAGTTATGGCGGCATACTCTAGACCAGGGGTGGTCGCCATCCAGTCGAGCAAATACCCTACCACCTTGCAAAAATACTAGCATTCTGCACTCCTTCTCTATATAAACTATAAGTGTGCGAAATTTCACACTCCTCCCTCCGCGCAATTTTCATAAAAAGGGGTACAAAGTTTTTGCTTCACGTATTAATATAATACATACATACATAACTTCACGCCAGTTACCTTGCGGGGTAGGCACGAACAATAGAGCGCTATTCAGGCTTATTCTTACACACCTCACTTGCTTCTTTGACATTAGAATGCAATATTGTTCATTAATATAATGATTTAACAATATTTTGCTGTCAAAGTATCACCATATATAACTAGGTGAATCAAAAAGTGCATATATAGAAAGCCTTTTTAAAACCTTGTATTGCCAGTAAAGAAATAAATACAAATTATTTTTAGTTATACAAAATTCGTGGTAGTGTAAGCTAAAGGGCGCGAGTTCGAATCCTTACAGGCAGACGGCCCACTTGATGGAAAGCGGTTACCATCGCCTATAAACATTTGCAACACCAAAGCTGCTAGAAATGCGCTGCTGCTCTCTTAAGGGGAGACTGGAACCTGGTCACTAATGCCGGAACACAACACAAGGTTGTTATGAAGGCAGACTCTAAACCAGGGGTGATCGCCATCCAGTCGAGCAAATACCCTACCACCTGGCAAAAATTTGTCCATCAAGTGGGCTATCTGCCTGTCTGCTGAACTCATGCAATAAAAAAAAACTTATTTAAATATTATTATAATCTTAAAGAGCTCTCAGACGACATTACAATTTTTTACCTTATCATTTGTATTTAACAATTGTAACTTTAACCTGAAAGAAATTTACTGAAAATTCTCATAAACTGTTAGGTATAATCCGAACTAATCTACAGCTATTCTAGCCATTTATTTACAGAGCTATTTTATTCCTTACTAGTCGCTGACGGTAATCCCTCGTTAGCCCACACTATCCCGATTACCGTAGTACGTGCCCAATGCAAGCTTTTCCAGATAATAACTGCTTTGTTATTGATAACCATTGATTGCCTTCACTGTACACATACTTAATGCTCTATTATATTTTTTTTATTTCTATTATCAGATAATAATGAATCAAGATAGATGGAGTAATATCATTGAATTAATTAAATACGTCAAATGTGTTCTTACATACATACATACGTAACTTCACGCCAGGGTAGACACGATCAACAGAGCGCCATTTAGGCTTATTCTTACACACCTCACTTGCTTCTTTGACATTCATAACTCTTGTCATGCACGCTCGTCTGTTCTTAAGGCTCCAGACATCACCTTCTGCTAGTACACGATCAATTTGATCATGGAAGGTGTGTCGTGGCCTTCCACGACTTCTGCACCCATCCACTTTTGCATTGGATATCTGTTTAGTCATTCTTTCCACATGCCCGAACCACCGGAGCATTCCTTTCCTTACCTTCACCCCGACACTCTCTCTCAAATGTATTCTTCTAGTAGTTAAAACAACATTCTCGCTTTGTACCTTTTTGAAGTGAAACTTCTATATAAACGGGGGTCTTATGATTTTTCTGTCAATTTAGAGTATACTACGGATGCGTTTTTTGGTTCCGGATCGAAATCAGTTTTTTTGTGCGATAAAATAAAATATGTTTAAATAAAAAATGTATTCATTAAAATGTACCTAACCTAACCAAATCATAATTTGCAGTAAACCTGCGAAAAGTCGAAATGTGTGCTGGGACACATAGTAGAAGTGAAACTTCAACGGACAAGTGGAAAAATGAATCGCAACGAAAATTAAACTTGAAGTTTTACGGGCAAGTTTTCAAATTGGATTAAAAATCTGCCCGTAAAACTTTTAATACATATCATAATTCTGCTCATTCTGTATCAAAGAACGTTGAACCGCACACGTTTGACCAAGGCTTAGAACCGGTTTAAAATTAACTTGTTTTAATAATCGATCGTAACGTAAAGCGTGTAGGAACGGAGAAAGAATACAATTTGGCATTTGCCCGACTGGATGGCTACCACCCCTGGTCTAAAGTATGTCGCCATAACAACCTTCAGTTGTGTTCCGGCATTAGTGACCAGGTTCCAGTCTCCCTTAAGAGAGCAGCAGCGCATTTGTAGCAACTTTGGTGTTGCAAATGTCCATAGGCGATGGTAACCGCTTTCCATCAAGTGGGCCGTCTGCCTGTCTGCAGATCTCATGCAATAAAAAAAAAAGCTGACCCTAATAGCAGTAATTAAGGTAATGATTTCAGCATGGCTCTACCATATCACAAAACAAGCAGAAAAAGTCATATAATATAAATACAGATGTATTTTCCGGCTGATCCAGTGGTTTGAAGATCACTCGATAGTGACATCGTGACGCGAAACAGCGAGCGTTGATGACAAATGAGTTAGTGGGGAATAATTAGGGATTAGGCGGAAATCGGTATCAACGCGAGCACGTCGGCCTTTAAATGAACCACAGATGTGTGCTGCGTCAACGAGACGTCGTTTTTGCGTTTGTAGTAGTGTACTGTCAGCACATAAACAAATAAATTAGAAAGAAAGAAAGAAAATATTTTATTTAGGACAAAAACTAAATTAATGTAAATAGAAAAAGAAAAAACAAAATAAGTCCTAAATTGGACCCAGTCTCAGCATAATGCTAGCCAACAAGGACTAGCGCTGTTCTTCCGTCTGGGACCAAAAAGTGAAGTCACGGTGGACAATACAACACATAACAACAAATAAATATATGGAATAATGCAGTTTGTTAAAGTTGAATGAAATGTAGACTAAATTAACACTTTTTATACATACATACATACATAACTTCACGCCAGTTCCCTTGCGGGGTAGGCACGAACAACAGAGCGCCATTTAGGCTTATTCTTACACACCTCACTTGCTTCTTTGACACTTTTATATTATTATATTAATACGTGAAGCAAAGATTTTGTACCCCTTTTTACGAAAATTGTGCGGACAGAGGAGTATGAAATTTCGCACACTTATAGTTTGTATAGAGAAGGAATGCAGAATGTTAATGTGTTTTTTTTTTAATTATGCTTAAAATATATATTAAATCAATAAAAAAAACATTACACACACTACGATGTATTTGACACACGCATGCGCATGTATACACTTTTGTTTATTGTTAAAGTGAAATTAACAGTGTAGCCTTGGCGAAATCTATGATTATAGAAGTATATAATGTTGAAACTTATAATTTAGATTAATTACGGTCGAATTTCTACCACTGGGTGACCACTACTATAATATTAATATAGATTATTTAAATATCATTTAAAATTATTAGTTTCTTTTAAGTACCTGCCTATAAAAATATATAAATAGTTTTATGTGCTGACAGTACACTATTACAAATGCAAAAACGTCTCGAGGCTAATTTACCTGTAAAAGATGTAACGTTTTATCTTGAAAGTCCCAAGTCATTTTTTTTCGATGTCATGAAATTTACGAAATTAAAAAAGACCTAATTAGGATTTTCAATTTAATAATAACAGCCCATAAATTTCCCAATGCTGGGCTCGGGCCTCCTATTATAGGGGAACGGACAGTATACCCGCCACGCTTGTCCAAGGCGGAAGATTTGACACATCGGTTATCTCGATGTGCAGGTTGCATCACTATGTTTCCCTTCACCGCACGTGGTAATTGTAACAATATACACATTAGGTCAGAAAACTGCCTAAGTGGTGCATGCGTTCCGGCCAGGATCGAACCCACGCCCTTTGAGTCAAGGACGCGTGAGCTAGCCATTACGCTACCATGACTTTTTTCATTTTCAATTTATTTATATAATATTGTTACGAGTTGCAGGACTCGAATTAAAATACCGTTAGAATGATTATAGAGTTTATTAGAACTATAGAAACACGTATAACACAGCTACAAATATAACCGAACGCAATAAATCCAAACGTAACGCAGAAGATCGTAATTCAAATACACGCGCAAAGTCCGTCACTAAATAGATTACCGAATGTACACAAGTCTTGCTTCGCTTGTGGTTATCGCTCGACTGCCTCGTCCATCAATCAAGGCATTGCTTTATACTGCACAGATGCAATATGTCTGCCCGGCCGCGTGGACCGAATTTCTTAGATCACATTACAACAATAGGCTGTAAAAGATTACAATACACAATGGGCTGTTCTACAGGTATGCAGGTGTGAATTTGTCTTTGTCGGTCGTAACAATATTGCAAACAAATTCATTTCAGGAAACAAAAGTATAAGAATCTTCTTAATAGCAATGAAGACACGCAAAGAATTCGTGCTGGCATCGGGATCTACAAGTCTTAAATCGATGACCAGATCAGGTAGTTACGCAAGCGCAATCTTAAGTCCTAAATTACTTGTGGGGGTGATTTAAGTTGCGTGTCTATGATGGTTATATCTTTGGATGGGGTGATGCACCACTAGGCGAGAGCCCATGGCTCCATGGCAGCAGGAGCTGGGCTCCACCGCTTGAGAGGGGAGAACAAAATAAGACGACGAGCTGTACTCTAATGTGATTATTGTTTGCTTACTTACTCCGTTAGCTCAGCGACCCAAAGTGGGTCTCGGCCTCATCTTGCTAATTATTGGCTCGTAGCTCCGACAGGTCAGCCTCCACTCTGTTCTTCCAGTGATATTTGGGACGGCCGAACGGACGCCGACCTACCGGCCGTCCCAAATATGCTTTCCTCACGCAGCGATCCTCTCCCAGCCGTTCTACGTGACCAAGCCAATGGAGGCGGTGAGCTCTTATTTCTCCTGTTATGTTAGGCTGGGCCACTAGATTCTCAATTTCGAGGTTTAAATTATTGCTTAATTGTTCTTAATTTAACTTAGTCTATATATACAGCAAGCTTATCATTTACGTGATGTGTACATCAATATTATAGTCATTATTAAATGGAGCGTTAGGTAAACTTCTAGGCACTAAGAACCTCAGCCAGAAGGCCCAGCTCGCCGTACACAACGAGGTGCTGGTACCTACGCTCACGTATGGATGCGAGAGTTGGGTATGGAAGAGAGAGCATGAAAGTAGAGTAAACGCGGTCGAGATGCGAGCACTGCGCAAAATCTGCGGAGTGACGCTCGCGGACCGCGTACGTAATACCGAAGTAAGAAAGAGAGTGTCGGGGTGAAGGTAAGGAAAGGAATGCTCCGGTGGTTCGGGCATGTGGAAAGAATGCATGATAAAAGAATGACTAAACAGATATACAATGCAAAAGTGGATGGATGCAGAAGTCGTGGAAGGTCACGACATACCTTCCATGATCAAATTGATCGTGTACTAGCAGAAGGTGATGTCAGGAGCCTTAAGAACAGACGAGCTTGCATGACAAGAGTTATGAATGTCAAAGAGGCAAGTGAGGTGTGTAAGAATAAGCCTAAATGGCACTCTGTTGTTCGTGCCTACCCCGCAAGGGAACTGGCGTGAAGTTATGTATGTATGTATGTATGTATGTATGTATTAAATATTATATTTACACGTTTATGAGATTGGATATCTTTGATGATACAGACAGATGCCCAGCTCTAACACCAATATCCATTATCTGTATTTATAATAAATACTAGCGGCCCCGGCAGACCTTGTCCTGCTTTGAAAAAATAAAAATCTAGGACCCGATCCCGGCGCCACCTACCGGTTCCACTTGTGAATTTAAACCATCTGAAGACCCACTCCAACACACAAAAACAAAATCACCAAAATCGCTCCAGGTGATTAGAAAGATCCTAGAACCCGATCTCAGCGCCACCTACCGGTTCTAAATACGAATCGAAACCATCCGGGGACCCACTCAAACACACGTAAATAAAATCACCAAAATCTCTCCAGGTGATTAGGAGAATTCTAGAACCCGATCTCAGCGCCGCCTACCGGTTCCAAAGGGATAAAAAGTATCCTATGTCCGTCTCCTGGTTCTAAGCTACCTCCCCACCAATTTTCAGCCAAATCGGTACAGCCGTTCTTGAGTTATAAATAGTGTAACTACCACGACTTTCTTTTATATATCTTATACTAATATATAAAGCTGAAGAGTTTGTTTGTTTGAACGCGCTAATCTCAGGAACTACGAGTCGGATTTGAAAATTTCCTTCAGTGTTAGATAGCCCATTTATCGAGGAAGGCTATAGGCTATATATCATCACGCTAAGACTAATAAGAGCGGAGCATGAATGAAGAATGTTTAAAAAACGAGGGGTTTTGAAAATAAATTCCACGCGAACGACGATGCGGGCACAGCTAGTATATAATAAGATAAGTTTTTCCTGTAAATGCGAGGATGTGTTGCATCGCAACACTCAAATCTCATAGGCTTAAGTGGTGCCTTACTACTACTTTGTGATGTAAAAATATTATTATAGATAAATAAAAAAAGATAGTATCACGTTCATACAGTGACCATAGTCTTTAATTGCGTTAAATTATACATCAACTAGCTGTGCCCGCGACGTCGTTCGCGTGGAATTTGTTTCCAAGACCCCCCGATTTTTAAACATTTTTCATTGGTGCTCCGCTCCTATTCGTCTTAGCGAGATGATAGCCTATAGCCTTCCTCAATAAATGGGCTATTTAAAACTGAAAGAATTTTTTAAATCAGACCAGTAGTTCCTGAGATTAGCGCGTTCAAACAAACAAACTCTTCAGCTTTATATATTAGTATAAGATAAATTGGTGTATGAAACGATGAAACGTGACGCAACACTCTTGTTTGGGGATAATTTTGCCTAAGCCCTATCTAGGGTTTTGTGGAACGTGTAGTGCAGCCGTGTCGGGCTCGTTGATTGCGCTGCGCCGTGACAAAGATCGGCCGACAACAATTCACGTCAATTTGTGAGCTGACAAGGTGCGGTCGCGAGCCACACTAGAGCATAACGCGTGGCACGGAGTCGACCGTAATTTAGTTTAACCTCCATCTAAAATACTATTTCACTCCAAAGCATCAACCTTGTAAATCAGGAACTGCATCTTAGAGGATATCAATGGAATGTTTGCCAGAACTGATTTCCTATATATAAATTCGATATCTTATACTAATATATAAAGCTGAAGAGTTTGTTTGTTTGAACGCGCTAATATCAGGAACTGCTAGTCTGATTTGAAAAATTCTTTCACTGTTAGATAGCCCATTTATCGAGGAAGGCTATAGGTTATATATCATCACGCTAACACCAATAGGAGCGGAGCACCAATGAAGAATGTTTCAAAATATGGGTTGAAAACAAATTCCACGTGGACGACGTTGCGGGCACAGCTAGTATTATAAAAATTATTAGAGCTAGGCATGTTCGCTGAAGAGTTTTTTGCGCCGCTTCTTCTCTTCAAGCCATAACATGTTGTGAAGCGACGGTAAATAAGATTAGGGTCCCATAGAGTAAATAATAACCATAAACAAAATTAAAACTAAATTATTAAAATGAACAAGATGGCGGTAGGCTAAATAAAACTTTAACAATATTCGTTGACACTTGACATCTTTGTCTTCCTTGATCACGGTCACTTAAAAGTGGCCGAAACGTCGGAATAACAAAAATAAAATAAATTACCGCGCTTAAAACCGTTTAAACGTAGTTTTATCTTATACTAATATATAAATGTGAACAGTTTGTTTGTTTATTTGTTTAAGCGCGCTAATCTCAGGAAATACTCTGGTCTGATTTGATATTAATTGATACTAATATAAAAAGCTGAACAATGTGTTTGTTTGTTTAAACCCGCTAATCTCAGGAACTACTGGTCTGATTTGAAAAATTCTTTCAGTGTTGGATAGCCCATTTATCGAGGAAGGCTATAGGCTATATATCATCACGTTAAGACTAATAGGAGCGGAGCAGCAATGAAAAATGTTTCAAAATCGAGGGGGGCTTTGAAAAAAAAATTCCGTGCGGACGGCGTCGCGGGCACATCAAGTTATGTATATAAGTCGCGGAAATTTAAGAAAAAAAAATTGTGCGGATTGGCACGTAAATATTTATAATAAAATAGGCTTGCAATTAAATTATTTTTAAACTCACCGCACGCTCCGAATTTTGATTTTTTTTTGGGTTGGTGGCGCCCATGTCACAAACGTCACTTGTCACACGCGACACTGATACTGAACGAATATGAATGGCTACTCAGCCGGAGCAAACCCTGACTCTTTGTACACCTGATGCCGCCTCCCAAATCCTAGCGAAACAAGCATAAAGAAATTTGAACTCTTACCGTCACTGGAGCTGCGTAAGGAGATTGCTGGATTTTGGCTGGATTAGCTTTCTTGCGTTGCACAAACACTACACTTGTTTGCTCCCGCAAGGTAGACGATGGCACTTTGAGAAACGGTTTTGAGGCACAAGGTTTTCCAACGTTTTGTTACTGATAATTGACGAGCGTGGCGTCGTTATGATCGTTAAATTTTTCTCAGCCAATGAGACACATGCTTATGCGCAGCGCCCTCTACTGGTGACCGGCCGAGTGTGAATGACGAAATGTTGCCAAGAAAGGATGCTTTCTAGGACTGTGACGGCATGTCGTAACAGATACGTTCCGGTGATCGGTTTATGATTATTATTGCAAGCATTACAAAACCCTTCAAAAATTAACACTTATTTGTACGTAAATAATTACAGCTCCAGCTTTGATTCGTCTCTACAGTTTCGTAGTCCGCGATCAAACAGTCAGGTCTGCGAGTCCGTCAGTTTTGCGTAGTGCACTGGACGCCGTTAGCTGTGTACTATGCCACCCATTTAGGATTACATGCACTCCCTGACGTATGTTAACTACAGTACGACCTATTGCACACCTATAGAGAATAATAGAATAGATTATACTTTATTGTACAAAAATGCAACATAAAATCAAGAACATTAATTTACAAGTACAATCGGCGGTCTTGTCGTCCATGGCGATTTCTTCCAGACAACCTTTGGATGGAATATAGAAGGACAACAAAAGTCGGTAGTTGCTAAAGCAGCACTTGTACAATAATTTAGTTTATTCATCCCTATTAATATTATAAATGCGAAAGTAACTCTGTCTGTCTGTCTGTCTGTCTGTTCCGTTTTCACGTAAAAACTACTGGACCGATTTGGCTGAAACTCAGTATATATATATTTTCGATGCCGATAATGAACATAGGATACTTTTTATCCCGAATAATGGGATAGTTTCCGGGATAAAAATATATTTGTCTTTTTGTTTGTTATCCTTTTATGGAAAGACTATTGGACCGATTTGGCTGAAACTCGGTAAATATATAATTTGAATACTGAGAGTGGCCAAGGGATACTTTTTATCCCGGATAATGGGATACATTTTGGGATAGATTTATGTAAAGTTTATCCCAGAAACTAGGATAGGTTTTGTGATTTTGTCCATTTCGTCCACTGGGTCTACTGGGTCCACTGGGTCCACTTGGTCCACTGGGTCCACTTGGTCCCCTTGCTCAACTGGGTCCACTTGGTCCACTGGGTCCACTTGGTCCACTGGGTCCACTTGGTTCACTGGGTCCATTTGGTCCACTTGGTCCACTTGGTCCACTGAGTTTACTGGGTACACTGGGTCCATTTGGAACACTTAGCCTACTGGGTCAACTGGGTCCACTGGGTCCACTTGGTCCACTGAGTTTACTGGGTCCACTGGGTCCATTTGGAACACTTAGCCTACTGGGTCAACTAGGTCCTCTGGGTCCACTTAGACTACTGGGTCCACTGGGTCTACTTGAACCACTGGGTCTATTTGGTCCATTGAACTCACTGGGTCCACTGAACTCACTTGGTCCACTAGGTCCGTTGGGTCCACTGGGTCCACTTTGTACACTGGATCCGCTGGGTTCCAGTTGGTCCACTGGGTTCACTGGGTCCACTTGGTCCACTTGGTCCATGTTATCTATTTTGTAATTTTTGACAATTTTTGTCATTTATGTAGTTTACATATACACGGGGGTGCTATAATTTGCGATATAAACTGAAGTGAATCTTTCGGGGGCAAATACATAAAAATTTAATACAATGTAACCTGTACTACTTGCTTTTTAAACAAGAGACACGCACTAGAGGTTGACCCGCGGTGCAGGCGTGGGGTAAACTCTAGTATTAATATACATGTACAATTGGCGGTCTTGTCGTCCATGGCGATTTCTTCCAGACAACCTTTGGGTGGAGTATAGAAGGACAACAAAAGTCGGTAATTGCTAAAGCAGCACTTGTACAATAATTTAGTTTATTCATACGATCTTGTGGAAACGGAGGTGCCTTATTACCAGTATTCGCCGGAGCAAGTTCTTGAAAACAGTCGTGCCACGCTCTACTGGGATCGATCAGTTATCACGGACAGGACTATTGTAGCCAATAAGCCTGATATCGTGATAATAGATCGATCTGCGCGACGAGTAATACTCGTTGATATCAGTATCCCGCGTGACGATAACCTTGTGAAGAAAGAAACAGAAAAACTAAGTAAGTACTTAACGGCCCCGTGACAAGCGGGGCCGCTGCCACAAACCAGGAGGCCCTGAAACGCCGCAAATATGTGTCCAGTGGTAATGGGTACATATTTGTGGCTTTCGGGGTTGAAACCCTGGACTCATCATCTCTATCGAGGCCTCTCAACGCGTCTAATGGAGGTATCGCGTGACCAAAAGGCTGGCTTGCACCTAGGGCAACGCATTAGCGTTGCCATCCAAAGTGGAAGTGCGGCCAGCATTTTGGGCACTCTCGCCGCCGACAGCGACCTGGAGTTTATTGAATTTTTTACATAAATTTCCAAATAGTCCACATATTTTGAGAAGACAAAATAGGAAAGTTGAAGCTATTTGCTTTCGGCATCCCTTTTTATTAAATTATTGGCATGCATATCATCCCTTAGGACATCAAGCTAATATTTCTTGCAACTATCCTTCTATCAGGATCGGTGGGCGGTATGCCTAGATATTTACAAATACAATACAAATACAAAATCATACATACATACATTACATACATACATATATTACATAGCCAACAACAACATTATTGTGTTACATACAAGTAAAAAGTACAAAAAGACAGAATTGTCCAGGAGTCTATTTTTTACCTATAGTTTGTTATTTTGTAAGTCTAGTTATATTTATATTGTAGTTTAATTTTAGTTGATATTAATTTATAATAAATTTTATTTATTGTTTTTAGTGTTTATCATAGTTCTTATTTATAATTTAGTTCAGCTTATATTTTCACCAATCGTTTATTCATAAGAAATATTCATAATAATATATATTCATAATAATAATTAACCCGCAGGGGGGGGGCTTTGTGGCGAAGCCTTAGGTGAGTAGCAACACCTCGTGCTTGCCTTAACCAGCCGGCACGGAGTGGAGATCGCTAGAGCTAAGACTCAAGCTCCAGGGGTGGAAGTGATAAATGGCATCACGTCAGAAGTAGCTTCGGTGAACCTGCAGCCCACCTCTCGACACCCCTTAGCCACTCACACCCATGTTGCCCCTGCCTTCGACGAGTGGCGAGTCACCGTCTGCCCATTTTTCCATGTTCCCCGAACATTGCGATGGGCAGACGCCATAGTCCCAATATTCCCAGACCCCTTGTACCACTAGCAGTTCACCCCAATAGCCCGGTACTTTTTGTCCTCATTTCCCACAATAGTCCTACACTGGCCGGGGCTTGTCCTTGGCTGCATCACTATATGTTGTAGACAGGGATAATCGCCGGTCAGTGTCACACCACATTTACATTAAATTTGTCACGGGGCCTCTACGTGTTGGCCTTCCCTTGGCCCCACGCAAGCCTTCCAAATGTCCGGGCCATTTTTATAGCCCGTGGTCTCAAAAGACATACAATTCATAATTTATAATAAAATATGATAATATATATACATAAATAAATACACATATTATATTATACAATATGAGTTGGTCTGAAAGAGAGTGACGGGGTGAAGGTAAGGAAAGGAATGCTCCGGTGGTTCGGGCATGTCGAAAGAATGCACGATGAAAGAATGACTAAACAGATATACAATGCAAAAGTGGAAGGATGCAGAAGTCGTGGAAGGCCACGACACACCTTCCATGATCAAATTGATCGTGTACTAGCGGAGGGTGATGTCAGGAGCCTTAAGAACAGACGAGCTTGCATGACAAGAGTTATGAATGTCAAAGAGGCAAGTGAGGTGTGTAAGAATGGGCCTAAATGGCGCTCTGTTGTTCGTGCCTACCCCGCAAGGGAACTGGCGTGAAGTTATGTATGTATGTATGTATTATATTATATACATACAAAAGTAAACAATAACACTATAGCTTGAGGTAGTAATCTTTAACTACTATTAAAAGAAGGTAATGATCGTATCTGCTTCATTTTTAGTGGTATGTATATAATGACACTACTGTAATTCAAAAATGATTTGGCTTTGCAATTTCATATTAGCTATTGGAAGTAGTTTTGTTATAGGTTTAATTTGCAACTAGGATATGCCCGCGACTTCGTCTACGCTTGAAATTCCCGGACACAAAGTTTTAGTGAAAACCATATCGGCCAGTCATATATTTGACGGCCTCTGTGGTTGAGCGGGCTAAGCCTTTGCCGGCCTACCTCACTCCAACGCAGAGGCTCCGGGTTCGATTCCTGGTATAGTAAATTTCGGAAACGTATTTTCTCCGTTATTTACTATGGTCTGGGTGTCTGGGATCGGCCCCAGAGTAGACCGTTGTCTATTACCCATAACACAAGCGTTACTTACTTAATTTGGGGATATATAATATGTGTGATTATCTGCCGATGATTATTATTATATCGGAATAAGCTAATTATTATGCACCCGAACAACTGCAAACCGGGATTAGCGGGATAAAAAATATTATGAAGTGAAAATATTACATTGGGTCTCGATTTTTTTTTTGGAAATTTAGTCATTTTAAATTAATCCTAGATAAAAATCCCGCGGAATTCCCAGGATAAAAAGTAGCGCAGATATTAAGTCTAAGAATTTGCAGTCGATCAGCGAAAACCGAAATCGGAGCAGTAGTTTTTGTGTGAATCCCGAACAAGCTGACAAACAGACAAGAAATCTAAAAAAAATTGCATAAGTAAATATTCCAGTTGTTTTTTTTTGTAATAACTTCAATGTAAAGACACGGCATTTTCAAAATTTTATAATATTACTAGCTGTCCCGGCAGACGTTGTTCTGCCCTGAAGAAATAAAATTTAGAACCCGATTCCAGCGCCACCTACCGGGACCAAATGTAAACTATCCTATCTTTTAAGTCGGATCAAACTGCACACGGTGTGCAAATTTGATTAAAATCGGTAAAGTAGTTTAGGAGTCGCGGACAAACAACGTGACACGTACATACATACATACATAGATAACTTCACGCCAGTTCCCCTGCGGGGTAGGCACGAACAACAGAGCGCCATTTAGGCTTATTCTTACACATCTCACTTGCCTCTTTGACATTCATAACTCTTATCATGCAAGCTCGTCTGTTCTTAAGGCTCCTGACATCACTTTCTGCTAGTACACGATCAATTTGATCATGGAAGGTGTGTCGTGGCCTTCCACGACTTCTGCATCCATCCACTTTTGCATTGTATATCTGTTTAGTCATTCTTTCATCATGCATTCTTTCCACATGCCCGAACCACCGGAGCATTCCTTTCCTTACCTTCACCCCGACACACTCATTATTATAACTATAATAATGATTTTTCTTTCATTTTATAGTGTCTTTGTCATATGAGTATGCACTATTTGCTACAACTCCATTAATTCTTCAAAAAGTAATTCTGTAACATACTTCTGTATAACTTATCAAAAAAAACTTGAGATATAAATAGAATAAGAAATATAAAGAAAAACAATATTTAGCTAGACGTGTTGCTGGGGAGTTTCTTGCCGCTCCTTCTCCTTAACAGCAATAACACGTTGCGAAGCGGTGTACATAGAATAGGAAGTAAATTTAAATTTTGGCTTAAATGAGTGACCTTCAAAGTGTTCCCCAGTGGAACTTATTTTGAATAAAAGCTTTTGAATTTGAATTTAATAAATGTTTTCAAACTTATCGGTTATTATACCAACGCGCACTACCACCGCATTGCATTACACGCACACTTCACAAACAAACCAAGACACACAAAGAGCCTAAAAATTAATAACCCAGGCACAGAAAAGAAAAATCCAACACACGTGGCACTAGATAGGACTATACATAAGTATAGATATAAGGCCCACACTGCACATGCACTTCTTCACAACACCAGCATGTAACAGATACACTCTACATTAGTATAAGTTTAGTATTAAAACTAGAATAAATTAATATAATAAGTTATTCGTAAGATACATACACCTCAACACAAAAATCAATAAATTAATGTCACACACAAGAACCAAAGTAACTAATAAGCGTGTTAAATTCAAAAAATTAAATCTAGAAATTAAGGTGTAAAAAAACCGTCTTCAAAAACTAAAAAGTATAAAATAACTTATTTCTAAAGTTATTATTATTAATATATATTATCTAAAACATCTTAAAGTCGGTGCTTAGTATTTTCAAAATATAGTAATTTTTATGTTTTATTTTGCACCGACTTCAAGATGTTTTAGATAATATATATTAATAATAATAGCTTTAGAAATAAGTTAATTTATACTTTTTAGTTTTTGAAATCGGTTTTTTAAACGAAGTTTTTTTTATTTTATTTGTTACTTTTTTTAGTGTCTAGCTATGTATGGGTAGACCTACGAAAGGTGCCGCGCTTCTTAAAAAATATAGGTCCCAAGAAACGGGAACAAAAAAATGTTCGTAAAATGAAAACTACTAGGCCATACTGTTAAATTTTTAGGGGACCAAATGGCAACTATTCCGCATCAAACTAAATAAGAATCACGTAAATCGGATCATAAATCTCAGCGTAATCGGTGTACATATGGAAAGGGTTTTCATAAAAATGTTCATAAAATGAAAACTACTAAGCCAAACTATGTCAAGTTTTTAAGGGACCAAATGGCTGCTATTCCACGTCGAACAAAAAAAGAATCACGTAAATCGGATCATAACTCTCAAAGTAATCGGTGAACATACTTAAAAAAAAAGATCCCGACGAATTGAGAACCTCCTTCTTTTTTTTAAGTCGGTTAAAAAAAAGTACGGAACTCGAGTCCGTAGAGTCAATAATAAAAAAAAGAAAAAAATACTTGTCAGTTTCATAAGTTATGTAAATGACAGTAGTTCTAAATTCTATAACATTGATATTAATCGGAACAGTAAACGAAATTGCTCTAGCCATCAGCTGCGGAAGGGTCCAAGCACCCCCAACATCTGCATTATCTTACCTACCCTCGCGAAATCAGTAACTGCACGGGCATTCACTAAAGTGCATTCGCCATTCCACCCGTCAAACCTTGCAATTACCTTTATCATAGCCCACAATCAAAATTGAACATTGCAACCCCAAATATAAAGTCCAGAATTGATATTACGACATGCTGTCACTTTAAGAAGCGCGTGCTTAAACGATGATAACTTGTTTTTATATCAACATTCCAAATTCAACTTTCAGTCAACAGATATAAGGTGGAGATTCGGTTGGATTAGAAGAGACAGATCTCCGAGTATGAACCGTTCAAGCTAAGAGGGTATTTCACATGTTGGCGGTGCGATTTATCAAATTTTATACATTGCAAGGGCAGCGACATGTGCGAGGGACAATTGCGAGGACAGAAGGGGTGGGGGGTCCGGAATTAAATATAGAACGAGGTGGCTAATGGATTAGCAGATGAGTTCTCGTCACCTTATGGCGCAATCAGGGCTTGCAGATGCGCCTCTGCACTTGATTGGATTTGCACGCGTGTGATCCGTTCCACACTGAGTATAGTTGGTATATCGATATATCTATGTAAGTTACGCTGAGTCCTTTTTTTTCTGTTTTGAGGCGAGGGAAAATGCTTAACCGATTTACGCACAAACTGGGTCGTTGCTAGGGGAACGACACGCGTCGGTCGGAGGTGATAACACTGCAGCAATAGTATGCTCTTGGCGGTGCTCCGTCCGCGATCGACGTCACAGAATAGTGTGGAAGACTCCGAGCGTTGCTGCACGAGCGAGCAACCCCAATACCCACTAAAAACCCCCTCCTCCCTGTCGACCAAGTTACGCTGAGTCCTCCAACAACTACAAACGAACAAAAATGAATAGCATTGCTAATTGTTAAAATAATTTGTTTTATTGGCCGGACTGACGGCCCATTTGATTTAAAATTTTAACCACTTTACAGTGTAGGCTGTCAAACTATTTTATCAGGGAGGCCAAAACATTACCTACTTTTCGGAACTTACTACTATCTGTCTTTGAATAATAATCTAATATATTAAACATTTAGTAATTGCAGTGAAACTTCTATATAGACGGGGTCTTACGATTTTTCGCTCACGAAAAAGCGTCACGGCCGCGTGTTCTAATACTTACATTTTTAAACTCGTGATATCTTTCGAATGGGATGTCCGAATTGAATAATTCAAAAAGTTATATAAAGGTATTGAAGCAGTCTTGAATATGAATTAATTTATTTTGTTAAGGATGAATACCAAGATACAAATAAAGAGCCTTTTCTAACGGCCGCATATTAATTAAGTTTTTAAAATAAAAGAACACTTATTGTGGCAAAACTATAATAGCTAGGCATATGCTATCGCGACATTTTTTTATAAATAATGATGTGTTCTGCAAACTCGTAGTACATTATTTTATTCTATCATCAATAGTTTTCGCTACGCACGCGATTTTAGGTATTTTTTACATCTTGGGTTACATTATTGGAGTTTTTCACCTCTTGCAATATATGTTAATATAAAATGCTTGTCATATCTTATGTTTATAAATATATTTATTTAGATTATTTCATATAAAAGTATTTATTGCTATTCTATAAATGTACATACATAACTTCACGCCAGTTCCCTTTCGGGGTAGGCACGGACAACAGAGCGCCATTTAGGCTTATTCTTACACACCTCACTTGCTTCTTTGACATTCATAACTCCTGACATCACCTTCTGCTAGTACACGATCAATTTGATCATGGAAGGTGTGTCGTGGCCTTCCACGACTTCTGCATCCATCCACTTTTGCATTGTATATCTGTTTAGTCATTCTTTTATCATGCATTCTTTCCACATGCCCGAACCACCGGAGCATTCCTTTCCTTACCTTCACCCCGACACTCTCTTTCAGACTAACTCTCTTTCTTACTTCGGTATTACGAACACTATAAATGTGATATTTTCTTAAGTTTTCGCGACTTGTATACATAATAAAACTACGTTTTAACGGTTTTAAGCGCGGTAATTTTATTTGATATGACATGAAACACACAAGGTCTACGAAGTCTGCGATCAGTGAACACACGCTGGATAAACCCAACCACTACATCAGATTCGATAACCCACAAATCCTCGCGAAAGAGAATCGTTTCATACCTAGAATGATGCGTGAGGCTATTGAAATCAAAAAACACCCAAATTTCAATAGAGAAGATGGTTGGCAAGTACCACCTGTTTGGGATCCAATTATCAAAACTATTAAGACCCAAACCCAGCAAAAACCAGCTGCCAGACCTCAAGACACTGTGAGCTCTTTCTGCGTACTACGGAACACAAACCAACTTGACTGATAATTACTTTTATTTTTCCTTCCACCCATTTTAATATTATATAAAATTATTAGAGCTAGGCATGTTTGCTGAAGAGTTTCTTGCGCCGCTTCTTCTCTTCAAGCCATAACATGTTGCGAAGCGGTAGTAAATTAGATTAGGCTCCCATAGATTAAATAATAACCATAAACAAAATTAAAAATTAAATAATTAAAATTAATAAGTTGGCGGTAGGCTAAATAAAACTTTAACAATACTCGTTGACACTTGACATCTTTGTCTTCCGTGATCACGGCCACTGAAAAGTGGCCGAAACGTCGGAAAAACCAAAATCAAATAAAATTACCGCGCTTAAAACCGTTAAAACGTAGTTTTATTACTATAAATGTGTCTGGATTTATGTATGTATTAAAACTATAAATTAGTGTATGTATATTTTAATTGTGCAGTCCTGTTTTTTTTCTGCTCCACCTACATACAAGTTGTTACGAGAGTATTTATTTTAATTTTTGAACGAACGTATTTGTTTATTACGTAGTTTTATTATTATATAACGTATTGATTTATTTATTGGGTCGTTTTGGTCTTACGTCAAAAGGGAGTTTTGCACTGAAAATCAGCGTTGTGTCGGATATAATTCCGGCACAGCAATATGCTGAGTGCGAACCTTATTTGCTGAAAATGCGGCGTACAAATTCTCAAAATATGCTCTGTGTACAAAAATGTATAAGGAATGTAAACACGTCGCTATTTCTGTAAATAAAGTCTTTCTTTCTTTCTTTTCTTTCTTTACATCGCCAGATTAGTTAAGAATTTCTTTTAAGCCAGGTTGCCTGGAACGTGCATGACATTTATTGTAATGAAAACAAATGATTCCAGCATGACTCTTCATTTCAACATGTCTATTACGTATCTATACTAATATTACAAAGCTGAAGAGTTTATTTGTTTGTTTGTTTAAACGCGCTAATCTTAGGAACCGCTGGTCCGATTTGAAAAATTCTTTCAGTGTTGAATAGTACATTTATCGAGGAAGGCTATAGGCTATATTATATTTTCAAAAAATTAGGGATCCTTAATAAAAGTCCAATAATGAAACCCAAGGTGAAAAAAATGACCCGAAGAAATAGATTATAGAACAAAACAATGTACTACCACTTTGCAGAACATATAATTGTCTACAAAAAATATAGCGTAACCATATGTCTAACTATTGCAGTTATCTCAACAATAAGTGTTTTATTTTATTTTTTTAAACACTTAAAATGCCGTCGCTTCAAAAACTCTTTATTTTGTACCTTGGTATTAATCCTTATCAAAATAAATTACTCCATATTCAAGACGAATTCAATACCTTTCTAGAACTTTTTGAATTATTCAATTCGGACGTTGCATTCAAAAGATATCGCGATATTTAAAATGTGTATTAGTGTTGTAGCCAAATATACTAATATTGTTTGATTGAACGCGCTAATCTCAGGAACTACTGGTCTGATTTGATAAATTCTTTCAGTGTTGGATAGCCCATTTATCGAGGAAGGCTATAGGCTATATATCATCACGCTAAGACCAATAGGAGCGGAGCACCAATGAAGAATGTTTCAAAATCGGAGGGTTTTGAAAGCAAATAATACAATATTTGTATAACATTGGTGTAAGTAACAGTAATTCTATATTGCAATAACAATTTAGGAACTAATTATTTTTACAATTACAATAGAGGTACCGTCGCCGACATTTCATTCATCCCAGAGGCGTGTTTCCATTAAAATTATTGTTTGACAACCTTTTTAATGGGCGAAGTTTTAATTGTAATATGATCCGAGACCATTTGTACACATAGTTAAATACAGCTGCAGTAGTTAAATATTATACTTGCAATATCTTTTACTATATAAAGCTGAAGAGTTTGTTTGTTTGAACGCGCTAATCTCAGGAACTACTAATCTGATTTGAAAAATTCTTTCAGTGTTAGGTAGCCCATTCATCGATGAAGGCTATAGGCTATATACCATCACGCTAAGATCTACAGGAGCGGAGCACCAATGTTATGTGTGTTGTGAATGTTTCAAAATCGGGTATTTTTTTAACTTAACTACTAGTATATTATATATGGCAATTATAGACGGTTCTGAATAGACAATAAAACTACGTTTTATCGGTTTAAAGCGCGGTAATTTATTTGATTTTTATTATTCCGACGTTTCGGCCACGTTTCAGTAGCCGTGATCACGAAAGACAAAGATTCAAGTGTCAATGAGTATTGTTAAAGTTTTATTTAGCCTACCGCCAACTTGTTCATTTTAATTTTGTTTATGGTTATTATTTACTCTATGGGAGCCTAATCTAATTTACCACCGCTTCGTAACATGTTGTGGCTTGAAGAGAAGAAGCGGTGCAAGAAACTCTTCAGGAAACATGCCTAGCTCTAATAATTTTATACATACATAACTTCACGCCAGCTCCCTTGCGGGGTAGGCACGAACAACAGAGCGCCATTTAGGCCCATTCTTACACACCTCACTTGCTTCTTTGACATTCATAACTCTTGTCATGCACACTCGTCTGTTCTTAAGGCTCCTGACATCACCTTCTGCTAGTACACGATCAATTTGATCATGGAAGGTGTGTCGTGGCCTTCCACGACTTCTGCATCCATCCACTTTTGCATTGTACATCTGTTTAGTCATTCTCTCATCATGCATTCTTCCCACATGCCCAAACCACCGGAGCATATAATAATTTTATGTTATATTAAAATGGGTGGGAGAGAAAGTACAAGGAAATTTCTGTTCTGAATATACTTACTAATTCATAATTTTAAATAACAGTCAATTTGTATACATATAATCATCATGCGTTTATACTGATTTAAATTTTGGGATATTATTTGATTATTGAAAAATATATTAGTAAACCGATGTTCTTCTCCGTTCTCACTTTCCCAGTTTAATCAATAGTAAATTAGCTAATGGAAACTTGATAGGCGGCAAAAAAGTCCCTTTAGCCCCGCAAAGCCGTATAAGCGCATTTGGCAACAATAAATCTGGCATTGTTCCGCGCGACGACAGATGGCGTGCCAACCCCTCATGCACAGGTAACTTTATATGCGCGGTTAACAAAAAGCGCTGCGTGTTTCATCGAAAGCGGCTTAATTGTCGATTTTGTTTCATACATACATACATAACTTCACGCCAATTCCCTTGCGGGGTAGGCACGAACAGCAGAGCGCCATTTAGGCTTATTCTTACACACCTCACTTGCTTCTTTGACATACATAACTCTTGTCATGCACGGTCGTCTGTTCTTAAGGCTCCTGAAATTACCTTCTGCTAGTACACGTATAGTATTTTGTTTCAGAATTTGCAAATTTTGTGAAACTTACTAGAATTTATTACTTTTATTATCCACTGTTGGATATGAGCCTTAACATTTCATATCCAGCCCCTCCCTGCGACCTTACGCAAGTTAACGAGGCGAACATATTTTTCTTATTGTTACAAGTTGGGCCAAATACACCTGTATTTATTACCTGCCGCAGCTTGCATGCTGATAACGTTGAAACTGTTTTATGACTATCTTCTATGTGTTTAAAATTTGCAATTAGACAATAGCCTATTGCTATTGCACTTGTATATGGCCGTTTGCAGGCATAATTGTGCAGGTGTGCAGGATTATGTTCTCTAGGAATAGCGTCGCCAGTGGCCAGGTGTGGTTATTGGAAATCATTGTTTACACGGTCGTGACATATTGTAAGCTGAATATAAAGGAATGCCCGAACGGAGAGATCGGCAGTCGAGCGCCGATTACGATACAAGCAAGACGTGTACATTCGACAAGCGATATAGTGACGGATTTTGCGCGTTATTGAATCGTGCAGTGTATACTGTTTGTATCCAGTTTTATACGTGTTTGTATAGTTCTATTAAACTCTATATTAATTCCAACGGCATTTTAATTCGAGTCTCACACTCTTAACATTATTATTATATTATTGAATAAAATTCTTGTTGGGTATTTCCCCAAAAAGCTTGCAGCGTTACCGAGTTGGATAGTATTTTTTTATTTTAAAATAAGCAAATAATAATTATTTATTTATTTCGAACATTTATAATATATACATTACATTTAATTGGCACTGTCTTAAAAATTATATAAAATAAATATTAAACTTTAGTTAGTTGTATAATATTTATTTACTTTGATTGAAGTTGGTTTATTTTTTTAAAATAATATATAAAATTCTCGTGTCGCGGTGTTTGTTACCAAACTCCTCCGAAACGGCTGAACTCATTTGTATAAGATTTTGTGTGCTTATCGGGTAGGCCTCAGAATCGGCCAACATCTATTTTTCATACCCCTAAATGATAAGGGTGACCCACGCCTAAATATTCTTTTATATTTTTTTGACAAAAATTTCTTATTTATATTTTATTATGATTTAGCATTGAAAAATACATACAACCCTAAATTTTCATCCTTCTACCACCAACCCTTATATTTTAATAGCGACATAAGTATTTTAATAAATTTCTACTCTGTTTGATGAAGTTGATTCTAGTTTAGATTAACATTTGATCCCGGTAGATGACGCTGTAATCGGGTTCTAGGTTTTTATTTTTTAAAGGCAGGACAACGTCTGCCGGGTACAGCTAGTAGATTTGTATTGTTGCTATAATGTAAGTCTTATCTCTATATAACGACTTTTATGTAAACATATTGTTAAAATATGACTTCTAGAGAGATAAATAAATTTATTTAAAATAGCAGTAGATAAAATTGATTAATGTAAAAAATTAAAGAATTTTAATGTATTTAAAATTATTAAATATCTTTAAATTTCCTATCTGGAAAATGAAGCGCATAAAGCGCTTTATGGTCACTGTAAGTGCATTAGAGACATACAATAGAGGATTCAATTATGCTAATCCCGGCATGTGTGCGATTGTGCGCACGCGTCGCTACGCCATCTTGCGTCAATTCAATCAAAACTATTTCATTTGAAATGTAACTGTCAAATTCTTGATAAAATATTACTCTCACAAAGTATAAATATAAAATTAAGTTTCTATTTTGTTCGTGGCAGTTGCTTATTTCAAATAAAACTCGACGTGGACTGTATGACTTATACATACATACATAACTTCACGCCAGTTCCCTTGCGGGGTAGGCACGTACAACAGAGCGCCATTCAGGTTTATTCTTACACACCTCACTGCTTCTTTGACATTCATAACTCTTATCTTGTCATGCACGCTCGTCTGTTCTTAAGGCTCCTGACATCACCTTCTGCTAGTACACGATTAATTTGATCATGGGAGGTCGTGGCCTTCCACGACTTCTGCATCCATCCACTTTTGCATTGTATATCGGACTTATAATAGGCGTTATTTACAATTATACTATACATAGAAGAAATACATAGAAGAAATACATAGAGTACGTATTGGTGCTGTTTCATGTGAGCAATGTGAAGCGAATGAGCAAGTGAGTAAGCATTTCTGGCCTCTAAGGCCGCTTCGATATCCCACGTTCCGTCCGACACCTAGCTGCTAACTGTGCGAGCTATTGGTGTCGGCGGTATTCGGCGCATGGAGATATGTGCTCGGGCGGGTGGGTCAGGGGGGTTCTCTCTATGTTTTAAAGCTTAAACGTATTATAACGATATAATATATAAACTGTGACGTCACGAAATTTAGAATCCCTCCCACCCCTTGTCACACTTTGTTTCACTTTTACTGCGTGTGAATTACATACAAACATATTGTTTTTGTTATAACTGTCTTTAAATATAGGCAAATTTAGCGAATTATATATTATGTTAATATATCGATAAATTTGAGATTTTAAAACTGTGAAATGGGGTAAGTTTCGCGGTGTTTCCATCTTAGGATTTTTTTTATTGCAGGAGTTCAGTAGACACCCAGACGACCCATTTGATGGAAAGCGGTTACCATCGCCTATGGACATTTGCAACACCAAAGGTACTACAAATGCGCTGCTGCTCTCTTAAAAGAGTCTGGAACCTGGTCACTAATGCCGGAACACAACTCAAGGTTGTTATGGCGACATACTTTAAACCAGGGGTGGTAGCCATCCAGTCGGGCAAATGCCCTACCACCTGGCTGTGGGTTGTTTTGTCGCCTCTTACGACAGGCCGCACGGCCGCAGGAAATTGTATTCTTTCTCCGTTCCTGCACAGATAATTTTACTATTATTAGAATTAGAATAGATATTATTAGAATTAGATATTATTATTATTAGAATTTTTACTAGACAAGCCATTTTACTAGCCACATAGAAAATCCTAATATAAAAGGTAATAGAGACAGGTGCGGGAAACAAAGTTTACACAAACCGACCCCCGTAAACATCCCTTGATGATCGATCATAGTGACATTATGTCGTTATTACACGCAGGGTACCGCGTGTGCATGCGTGGTGAAATTGCACGCGTGTCTTTTCACCAATCCAGAGGAGAATGTCAGTACTGTAAACAGAATAATTTGTTTTTTTTTTATTGTTATTGCATGAATTCAAGGACAGGCAGACGGCCCACCTGACGGAAATCGGTTACTATCGCCTATGTACATTAGTAACATCAAAGGTGCTATTGTTGTGCTGCCGCTATCTGAAAGGAGGATGGAACTTGGCCACTAATGCCGGAACACAGCTCAAGGATGTTACGGCGATATACTCTAGACGGGCCGCCTGGCCGCAGGAAATTTTATTCTTTCTCCATTCCTGTTTTTTGTCTGAACATTAAGCCTGTCGTAAGTGGCGACAAAACAGCCCACTGCTAGGTGGTAAGGAATTTGCCCGTCTATCCTGGTCTAGAGTCTCTCTTTACTTTCACCATATCCCAATTAACTGGGGTCGGCACAATATGTCTTTTCCTTCCACACTCCTCTGTTCTGGCATACATCTTCTGTCACACCACATATCATCACATCATCCTTCAAAAAATCCATCCATCTCTTTTTTGGTCTACCTTTACATTTGTACCCATCCATTTTGTTGTTTAACATTCTTTATGTCATGTGACTTTCATCCCTCTTCATTATATGCCCATACGAACTTAATCTTCTTCCTCTCAATTTTTCAGTCACGGGTGCAACTTTCAAAGATCCCCTTATGTACTCATTTCTCACCTTATCCATTCTCGTAACACCACACATCCATCTCAACATTCTCATCTCAGTTAAGTCGAGACGTTTGTGGTTTATCACTTACTTGCTGTGCCTGCGACGTCGTCCGCGTGGAATTTGCTTTCAAAACCCCCCGATTTTGAAACATTCTTCATTAGTCCTCCGCTCCTATTGGTCTTAGCGTGATGATATATAGCCTTCCTCGATAAATGGGCTATCCAACACTGAAAGAATTTTTCAAAGCAGACCAGTAGTTCCTGAGATTAGCGCGGTCAATCAAACAATATATTAGTATATTTAGCTACAACACTAACACTTACATTTTAAATATCGCGATATCTTTTGAATGAAACGTCCGAATTGAATAATTCGAAAAGTTCTATAAAGGTATTGAATTTGTCTTGAATACGGAATAATTTATTTTGAAAAGGATTAATACCAAGGTACAAAATAAAGAGTTTTTGAAACGACGGCATTTTAATTACACTTATTGTGAGATAACTACAATAGTTAGACATATGGTTACGCAATATTTTTTGTAGACAATTATATATTCTGCAAAGTGGTAGTACATTGTTTTGTTCTATAATCAATAGTTTTCGCAGCGCACGCCGTGTAAGGATTTTTTCGGGTCATTTTTTTACACCTCGGGTTACATTATTGGACTTATAGTAAGGATCCCTAATTTTTTGAAAATATAATATAGCTTATAGCCTTCCTCGATAAATGTACTATTCAACACCGAAAGAATTTTTCAAATCGGACCAGCGGTTCCTGAGATTAGCGCATTTAAACAAACAAACAAACTCTTTAGCTTTATAATATTAGTATAGATCCCAACATTCCGACTCGTATAGCATAACTGGTCGTATGACAGATTTATATAGAGATTCCTGGTCTAGAGTATGCCGCCATAACAACTTTGAGTTGTATTCAGTGGTCAAATTCCAGACCCTCTTTAGAGAGCGGTAGCATACTGGTAGCATCTTTCATGTTATAAACGTCTATAGGCGATTGTAACAGCTTTCCACCTACCATTTTCCGCCTGCCGTAATTCATGAAATATAAAAAATACATACTTATATACTTGTGATTAAGTATGCTTTATTGTCGCCAGGTGGTAGGGTATTTGCCCGACTGGATGGCTACCACCCCTGGTCTAGAGTATGTCGCCACAACAATCTTAAGTTGTGTTCCGACATTAGTGACCAGGTTCCAGTCTCTCTTAAGAGAGCAGCAGCGCATTTGTAGCACCTTTGGTGTTGCAAATGTCCAAAGGCGATGGTAACCGCTTGCCATGAAGTGGGCCGTCTGCCTGTCTGCTGAACTCCTGCAATAAAAAAAATGTTTATAGGGTTTCGTTGACAAAAAATAACCCGAAGCCAGTACTAGTGTAGAAGTAAGAACTATGGTGTAATAAATAAATTTCGCTATGAATTCCCCATGGAGAGAGTGATCGGTTTGTTTGCAAACGGTGCTTACGGCTCACCTATTCACGTGATGTGATGGATTGCGGCGTCGATTAGGGCCGACGCTGACCTGTTCTTTCATATCTCGCTAATGGACGGACGGACGGCCCTGTTTCGTCTCATTTCGAAGCTTGCCACGGCTTAATCGTGACTGGAAGAGCTCTGTCCGTAACAGATTATATAGTCAGAAATGTTACTTCCAGAAAGTGTCGGGGTGAAGGCAAAGAAAGGAATGCTCCGGTGGTTCGGGCATGTGGAAAGAATGCATGATGAAAGAATGACTTAACAGATATACAATGCAAAAGTGGACGGATGCAGAACGCCTTCCATGATCAAATTGATCGTGTACTAGCAGAAGGTGATGTCAGGAGCCTTAAGAACAGACGAGCGTGCAAGACAAGAGTTATGAATGTCAAAGAAGCAAGTGAGGTGTGTAAGAATAAGCCTAAATGGCGCTCTGTTGTTCGTGCCTACCCCGCAAGGGAACTGGCGTGAAGTTATGTATGTATGTTACTTCCATTTACAACTAGGAGCCTGTGTTTTTTGTTGTAGTGAATGTGGGGCGAGTTTCTCATTTCCAAAATTGTGAAAATTGTGACCCTATCGTTGTCTAACGTTTGAACAAAAAATGGGAAAATTCAACGCTGTAGAACTGGAAATGCTCGGAGTTGCTTTTATGAATAAAATCCGGAATTAAGTTTTTTTTTGCTGAAGCACAGCAGAGAGGATGACGGCCCAAATATTATGGAAAGTGGTTTTTTTTTTTAATTTATTTATTCAAACAAAAACATACATTTTTACATATCTACATCTTAAAACCCGAAAGGGTTTGACGAAGATGCATAAAGTCTGCGCTTTATGTAAAATTAACAAATATGAGGTAGTTTGAATTTTTACATCTACCCTCTCTCCATTTCTAGTACCAAGTGAGCAAACATTAACACGTGACCTTGTACTCTATTTTTGTTATGTGTATACAGGGTGAGTATGTAGTGTGTTATATATTTTGTTTTTGTTTTTTGTTTTTTGTTGTTGCCATCGCCTATGGACATTAGTAATACCAGAGGTGCTGCCGGCCTTGAAGGAGAAACTGGAACCTGGCCACTGATGCCAGAACAACTCAAGGTTGTTATGGCGGCATACTCTAGATTAGGGGTGGTAGCAATCCAGACAGGCAAACGTGCCATCTGTCTGTGGGTTGTTTTATCGCTTCTTACGATAGATCGTCCAGTCCTGTACGAATAAAAAGAGTTATTTGTTATAGAATTTCCTGCGGCCGGGCGACCTGTCGTAAGAGGCGACAAAACAACCCACAGCTAGGTGGTAGGGCATTTGCCCGACTGGATGGCTACCACCCCTGGTCTAGAGTATGCCGCCATAACAACCTTGAGTTGTGTTCCGGCATTAGTGCCCAGGTTCCAGTCTCCCTTAAGAGAGCAGCAGCGCATTTGTAGCGCCTTTGGTGTTGCAAATGTCCATAGGCGATCATCCTCCTGCAATAAAAAAAAAGAGTTGAGTAGCCACTTCCAGTTGCGAGGTGTGTCTATAGCAGTACCTGTGAACGGAGTGCCGTCAAGTATACAAGGGTCATTACTTAGCGTATCGGTGTGTAATTAATAAGTGCCCAACAACACGCCGGCACATGAGTTGCCTTTTTCCCGAACAAGGTGAGAGATTCCTCTACCGCCATTGATTTTACCATAAGCACTTACTCGTACGTACCTAATATTTGCGTATTGGTAATCAAAAACTGGCTGGTTTGAGAACCAATTGCAAGATTTTTTTTTATTGCAGGAGATCAGCAGACAGGCAGACGGCCCACTTGATGGAAAGCGTTACCATCGCCTATGGACATTTGCACCACCAAAGTTGCTACAAAAGCGCTGCTGCTCTCTTAGTGGAGACTGGAACCTGGTCACTAATGCCGGAACACAACTCAAGGTTGTTATGGCGACATACTTTAGACCAGGGGTGGTAGCCGTCCAGTCTTACGACAGGACGACCGGCCGCAGGAAATTGTACTCTTTCTCCGTTCTTGCACGGATAAAAGGATTATCAGACTGTTATATTGTTCGAAGTAGTATTATTACATGTAGGCAAACCTGGAGGAAAGTGGTACCACAGTCGTACAGGCCTTGTTTCTCTGTGTTGAATTTCATTTAAATCCCTTCAGTAGTTTTCACGTGAAGTTCGAACAAACAGATATGCATTTTGGAGATCTGCTGCTCCGAATAGCTGCTTAGCATTTTTCTCTTTAATTTATTTTGCATAATTTTATAATGAATGTTTATTGTTTTAATTTGCTTTGTGGAACTAAGCCGTGGCATCATTTAGGGGTACTTGCGGAAGATCAGCGCTGGTGGTGAAGCTAGCAATATGCTAAGCAAGAGCCTTTTTACGACATCACAATTAATTGTTACATATATTATCATATAAGACTTTTTGTATCTTGTCCTAAATAAATATTTTTTCTTTCTTTCTTTCTCTTTTTCAAATTCACTGTACGAATTCGAACCCTTAACTGAATTATTCTATTACTGATGTGAAAATATCTTAAAAATTGTACTTTTTATATACTGATAGGCTTTTTAAAATTAATCTTTAATAATTAAATTAAATTCGAACATATCAATTAATTTAAATTATAAGTTTGAACATTATTAAGGTTCTGTTGTCAAAGACTATATACTTCTATAATCAAAGATTTCGCCAAGGCTACACTGTTAATTTCACTTTAACAATAAACAAAAGAGTATATATGCGTGTGTGTGTCAAATACATGGTAGTGTGTGTAATGTATTTTTTATTGATTTAATGTATTATTCATGCATAATTAAATAAAAAATATAGCATTCTGCACTCCTTCTCTATATAAACTATATAAGTGTAATTTTCGTAAAAAGGGGTACAAAGTTTTTGCTTCACTCATTAATATACATACATACATACATACATACATAACTTCACGCCAGTTCCCTTGCGGGGTAGGCACGACCAACAGAGCGCCATTCAGGCTTATTCTTACACACCTCACTTGCTTCTTTGACATTCATAACTCTTGTCATGCACGCTCGTCTGTTCCTAAGGCTCCTGACATCACCTTCTGTTAGTACACGATCAATTTGATCATAGAGGGTGTGTCGTGGCCTTCCACGACTACACTTATATATATCATTAATATATATAAGTATATTTAACCTTGACATTTTTGTTATACAAAAAGACTAGTATATGTGAAGCCGAATTAGACATAACATTTCTGTCTTTCAATTTCGATGAATAAACCAAAGTAATCTAGAAAGAAAGAAAGAAAACAATTTATTTATGCCTATTCTCATGTCATTTAATATTGCCCTGTTCATTTAGTTCTATGTCTTCCAACCAAATTGCTTCAATGTGATTATTCCGTCTAGTATCAGAATTGCATTCAAAACTGTAGAAAAGTGCAAGGTCGGTCCGTTCTTCTGTCTATATATTTAAATTGCTTAATTAATTAATTACAATAAATTGGCGTAAGTTTAATTTGAGAGCTAAAATGGTATACACCACATTTGTAATCAGCGGCCCTTCAGCAGTAAATCACGAGCAGTCGCCGGACATAGCGGAGTAGACAGTCGGTGTACGTCAGTCAGGCAGGCACCTGGGCGCAGGAGCCACGGCGTGGGATCAAACAGTAATTAATCTCGCCCGATCCCCCCAATGGGGTAGGGGGAAGGGGGCCCACCCTCGCGACAGATCGGCGCCGAACAATTTCAGGTGACCACTTGATGGCTGCCCTTCAATGAGGGTTGTTGCCATATTTAGGCAAGCATTTATAAGTGATTTATTCACAATATATTATTTAATAAAACTACGTTTTAACGGTTTTAAGCGCGGTAATTCATTTTTCATTTTTATTATTCCGGCGTTTCGGCCACTTTTCAGTAGCCGTGATCACGGAAAACAAAGATGTCAAGCGTCAATGAGTATTGTTAAAGTTTTATTTAGCCTACCGCCAACTTGTTAATTTTAATTTTGTTTATGGTTATTATTTACTCTATGGGAGCCTAATCTAATTTACTACCGCTTCGCAACATGTTGTGGCTTGAAGAGAAGAAGCGGCGCAAGAAACTCTTCAGCAAACATGCCTAGCTCTAATAATTTTATATAATATTAAAATTGGTGGGGGAATATATTATTTATTCATTTCTGGTTATATTTGCCCCATAGGTACATTACAATAAATACATATATACACACACACACATATATATATATCTTAATATATATAAATTACGTGTCACGTTGTTTGTCCGCGATGGACTCCTAAACTACTTGACCGATTTTAATCAAATTTGCACACGGTGTGCAGTTTGATCCGACTTGAAAGATAGGATAGCTTACATTTGGACCCGGTAGGTGGCGCTGCAATCGGGTTCTAAATTTTATTTCTTCAGGGCAGAACAACGTCTGCCGGGACAGCTAGTATATATATATAATTGCGATGTTGTACATACGTAAGTAAGGTTTCGTGGCGAGTATTTTTTAAATGTTAATGACGAGGAGTTACGTTTTTTTTTATCTGGCCAAGCTTCGTAGGAATTTATGGAGATATGTTGCAGTATAAAATTTTGTTACATCGTGTCATTATTATAACTATAATATTTTTTTTCTTTCCTTTTATTGTGTTTCTGTCTTACTGAACTGTTGTTTGCTACAAATCCATTAATTCTTCAAAAGTAATTCTGTAACATGCTTCTGTATAAAACTTGTAAAAATAATAATTTGAGATATAAATAGAATAAGAAATATAAAGAAAAACAATTTTTAGCTAGGCGTGTTGCTAGGGAGTTTCTTGCCGCTCCTTCTCCTTAACAGCAATAACACGTTGCGAAGCGGTGTAAATAGAATAGGACGTAAAATTAAATTTCCACCTACTTATTTTGAACCAACTGACCCTTCAAACTTCGTACCGCCTCAGAGTCAATAAATAAAAAACGTTGATTTCTGAACGACTTTTAAATTTAATTGATTTCTAAACGACGAGACGAACATCAAATGTTTGACAGGTAGGAATAGTTTCTAAGGGAAAGTGAAATTGTTTTTACTATATTCCAAGCATTTTTATTCATATTTACTCACCATTTAAACCTTCCCTGGACTTCCACAAATAATTCAAAACCAAAATTAGCCAAATCAGTCCAGCCGTTCTCGAGTTTTAGCGAGACTAACGAACAGCAATTGATTTTTATATATATAGATAAAACTTTTGAATGTTTTAACCAACGATATCTCACACATCGATATAAAAATTCTGAAAAATATTTTTTCATAGTTAATATAGACATATACGCGAATTTGCAAGAAACTCTTTAATGCCACCCGTGATCAGAAGGCTGGCTTATATTTCGCCCAACAAATAAGCATCGCCATACAGCGCGGCAATGCAGCCAGCCTTCTGGGCACGCTCCCATTTGGCAGCGATTTGTTACACAGTCTATAATCGCTTGTACTGTATATTACACATACATACATACATAACTTCACGTCAGTTCCCTTGCGGGGTAGGCACGAACAACAGAGCGCCATTTAGGCCCATTCTTACACACCTCACTTGCTTTTTTGACATTCATAACTCTTGTCATGCACGCTCGTCTGTTTTAAGGCTCCTGACATCACCCTCCGCTAGTACACGATCAATTTGATCATGGAAGGTGTGTCGTGGCCTTCCACGACTTCTGCATCCATCCACTTTTGCATTGTATATCTGTTTAGTCATTCTTTCATCATGCATTCTTTCCACATGCCTGAACCACCGGAGCATTCCTTTCCTTACCTTCACCCCGACACTCTCTTTCAGACCAACTCTCTTTCTTACTTCGGTATTACGAACGCGGTCCGCGAGCGTCACTCCGCAGATTTTGTGCAGTGCTCGCATCTTGACCGCGTTTACTCTACTTTCATGCTCTCTCTTCCATACCCAACTCTCGCTTCCATACGTGAGCGTAGGTACCAGCACCGCGTTGTGTACGGCGAGCTGGGCCTTCTGGCTGAGGTTCTTAGCGCCTAGAAGTTTACCTAACGCTCCATTCAAACTATTCCCCAAATTTACTCTTCTTTCTATATCAGCGGAGTACCTTCCATCCCTGCTAAAAGCACATCCAAGATATACAAACTCATGCACTTGCTCCAGCATAACATCATCGACCATTATCCTTGCATTCGTTCTGGTTTCTTCTCTTTCAAACACCATAACCTTTGTTTTACTTGTTGTGTTTGTACTGTATATTAAACTTCTAATATTATTTTAAATAATTAATGAGACATATACTTATAATTATTAGGTTCACAAAAATTTAAACCGTCCATCAGTCACTTGAAGTTAAGTATTTCAAATATAAGTCGTAAGTGATGTCGTAACCCTATAAGAATTCCTCCCTCTACGAGCACTAAATATGCAAATAGTGCATAATATAATAATACATGGCGGTCTCACCCCAGTCTGTCCGTTCGGATTGCTCAGTAATTAATCTTACCTCCTTCTATTTGCTACCCTCAGGCTCGCGCTGGCTCGATCTCAGTTACCCGACGTTTAACATGGCCCAAATCATACAATATAACATACAGATTACTACCTGTTATTTTTTAATATGAAGAAGAAAGAAAGAAAGAAAACAAGTTTAGTTTAGTTTTAGGACATATACAACAAACAAATTAAAAGTAAAAATTAAATACAATAAAAAAAGAGAAAACCACCACAAAGTATCTGAAGATATACATATTAAGTCCTAAAAATTGGATCAATTTGCCAGGTGGTAGGGCATTTGCCCAACTGGACGGCTACCACCCCTGGTCTAGTTTGTCGCCAGAACAACCTTGAGTTCTGTTCCGGCATTAGTGACCAGGTTCCAGTCTCCCTTAAGAGAGCAGCAGCGCATTTTTAGCAACTTTGGTGTTGCAAATGTCCATAGGCGATGGTAACCGCTTTCCATCAAGTGGGCCGTCTATCTGTTTGCTGGTCTCCTGCAATAAAAAAAAAATCAAGCTCAGCAAAACTGTCGATCTGTTAGACCAACGCTGATCTTCCGCTTGACCCTAGAGCGACGTCAGGGAAAACTATATAAATTTACAAATATTTATAAGATAAAATTCATATACACCACACAAACATATAATAAATTTAATGATATTATATATACATACATACATACATACATAACTTCACGCCAGTTCCCTTGCGGGGTAGGCACGAACAACAGAGTGCCATTTAGGCTTATTCTTACACACCTCACTTGCCTCTTTGACATTCATAACTCTTGTCATGCAAGCTCGTCTGTTCTTAAGGCTCCTGACATCACCTTCTGCTAGTACACGATCAATTTGATCATGGAACGTTTGTCGTGGCCTTCCACGACTTCTGCATCCATCCTCTTTATACACAATCTGATATTATACACAACATATTATTCGATACATAAAGTAAATAAATAAAAATACAGCCTTAAAGTAATACCTGAATTATAAAATGCTGGTGTCGTGTGTTTGGCCCGCCTGTGATTTTTGATGGTCAACAAGAAACTTCTTGAGTTTGACCCTAAACCCTTGAACTGACTGCAGATTCCTTATTGGTGGGGGAATGTTGTTCCAACATTTTGAAGCAGCATATGTAAAGCTACCTTTGAAAGAGGCTGAGGAGTGCCGCTGCATCATTCCTTGTCCCGATCGACCTGCGACTTGACATCCAATTTAATTTGTCGTACAGGTACGAAGGCAATCTGCGCTTGATTACTCCAAAATATGTAGACTAGTTACACTATACGTGAACATGTTTGAACACTGTGTAAATGATATTCGATCTTTGGGTGGTACAGGACTTTCATACAGCGATGATACGTTGCGAAGCGATGTACAGTCGACTTCATTAATATATAAGCATTGAAAATAATTTAAAATATTATAAGAATTAGATTTTTTTTATTACAGGAGTTCAGCAGACAGGCCCACTTAATGGAAAGCGGTTACCGTCCCCTATGGACATTTGCAACACCAAAGGTGCTACAAATCCGCTGCTGCTCTGTTAAGGGAGACTGGCACCTGGTCACTAATGCCGGAACACAACTCAAGGTTGTTATGGCGGCATACTCTAGACCAGGGGTGGTAGCCATCCAGTCGGGCAAATACCTGGCTACAAAATTATTATTTTATATCTATATGTTAGTTTTTGATGTTTTAAGAATTCCCTCCAAAGAACAGCTCAAGAAATTTTTTTAAGAGGTCGCTTAAAATTTTTTAAGATTTCAAAAATCACCAAAAACTGATTTTGTTTTATTCAATTTTTTTTTTCTCGTTGCGGTATAATTTTATATTTTTTCGAGCGAGTAATGCACTAGTAAATTTAAAAAAATTATGAGCGAACTTTTAAAATTCAAATTTTGAAGTGAAACTTTCAGAAACGTATTATCTTTTGGTCTATAAAATTCTCATACATTTTCCAGTCTTTCAGTGTTCCACCACCTCCAACCTTCGCCATATGTAAACCTGGCACGTCGGCGATTATGAGTGGAATGTTCATAATGCTGACGGGCGTCTAATAACAGCGTCGGTGGTTTATTGCGTCACGTGAGTACGCGACCTAACCGCGTGCCGCGCCCGTGTGTCGCCGCCCTTAACATTCCTATTACAATTACCATACGAACGTCACCATTGTCATCTCTGTCATTCAGAGGTAAGATTCCTCATTACCAGCGTGTACTTTTTTACAAGCTTTTATTTAACTTGCAATGGATGTATGTAAGTTCGGCTGGAATCTTGCAAGTTAAATTTGACCAACTTCTCGGTTTACGATTGAGCTGAAATATTGCATGCATATGTATAACGCGTGACAATGCAATAATATGGTACCATGGAGCCGATCTGATGATGGAGTCGGAAGGTGGCGATAGGAACTCCTGTACTAAACAAGATAGACCCGTCGTGTTTCGGCTCGTTTTACTTGTCTCGGCTAGCACTCTGCTGCTATATGATATCCAGGATCTCAAAAGCTTGTGTTTAAAAACCTTTAAAAAAAAACTTATTTCTATTTTAAAATATAATATTCTTAAAACTTAATTGCGCATAAATTAGCTTAAAAAGCCGTATCACAATTTCACGCAATTTATAATTCTGATCGGCAATTTGTGCAGAAAAGTGCAGACAGGTTTCCGACGTAAATAATCTATTTTTAACTTTATTCGCAAGCGGAAATGGCACTGTTGCTCGCTATGCATTCTTAGCCCTGTCCCGTTTACACGATTCGTACACTCTCGCGCTTTACTGAAATTGGTCTGTTATGTAAAACTGTAGTTTAGTTTAGTCGCACTCGCCTTCCAAACTCAAAGGGCGCGGGTTCGATCCTGGCCGGAACGCATGCACCGCTTAAGCAGTTTTCTGTTCTAATATGTATATTGTTACAATTACCACGTGCTAACAATGGTGAAGGAAAACATCGTGATGAAACCTATACATCGAGATGACCGATGCGATCTGTCAAAACCGCTAACTCGCTTTAGACAAGCGTGGCGGGTATACCTACTGTCTGTTCCCTTATGTGGCCCCAGCCCAGCAGTGGGCCATTTATTGGCTGCTATTATTATTATTTACTCTTAAATTGAGAGTTTTATTAAGTTTACGATTTTAAAAATATCTAAAAATAATAAGACGTTGATCAAACGTTTTAGTAGAGACTAATAATCGCCAGTGGTCGAAATTCGACCATAATTAATTTAAATTAATAACATAATAATAATAATAAGATTTTGACACCAAAATTAAATTTAAATTGTAAATTTGAACATTACTAAGGTTCTGTTGTCAAAGACTATACTTCTATAATCACAGATTTCGCCAAGGCTACACTGTTAATTTCACTTTAACAATAAACAAAAGAGTATATATGCGTGTGTGTGTCAAATACATGGTAGTGTGTGTAATGTCTTTTTTTATTGCTTTAATGTATTTTTTATGCATAATTAAAAAAATAGTATTCTGCACTCCTTTTCTATATAAAGTGTGCGAAATTTTATACTCCTTTCATATTCTAGTAAGTTCTATTACATTCTGATATTCAATTGTCAATATTCATTAAATAAAATAATTTGAACATGTTTAGCAATATATTATGCAAATTGATTTGAAATTGCAATACACCTATAACCAGTACAGTGGTGCCATCTGGTGGCTTATTCAGCCACCCATTTGTCCAGCGAGCACTCAATAAATCATCAATGAACAGAATTGCCAGATATGAAAACTGCTTTACGACTTTCTAGTGCGGTGACACACTGAGTGATGTTTCTTTTAAAGTAAAATCTTAAGGTAGAACGCTAGAGTGGTACATATTCTGTTTTTTCTAACAAAATATAGGAGATTGACGGAGTTTTTGGCGGGAACTGAAAGGAGATGTTGTGCTGTGCAGTTTTATTTTCTAAAAATGTGTAAAATTACTCTAAAATGAACAGTCGTTGTAGGATATTGATAGTTTTTGAGTAGTAATTATGTGTTTTGTGAGAAATGTGAACTGTAAAGTCAAATCTGGCCTTTTGAGTTGTCACCAAAACTCCGTTGAATGGCACTAGCTGATAATCTACATTTCAGCTGTGCTACACATAGGTTTAAGAAAATGAAGAAACTACATTGAATCTAAGATCTGGCTTAAAGGTCTAGCTGCCAAGCCATAAAATAAAAAAAAGGAGACTGGCGGGTTTTATATTTGTCCATAAATGTTTGACATTGACATAACCTCCGTTACGATAATAGTAGAGTTTTTGGCGGGAACTCGAAATGTGATGTTTCAATGTGCAGTTTTATTTTCAAAATGTTTTTCAAATGTGAATAATATTTGTACAATATTTATTGTTTGAACGTATAATTATGCATTTGTGTTTCATTCGTCAAAATGTCACAACAATTATCGAGAAGGAGTTAAAAATCGATTAACCAACTAACAAAATAAAAAAGTGTAAAGCAACAACACATTACGCAGGTATATCGATATTTTGACGCGTAATATGCCTAGATTCTTATTAATGTAATAGTTTAAAGAATCAAACACCAATGCTTTTGAATTTAATGGATATGGTAAGCGAGTATCGATTCTTAAAACATTCAACACTCTCGGGTTAGCGATTTACTGGATTTTAAAATATGCCACTAGTTAAAGAAATAGTAATGTATAATATAATATAATAAATAAAAATCTACTTTTTTTGTATAAGTTTTGTTTTCGTAATACGTTTAGGCCGAAAACCACCGGTCTCCTTTTGAATAAATTTTAGTTAAATGGTGTGTTTAGACAGTTAATTCAAAACAATTTTACTTTAATATTTAACTTTATATGTTCCCTATGTTAACTTAGACATTTAAACAACATTAAGAAGTGTAATTGATTGCAAAAATCATGTGTGTGTGTGTTACCGCGATCCTTTAGTTTTGGAGCTAAAATTTAAAACTCACATGCTCTTGATGTACCCCTGTCCTTTTATAGGAGTTAACATTGGTATTTGTTCAATTTTGCTGCGGCTTCATAGAGAGCGCGCTGCGATTCAATACCGACGCATTGAGCTATAAAGGTTCAACTAATAGCATTAATAAAGTAGACAAGGGTGTCAAAAATAACAGACTTATGCAGCAAATGTAAAAGATCATTCCATCCGTGCAGGAACGGAGAAAGAATACAATTTCCTGCGGCCGGGCGGCCTGTCGTAAGAGGCGACAGAACAACCCACAGCCAGGTGGTAGGGCATTTGCCCGACTGGATGGCTACCACCCCTGGTCTAAAGTATGTCGCCAGAACAACCTTGAGTTGTGTTTCGGCATTAGTGACCAGGTTTCAGTCTCCTTTAAGAGAGCAACAGCGCATTTGTAGCACCTTTGGTGTTGCAAATGTCCATAGGCGATAGTAACCGCTATCTATCAAGTGGGCCGTCTGCCTGTCTGCTGAACTCCTGCAATAAAAAAAAGACCGTCGTCTCGTATGCTCGGTCTTGTTTGGGTTACTTACCAGCTTTTAGGGGGCAGGATAGAGGAGATGGAACAAATGGGTTGAAGAGAGGGACATTGTTTTGTTTCTGATCTCGAAGTCATAGAAGAGCATTGTCACAAGACCACAGACTAGTATGATGGTATTGTTACGAGTGTGGGACTCGGATTAAAATGCCGTTGGAATTAATTATGGAACAATAAGGATTTAGTTCGACACTAATGACGGTCATAAACAAGTACAATAACAATAGGCTATTGTCTAATTGCATTTTAAATACGAAGTAAGCAAAAGAAATACGAATGCGGGAGGGTCAATAAACCAGGTGCATGTTTCGTTGTCCGTCTGTAACAGTATTACCCTATGCGATATAAGTGAATTACTGCGTGATGTTGCTCTTAATTTTTTTAATTTACTAGTCCATTATTCGCTCGAAAAAATGTAAAATAATGCACTACTAGTAAATAAAAAAAAATTATGAGCGACATTTTAAAATTCAAATTTTGAACTAAAACATTCAAAAACCTATTATTTTTTGGCCTATAAAACTATACCGTAACGAGAAAAAACATGAATGAAAAAAAAAACCGCTTTTGGCAATTTTTGAAATCTTAAACAATTTGGAGCGACCTCTTACAAATTTTTTTTGACCTGTCCTTTGGAAGGAGTTCTTAAAACATCATAAAATATTTTTTTTTCACTCGAGATTCAAGAAAAAAAATGTTTTTTTTTGCGCCACCCTACTATAGATATATGTATTTATCTCGTTTTAGTGTCGCTTTTTCGTTTCAACGAGTTTCAAATTGATTCTAAAGAAGTCTCACTTCAATAACTTTATGATTAATAGACCTTTCTAAGAACAAAGGTACAGGCCATATTGGATTAATGAAACAAACTTTTAATCGCCCCATATGATCTCAGCTGAAAACAAGTGTACCAATCTGGATGTGCATCGGTCAAGAGATGCCTATCGTAGGCCTCCTTGATTTATGTTGCTAGTTAAGCCGACTATTTACTAGTTTTAGGAAGGTAGTGGCCGTTTTTCCTTGGACCCTTTTGCAAGGACGGTTTGTGTTGTAAGAGAGGAGCGATTTTCATTTTAAGCACACACTTTTCTAGATAGATAAATAACACTGGTTACGCTCCTTATAGTACCTATATTTCCCCTCCTTTCCGCAAATCCGCACGCTGGATAGAGACAGGCGCTGCCACCTGTCGGCTAACCAGGACTCGTGCCGGCGGGCAGCCCAGTACGTCGACGGCCTCGCGAGCACCGCACGCGCATAAGTGATTTGCATAGAACGTTTTTACCTTAAACCCGCTCCTGTTGTTGGTGTGATATACGCAACCCCTGAAGACGTGCTTTACAACGAGGATAGACGATCCGCAGGTGAGTGCCGCTTATATTCTGCCTGGCTGTGGATTTTGCCTCCTTCCACCACCAACAAATTCTACCTTTGTCACCCGCACCACCAAACACTTTATTATACATCAATACAAATATGAACTTGAAGACTAAAATTATATTTAGTTATGTACAAAAGGCAGTTTTATCGCTAAAAAGCGATCTCTACCAGGCAACCCCAGGAATGAATTGAAATGATAACGGCGATGGTGGTATACGTAACATATAGTACGAACTACTTACTTTTAAATAATAAATACATAAATTATATCTTATCTTATACCTATATAATATATGTACGAATGTTGGATTAAGGATGTTTTATGTGTAACGGAACGCAAGTGTAGATCGAATGAGATGAATGAATGAAAGGTTTGATTGATTTTTGGAATGGACAGAGCAGAGTCGTTAGTCGGAAGCGAAAGAGGGTAGAGTGCGTGTAAGACGAAGTTGTTGTTCCAAGGTGTATTTTACTTAAAGAAGATTAAAAAAGTGTTTCATTTAGAATAAGGTGTTTTATTATAGACGAGCCAAATTTTCATCAAACGCACCCTCCCCCCCCCACATATAAGTAGAATTCGTTTTATTAATTATTATTATTTAAACAAAATTGGATCGTTTTGGTATTACGCCAAAAAGAAAAAAACTGAAAAGCAGCATTGTGTCGGATATAATTCCGGCACAGCAATATGCTGAGTGCAAACGTTTTTGATGAAAATCTGGCATACAAATTTTTCAAAATATGCTCTGTGTATAATAATATATGAGGAATGTAATGACGTCGCTATTTCTACAAATAAAGTTTTTTTTTCTTTCAGTTTTGGGTGTAAGTGCGCTAACCATCAAGCTACTTGTGACGTTTTGTATAATGAAAAGAAATATCCCAGTTGCTTTAAGTCTCAAGTATTGGAGAAGAGATTCGACCGCTTCCGCCTTGCGTTTGGACCACACGAGTCGTAAGGGCAGTTATCAGTCACGACGCGTGATGTATGTCGCCGGTGGCCGAGGGATTCTCCTGCTTACTGATAATTATCTCTTTCACTTATTAACTTTTCCGGAATGGCACTTAAGTTTAAGTAAAAGAAAATTACTTAGTTTAGTTCATTTTGTATCGGTGAATAATATATAATATTTTTTTTTTTTTTTTATTGCAGGAGATCAGCAGACAGGCAGACGGCCCACTTGATGAAAAGCGGTTACCATCGCCTATGGACATTTGCAACACCAAAGGTGCTACAAATGCGCTGCTGCTCTCTTAAGGGAGACTGGAACCTAGTCACTAATGCCGGAACACAACTCAAGGTTGTTATGGCGACATACTTTAGACCAGGGGTGGTAGCCATCCAGTCGGGCAAATGCCCTACCACCTGGCTGTGGGTTGTTAAGTCGCCTCTTACGACAGGCCGCCCGGCCGCAGGAAATTGTATTCTTTCTCCGTTCCTGCACGGATAATTTAATTAATTAATTTAAATTTACATTTTTGCTTTAATAATGAAATTTGGCTTTTAAATATATATCATCACGCTAAGATCCACAGGAGCGGAGCACCAATGTTATGTGTGTTGTGAATGTTTCAAAATCGGGTATTTTTTTAACTTAACTACTAGTATATTATATATGCCAATTATAGACGGTTCTGAATAGATAATAAAACTACGTTTTAACGGTTTAAAGCGCGATAATTTATTTGATTTTTATTATTCCGACGTTTCGGCTACTTTTCAGTAGCCGTGATCACGAAAAACAAAGATTCAAGTGTCAATGAGTATTGTTAAAGTTTTATTTAGCCTACCGCCAACTTGTTCATTTTAATTTTGTTTATGGTTATTATTTACTCTATGGGAGCCTAATCTAATTTACCACCGCTTCGCAACATGTTGTGGCCTGAAGAGAAGAAGCGACGCACGAAACTCTTCAGGAAACAAGCCTGGCTCTAATAATTTTATACATACATACATACATACATAACTTCACGCCAGTTCCCTTGCGGGGTAGGCACGATCAACAAACCGCCATTCAGGCTTATTCTTACACACCTCAGTTGCTTCTTTGACATTCATAACTCTTGTCATGCACGCTCGTCTGTTTTTAAGGCTCCTGACATCACCCTCCGCTAGTACACGATCAATTTGATCATGGAAGGTGTGTCGTGGCCTTCCGCGACTTCTGCATCCATCCACTTTTGCATTGTATATCTGTTTAGTCATTCTTTCATCATGCATTCTTTCCACATGCCCGAACCACAATAGAATTTTTTTATATACTTGTTATGGTACAAAAAATTGACAGTGCTTGAAATTATACGTTTTTAACCGACTAGAAAAACTACTAGAAAAACTACTAGACTACTAATAAGTATAAATTCATACTAAGTATCAATTCATTAAGGAGATATTAATAATAGATCGACAATAATCGTAATAATAATAATGAAATTTCCCATAAGTTACAAAGAAATCTACAGTCTTCCCTCTACAATTAAGCCGGGATCACTTACAATTTTGGGCGATTGTTATTTTTCCCGGCCTCTCAAGCGGCCCCTAAAGTAGGCTCGTTAATTAGAAGTATTTTATTAAGGCCAATTTGTTAGGAATACCTGGCTGATTGCCCTTAAGAAGATTTCCTTTTTTTGCGCTTGCACGGGCTGTGGTAATTTTTCTTTGGTTTTGTTATTGCTTGTATCTTTTGTGCCTTATACGCGGATAATAATATATTAGGGTTCCGTAGCAATGTTGACAAAAATGTTATTCCTATGAATTATCATGTCCGGCAGCTCGTCTGTCCGTATTATGGCGTTGCCATCTATTTATTTAAATGCCTCTAGGGACTCCAAATGCTTACGGTTTATTGTCTCAATCCTTTAATTCAATTTCTCTTGTTAACTCTGAATTCTGTGATTCGGAGAAGGTAACACGTACTTGAATTTTCTAATCAATTTCAACTCAACTTTTCTAATCAATTAAAAATTACTAAATTAATGTCACACACAGTAACAAAAATAAACAATAAGCGTGTATGGAGTCTAAAATTTTTCATAGAAATTAAGTAGGAAAAAAGGGTACGGAACTCGAGTCCGTAGAGATGTTAATAATAATAATAATAATCCCGCAGGGGGGCTTTGTGGCGAAGCCTTAGGTGAGTAGCGACACCTCGTACCTGACTCCGGGGGCCAAGGCAAGGCCCCCGCCTCCGTGCTTGCCTTAACCAGCCGGCACGGAGTGGAGATCGCTAGAGCTAAGACTCAAGCTCCAGGGGTGGAAGTGATAAATGGCCTAACGTCGGAAGTAGCTTCGGTGAACCTGCAGCCCACCTCTCTACACCCCTTAGCCGCTCACACCCATGTTGCCCCTGTCTTTATGGCATTTTTCGGGGCCCATGCAGGGAGTGGCGAGTCACCGTCTGCCCGTTTTTCCATGTTCCCCGAACATTGCGACGGGCAGACGCCATAGTCCCCATATTCCCAGACCCCTAGTACCATTAGCAGTTCACCACAATAGCCCGGTACTTTTTGTCCTCATTTCCCACAATAGTCCTACACTGGCCGGGGCTTGTCCTTGGGTGCATTAATATATGGTGTGGACAGGGATAATCGCCGGTCAGTGTCACGCCACATTTAAATTTTTTTGTTTTGTCAAGGGGCCTCTACGTGTTGGCCTTCCCATGGCCCCACGCAAGCCCCCCAAAAGTCCGGGCCATTTTCATGTCCCGTGGTCTTGAAAGACATACAGTATAATAATAATGGCCTTGATCGCCACCTTGAAAGGCTCTCGCTTGGTATCTTGCTGAAGGGTCGGATGCAGAAGGCAGCTCTGTTGGACACGGCCCGTATTGTGAGGAGATTTCTGTGTCTGGAGCCTTAACCACCGGTAGCCTGGACCCTAGGCCCCACTGCCGGCGAAGATCAGTTTTTATATTTTTTTTATAAATAAATTTGTATTTTTTATAAGAAAAATGTAAAAAATTTGGAAGTAAAATATATATGTAAATAATAATAAAAAAAAACAATTTCAAGTTAATATTTCCTTAATTTATTGATATTTATTTTGCTGAAATTACGAATTTTATAATAACTTAATTATTTGAAATTGTCATTCAAAAGTCTGGGTTGGCAGCCCAGCCATCATTGCACTCCTCTACGCAGAGCATGTAGGACTCCGGACACTTTAAGATAAGTCATCTCCACGTTTAAGATTGCGATAGGTTTTGTCTGATATATTTATAAAGCACCCAAATCATTGTATTAGTGAGACTAAGCTGTCTGATTTTACCGCAGTATTGGGATATATATATATATCTTTATATATATAATTCTTCTGTATTTGTGTTGACAGTCAACTCCTCCTAAACGGCTGGACCGATCTGAATGAATTTTTTTGTGTGTTCAAGTCGATTCGAGGATGGTTTAGATTAACAATTGGACCCGGTAGGTGGCGCTGCAATCGGGTATATATATATATATATATATATATATATATATATATATATATATATGATTTTTCTCGGAAAGAACTTGGCTACATAGATGAAATTTGACAGGTAGGTAAGAACCAGGTAGAAAGAATGACTAAACAGATATACAATGCAAAAGTGGATGGATGCAGAAGTCGTGGAAGGCCACGACACACCTTCCATGATCAAATTGATCGTGTACTAGCAGAAGGTGATGCCAGGAGCCTTAAACAGACGAGCGTGCATGACAAGAGTTATGAACGTCAAAGAAGCAAGTGAGGTGTGTAAGAATAAGCCTGAATGGCGCTCTGTTGGTCGTGCCTACCCTGCAAGGGAACTGGCGTGAAGTTACGTATGTATGTAAAAATTACATTGCATCCAGGCTCCCTTAAGAGAACAGCAGCGCGGGTAGCACCTTTGGTGTTGCTAATGTCCATAGGCGATGGTAACCGCTTTCCATCACTTGCGCCGCCTGCTTGTCTGTTGAACTCATGCAATAAAAGTAAAATAAAATTAATACAATTGTAATCAGCTCTGTTATAAAAAATACAAATTTACAAAACATGTAAATCGGTTTATTGCAATGAGCACAAAATGGAGAAATAAGGTTAAGGTTACAAGTACATACATACATACATGACTTCACGCCAGTTCCCTTGCGGGGTAGGCACGAACAACAGAGCGCCATTCAGGCTTATTCTTACACACCTCAGTTGCTTCTTTGACATTCATAACTCTTGTCATGCACGCTCGTCTGTTCTTAAGGCTCCTGACATCACCTTCTGCTAGGTTACATGTGTTAGTATACAATATCGTATTAATAACAATTATTACTTTAAAACATCGTCAGGACTCACTAATATAACGACTATTATAGTAATTGATTGCTAATTATAGACGCTAAAAATATAATTTAACAAACTTAATTTTAGTATTAGGAGTTTTTGAAATATGTGTAGGAGGATAATAACCGTAAACCAGCAGTCCTGCGCCATAAAATCCAATGCATCTTTAATGTGTGTCTTACCAAGGTCTAGCCAGTTATGATTAGGCCATCTGCTATTGAGTTTATGTTGTTTAGTGCAATTATAAATAGTGCTTTAAGTGCTATGACTAGGTGATTCAGCGGGTAGCCGATTCCCACGTTTGCGCGTGGCCAATTGGGGGAATTGAATGGCATGCCGACCCGGCAACCGCTTAATTGTACATCACCTAAATCATACCAAGGAGTCTCCTTAGATGAATATTTCTTAAGTAAATAGCGCAGTTTGTTCGAATGGAGCGTTAGGTAAACTTCTAGGCGCTAAGAACCTCAGCCAGAAGGCCCAGCTCACCGTACACAACGCGGTGCTGGTACCTACGCTCACGTTTGGAAGAGAGAGCATGAAAGTACAGTAAACGCGGTCGAGATGCGAGTACTGCGCAAAATCTGCGGAGTGACGCTCGCGGACCGCGTTCCTAATACCGAAGTAAGAAAGAGAGTTGCTCTGAAAGGGAGTGTCGGGGTGAAGGTAAGGAAAGCAATGCTCCGGTGGTTCGGGCATGTGGAAATAATGACTAAACAGATATACAATGCAAAAGTGGATGGATGCAGAAGTCGTGGAAGGCCACGAGACACCTTCCATGATCTAATTGATCGTATACTAGCAGAAAGTGATGTCAGGAGCCTTAAGAACAGACGAGCGTGCATGACAAGAGCTATGAATGTCAAAGAAGCAAGTGAGGTGTGTAAGAATAAGCCTGAATGGCGCTCTGTTGTTCGTGCCTACCCCGCAAGAGAACTGGCGTGAAGTTATGTCACACACGCGTGAAGTTATGTCACACACGCGTGAAGTTATGTCACACACGCGTGAAGTTATGTCACACACGCGTGAAGTTATGTCACACGCTTCTTTGACATTAATAGCTCTTGTCATGCACGCTCGTCTGTTCTTAAGGCTCCTGACATCACCTTCTGCTAGTAAACGATCAATTTGATCATGGAAGGTGTGTCGTGGTCTTCCACGACTTCTGCATCCATTCAATTTTGCATTGTATATCTGTCAAGTGTAAAGTTGATGATTGAAATTGTGTTTAGAGGTTGCAAGTGAAATAAAACGTTGAATCGTGCAATATATTTTTCTGAAGTTCAGCATCCCAGACTTGTCAATCATTTGTCGATGCGTTACTACGTAAAATAATATCAAACTCATCAGTAGTTTATAGAAATGTAATGATATCGTTTCCATGGTATCAATATTCTTAAGTGATGAAGCAGCGTGCTGCGTGCCAGATATCATCCCATGCACATCTTGTACTCTTGTACACACATTGACAACCTCGCGTGTGACTCACACCGGTTAACCCTTCCTATACCACAGATGAATTTATACCCTAACTTAATTGACGGTAATCTAGGCTCAGTATTCTACTTATAGTCTTGAGGGACTATGAGTAGAATACAATACAAATAAGTTTTCTTGCATTGTATTCGATTATATGTAATTTAATATAGCTTTATAAACTAATTAAACATCAAATGTATATTTAACTACTTAATTGTAGTATATGAAATGTTTTTAACAGGTTATTAATGAGGATCATATAAATATATATCGGACAGGAGGGGGGGGACACAATATATTCTCCACGCTAGTCCAAGTCAGTTTGGCAGGTTTTTCACATCGGTTATCTGGATGTGCAGGTTGCATCACGATGTTTTCCTTCACCGTTATTAGCACGTGGTAATTGTAACAATATGCACATTAGGTTAGAAAACAGTCCAAGTGGTGCATGTGTTCCAGCGGGGATCGAACCCGTGCATTTGAGATTGAGACGCGTGCGCTAGCCATTATTTGATTTGATTTGTCCTCCACAACTCAGATAATATAGTTCAATAAAAAATAAAAAGTTTTTGAAGTCGATTTTTTAAACTAAGTTCTTTTATTTTATTTTTTACTTGTTAGTGTCTAGCTATGTATGGGTAGACCTACGAAAGGTGCCGCGCTCCTTAAAAAATATAGGTCCCAAGAAACGGGAACAAAAAAATGTTAGTAAAATGAAAACTACGGGCCAAACTATGTTAAATTTTTAGGGGACGAAATGGCAACTATTCCGCGTCGAAAAAAAGACTCACGTAAATCGGATCTTAAATCTCAGCGTAATTGGTGAACATATGGAACGGAATGGAAATTTTTTCATAAAAAATGTTCATAAAATAAAAAGTACTGGGCCAAACTATGTCAAATTTTTAGGAAACCAAATGGCAGCTATTTCGCGTCGAACAAGAAAAGAATCACGTAAATCGGATCATAACTCTCATAGTAATCGGTGTACATATGGAACGGAATGGAAATTTTTCCATAAAAAATGTTCATAAAATGAAAACTACTGAGCCAAACTATGTCAAATTTTTAGGGAACCAAATGGCAGCTATTCCGCATCGAACAAAAAAAGAATCACGTAAATCGGATCATAAATCTCGGAGTAATCGGTGAACATACATAAAAAAACACAAACAAACAAAAAAAAGATCCCGATCTCCTCCTTTTTTTGAAGTCGTTTAAAAAAATCTGCTAATTTGCAAACCTGTGATAACAATAAAGAACAACGCAAACTCAATTATACATTCATGTGTAAATAACCTGCTATTTGTATCGGTACTTATTGACCCAAGTAATTACAATATTGTGATGATATTCAACCCCACTGCATCATCGTGTTAAACATGACGAGGTCCGCACGACCGCTTCGCCCACCGACTAATTGCTCGGCATTTCGTTCAACGCTACGTGGCCATTTGTTTTTATTGTTTGAACATTGAGACAATATTTCGTTTGGGACCAGTTATGACATGTACATATGCCCGGATTAAATACGTCCGTGTAACGAGCCAAAATTGAGGTTCATTGCTTTGAATTCAGTTATAATTTGTAATGGCTACTCGGAATTACTTTTTAGCTACTAGGCTTTGGGAACGAGCATTTATTTATTTGTTTTATATATATATATATATATATATATATATATTTTATTGCAGGAGATCAGCAGACAGGCAGACGGCCCACTTGATGGAAAGCGGTTACCATCGCCTATGGACATATGCAACACCAAAGTCGCTACAAATGCGCTGCTGCTCTCTTTAGGGAGACTGGAACCTGGTCACTAATGCCGGAAATTAATTTTAATATTATTATTCCTTTAAATTTTATACATATAACTTATAATTTATTTAAAAATAAGATGAATGTCAATCAACAAAATCTTAACAATGTCAAATGCGTATAAATTGTAAATTAAATTAATACAATTAAATGAAAATCAATTATGTCACATTTATGCTCAGGTACTTGGTATTTTGTTAACAAATCTAGGTTACAATGAGCTTTTGGAAAAGATGTCAGTCGACGCACCTTACCTCAAAACCTAGTAAATGAAATTGTTTTTTTATATCGTCTCGCTATGCATTGGCTGATGTACTATGATTAACAAAACATGTTAAGACTGTATTCAGATGTGGTATCACTTCCAATAAGTAAGCTCCAGATATGGTTTTGAAATAGCATCGTTGAAGTTCATGTCATATTTGTGATCGTGATGTAACATTTTGACATTAATATTGCACACCTGACCTAATAGCGAGTAGTTTAGTCTTACCTATTTAATTTTTTTTTATGGCAGGAGATCAGCAGACAGGCAGACGGCCCACTTGATGGAAAGCGGTTACCATCGCCTATGGACATATGCAACACCAAAGTCGCTACAAATGCGCTGCTGCTCTCTTAAGGGAGACTGGAACCTGGTCACTAATGCCGGAACACAACTCAAGGTTGTTATGGCGACATATTTTAGACCAGGGGTAGTAGCCATCCACCTGGCTGTGGGTTGTTAAGTCGCCTCTTACGACAGGCCGCCCGGCCGCAGGAAATTGTGTTCTTTGTCCGTTCCTGTGTATTAAACTCGAGCAATAAAGAAGTTATCACTTCAATAAGGACCGATGTAACACGCAAATAGCAATACCATCAGCCATGCTTGTTGGATATGCAAGGTGCGCCCGCGCCGGTCGTTGACACCGCGATATCGTCTTCAATTAACTCGAGTGGATGAACGCGGTTTAAAGTGGTTGTCATGCATCTATTAGCTGGACATTAATAACGCCATGTAATTTAACAGTTGGCGTTATTAAACAAGTACTTTAAGAGGTCTAAAGTGGGTGCGGTCTTTATATTGTTACGAGCTGCACAGGACTCGAATTTAAATGCCGTTGGAATTACTATAGAATTTATTAGAACAAACACGTATAACATAGGTACAAATATAACTAGACACTACTAATACTAACTGCACGATTCAATAACACGCACAAAGTCCGTCACTATATAGCTTGGCAATGTACACGTCTTGCTTGTATTGTCCGCACAACTGGCAAGCAAGGATTAGTTCGACACTAATGACGGCCATAAAAGAGTTCAAGAACAATAGCATTTTTTCTGAATTACAAATTCTAAACACAAAGTAAACAAACGAATTCCTAAAAGAAGGCAATAAACTGCGTTTTACGACAAGCAGGTGTGCGGATTTCTTGGTCGGTATGTAACAATATTTTTTGAGTCTATCTTTTATGAATATTTACTAGCTTTATTTCTAAACCGTGTTCTATTTCGTAACATTTTCTTAATTGATATTAGGTATACAATTAAATCTGGTTGCGCCGAGGAATACCCCCTTGTAAATTCTCCATCCCTAACCTAGCCGTCAAGAAAAGAATAAACTTTTAAATGAAGAATGCGTTATAAACAAGAAACTCTCACATCACTACAAGTGTCAGTGTCAAACTACAAATAATTCATAGTTACATATAATTAAATAACTTTATTCAACTTATTCATATTCCAGTGGTGTGTGAATAGCCCCCGAAAGACAAGTCAAGTCTGGCTGTGGAATAGCGGCGAGGTAAGTTTTCCCTTGTTTCTTCTTCCACGTCCTTTTGTCTTCTCTCGGCCATCGCATCGCGCCCGCAAAATCTTTTGGTAAATGAATGAATGAAAACTCTTCATTGTTCACCATAAACTTAAATCTAGACAATTGATATAAATATATTTGCATTAAAACAATGGGCGGTATTATCGGTTATAGCGATCTCTTCCAGGCAACCCCCTAAACTAAGGACCATTGGTATCATCAAGTAACCTTCTTTCGGCCTATATAAACTTCTCTTTAATTAATTTAAATTCTTCTTTTAAATTTGACGGTGTCTTCCCTTTTTCGTACGCACGTCAATAAGTCAAGTCATTCATCTCATGTCATCATAATAAACTAAATTTAACCGCCCCACACATGAAAAATATGTTATATTCAAATTCAAATTCAAAAGTTTTTATTCGAAATAAGTTCCACTGGAGAACACTTTTTGAAGGTCATACATGTAAGTTAAAATTTAATTTTTACTTCCTATTCTATGTACACCGCTTCGCAACGTGTTGATGCTATAAAGGAGAAGAAGCGGCAAGAAACTCCCCAGCAACACGTCTAGCTAAATATTGTTTTTACTTATATTTCATATTCTATTTATATCTCAAATTCTTTTTTTATATAAGTATTGTACAGAAGTATGTTACAGAATCACTTTTTGAAGAATTAATGGAGTTGTAGCAAACAATGCATACTCAATAAGACCAAGACAATAAAAGGAAAGAAAAATAATGTTATAGTTATAATAATGACATGACGTGCTAAAATGTTATGCTGCAATATGTCTCCACAAATTCCTTACAAGCATGGCAAGACTAGCTGACCCGGCAACACCTCACTTGCTTCTTTGACATTCATTCAAGAATATGTAATAAATAAATAATAATATACTTTATATACTATACAAAAATAAGATATATCATACTATATATAGAATCATCAGCATGTTTTAGACCTGCGAAGACCAAACTTATTTAGTAACCATCAGTTTAAAAGACAATATGGATTTAGCTTGTCTGATGTTGACTGGCACTGAGTTCCATAGGCGGAAAGCCTGTACTGTGAAAGAATTATCAACGAAGGAAGAAGTGTGTACAGGAGTCATTAAGGAGAGATTATTACTAGAGCGCTAACAACGGGAATGAGAAAGAAGAAGTCATCTTCTTTATCTATTTTTATTTTTTATTGCAGGAGTTCAGCAGACAGGCAGACGGCCCACTTAATGCAAAACGGTTACTATCGCCTATGGACATTTGCAACGCCAAAGTTGCTACAAATGCGCTGCTGCTCTCTTAAGGGAGACTGGAACCTGGTCACTAATGCCGGAACACAACTCAAGGTTGTTATGGCGACATACTTTAGAATTTTAGACAGTCGGGCAAATGCCCTACCACCTGGTTGTGGGTTGTTTTGTCGCCTCTTACGACCACCCGCTTGGCCGCAGGAAATTGTATTCTTTCTCCGTTCTTGCACGGATAAATTCCGATGATGCAACATTCGAATATTACTATGTATATATACGTACTCTTGTAACACAGTACGATCATGCTCAACAAACACTAGACAAAGTGTGTTATAAATCAAAAACACAAACTACAGTAACCGCGGAAGGTGATGCAAGCGAGCCTGTTTTAATTTTTTCGCATGACATCACCTCTGGACACATAGCAGCTGTTGTTTGGGATGTCGGCGCCTGGTGATCTGGCCACTGGCGCCTGCCTAATCACGATGGCACGGTGGCTACAATGTTAGCATATTTTCCTGGTGTTATCGGTGCTTAATGTTGTCAAGATTCGCCGTTCGCCCACACCTTCACCGCAAAGGTCATTGTAGCTCAGTATTTATTGAAAATGCTCGGTTATGTATGACGAGCTCTACGCCAATGTTTATTTCTGTTTAGTGATCTAAATATTGGTCTGCCTAGTTCGCTGAAGTGTAGGGGATATCCTCTTCGATTCCTCGCAGGATAAATTTCAAGAAAATTCAAATATTACTCAGTTTGTTTCTAATCAATTTAAATTTGATAAAAATGTAAAGTATATAAACATTTATACATATTTGTAGATATGTATTTGTATGTTATATATATTAAGTATACATCTATCTTAATATATATAAATTACGTGTCACGTTGTTTGTCCGCGATGGACTCCTAAACTACTTGACCGATTTTAATCAAACTTGCACACCGTGTGCAGTTTGATCCGACTTGAAAGATAGGATAGCTTGCATTTGGATCCGGTAAGTGGCACTGGAATCGGGTTCTGCATTTTATTTCTTCAGGGCAGAACAACGTCTGCAGGGACAGCTAGTTTAATATATAAAACGTCTGTCTGTCATCATCCAATTTTATAATATATTTTTGAAGTGAAACTTCTATATAGACGGGGGTCTTAGGATTTTTCTGTCACGAAAAAGCGTTACGGCCGCATGGAGAGAGGCATAAATTTAGACTAGACGTGGTGAGAGGGGCCATAATTTAAGAGTAGACTATGGATGCGTTTTTTGGTTCCGGATCGAATTCAGTTTTTTTGTTTGATAAAATAAAATAATTTTAATTAAAAAATGCATTCGTTAAAATGTACCGAACCTAACCAAATCATAATTTGCAGTAAACCTGAGAAAAATCGAAATATGTGCTGGGACACATAGCAGAAGTGAAACTTCAACGGACAAGTGGCAAAACGAATCGCAACAAAATTTTAACTTGAAGTTTTACGGGCAGGATTTCAAATTGGACAAGTATATTAACAATCTGCCCGTAAAAGTTCATGCAAATTTTTTATTGCGATTCGGTTTTTCACTTGTCCGTTGAAGTTTCACTTCTACTCTGTGTCCCAGCACACAATTGGTTTTTTTTTTTTTTTGGTTCTATGCACTATATACATTATGTCAAAACGACAAACCATTTACGACTCAAACAACACTGGGCAAGTTGACTAGTGATATTAATTGATGAGACTCGAATCAACATGCTATATTACGGGATTAATCCATTGCGTGCATACGCCGGCCACATGATTCGGTTGCGCAAGCGCCGTCCTGCTCCCCACCTACGAGAATTAAAAGGTAATTAAAAAGTCAGCTCCGTCGCCGCCAATAAGAGAACGAGTGTGGACTCAACATATGCGAGATGTTCTCACGGCGGTCTCACTGCCACAGAGTAGACATGCAACTGATGATCAGAAGGGACACTCGATAATACAACACGCACGTAAGCACGTTGTATGATGTAACATGATGTAACATAACGTTCATACTTGTATGCTTCTATAGCACAAGTTTATTATACAAATATTTTGTTTTATGTTTTGCAGGTACAAATAATAATACATACATACATACATAACTTCACGCCAGTTCCCTTGCGGGGTAGGCACGAACAACAGAGCGCCATTTAGGCTTATTCTTACACACCTCACTTGCTTCTTTGACATTCATAACTTTTGTCTTGCACGCTCGTCTGTTCTTGAGGCTCCTGACAAATAATAACAAACATAAACAAAAGTTATTACAATGATAAGTTAATATCCTTATACATTCTGCCATTTTCAAGGTGTGCAAAAAATAATAATTAGTTATTTGTATATTTTATTGATATCTATATTTTTACAATCGCTTAACCGAATTATTTATTAATTTTTTTATGGCAGGAGCTCAGCAGACAGGCAGACGGCCCACTTGATGGAAAGCGGTTACCATCGCCTATGGACATTTGCAACACCAAAGGTGCTACAAATGCGCTGCTGCTCTCTTAAGAATCACTGGAACCTGGTCACTAATGCCGAAACACAACACAAGGTTGTTATGGCGGCATACTTTGGACCAGGGGTGGTCGCCATCCAGTCGAGCAAATGCCCTACCACCTGGCTGTGGGTTGTTTTGTCGCCTCTTACGACAGGCCGCCGAATTTGTATTCTTTCTCCGTTCCTGCACGGATGAAATTAAATTATTTTTTTCATATTAAATTATTTTTAATATTATTATCCCTTTAGATTTTATACATATAACTTATAATTTATTTAAAAATAATATGAATGTCAATCAACAAAATCTATATGATATGTCAAATGCGTATAAATTGTAAATTAAATTAATACAATCAAATGAAAATCAATTATGTCACATTTATGCTCAGCTACTTGGTATTTTGTTAACAAATCTAGGTTACAATGAGCTTTTGGAAAATATGTCAATCGACGCACCTTACCTCAAAACCAATGACATTGTTTTTCAAATGAACGTTTGTGCATATATCGTCTCGCTGAAGTATTATAATTAACAAAACATGTTAAGACTGTATCCAGATATGGTATTACTTCCAATAAATAAGCTCCCTATATGGTTTTGACATGGCAATGTTCAAGTGGGTAGATGGCGTTGCAATCGGGTTCTAGGATTTAGGTGAAATTATTTTTGTGTATGTTCAAGTGGATCCCGAGATGGTTTAGATTCAGGATTGGACCCGGTAGGTGGCGCCGCCGAACAAATCTTTAATCAAACTGGGGATCGATTTTGATGCCATTTATTGTGTTTTCTCAAGTAGATTCGAGAATGGTTTGGATTAACAATTGGTCCCGGTTGGTGGCGCTGCAATCGATTTCGAGATTTTTATTTTTTAAGGGCAAGACAACGTCTGCCGGGTACAGCTAGTAAAAAATAAACGATTCTAATGAATTAGTAACCCGTCTGACTTCGAACTTACGCATGCGGTATCGTAAGGTTTGTCCTCTCTATCTAAGAATATTAAACTTAATCTATGTAAATAATGTGTCGGTCCGGTGTATCGAGGTCGCATATGCGTTGTGCGCCTGTGAATCACATCACACGGCGTTCATTAGCCCAACAAATACATTTACACATGATTTATACATAAGGTGATGAAACATATGTACACTTCGCTTTGTGTTTAATACTTTAGGTATCAGACGTATCTCCTACATTTTGTTGGTGAATTTTGGAGGCCAATTATTGTCTTTGTCTTTTTTGGTGGCTTTCATTCCTATGAACGTAGACATCCTGTTAGGTATCACTATACTATTTACTAAATTAATCAGGAACCTAGGAGATCAATCTTGAAATTTTATTTTTATTTTTTTATTGCAGAAATTTAGCAGACAGTCAGACGGACCAACCATTTGATGGAAAGCGGTTACCATCGCCTATGGACATTAGCAACACGAAAGGTGCTATAAATCCGCTGCTGCTTTCTTAAGGGAGATTGGAATCTGGTCACTAATGCCGGAACACAACTCAAGGTTGTTATGGCGACATACTTTAGATCAGGGGTGGTAGCCATCCAGTCGGGCAAATGCCCTACCACAGGGATAATCGCCGGTCAGTGTCACGCCACATTTACATTAAATTCGTCAAGGGGCCTCTACGTGTTGGCCTTTCCATGGCCCCACGCAAGCCCTCCAAATGTCCGGGCCATTTTTAGGGCCCGTGGTCTTCCAAGACATACATTATAATTAAGAATAAAAAAATAAATATTTCAGTAATAATTATAATAATTATATATATATATATATATATATATATATATATATATATATATATATATATATATATATATATATATATATTACGTGTCACGTTGTTTCTTCGCAATGGACTCCTAAACTACTTGACCGATTTTAATCAAATTTGCACATCGTGGTGGCGCGGGTTTTAAATTGTATTTCTTCGGGGCAGAACAACGTCTGCCGAGACATCTAGTATATATATACATACATACATAACTTCGCGCCAGTTCCCTTGCGGGGTAGGCACGAACAACAGAGTGCCATTTTGGCTTATTCTTACACACCTCACTTGCCTCTTTGACATTCATAACTCTTGTCATGCAAGCTCGTCGCTCGCTAGTATATATATATATATATATATATATATATATATATATATATATATATATATATATATATATATATATCCTATTTCAATTTTACAAACACGTAAAGTCTCACAGACGGGTTGGTATGGTTGTGCAACGAAATGTTAGGAAGATAAAATATTTCTAGAAAGATTCCGATTTAATAGTATTATTAGGTACATAGAATAATAATATAATGTAATATTTACATTAAAACACTCGCGGGACTTTTTTCTAATTGCAATTTTTATTGGGGACTTTTTGAACGAGCTTACTAATCGTGGGATGGCGTCATCTATTCCTTAACGGAATAAACAGTCCCCGTCCACTCGTAAGTACGAGGCACCTCGGCCATAAGCATCTGCTGTGACCACTCGTCCATCACTAATGCCAACTATTCACCGGGATTAATTAAATTTAAGCAACAACCCGCACTACCCTTACTTTACTTATTCTCGGATTTCGCAGACGAAAGACAAAAGAGTGCGATTTTTAATCGCAATGAATTTAAAATTCAAAAGTTTTTATTCAAAGTGGGTTCCACTGGAGAACACTTTATAAAGGTCATACATGTAAGTTAAAATTTAAATCTACTTCCTATTCTATGTACAAAGGAGAAGAAGCGGCAAGTTACTCCCCAGTAACACGTCTAGCTAAAAAAGATTTTTTCATCATAATTATTTATATATTATCTCAGGATCTGTTATTTTTATTTTTTTATTGCAGGAGTTCCGCAGACAGGCAGACGGCCCACTTGATGGAATGCGGTTACCATCGCCTATGGACATTTGCAACACCAAAGGTGCTACAAATGCGCTGCTGCTCGCTTAAAGGAGACCGGAACCTGGTCACTAATGCCGGAATACAAATCAAGGTTGTTATGGCGACATACTTTAGACCAAGGGTGGTAACCCTCCAGTCGGGCAAATATCCTACCACTTGGCTAGGGGTTCTTTTGTCGCCTCTTACGACAGGCCACCCGGCCGCAGGAAATTGTATTCTTTCTCCGGTCCTGCACGGATAAACAATTTTGATTAAATACATATAGAAGTTGTATTGCAATTACCTTCAAATAATGAATGGAATTGTAACAAACAAAAAATATTATTACCGTCGCAATAATGACATACTAAGAATACTGCGACAAATCTCCATAGATTCCTCGTATGTTATGCAAAATACAAACGTAATACAGAATATAGCATAAAAGGCTGGAGCGAGCAGCTATGTAAATGCAGTTTTGTCATTTAAATATTCTTCAAAAGTGTAGAATTTAGCTTTAAATTTACTGAAGGACAGTAAGATGGTAACAGATTTAACTCTTCATTCGGAATCTTATTGAAGAAGCGTATACCAGCCCCCAAATCAACCATATGCGATTTTGTGCAATTTTTCTACCATAATAATTAATGTCAAAGACTTCTATATTCACAGATTTCGCCAATACTTTTAATTTGATTTGAACAATAAACAAAGGAGTGTATATGCGTGTGTGTGTCAAATACATGGTAGGGTGTGTAATGGTTTTTTGATTGATTATGCATAATGAAAAAAAAAATATTACCATTCGTCGCTTCTTCTCTATATAATCTACAAGTATGTGAAATTTCATACTACTCCGTCCGCGCAATTTTCGTAAAAAGGGATACAAAGTTTTTGCTTCACGTATTAATATATAGATTTTTAAACAGTTAAAATTATTATGATATTTAAGACTGGTTTAATGGTATTTTAGTGGCCGCTCTTTTATATGAAAATAATTTTATTATTTAAATATACCTGTACGCGCCATTCATTCCATTCGTTCGTTCCTTCCCATTCCATACCCAAAATCTGCCCCTTCTACCCTCTACCCCGCACCATTTTTTTCAAAAGAACGAGACGTTGCAAATCCGCTCGCTACGCAAACTAAAAGTTTCTACTCAAAAATATTTAAAAATAAAATCTCAAAATCAATCCATCCGCGCCGCGACGTGTATAAAACTTATATATATTAAACTTAGAAGATGTGAGAGTGTTTCTACTGGTGCCTGCTCATAGCTATCGAAGGACACGACAAATTTGTGCAAGGTGCGTACCCTTTTACCTCACAATACCTATCATCTATCCAATTGCAAATTGATCTACTTGAGTTTGCGACTAAGTCGTCGGTGTGCGCAGGGACAAAATCGCAAGCCAAGAAGGCCTGACCGCAGGCCAAGTTAAATAGTAACGCTAACTAAACCTGAGTGCAACTCCGACGGGGAATTACTTGTTAGTTTCACCAACGGATTAGTTGAGCATCATCGGTCGATAATTCTCATACGTTCAAGAACAGGTTACGAGCATCTCTTTTATGGCTAGTTTCTTTATATTATTATTATCATTTTATTGCAAGCGATCAGCAGACAGGCAGACGGCCCACCTGATGGAAAGCGGTTACCATAGCCTATAGACATTTGCAACACCAAAGTTGCTACAAATGCGCTGCTGCTCTCTTAAGGGAAACTGGAACCTGGTCACTAATGCCGGAACACAACTCAAAGTTGTTATGGCGACATACTTTAGACCAGGGGTGGTAGCCATCCAGTCGGGCAAATGCCCTAACACCTGGCTGTGGGTTGTTAAGTCGCCTCTTACGACAGGCCGCCCGGCCGCAGGAAACTGTATTCTTTCTCCGTTCCTGCACGTATAAGATAAGATTAATTTGATCTGAATTATTATTGTTACAATTTGGGCCACCTGCATACCTGTAGACAAAGCACATTTATTACCTTCCGGCGTTTGAGCTAATAACATTGAAACTATTTATGAGTGTCTTCTTTTGTTTACAGTAAAACAGTCCATTGTGTATTATAATCTTTCATGGCAGTCATTAGACAGGTGTGTCGAACTGATTCTAAGAAATCCGATCTACGCGGGCAGGAAGCCATATTGTATCGGTGCAGTATAAAGCAATGGCCCAATGGAGAGATCGGCAGTCAAGCGATAACCACTAGCGAGACAAGACTTGTGTACATTCAATAATCTATATACTGACGGACTTTGCGCGTGTTATTGAATCGCGTATTACGTTTGGACTGATTGTGTTCAGTTATATTTGTACCTGTGTTATACGTGTTTGTATAGTTCTCATAAATTCTATAGTAATTCCAACGGCATTTTAATTCGAGTCCTGTAACTCGTAACATTATGAACTATAAATACATAACATTTTATCCGTGCAGGAACGGAGAAAGAATACAATTTCCTCTGGCCCGGCGGCTTGTCGTAAGAGGCGAAAAAACAACACACAGCCAGGTGGTAGAGTATTTTTGGCTACCATCCCTGGTCTAGAGTATGCCGCCATAACAACCTTGAGTTGTGTTACGGCATTAGTGGCCAGATTCCAGTCTCCCTTAAGCGAGCAGCAGCGCATTTGTAGCACCTTTGGTGTTGCAAATGTTCATAGGCGATGGTAACCGCTTTCCATCAAGTGTGCCGTCTGCCTGTCTGCTGAACTCATGTAATAAAAAAAACAAAGTAGTAGTAATCAACACAGCAAGTCAAGTTACGCTTGTGTTATAAGTATTGTGCAACGGACCACTCTGGGGTTATTTCCAGACACCAGATTTCATTCGTTCGTCGTCAGCCATTTGCAGTCCACTGCTGGACGTAGGCTTCCCCAAGACGGCGCCACTCATCCCTGTCCTCCGATTTCCTCATGCAGTGCCTACCGGCGACCTTGCATAGGTCGTCGGGGTATCCACTCCAGGACTCGTTTGCTCCATCGGCCATCGGTCCTGCGGCAGACCTGACCGGCCCACTGCCGCTTCAACTTGCTAATTTTGCGAGCTATGTCGGTTATTTTTTTATTTTTTTATTGCAGGAGCTCAGCAGACAGGCAGATGGCTCACTTGATGAAAAGCGGTTACCATCGCCTATGGACATTTGCAACACACCAAAGGTGCTACGAATGCGCTGCTGCTCTCTTAAGAGAGACTGGAACCTGGTCACTAATGCCGGAACACAACTCAAAGTTGTTATGGCGGCATACTATAGACCAGGGGTGGTAGCCATCCAGTCGGGCAAATGCCCTACCACCTGGCTGTGGGTTGTTTAGTCGCCTCTTACGACAGGCCGCCCGGCCGCAAGAAATTGTATTCTTTCTCCGTTCTTGCACGGATAAGTTACGTTAGTAAAGTTACCTTGGTTCTCTTACGGATATCCTCATTTCTAATTTTATCCATAGGAGAAACTCCCAACATAGCTCGCTCCGTAGCTCGTTGTGCGACACCACAGTAATTACTGGAAGAAATTTAACATGCCAGGAATCGTACCTGAAACCTCGGCAAAGACAGCTCTATCAAAACCACAGGTTTTAGTTAACAAAAATTCTTACTAGAATTCGCCTGCGACTTCGTCCACGTTGGACAGGCAATGTAGATTAAAGTTGTTGAGCAATATTCAATATCAAAATAATAAGCTAATTTTTATATGCCCCCTAACATAATGAAACCGCTCCCTAGAAAAATCCCACGGGATGTCAGAGACATAAAGTATCAAAAATTTAATGATAGAGAATTTACTTTTTTTTTATTTTATTGCAGGAGATCAGCAGACAGGCAGACGGCCCACTTGATGGAAAGCGGTTACCATCGCCTATGGACATTTGCAACACCAAAGTTGCTACAAATGCGCTGCTACACTCTTAAGGGAGACTGGAACCTGGTTACTAATGCCGGAACACAACTCAAGGTTGGTATGGCGACATACTTTAGACCAGGGATGGTAGCCATCCAGTCGGGCAAATGCCCTACCACCTGGCTGTGGGTTGTTAAGTCGCCTCTTACGACAGGCCGCCCCAACGCAGGAAATTGTATGCTTTCTCCGTTCCTGCACGGATGAAACTATCGATCATTGTAAAATATTTCATCAAAATCAGACTTTCTTTTCAACCTGATCACTTTAAAGCACTCCCAAGAAAATTCCCTCAAAATTATCGGTATATAAAGTACTACAGATTTTAAGTCAGAGAAATTTCTGTCGATCAACGAAAACCGCATCAAAATCGGCTCAGTAGTGTTTACGTGAATTCCGAACAAACATACAAACACATATAAAAAAAAATCACTTAACATTTTTATAATATTACTAGCGGTCTCGGCAGACTTTGTCCTGCCTTGAAAAACTAAAAATCTAGTACTCGATTCCAGCGCCAAGTATTTGTTTTATTTGACGGGTTACATTATTGAAGTTTTAGTAGGGACTCTTTACTTTTATATAGCTTATATTAATCAGAGATAATGTAGCCTTCAAATGGTGAAAGAATTTTTGAAATCGGTCCTGTAGTTTTTGTGTTTATTCGTTACAAACATACAACAATACAAATCTTTCCTTCTTATAATACAGTGTAAACTCCATGTAACGTCACTCGATTTAACGACAAACTCTCTTAAGCGTCGAAATCACTTGGCATTGTTTGATTTAGCTTGTTTTCCATACAATGATACACTTTATATAGTATTACACCCATTCTCAATAACGACAATAATTAAGTATTAAAAAGGACCTTTTAGGTGTCAAAATCAGTAAATACTGCAGAGCTGTATACGTTGTTTTATCTCTTTATTATCCTAGCCCTTAATAAATTCTACTGTCGGCATCATGTATGCTGAAAGTTCTAAGTAGAACTTTCTTTATCACCGAGATGCCTCAATATTGCAAGATATTAATGAAATAAGTAAAAAATACAACAAAATTACTAGTGCAGCAAAAGACTGTAGACAAAAATAAAAGACGTCTCTCCATTTAACGATAACTCGTTATAACGCCATAATTTACATATACCCCCTTCAGTGTCGTTATATGGAATTTACACTGTATTAGTATAGACAGATAAATAATTCTTTAGGTAACAAATGAAACCATCAAATTGTACATCTGGTGATGCACTGAGGAAAATAGCGTGTGTCCTAGATGTCTAAATATAATCCAAGAAAACTTTAATTGATCTAAACAGTGGCAAGTTGTGTCCACTTTAAATTATTCACAGTGGCTATGTTGGGCCGGAGTCGCGGTCGCCTCGTTCCGCGATCGTGTTGCAAGTAGAAGGAGCAACTCGACGGTTACTTGGTTACGCACTACGGCCAATGTACGTTATGTTATAATCATAATACATACATACATAACTTCACGCCAGTTCCCTTGCGGGGTAGGCACGAACAATAGAGCGCCATTTAGGCTTATTCTTACACACCTCACTTGCTTCTTTGACATTCATAACTCTTGTCATGCACGCTCGTCTGATCTTAAGACTCCTGACATCACCTTCTGCTAGTACACGAGCAATTTGATCATGAAAGGTGTGTCGTGGCCTTCCACGACTTCTGCATCCATCCACTTTTGCATTGTATATCTGTTTAGTCATTCTTTCATCATGCATTCTTTCCACATGCCCGAACCAACGGAGCATTCCTTTCCTTACCTTCACCCCGACACTCTCTTTCAGACCAACTCTCTTTCTTACTTCGGTATTACGAACGCGGTCCGCGAGCGTCACTCCGCAGATTTTGCGCAGTGCTCGCATCTCGACCGCGTTTACTCTACTTTCATGTTCTACTACTATAATCATAATACATACATACATACATAACTTCACGCCAGTTCCCTTGCGGGGTAGACACGAACAACAGAGTGCCATTTAGGCTTATTCTTACACACCTCACTTGCCTCTATAATCAGAATGATAATAAAATATAACTTTTGACAAACACTCAAATTAAAAGGTAAAAGTAAGCTTGTAATATGTACAACGGACACTTCTGGGAGCGGACCGAAACTTCGTTTACGAAATTTACCATGCCAGGAATCGAATACAAACTCAGCGTTGTAGTGAGGTTGGTTTGTAAAGGCTTAGCCCACTCAATCACAGAAGCAGTCGATTTTCGTACTATACCAATATATAATAATTATAATATTAGCCCATAAATCTGCCACTCCTGGGCTCGGGCCTCCCATTACAGGAGAAACGGACAGTATACCCGCCACGCTTGTCCAAGGCAGCTTAGCAGGTTTGACACATTGGTTATCTCGATGTACAGGTTGTTTCACGATATTTTCCTTCACCGTTGTTTGAACGTGGTATAGGTCAGAAAAAAGCCCAAGTGGTGCATACATTTCAGACAGGATCGAACCCGCGCTCTTTGAGTCTGAGACGCGTGCGCTAGTCATTACGCTACCACGACTTTTGCTCATATGTGGGATAATATTACAGATAGTAACAGATTTTTTTTTTATAGCAGGAGTTCAGCGGACAGGCAGATGGCCCACTAGATGGAAAGCGGTTACCATCGCCTATAGACATTTCCAACACCAAAGGTGCTACAAATGCGCTGCTACTCTCTTAAGGGAGACTGGAACCTGGTCACTAATGCCGGAACACAACTCAAGGTTGTTTTGGCGATATACCCTACCTGGCTGTGGGTTGTTTTGTCGCCTCTTACGACAGGCCGCCCCGCCGCAGGAAATTGTATTCTTTCTCCGTTCCTGCACGGATAAAAAATAAAACTCCCACCATAAAGCAAATATATTACCTGTATAGAAAAAGTAATATTTTAAGTTAACTTTAATGACAGTTCTTTCTGTTTTCTTTCATCGGGTCGCCATTATAAGCTAAATAAAATAAATCGCAGCGCTTCAAGACCGCAGTGCGTAGACTGGCCAAAGGGCAAACAGTGTGAATAGTTGCCGAGTCGGAACACTTGCGAACTGGAACTTGGAAACCTTTCGGACCTATTTGCGTACGCCTCTTCCCGTCTCCACACACAAATATATATTCTGTATTGATTCAAGAGTCGATACTACCGATTCCAAATTATCTTGTTAGTAATACGGCTGAAATGTATGTGAATTATATTGTTACTTTGTTTTACGGAATCGGATTATGTCCGATTGTCATTGTAATGTATACATTTTTTCCTTAGAAGATCATTTTAAGAGGGGGGGGGGGGGGGGGGGGCGAGATGCGAGCACTGCGCAAAATCTGCGGAGTGACGCTCGCGGAACGCGTTCGTAATACCGAAGTAAGAAAGAGAGTTGGTCCGAAAGAGAGTGTCGTGGTGAAGGTAAGGAAAGGAATGCTCCGGTGGTTCGGGCATGTGAAAAGAATGTATGATGAAAGAATGACTAAACAGATATACAATGCAAAAGTGGATGGATGCAGAAGTCGTGGAAGGCCACGACACACCTTCCATGATCAAATTGATCGCGTACTAGCAGAAGGTGATGTCAGTAGCCCTAAGAACAGACGATCGTGCATGACAAGAGTTATGAATGTCAAAGAAGCAAGTGAGGTGCCTACCCCGCAAGGGAACTGGCGTGAAGTTATGTATGTTTGTATGTAAAATGAATGGGTCTAATCGCTAAGAAGCGATCTTTCTCTTCTAGATAACCCGTGGTAGGAATAAAACCGATGCAATTTGTCATTTTGGTACTTTACAAAAATGGTTTTTGCAATAGATTACCCCATCTAATGATGTTCAAATGTCTTAGACAATTTAAGCCTCATCTAAAGATAGATATTACAGTGGAATATGTTTTGTATTAAATTTAATTTAATACAAAAAAGTGTCAATGAGTAATGTTATTGTACGGCGCTTAAAACCGTTACTTATTACTAGTCAAGAAAACTTAAGAAAATACTATGTAACATTAAAGTATTTTGTTAGTTGTTAGTCAGTATCGTCGGAAATGGTGATCTATAGTCTCTGCCTACTCCCATGGGAAACAGACGTGATAATATTGTTACGAGTTGCAGGATTCGAATTACAATTCCGTTGGAATTACTTTAGAATTTATTAGAACTATACAAACACGTATAACACAGCTACAAATATAACTGAACACAACCAGTCCAAACGTAAAGCACAATTCAATAACACGCGCAAAGTCCGTCACTAAATAGTTTACCTGGTGTGCACAAGTCTGGCCTTGATCGTGGTTCTCGCTCGACTGCCGATCTCTTCATTGGGCCATTGCTTTATACTGCACCGATACAATATGGCTGTCTGATTGAATTTCTTCGAATCAGTTCGACACACCTGGCTAGTGACTGCGCTAAAAGATTACAATACACAATAGGCTGTTTTCTAATCACAAAGTAAATAAAAGAAGTCCAAATGCGAAAAGGTAATAAAGTGTGCTTTTATGGTATGCAGGTGTGAATCCACTTTTGTCTGCTTGTAGGTCGTAACACTATTTTAAAATCAAACACTTTTCTAAAACTACTCAAATGAAGATCGCTGAAGTATTTGAACAGGGCTAAATATTTGCTTTAGGATTTGTTGATTGCTGTCACCAAGTATGTGGGTCGAGTGGATTGGGGAGGGATTGGGGAGGGAGCGGGAAGTGGAGGTCCAGGGGCCGTCCACTCCGTTTACCTAAGACGCCGGACCACGGGGTGACTTTAAACACCTCGTATAATTTGTCGGTCGCAACTCGCAACTGCGGATTGTGAGTTTGGACCTATATAATTTCATTCTACAGCATGATGTCAAATAAACATGTGGTCGTGTGCGAGTCTGACTCGCGCATGGAAATTCACACGAGACTTCTACGTTTGGCGAAATTCATATCTCTAGCATTAGTAGTTCCTGAGATAATCAGTTAGGACATAATGATTTTAATATAAGACTCTCTTTTTACCTTAAAGATTGGAACTCTAAACAGTCGTATGAAAAAACAAAACGCTGTTTTATATTTTTAATAGATTTTGCTGGTTATTTTACTTGTGTTTACATTACGTCCGTCCATTATCCGTGCAGGAAGGAGAAAGAATACAATTTCCTGCGGCCGGGCAGCCTGTCGTAAGACGCGACAAAAGAACCCACAGTCAGGTGGTAGGGTATTTGCCCGACTGGATGGCTACCACCCCTGATCTAAAGTATGTCGCCATAACAACCTTGAGTTGTGTTCCAACCAGGTTCCAGTCTCCCTTAAGAGAGCAGCAGCGCATTTGTAGCACCTTTGGTAACCGCTTTCCGTCAAGTGGGCCGTCTGCCTATCTGCTGAACTCCTGCAATAAAAAAAGTCCACTTTCAGGAAAGTAAGCAGGCAAGTAGCGAGATCAGTGGACAGCGGAAATTTTTTATATCAACGTGTTTTATATAAACATTTGACACTCGCACTGCCCATTTTCCTTAGCACTTTCCTGCTTACTGCCGTAGAAATGGATATATTGTAAACACTAGTACAACAATAAAAGACGTTGACTAACGACTTGTATAGTTGATTTGAGAAGTTGTTAATGAAAAAATACAATATAAGTAGCCAGAATTTATTAATAAGTTGTTTAGTATGAATCAAAATAACGCAGAGCATAGACCGCACTGCATCGGGACAATACATAGCAATGTACCACTAGGTAAATGCACGATATGAAATGACTATTAAAGTGAATCGTTGTCATTTCCAGTCTACGCGATGTATGCGACCATAAGTGTAAGAAACTTTTTATGAACTTTTAGCAAGTGAACTAATAAAACGTAGTATTAATTAAGAGTACATAATCAAGCTATCTTCAATTCATTGTGTGATGAGCAATCAATTTTCAAATTACATTTTAAACTGCGCGTATAAGTCGTGGTAGCGTAATGGCTAGCGCACGCGTCCCTAGCTCCAAGGGCGCGGGTTCGATCCTGGCCGAAATGCATGAACCACTTAAGCAGTTTTCGGACCTAATTGTGCATATTGCTACTTACCGCGTGCTAACAACGGTAAAGGAAAACATCGTGTTGCAACCTGCACATCGAGATAACCGATGTGTCAAACCTGCTAAGCCGCCTTGGACAAGCGTGGCGGGGTATACTGTCCGTTCCTCCTATAGCGGAAGACCCAGCAGTGCGACAGTTATGGGCTGTTATTATTATATTATACGGGCACGTGGAAAGAATGCACGATGAAAGAATGACTAAACAGATATACAATGCAAAAGTGGAAGGATGCAGAAGTCGTGGAAGGCCACGACACACCTTTCATGATCAAATTGATCCTGTACTAGCAGAAGGTGATGTCAGCCTTAAGAACAGACGAGTGTACATGACAAGAGCTATGAATGTCAAAGAAGCGAGTGAGGTGTGTAAGAATAAGCCTAAATGGCGCTCTGTTGTTCATGTCTGCCCCGCAAGGGAACTGGAGTGAAGTTTTGTATGTATTATTATATTATTTTTAAATACACTGACCATTGCTTCTGAAACACTCTGTATATCTACTAATCCCGTTAAGGGTGGCGACACACACGGCGTTGGAAACTTTACGCAAATATCCCCCTCGTTGACCCCCACCCCGGCCCCCTAGCGGGAGGTCTGAGAACAATTTCTTAATAGGCCATAACTCGCCGTTAAAGCTTACGTGCTCGAATTAGTGTCAACTTTACAGCTTGTGTTTGTTGTGCCGATTTTGAGTATTTGCGAGGATTATTTGCGTTTTGAGTAATTTGTTGTAGATTATCTCAGACGAAATAAGAGCATAGACGGAACCTACGTTAATCAAAAGCGCCAGATGAAGTGAAATTTGTGCACATCTCTCATACAACTCATACGATATATAGGTAATTATTGTTACAACTTCGGTTCCGACAAAAACAAATTCCACTCCTAATATGTAAAAACACGTTTTATTACTTGTTGGCGTTTGAACTAATTGTAATTCTTTTATGATCGTCTTCTTTTGTTTACTTATTTATTGGCATACGTTTCTAGAGAATAGCCTATTGTTCTAGCTCATTAGCATCATTAGCCAGGTGTTGCGGATTACGTCGACTACGATACGGGCACATTTGTATTTGTGAGGTATAAAACGATGGCTTGATGGAGAGAGGGGGCAGTTCAGCGACAACTACGATCAAGGCGTGACGTGTGTACAATCGGGAATCTATTAGTGACGGACTTTGCGCGTTTTAATGAATTACGACCTTCTGCATTACGTTTGGATTTGTTGTGTTCGGTTATATTTGTACCTGTGTAATACGTGTTTGTATAGTTCTAATAAAGTCTATAGTAATTCTAACGGCAGGCATTTTAATTCGAGTCCCCAACTCGTAACATTATTATCATTATATTAATAAGTGAAGAAAAAACTTTGCATTTTTTTTACGAAAATTACGCGTATGGACACATCTATATATATAAAAGAAAGTCGTATTAGTTACAATATTTATAACTCAAGAACGGCTGTACCGATTTGGCTGAAAATTGGTGCGGAGGTAGCTCAGAACTAGGAGATGGAGATAGGATACTTTTTATCCCGTTGGAACCGGTAGGTGGCGCTGAGATCGGGTTCTAGAATCCTCCTAATCACCTGGAGCGATTTTGATTTTGTTTTTGTGTGTTTGAGTGGGTCCCCGGATGGTTTAAATCCACAATTGGAACCGGTAGGTGGCGCTGGGATCAGGTCCTAGATTTTTATATTTTTAGAGCAGGACGTCTGCCGGGGCCGCTAGTAGTTTATATAGAGAAGTGCAGAAATCTTAATTTTTTTAAACTTATGCTTATGAAATCAATAAAAAATATATTACGCACACTACCATGTATTTGATACACATGCATACGAGTATGTATATACTCTTATGTTTATTGTTGTCCTGGCGAAATCTGTAATTACAGAAGTATAGTCCTTGACAACAAATTATTGTGGTCGAGTTTCGACCACGGGCGAGTACTAGTTATTATAAAAACATGTCAAACGCCTTAGTCAGCCCACCATTAGTTTCTGAACCAAACAAACTGGCCAAGTAAGAAATGATTTCTGCTGAAGTGATCCCAAACAGTCTTGGGGTCCGTCAAAGCGCCGGAAGTGGCCGGTGGCTCGGTGGGCGTGCACGTCACTTCCGCCCACGCACAACTTACTGCACACTTCCTGTTGGTTCGCCTGTCAAAATAGGTACATATATTATTAACTAATAACATCAAGAAGACAGTGACCCGGGCTCAGTATTCTACTTATAGTCTTGAGGATATATGGGTAATGTTATATATTAATGAAACCACTGTAATTAATTACATACATAACTTCACGACAGTTCCCTTACGGGGTAGGCACGAACAACAGAGCGCCATTTAGGCTTATTCTTACACACCTCACTTGATTCTTTGCCATTCATAGCTCTTGTCATGCACGCTCGTCTGTTCTTAAGGCTCCTGACATCACCTTTTGCTAGTACACGATCAATTTGATCATGGAAGGTGTGTCGTGGCCTTCCATGACTTCTGACTGTAATTAATTAATATGGATTTATTCCTTTTGATCGTGAAACACTGTTGAACACTTTAAAAATTATTGAGACAAGATAGTGACACACATATAAGTTTGACGGCCTCTGTAGTTGAGCGGGATAAGCCTTTGTCGGCGTACCTCACTGCAACGCAGAGGTTCCGGGTTCGATTCCTGGTATAGTAAATTTCGGAAACGTATTTTCTCCGTTATTTACTATGGTCTGGGTGTCTGGGATCGGCCCCAGAGTAATCCATTGTATATTACACATAACACAAGCGTATCTTGCTTAATTTGGGGATATACAATGTGTGTGTTTGTCTGCCGATTATTATTATTATTATATATAAGTGTGAGCGAGTGAAATAGCATTAAGGACAGTAGTCAAAGAAGAAACGGGAGGAATATATGAAATACGCGCTTAAAATAGTAAAAACGGTAATAAAACGGAACGGGACAACAAATAACACTGGTGGTATATAATTTTATATACACACAGAGTGTTAATAGTATATAGTATAATAAACTTTTTTAAAAAGGTTTTTAAATACAAGCTTTTGAGATCCTGGATATCATGTAGCAGCAGAGTGCTAGCCAAGACAAGTAAAACGAGCCCAAACACGACGGGTCTATCTTGTTTAGTACAGGAGTTCCTATGGCCACCTTCCGACTCCATCATCAGATCAGCTCCATGGTACCATATTATTGCATTGTCACGCGATATACATATGCGTGCAAAATTTCAGCTTAAAGAAAAACCGGATTGTTTTTCAAATTTAATTTGCAAGATTCCACCCGAATAATATACTGCTACGAGTGTGGGACACGAATTAAAATGCCGTTAGAATTACTATAGAGGTTATTAGAACTATACAAACACGTATAAAACAGGTACAAATAAAACTAGATACTACTTGTTACAATCTGCACGATCAATAACACGCGCAAAGTCCGTCACTATATATATATATATATATCGCTTGTCGAATGTACACGTCTTGCTTGTATCGTAATCGTTGCTCGACTGGCGATCTCTCCGTTCGGGCATTCTTTTATATTCAGCTTACAATATGTCACGACCGTGTTAACAATGATTTCCAAGAATCACACCTGCGACACTGTCGGCGCAATTCTCATAAAACATAATTCTGCATACCTGCATAATTATGCCTGCGAATGGCCATAAACAAGTACAATAACAATAGGCTATTGTTTAATTGCAAATTTTAAACACAAAGAAAACATAAGGAGATAGTCATAAAACAGTTTCGACGTTATTAGGTCAAAAGACGCGCCAGGTAATACAATACAGGTATTGTATTTGGCCCAACTTGTAATAATACCATACATCCATTGCAAATTAAATAAAAGCTTGTAATAAGTAAATAAATTTACAGTAATAAAGTAAAATGTATAAATAGAAGCAAAACGTAAATAGATATAAGTCGTTAGGATAAAACGTGTAAAATACAGATCAGTGTAAAACTAAATAAACTTACAATAATAAGAAAGTAAATAAATGGCCACATAAATGTATTAGTAAATAAGATAAAATTACTACTAGAATATAAGTTTTGATTTTAAGAAATAAGAAAAGTACAAAATAACTCCCCCTCCCCCCTCTGGCTACACCTCGACAGGAACCTATCTAAAATTCGCAAAAATGTATCAACATTCAGGTTGATCAATTAATTATTGGTCACTTCATAGTATCGAAGTAAGAAAGAGAGTTGGTCTGAAAGAGAGTGTCGGGGTGAAGGTAAGGAATGCTCCGGTGGTTCGGGCATGTGGAGAGAATACATGATGAAAGAATGACTAAACAGATATACGATGCAAAAGTGGATGGATGCAGAAGTCGTGGAAGGCCACGACGCACCTTCCATGATCAAATTGATCGTGTACTAGCAGAAGGTGATGTCAGGAGCCTTAAGAACAGACGAGCGTGCATGACAAGTGACGTGTGTAAGAATAAGCCAGAATGGCGCTCTGTTGTTCGTGCCTACCCCGCAAGGGAACTGGCGTGAAGTTATGTATGCATGTATGTATGTATGTACTTAATAGTATGACGTACATAAATATAAGTTTACGTACCACACGCCTTGTGTGATGTCCAAAACTAGATATCAACCGAAGCGGCTGTCTTAAGCGATTTCCTGAGTAAAAGTAGGGGTCAGATTTGCCTTGGGCGCGACTGCTGCTGGAACAAAGCAAAATGAACATTATCAGTCGGCTCTAGAGCTTAATTTAGTTAATGATGTGGATCGTAATTAGAATGGAGGACAAAAGACAGGTCAAAGGGACGGAACTGACCGCGCTGCCACTTCCGTGATGTCACCAGCGTCTTAGGACGGAAGCTGCCGCGGCTTGTGTTGATTGAATTTGTGTACATCTCTCAGACAACTCATGCGATATATAGGTAATTATTATATTAATTAATATGTTTGGAAATAACGCGCTTATAAAGACCTACAACCTAGTATTACGTAAACAACAAGCTCTGGAGACGCATGTGCTCAATGTACGGCCATCCCTTATTCCCCAATTAAGAACTGGTGCCCGGAGAATATAGAACCTTGCACTTACCTCGCAGTCAGCCACCAGCCCACGACAGCGCTGGTTCAGGGTTATGCCGTTGCTTTCTCGCGTGGCGATAAAGGTGGCAAAGTCCTTCTACACGAGCCCCGGGGCGCAAGGGACGCAGATACACTGATCACTTAAGTTTATTTATGGTTGAGGCGGATGTCCTAGTAATTAACTACTGGACGCGGAAATCTTCGATAGCTAATGTTGCTAGATGTGTATTTATGCGGATGTGATACTAGTATACGTGCGTCGCGGCAGCGTGGCGTTTGACAACGTACTGAACTCACGCGCCGAGCGAGCGGCGGCAACATACGGGGGTTGCAAGACGCTATAAACCCAAGACACAATTGGTAATTGGGAAATTAGTGGCGCCAACAAGGTCTATAAATTTCTTTTATCGATAAATATAAGGGTCATAGTTTAGAGTCACCCAGCACCTTACAAGAATCGCCTACCAAGGGTAGGCGTCGCGTGATCAAGGAGTTAACGACGCGTGATCCACAAATAGCCGAGTATTCTGTCAGCGATTAGTAATAAGTCTATATGACTGTGAATCACTCCGAGCAGTCGTTTGGTACCAAGTGGTTCACTGGGGGTCCACGCGTCGTCAGCTTGCGTGCGAAGCGACGCGGTGCTGGGGCTCAATTTTACTACTTTAATATTGCGAAGATATTCAAAGTACGATTCCATTGTGATGGTGTCAAAAATTCGTTCCACAATAGCTTTTCGATTGGTCGTGATGGAATAATAATAAGACGGCCTCTGTGGTTGAGCGGGCTAAGCCTTTGCCGGCGTACCTCATTGCAACGCAGAGGTTCCGGGTTCGATTCCTGGTATAGTGAATTTCGGAAACGTATTTTCTCCGTTATTTACTATGGTCTGGGTGTCTGGGATCGGCCCCAGAGTAGTAGTCCGTTATATATTACCCATAACACAAACGTAACTTGCTTAATTTGGGGATATACAACTCAGACAAACCTACGATTGAGACGATATTGTCCCGAGATTTTGACGAAATACTATTAGCAGAATTGGGCCCCTGGTCGAGTGCCGGGTGTTTGTAATAAGTTATAACCGTGAAGAATCGCTTCTGAAAATAACGTGAAACCTTTTCGAAACGATTATGAGTAAGCCCCTTAATCTGTAGTATTTTCGGAATTTTTCGCTACTAATAATATACATTATAAAATCCAAATTTCAATGGAGAAGATGGTTGGCAAGTACCGCCTGTTTGCGATCCCATCATCAAAACTATCAAGACCCAAACCCGCCAAAAACCAACTGCCAGACCTCAATCCGTGCAGGAACGGAGAAAGAATACAATTTCCTGCGGCCGGGCGGCCTGTCGTAAGAGGCGACAAAACAACCCACAGCCAGGTGGTAGGGCATTTGCCCGACTGGATGGCTACCACCCCTGGTCTAGAGTATGTCGCCATAAAAACCTTGAGTTGTGTTCCGGCATTAGTGACCAGGTTCCAGTCTCCTTTAAGAGAACAGCAGCGCATTTGTAGCACCTTTGGTGTCGCCAATGTCCATAGGCGATGGTAACCGCTTTCCATCAAGTGGGCCGTCTGCCTGTCTGCTGAACTCCGGCAATAAAAAATAAAAAATAAAAGACACTGTGAGCTCTTTCTGCGTACAACGGAACTCAAACCAACTTGACTGATAATTACTTTTATTTTTTCTTCCACCCATTTTAATATTATATAAAATTATTAGAGCTAGGCATGTTTGCTGAAGAGTTTCTTGCGCCGCTTCTTCTCTTCAAGCCATAACATGTTGCGAAGCGGTGGTAAATTAGATAGTAAATCATAACCATAAACAAAATTAAAACTAAATAATTAAAATGCACAAGTTGGCGTTAGGCTAAATAAAACTTTAACAATACTCATTGACACTTGACATCTTTGTCTTCCGTGATCACGGCTACTGAAAAGTGGCCGAAACGTCGGAAACCGTTGAAATATATTAATGGTTTGTAATGCATTAAAAATTAAAATATATAACGATACCGGCAAGTGCAGCGTTAACCGGGATTAATCTCGCGCGACTGGCTCCCAATTGGACTTGTCCTGGCTTGTCTGGGTCTAAAGGACTCTTCGCTTCTGCTTAACAAAGTCCTCAAAACTGAGTCTGCAAATTTATTTCCCTGTCTATTCTTTCTATCTGGGCACCTAAAATGGTGCTTGGATAATGTATGACTTCTCCAATTATATCAATTTACTCTATGGTATGACTCTATGTATATACATATTTAAGTATGTCGCCATAACAACCTTGAGTTGTGTTCCGGCATTAGTGACCAGGTTCCAGTCTCCCTTAAGAGAGCAGCAGCGCATTTGTAGCAACTTTGGTGTTGCAAATGTCCATAGGCGATGGTAACCGCTTTCCATTTGCCTGTCTGCTGATCTCCTGCAATAAAAAAAAATAATAAAAAAGACGCGTACTTGTTTCAAATGTATAAGTGTTTTAAAATAAGATTATTATTGGTTGTATAAGCTAATAAAAATTTAAAATGTTACTGAATATTTGTTTATTTAACGAACCTTAATATTAATTAAACGATGTCAATTAGTAAGGCAGTATTATTCTGTAATTCTGCTATATAAATCCTAGATCTGCGACTGTAGTTTAATATTCTATTGTGCAGTATGAAATTTCGTTTTAACCGTTTTAAAAGTGATTTTTACAGCTCTGTACACATTGGTATTTAAAACACGCTAAATTCTACATAACGTAGATTTGATAAAAATAATAAATATTTACAATGTATATTTGTATATTTATTTGTATATATAACAATTTTAACTAATTCCAATTCTAAGCAAGAATACGTAATACACACATTAAATAAAATATACATTATTATACATAAAATAAATTTAATTATTATTAAATTCCTATTATTATAAATCTATTTAAAATATAAAATTAAATACGAAAAATAACTTAACTTATAAATATAAACTTAAAAATAAACTACATAAAAACTAAAAAAAAAGGGAAAAACTCCTAAAAATAAGTTTATTATTTATTATATATATTTATGAAAAACATGAAAAACTTATATTAATAAAGTGTTGATACTACTGCTAACTAAACAAGTTTTGTAAAAGTAGGCATTTATTTTTATTATTTTATTTTATTTTATTTAGGGGGCTAACAGCTATCATTATTAATAACTAAAAATAAAATAGATTTAGAGAAGCTATTAATAAGCCTCCACAGATAACAAATTTATAAACGCTTTGTATCATTTATTAATATAATCTTTGACGGTCTGTGTGGTTGAGCGGGCTAAGTCAGTCGGCCGAACTCGCTGGAACTCGGAGGCTCCGGGTTCGATTCCTGGCATGTTAAATTTCAGACACGAACTTTCCGTTATTTACTATGGTCTGGGTGTCTAGGATCGGCCCCAGAGTGGTCCGTTGTATATTACCCGTAACACAAGCGTAACTTGCTTAGCATGGGGATATACAATGTGTGTGTTTGTCTGCCGAATATTATTAGTATTAAACTCATTAAATATGAACGCACCTTAAAACACCATATTAGCGGCCCCAAATGTTTCGGTCAGTCCAATTAGTCAGTAAATTGAAGAACAGGCTTTGATCCTTTGACTCGTGATGCGAAGCCACTCCAGCCACTTTCACCTGCAATGATGATGACTCCTAATTAGCTGTTTCATACACATCTAAGGGTTTTGGGTTATTATATTAAGAGCTCCGGTGGTTCGGGCATGTGGAAAGAATGCATGATGAAAGAATGACTAAACAGATATACAATGCAAAAGTGGATGGATGCAGAAGTCGTGGAAGGCCACGACACACCTTCCATGATCAAATTGATCGTGTACTAGCAGAAGGTGATGTCAGGAGCCTTAAGAACAGACGAGCTTGCATGACAAGAGTTATGAATGTCAAAGAGGCAAGTGAGGTGTGTAAGAATAAGCCTAAATGGCACTCTGTTGTTCGTGCCTACCTCGCGAGGGAACTGGCGTGAAGTTATGTATGTATGTATGTATGTATATTAAGAGTCTGAATAGACACATAACAGATATAGATAATAGATAGATAGGTAACACTTTATTGTACACCATACAGAAAGCTTACGAACTAGTATTATACTAATTGTGTACAAAGGGCGGTCTTATCGCTAAAAAGCGATCTCTTCCAGACAACCCGTGGTAAGAATATTGCTGATTAGGAGTGGCGATGATGGTATACATATAATTATTATACGATTGCTTATATTTTAATAATAAATATATAACTATACTATATATACAAATATACTATAATAGATGACAGACAAACCAAATGAGTCACTTTTTACCATCTTACAAAGCGTCGCGACCTCATAGACTTTGTACGTATGTACAATTGAGTTCATTGATCTACAAGCATTGCAAAGGATTCAAAATATTATAAGCATTAAAGTATTACAAAAAAACCGACTTCAAAAACTAAAAAAGTATAAAATAACTTATTTCTAAAGCTATTTTTAATTATACATACATAACTTCACGCCAGTTCCCTTGCGGGGTAGGCACGAACAACAGAGCGCCATTTAGGCCCATTCTTACACACCTCACTTGCTTCTTTGACATTTATAACTCTTGTCATGCACGCTCGTCTGTTTTTCAGGCTCCTGACATCACCCTCCGCTAGTACACGATCAATTTGATCATGGAAGGTGTGTCGTGGCCTTCCACGACTTCTGCATCCATCCACTTTTGCATTGTATATCTGTTTAGTCATGCTTTCATCATGCATTCTTCCTACATGCCCGAACCACCGGAGCATTCCTTCCCTTACCTTCACCCCGACACTTTCTTTCAGACCAACTCTCTTTCTTACTTCGGTATTACGAACGCGGTCCGCGACCGTCTATCTATATTTTTAATTATAATATCTTATTTTTAATATATATTATCTAAAACATCTTGAAGTAGGTGCTTAGTAATTTTCAAAATATAGTAATTTTTATGTTTTACTTCGCACCTACTTCAAGATGTTTTAGATATTAAATATTAAAAAATAAGATATTATAATTAAAAATAGCTTTAGAAATAAGTTATTTTACACATTTTAGTTTTTGAAGTCGGTTTTTTTATACAAAGTTTTTATTTATTTCTTACTTTTAGTGTCTAGCTATGGGTAGTGCTACGAAAGGTGCCGAGCGCCTTAAAAAAATATAGGTCCCAAAAAATGGGAACGGAATTTTTTTTTTCATAAAATCAAAACTACTGGGCCAAACTATGTTAAATTTTTAGGGGACCAAATGGCAACTATTCAGCGTCGAACTAAATCTAAGAATCACGTAAATCGGATCATAAATTTCAGCGTATTCGGTGTACATACATAAAAAAAATACTCATCAAGTTGAGAGCCTCCTCCTTTTGGAAGTCGGTTAAAAATATCTTTACATTTAAATATACCAATAATTTTTATTTTTTCTGGAGTTTAGCAGACAGGCAGACGGTCCACTTGATGGAAAGCGGTTACCATCGCCTACGGATATTTGCAACACCAAAGGTGCTACAAATGCGCTGCTGCTCTCTTAAGGGAGACTGGAACCTGGTCACTAATGCCGGAACACAACTCAAGGTTGTTATGGCGGCATACTCTAGACCAGGAATGCCCTACCACCTGGCTGTGGGTTGTTTAGTCGCCTCTTACGACAGGCCGCTTCAAAACAGGAAATTGTATTCTTTCTCCGTGCTATTACAATAGTATGGTGAGATACTGCTTGTGGAATATGTTGGTGTTAATTTAGTTAATGTTTGTTTTGAAGGCTAAACTAGTTTATTTTTTTAATATAATTTATTTGGACAAAAAGACAGTATTGTACAGAATTTAGTATTATGAATCTTATACATAAGTAGTTTTACTTAATACAGCAGCAACATCATTTGCCACATATTGAGTCATTGAAATTATACTAGCTACCGTAAGTAAAATTAAAAGAGAGGAAAAAAAAATACAAGGTTTGGTATACAATATCTAAAAAGAAGAAGAAAGAAAAGAAGACTCTTTCTTCTTTTCTTCAGACCTCACCAGAACGCAGAGCCGGAGCCAAGAGTACACCGAATGCCTGCGACTAGCCGCAGTTTTGAGTCAAACCAAAAGACTCAAGATTAAGTCTTCTACCTAAGAAATAAATGAACAAGCAAATTTTTGGATGGTTACGAAACGAGCCCTTGTTACTCAAAGGTCTACTTCCGATGTAGACGGATGGTTCCAAGTCGGCTGGGGCATAATAGGCCGAGAACTTTTGCATGGGGATCACCTCTCGATAGATACACAGCAATCAATAATCTATACGTGTACATGATACGAAATTCTTGGACATGTGTGGGTTAAGTGTTAAACATCTTATACTAACATATAAAGCTGAAGAGTTTGTTTGTTTGAACGCGCTAATCTCAGGAAGTACTGGTCGGAGTTGAAAAATTATTTCAGTGTTAGATAGCCCATTTATCGAGGAAGGTTATAAGCCATATATCATCACGCTAAGATCAATAAGAGCGGAGCACCAATGAAGAATGTTTCAAAATCGCGGAGTTTGGGGATTTTTTTAACTATTTCACGCGGACGAAGTCGCGGGCAGAAGCTAGTCAAATATAATTTGCATAGTTTTTTTAAAATTATTATTATATATATCTCTACGGACTCGAGTTCCGTACCCTTTTTTAATACTTAATTTCTATGAAAAATTTGAGACTCCGTACACGCTTATTGTCTATTTTTGTTAGTGTATGTGACATTATATGTAGTAATTTTCTGTTTTGGTGTACCTTAAGAATAACTTATTATATTAATTTATTCTAATTTTAATACTAAACTTATACTAATGTAGAGTGTATCTGTTACATGCTGGTGTTGTGAGGAAGTGCATGTGCAGTGTGGGCCTTATATCTATACTTATATATAGTCCTATCTAGTGCCATGTGTGTTGTTTTTTTTTCTTTTCTGTGCCTGGGTTATTAATTTTTAGGCTCTTTGTGTGTCTTGGTTTGTTTGTGGAGTGTGCGTGTAATGCAATGCGATGGTAGTGCGCGTAGGTTTAAGTATGTGTATAAGTTTTATTGTTAGTTGTGTGTTTGTGACTTTGTGTGGTGTTATAATTTATTGTTTAGTTGTTGTGACATAAGAATGTCCAGTTGGTGTTGATGATGATGGATGGTTTAGGAGGGGGATTTGCATAGTTTTAATATATCTATTATCAGGATATGCCCGCGAATTCCCACGGGATTCCTGGGACACAAAGTACCGCAGTATTTAAAAAAATAATATCAGCTATGATATCGTTTTATTGAAAACTGTGTCAGAATAGGCTAATTTTCATGAAAACCGCTGCTTGATATAAGTACCGTATATACTTTCACATGTATTTAGTAAAAAAATACAAACAGACACTACAATTTTAATTATTTGTGTAGATTTCATTCGTGCAGGAACGGAGGAAGAATACAATTTCCTGCGGCCGGGCGGCCTATCGTAAGAGGCGACTTAACAACCCACAGCCAAGTGGTAGGCCATTTGCCCGACTGGATGGCTACCACCCCTGATCTAAAGCATGTCGCCATAACAACCTTGAGTTGTGTTCCGGCATTAGTGAACAGGTTCCAGTCTCCCTTAAGAGAGCAGCAGCGCATTTGTAGCACCTTTGCTGTTGCAAATGTTCATAGGCGATGGTAACCGCTTTCCATCAAGTGGGCCGTCTGCCTGTCTGCTGATCTCCTGCAATATATATATAAAAAAAAATGAGCTGAGATGGTTTTTACAGACTACCAAAACAGTCAAAAGTTATGATTCCAATTCGATCCGATTGCCAATTTCAGTTAAAGTGGTAATTAATTCTCGTATATTTTATTTTATTTGATTCCCTTTCTTTAAATCTTACCGCCTGTCCTTATTCTTGTCGCATCAAAAGTGCAGATGTCACTATTTAAAAAACTTATAATAAAAACGCCACGGCAAGAGCCGCAAGCCCCTGTCCGTCTCAGTATGTCGTTCGCAACACGCGTTTAAATTTGACCGCTCCGCCGTTATAAAAAACCGCTCCTACAATCAAGACTGTGCGCACGTCTCGTGAATTTACAATATAAATATATAAATAAACTAGCTGTACCCGCGACGTCGTCCGCGTGAAATTTGTTTTCAAAACCCCCCGATTTTGAAATATTCTTCATTGGTGCTCCGCTCCTATTGGTATTAGCCTGACGATATATAGCCTATAGCCTTCCTTGATAAATGGGCTATCAAACACTGAAAGACTTTTTCAAATCAGACCAGCAGTTCTTGAGATTAGCGCGTTCAAACAAACAAACTCTTCAGCTTTATATATTAGTATAAGACTAAAAATTAAAAGCTCATCGGACTTGTTACTGGGGCTGAAGAAGAGAACCAAGAGCAGCAGCATACGGTGAGTTCCTTCTACTCCCAATATTGAACCAACCCATTATACAGCACATAACCACCCCTAATTAAATTTTGAATTTATTTTCCCACCATAGAGACTCGGGGCCCTTGGCTTATTGTTAAATACAATTCATAGTAATAAACTTGTACCAAACGCCAAAGTTCATAGAATCAATGCGTTGATTTATCCGCGCTGACCGGCTCTATAGAGTGGGCGCCATGTTTGTCCGAGACGCGGGAAATATGCTATGTAAATAATATTGACAAGATGAAATATTGCGCATCTATATGAAACGCCGTGCAATGACTCCGTGTTTTGTTTTAGCCGGATTATATCGAGATTACATATAGCTATTCTTAGACGTGACGAATTTTTCATGGATATATAGGTACATAAATAAATACGTTAGGGTATGGTAGTCCAAATAAAAAAAAACAAAAAAGCAAAAAATATTGTTACGACCGAGGTGCCGACAAAGGCAAATTCACACGTTTTGGCATTTGGACTTATTTTGTTTACCTTCTCTTGAAAATTTGTGATTAGAAAAACAGCCCGTTGCGTAATTGTAATCTTTTATGGCAGTCATTAGCCAGGTATGTCGAAATGATTCTAAGAAATTCGGTCTACGCGGTCGGGTAGCCATATTGTATCGGTGTAGTATAAAGCAATGGCGCAATGGAGAGATCGCGAGGCAAGACTTGTGTACATTCGGTAAACTATTTAGTGACGGACTCTGCGCGTGTTATTGAATCGTGCTTTACGTTTGGACTGGTTGTGTTCAGTTACATTTGTACCTGTGTTATACGTGTTTGTATAGGTCTAATAAATTCTATAGTCATTCTAACGGCATTTTAATTCGAGTCCTGCTATATATAAGTATATTTTCTTCATTTCCAAGTCGATGCGAAGTAAAACATAAAAATTACTAAATTTTCCAAATTTGTTTTTTTTTTTTTTTTTTTTTTTTACTGCCTGAGGCAGGCAAACAGGCGGACGGTCCACTTAATGGAAAGCGGTTACCGTCGCCTATGGACGTTTGCAACACCAGGGGCGTTGCCAACGCGTTGCCGGCCTCTAAGAAATTTTATAACGCCCTTCTTAAATGACCCCATGTCGTAGCGCAGAGGGAAAACTTCGGCGGGGAGTTCTCTCCAGATCATTGTTGTACGCGGAATAAACGTTCTAGAGAACCGTTGCGTAGTTGAGCGTGGGAGCTCCAGGAAATGGGGGTGAACACCCCGCCGATGGCGAGCGGTGCGGTTGTAAAAATGGGGCGTTGGCACCAAATCAAACAGTTCCTCGGAACACTCTCCGTTGTACAGGCGGTAGAATACGCAGAGGGACGCAAAGTCTCTCCGAAGGCTAAGCGATTCTAAACCGCCTGTTAGTATGGGATCGTCGACTATACGAACGGCGCGACGCTGAATGGAGTCGAGAGGGTCAGTCTGGTAAGCTGGTGCTCCAGCCCATAAGTGCGAGCAGTATTCCATATGCGGCCTAACTTGTGCTTTGTAAAGCACAAGTCTTTGCCGCGGGGTGAAATACTGCTTAGACCGGTTTAGCACACCAAGCTTTTTTGAGGCAAGTTTAGCCTTGCCTTCCAGATGACCCCGAAACTGCACGTCGTTCGTTATATCAACGCCTAGAATCCCGATACTGTTGGAGATGGTAAGGGGTGTTCCTTGAAACTGTGGCGCAGGGACAAATGGGGTCTTTTTTGCAGAGAATGCGCAGACCTGTGTCTTCGTGGGGTTAAATTGGACAAGATTTTGTCGTCCCCATTCGGAGACTCGCTCCAGGGAGTTCTCCACTTCAGACACAAGTCTGACCCGACTTTCTTCCACTAGCGACTGAGGGGCATTAGCCCGGCTGGTATATCTAGCGTCACCTGTACTGTCATCCGCATAGCAATGAATGTTCTCTATAGATAACAGATCATTGATATGCAGGATGAACAGTGTAGGTGACAGCACACAGCCTTGAGGCACACCAGCATTGATAGGCTTGGTGGTAGAACAGCAACCGTCGACGGCGACCTTGATGCTGCGTCCACCAAGAAAGCTGGATAGCCACTTGCAAAGCCCCTCAGGTATCCCGTACGATGGCAGCTTCGTAAGAAGTGCCCTATGCCAGACCCGGTCAAAGGCCTTAGTAATGTCAAGACTGACTGCCAAGGCTTCTCCCTTGCTCTCAACGGCTTCTGCCCAACGGTGGGTTAAGTATACCAACAGATCCCCAGCGGAACGACCATGACGGAAGCCATATTGCCGGTCGTTGAGTAGCTGGGAATCTTCGAGGTAACCCAGAAGTTGTCCGTTGATAATCCGCTCCATCACCTTTGAGAATAAGGAAGTAATCGCTATGGGCCGGTAGTTGGACGGGTCAGTTTGTTATTGTTATTTTATATTTTACTTGATACTGACTTCAAGATGTTGTAGAAAATACTTATTTTTTGCTATTTTAATTACTCGAATAATTAACTAACTAACTCCGTTGGCTCAGCGACTCATAGTGAGTCTTGACCTCCGATACAAGAGCACGCCACTTTCGTCTGTCCTGCGCAGTGTCTTGCCAGTTGTGGACTTGTAGTGCGGTCAGGCCAGCTTCTACTCTATCCTTCCAGCGATACTTGGGGCGACCAACCGGTCGCCGATCGACTGGTCGCCCCAAGTATGCTTTCTTCACTCCCCGATCCTCCTCCATCCGCTCTACATGACCGAGCCAGCGGAGCCGGTGAGATTTTATCTCCCCAATTATTTTGGGCTTGGCTATGAGGTCTTCTATTTGGGAGTTGGTTCGGAGCCTTTTTTTTATTGGAGGAGATCAGCAGACAGGCAGACGGCCCACTTGATGGAAAGCGGTTACCATCGCCTATCGACATTTGCAACAGCAAAGTTGCTACAAATGCGCTGCTGCTCTCTTAAGGGAGACTGGAACCTGGTCACTAATGCCGGAACACAACTCAAGGTTGTTATGGCGACATATGGCTACCACCCCTGGTCTAAATCCAGGGGTGGTAGCCATCCAGTCGGGCAAATGCCCTACCACCTGGCTGTGGGTTGTTAAGTCGCCTCTTACGACAGGCCGCCCGGCCGCAGGAAATTTTACTCTTTCTCCGTTCCTGCACGGATAAAAAGCCTCCAGTTGCTATCTCCTACTATTGTATATATATATATATATATATATATATATATATATATATATATATATATATATATATATATATATGTATATATATATATACTAGCGGTCCCGGCAGACGTTGTTCTGCCCTAAAGAAATAAAATTTAGAACCCGATTGCAGCGCCACCTACAGGGTCCAGTTTTGAATCTGAACCATCCTCGAATCCACTTGAACACACACAAAAAAATTCATTCAAATCGGTCAAGCCGTTTAGGAGGAGTTCACTGTCAACACACGTACGTACAGAATAATTATATATATAAAAATATATACATAATACATATATATGTATAACTCAAATATGTCAGAAAAAAGTGGAACACGTTGTACGTGCCTATAATATTCGAACAGATCCACTCATCAGATCCTGACTTGGTGACAATGGGATCGATCACCTTAAGAGTAAAATAATTTGAAAATCGGTTTATAACTGAAAGAAACGCGTAACAAACATAAAAAACATGAATTCGAATTGAAAACCTCCTCCGTTTTGAACTCGGTTAATTACAACTAGTGGTCGCCCGTGGTCGAAATTCGACCATAATAACTTGTTGTCAAAGACTATACTTCTATAATTACAGATTTCACCAAGACTGCACTGTTAATTTGACTTTAACGATAAACAAAAGAGTATATATGCGTGTGTGTGTCAAGTACATGGTAGTGTGTGTAATGTTTTTTTTTTATTGATTAAATGTATTTTTTTTGCATAATTTTTAAAAAATATTAGCATTCTGCACTCCTTATCTATATAAACTATAAGTGTGCGAAATTTCACACTCCTCCGTCCGCGCAATTTTCGTAAAAAGGGGTACAAAGTTTTTGCTCCACGTATTAATTTATAGATAACCCTGGTTTAATATTAGTGGAAAAATATAGATAGATAGATCACACTTTATTGCTCAACAAATATACAATATCAAAAATACACAATTACAATATTGTCATGGTAGAAGCAATAGGCGGTCTTATCGCTTCAAGCAATCTCTTCCAGGCAACCTAACTTAAGGAATAACCTAATCTGACGATGTAGGTGGTGCAGATTATTAACTACATAATTTATAAATTAAATACACATACTTAAATTACTTTACAAATTAAACACATACATATTTATATATACATACATACATACATACATACATACATACATACATAACTTCACGTCAGTTCCCTTGCGGGGTAGGCACCAACAACAGAGCGCCATTTAGGCTTATTCTTATACACCTCACTTGCATCTTTGACATTCATAACTCTTGTCATGCACGCTCGTCTGTTCTTAAGGCTCCTAACATCACGTTCTGCTAGTACACGATCAATTTGGTCATGGAAAGTGTGTCGTGGCCTTCCACGACTTCTGCATCCATCCACTTTTGCATTGTATATCTGTTTATTCATTCTTTCATCATGCATTCTTCAGTAAGAAAGACAGTTGGTCTGAAAGAGAGTGTCGGGGTGAAGGTAAGGAAAGGAATGCTCCGGTGGTTCGGACATGTAGAAAGAATGCATGATTTATATATACATATGTATATACTAAATAGTCTATAATAAAAGAATTAGGAATAATTATTCAAGGAAAATATATTTCTTTACTTCCAAAAACCACAAAAATATTCGCGTAAGAGAATAATATTCAAAACAAGCGCAAAAGGTATCCAAGCATACTTTTGTACTTGTGCATTATTCATGACGCCTGGAGGAAGGTAATACTTACAAAGTGAAATGACCCTCAGGTTAATAGAAATGCTTTTATATTTGTATACCTTTTCATTTTTATGAGTATGAATAATATTTTTCGAGGAAGAAACTCCGAAATACTTCTGGATATTTTTCTCTGTGTTTTACTAACTTCGTTCCATTAGGGGGTCGAAATAGAGCAGAGTAAATGACAGTGACGCTCAGACCAGAATATATAACAAACTAGCTGTGCCTGGCAGACGTTGTCTTGTCCTTAAAAAAATAAAATCTAGAAACCGATTGCAGCGCCACCTACCTGGTTTAAATTTGACGGCCTCTGTGGTTGAGCGGGCTAAGCCTTTGCCGGCGTACCTCACTGCAACGCAGAGGTTTCGGGTTCGATTCCTGTTATAGTAAATTTCGGAAACGTATTTTCTCCGTTATTTACTATGGTCTGGGTGTCTGGGATCGGCCCCAGAGTAGACCGTTGTATATTTCCTATAACACAAGCGTAACTTACTTAATTTGGGGGTATACAATGTGTGTGTTTGTCTGCCGATTATTATTATTATATTATTATTTATTATAGTTTAAATGCAGTCACCATTGCCGAAATAGGTCGGGATAGATGGCTAGACAGATATCTTCTTAATAATATTTTTTATTTATTGATGATTATCATATTTTAATACTTATTATCCTATTCCAGACGAAGACAATTCCAAAAACACGAAAAACATAAAAATTGGTCCCGCCGTTTTTGAGTTATAAATGGTGTAACTAACACGACTTTGTTTTATATATATAGATTTTTAATTTTTTTTAGTGCAGGAGTTCAGCAGATAGGCAGACGACCCACTTGATGTAAAGCGGTTACCATCGCCTATGGACATTTGCAACACCAAAGGTGCTACAAATGCACTGCTGCTCTCCTAAGGGAGACTGTATCCTGGTCACTAATGCCGGAACACAACTCAAGGTTGTTATGGCGACATGCTTTAGACCAGGGGTGGTAGACATCCAGTCGGGCAAATGCCCTACCACCTGGCAAAGTATTAGCAGATAGTATTTTTTTTTAAATTTAGTCTAATAGGAATTGAAACTAGGACATATGTATTCTAATGGACGTTATGCTGATATTAGACGAATCAATCAAATGGGATCGATTTGGTTGAAAGTTACAGAACTGAAAGTACACGATGATATTCAGTAACATTGAATGATTCAAATTTATATTGTTACATACCGACAAAGAAATGTGCACACCTGGCGATCGTAAAAGCGCAGTCTATTGATTTCCCGGATTTAGAATCTCTTTTGTTTACTTTGTGTTTAGAATTTGTAATTAAGAATAACATGCTATTGTTTTTCTACTTGTTTTATGGCCGTCATTAGTGTCGAACTAATCCTTATTGTTATTGTTTTCAACTTTGTTGGCCGTTCGTAGGTGTGCAAATTACATTTTCTTCTCAGAACCCAGCCCACGAGCTTCCATTGTGTATTGTACAGTTTACGACAAAACAACGTCAAGCGATATAGTGACGGACTTTGCGCGTGTTATTGAATCGTGCAGTTTGTACTAGTAGTGTCTAGTTACGTGTTTGTATAATTCTAATAAATTCTATAGTAATTCCAACGGCATTTTAATTTCGAGTCCCACACTCGTAACAATATTTATATGAAACATTTTGATTGATTCATCGAAATTGAAAGACAGAAATGAACATTACATTTTAGTTTTAATAAGTCAGTGCATAACCTCGTTTATTGTATTATAAACTTTGAATCAAGTCCATAAGGTTGATTTCATATACCGGAATCCACCTCAGAAACGATATAAGATTGTGTTTATTTTTATATGTTACACCGATCACCTTGTAAGTAACCCCTTTGTTGCGAACAGGTGGACGCAGCGGCCGGAACCGGGTGTTTACATCAGTTTAACTGCGCTCAAGCATCCTCGGTTCGTGTAAACATAACACACCTTTTTATTAGTTGGTATTTTTAGTGATGCTCTTTCAAGGACGTCATTTCAACAAATGTATGTCTTTATTTTCAACCTCAATATTTTTTATCATTAACTGTTATATTGTTAGTTTAGGTTCTTTTTCTTACTTTCACCGACCACCTGGCTTTTCGCTACCCGACACAGGCAAAGACGTTGTCCTGCTCTGAAAAAATTAAAAATCTAGGACCCGATCCCAGCGCCACCTATCGGTTCCAATTGTGGATTTAAACCATCCGGGGACCCACTCAAACACACAAAAATAAAATCACCAAAATCGGTCCAGGTGATTAGGAGGATTCTAGAACCCGATCTCAGCGCCACCTACCGTTTCTAATTGCGAATCTAAACCATCCGGGAACCCACTCAAACACACAAAAATAAAATCGCTCCAGGTGATTAGGAGGATTCTAGAACCCGATCTCAGCGCCAGCTACCGGTGCTAATTGTGAATCTAAATCATCCGGAAACCCACTCAAACACACAAAAACAAAATCATCGAAATAGCTCCAGGTGATTAGGAGGATTGTAGAACCCGATCTCAGCGCCTCCTACCGATTCCAACGGGATAAAAAGTATCCTATTTCCGTCTTCTGGTTCTAAGCTACCTCCCCACCATTTTTCAGCCAAATCGGTGCAGCCGCTCTTGAGTAATAAATATTGTAACTAACACGAGTTTCTTTTATATTAGGTTGGGGAAAAAGTTTCTTCGTATTTTATATAAAAATTCAAAAGGTTTTTTTATAAAGTTTATTTACATTTGACTAAAGTATGTAGGTGCCATTTTGTTGGATAACGTTTTGCCATCTTGTAGGTAGGGACGTGATCCCATTGCTATTAAAAATTTGGGGCTTCTGATCAAAAAACTGCGACAAGTGGTTTTGGCAGCCCTGTCGTGATGTTAACCTGACACTGCCTAAGGAATTCTGCAGAGACCGAAACAGTTGAAAATCTGAAGGTGCAAGGTCAGGACTATACGGCGGATGCATTAACACCTCCCAGCCAAACTCTTATTTTTTGCTGAGTGGCTAAAGATGTGTGAGGTCTAGCGTTATCCTGGTGAAAAACCACACCCCTTCTGTTGATTAATTCCGGCCGCTTTCTCTCAACTTTTTGCTTTAATCTCATCAAGTGTTCGCAGTACAGTTCAGAATCGATGGTCCTGCCTGGCGGTGGTAACAGCTCATAATTAATAATGCCCTTCCAATCCCACCATACACACAGCATCACCTTGTTGCGAGTTAACCCGGGTTTCGCCACAGTCTGTTAAGCCTGACCGGCCTTTGACCACGATCTTTTTCGCACGTTCTTGTCGTACGTGATTCACTTTTCATCACCAGTTATCAGCTTCTTCAAAAATGGTTCGGTTTTATTACGTCGTAATATAGAATCAAAAATGAGGACACGGTTCATTAGGTTTCTATCACTGAGCTCATGAGGCATCCCAATATCGAGCTTTTTTGTGTACCCAGCTTTTTTCAAATGCGCCAAAACCGTTTTGTGGTCAATTCCCAGTTCTCCATGTACATTGTAACTACTAATATTCCGATCTTGCTCCACTTTTTCAAAAATTGCATCAATTTTGTTCGTAACATGGCGACCAGAGCGACGTGCATCTTTGATATCAAAATTTCCGGATTTAAAACGCTTAAACCAAATTTGCGCTACTCTCACAGATACTGCATTAGGTCCATAAACATCACAATTTTTTTTCGCGGCTTGTGTTGCATTTTTACCTTTTTTGTAGTAAAATTTTAAAATGTATCGAATTTCTTCATTAGATTCACTCATTTTAATAATAAGAAAAACAAATGAAAATCACACATTTTCCTAATCTGAATTTGGAATTGTCTTCTTTAAAATTAAAACTTTTTAATAATACCAAAACCAGCCAGATACAAATGGTATAGCTAAAAAGATCTTATTAGAAGTTCATACATACTATATGCGAGAAGACTTTTTCCCCAACCGCTCTCTTAAGGGAGACTGGCACCTGGTCACTAATGCCGGGACACAACTCAAGGATGTTTTGGCGATATACCCTACCTGGCTGTGGGTTGTTTTGTCGCCTCTTACGACAGGCCGCCCCAACGCAGGAAATTGTATTCTTTCTCCGTTTTAGCTGATAAAAAAACTTGTTTAATAATCTTTTTATTAATGGAGATTCTGTTGAAAATGTAATATTTTGTTTTTAAATACTGACAGAGTATCCTCAAGTGAAATCTTCATGTCACCTTGACATTTTGTTTATTTACAAATCCCTTTGCCCCTTTTTACCCCAAGTCATTGGAAATACAAAAGTATTTATATTTGAACGTGAACACATGGTGGCAAAAAGATCCTTCGGTTATTGTAACCTCCTTTTCTTGATGGATAAATAAATACCATTTTGGATTTTTGACGTATGATTTTTTCTGAAAGGTAAACAGCATAAGGGGCCGTGCATAAATTACGTCACGTAATTACACACAAAGAGCCTAATAATTAATAACCCAGGCACAGAAAAGAAAAAAACAACACACATGGCACTAGATAGGACAATATAAAGATAGATATAAGGCCCACACTGCACATGCACTTCCTCACAACACCAGCATGTAACAGATACACTCTACATTAGTATAAGTTTAGTATTAACACAAAAATCAATAAATTAATGTCACACACCAGGACCAAAACAACTAATAAGCGTGTTAAATTAAAAAAAATAGTCTAGAAATTAAGTTGTAAAAAAGGGTATGGAACTCGAGTCCGTAGAGATGTTACATACATACATACATAACTTCACGCCAGTTCCCTTTGCGGGGTAGGCACGAACAACAGAGCGCCATTTAGGCCCATTCTTACACACCTCACTTGCTTTTTTGACATTCATAACTCTTGTCATGCACACTCGTCTGTTCTTAAGGCTCCTGACATCACCTTCTGCTAGTACACGACCAATTTGATCATGGAAGGTGTGTCGTGGCCTTCCACGACTTCTGCATCCATCCACTTTGGCATTGTATATCTGTTTAGTCATTCTTTCATCATGCATTCTTTCGACATGCCCGAACCACCGGAGCATTCCTTTCCTTACCTTCACCCCGACACTCTCTTTCAAACCAACTCTCTTTCTTACTTCGGTATTACGAACGCAGTCCGCGAGCGTCACTCCGCAGATTTTGCGCGCATCTCAACCGCGTTTACTCTACTTTCATGTAGAGATGTTAATAATAATAATTAAAAAAATACGTCACACGTTAAGAGGATGGGAGGGGGGGGGGGTCGTCGACGAAGTGTGACGTTGTGTGACAAGGGGTGGAAGGGGGTCCTAAATTTCGTGACGTCACATTTCAAAATCTCAATATATTTAAGCTTTAAGACACGAAATTTATAAAGAAAGAAAAATAACGTTTATTTAGAACTAGCTGATGCCCGCGACTTCATCCGCGTAGTATTTATTATTCCTTAAATTAAAATTTTATAGCTCGCAATACCTTATAATGCTTCTTTATAAACGAAATTTTAATGTATAAATTGTTTTATTGTATGATGATACCGTCAATATCAATACTTAATTAGGTGCATAATAAGTTGTATAATAAGCTGTTTAAGTAATTAAAGTTTTTTAACTATCCCACGGGAAGCCTTTAATGTTTCGGGATCAAAAGAATCCTATATGTTGACTAAGGATATAACCCACCACCATACAAAATTTCATTTAAATCGGTCCAGTCGTTTCGGAGATTACCCCGTACAAACAGACAGACAAATAGAGAGAAACAAAAAAATTGAAAAAAAACCTAAATTAGTTTTATTTCACTTCTTACATCTCGCTGACTCGGTTTTTAGCATTTTTTTTTTCACTGTACAGAAATTTGACCTCTACAGTTTTATTATATATTATGTATAGATAGGATCTATCCGTGCAGGAACGGAGAAAGAATACAATTACCTGTGGCCGGGCGGCCTGTCGTAAGAGGCGACTTCACAAGCCACAGCCAGATGGTAGGGCATTTGCCCGACTGGATGGCTACCGCCCCTGGTCTAAAGTATGTCGCCATAACAACCTTGAGTTGTGTTCCGACATTAGTGACCAGGTTCCAGTTTCCCTTAAGAGCAGCAGCGCATTTGTAGGACCTTTGGTGTTACAAATGACCATAGGCGATGGTAACCACTTTCCATCAAGTGGGCCGTCTGCCTGTCTGCTGAACTCCTACAATAAAAAAATAAAAGAAAATAAAAAAATATCAATAAGCTTTTTTAAAAAGGTTTTTAAATACAAGTTTTTGAGATCCTGGATATCATGTAGCAGCAGAGTGCTAGCCAAGACAAGTAAAACGAGCCCAAACATGACGGGTCTATCTAGCTTAGTACAGGAGTTCCTATGGCCAACTTCCAACTCCATCATCAGATCAGCTCCATGGTACCATATTATTACATTGTCACGCGATATACATATGCGAAATTTCAGCTCAATAAGGAATTGTAATATTTTTTTTTTAGTTATATTTTTTTTTAATTATTATTATTAACAAATATAATGTAATATAAACTTAATCAGTAGGCTCAATTTTAGTAATAATTGGCTTGTGGTAACTGAAGTAGGAGACATATGTTTGGGATTCTATTTTTTATTATTTATTATGTACAAAAAACCTGTATACACTCAACAAAAATAATCGTCGCGACAACACACTGTTCGATGCGAAATAGAAAGACGAAACGAAAATAACTGGCTTGCTTTCTATGAGAGAGCGAGACGGACAGAGAAACACGCGCACGCCGCACGGCTCACAACTATAGAGCAATATTAAGTACATGACAGAACACATACAGGATAGGTCAGGCTCATCCTCCAAATGGTTCTCCAAAGAACTATCAGCGAATAACTTGAAAATATATCCAACTCTATCTATATGACCACGTTTATATAATTAAAAAAGAATTTAAATGGAAATAAAATTAATTACGGAACTGCAGTTTTGTATAAATGTTCTTCTTTTATATCGTTACAAATCAGGTCCCGACAAAAACAAAATCCACCTGCATATCTGAAACAAAACACATTATATTACCTGTCGACATTTACTAATTGTAATCCTTTTATGATCGTCTTCTTTTGTTTACTTATTGATTGGCATACGTTTCTAGAAAACAGCCCATTGTTTTATGCCGAGTCATTAGCCAGGTGTGGCGGATTAAGTCGACCACGATACGGGCACAATTCAATTCTTATTTACTCTGATAACATTGGTTTCTCGATTGATGCTTTTTTATAATAAACTAAAGTTCCCTGCAGACGTTATCCGGCCCTGAAAACATAAAAATCTGGACCCGATCCCAGTGCCACCTACCGGTTTCAATTGTGAATCTAAACCATCCGGGGACCCACTCAAGCACACACAAAAAAAATCATCAAAATCGGTAAAGTCGTTCTCAAGTTTTATGCGTACATATATTTCTACAATTCATTTTTATTTCTATAGACTTGTGTACATCACGAATCTGTTTTTTTTTGTTTAGTTCTCTAACTGGTCAACTCAGCTTATGTACTTTTAAACACAGAGAATATGGTTGTTGAATGGCCTTCTTGATGCGAACACAGAATACATTATAATTTAGAAAAAGAAAAGAAATAAATAAATAGTGAGGTTCAATAAATAATTAACAAACAGTGTGAAACTTCTTGATGTGCTAAAACTGATGCATTGAAAAATAAAAAATAAAACTGAACGAATCGTCAATGACGGCTATGTGTGAATGGACCTTAACATTTCAATGCAAGTCTTTACACAGAATAAACAAGTGGATTGAGCAGCGCGTTGCGGATTTGCACGCCATTAGAACAGGCGAAAAATATCTGTTTATAATTTGAATGGTCTCGCGGAGGTGCGTCCAGGCCATAAATATCAGTTTAGGATATCCCAGCGCGGCATCCAGCCCGGAGCGACGTATGAGCCGAATTGTAAATGCTCAATTTACAAAGTTTCCCGCAGTTCGCCACTCCCGCGAGATTTATGGGCCCCCGCCTGAGCCGCCGGATTTGGTAGACACCTTGCTTATCCAGCCACGCCGTGCGATACGTGATCGTTTAGGTACTTGCTGCTCCGTAGTTTTTTTGCAAGAAACAATTCTGACAACATCTAAATGCCTTCCTAGTGACATATTTCTGTAAAATTAATAATGTTTATTGTAAATTAGAAAATGTTATAATTGTAATTAATAATAATAATATCAGCCCATAAATATAGCACTGCTGGGCTCGGGCCTCCCATTATAGGGGGAACGAACAGGTTACCCGCCACGCTTGTCCAAGGCGGCTTGGCAGGTTTGACATTACGGTTATCTCGATGTGCAGGTTGCATCACGATGTTTTCCTTTACCGTTGTTAGCACAATTGGTACATGCATACATAAGTTCACGCCAGTTCCCTTGCGGGGTAGGCACTAACAACAGAGCGCCATTCAAACTTATTCTTACCCACTTCACTTGCTTCTTTGACATTTATAACTCTTGTGATGCACGCTCGTCTGTTCTTAAGGCTCCTGACATCACCTTCTGCTAGTACACGATCAATTTGATCATGGAAGGTATGTCGTGGCCTTCCACGACTTCTGCATCTATCCACTTTTGCAATGTATATCTGTTTAGTCATTCTTTCATCATGCATTCTTTCCACATGCCCGAACCACCGGAGCATTCCTTTGTAATATTATATCATATTTAAATTCATTTATAAACGTTTATATATTTTATAGATATGTATTTGTATGGTATGTATATTAAGTATCAGCCCATAAATGTCCCACTGCTGGGCTTGGGTCTCCCATTATGGGGGGGGGGGGGGGGGGGCGACGACGACAACACAGTATACCCGCCACGCTTTTCCAGGACGGCTTGGCAGGTTTGACATATCGGCGGTTATCTCGATGTGCAGGTTGCATCACGATGTTTTCCTTCACCGTTGTTAGCACATGGTAATTGTAACAATATGCACATTAGATCAGAAAACTGACTATGTGGTGCATGCGTTCGACGCGTGGTCTACCCATTACGCTACTACGACTTAACTAATTGTTAAATAAAATTGTAATTATGACTACTTATTTATATTTTAGACAAAAAGGGTTTTTGATAATGAATTAATATATTTAAATAAACACTTGAACAGGATAGAATATCTATCCGTGCAGGAACGGAGAAAGAATACAATTTCCTGCGGCCGGGTGGCCTGTCGTAAGTATTGATAAAACAACCCACAGCCAGGGGGTAGGGCATTTGCCCGACTGGATAGCTACCACCCCTGGTCTAGAGCATGCCGTCATAACATGCTTGAGTTGTGTTCCGACATTAGTGACCAGGTTCCAGTCTCTCTTAAGAGAGCAGCATCGCATTTGTAGCACCTTTGGTGTTGCAAATGTCCATAGGAGATTGTAATCGCTTTCTATCAAGTGGGCCGTCTGACTGTCTGCTGAATTTGTGCAATAAAAAAAAATTTGTATAAACTTTCACAAACAGAATTACAAAGGTGGTGGAGTTCTTTGTTGACGACATTTTGTTCTTTCGGACGTACAATACAGGCAGTTGTAATGGTGCCTGGCCATTTATATTAATTAATAATAATTCAATCAACAAATTACCTAATTAAATTAAAACATTATCTTTATTGAAGCACAAAACAATGTGACATTACTATAAATGACTTGTAGTTATTTATCCGGTGCGAAACGGAGAAAGAATAAAATTTCCTGCGGCAAGGCGGCCTGTCGTATGTGTCGATAAAAATACCTCCAGCCAGGTGGTAGCGTATTTGCCCGACTAGATGACTACCATCCCTAGTCTAAAGTATCCCGCCATAACAACTTTCAATTGGCATCAGTGGCTACGCATTTGGCACTTAAACTGTTCAAACCCTATATGACAACTTTTTTACTCAATCGATTCTACAATAGCCTAGACGAATATATTAATGATAATACAATAAAATAAGATAATGACATTGAAATTTTGAAACAATTTGTGCTTTGTGCTTGTTTTGTGCTTTTAGCAGGAATGGAAGGTACACCGCTGATATAGAAAGAAGAGTGAATTTGGGGAATAGTGTGAATGGAGCGTTAGGTAAACTTCTAGGCGCTAAGAACCTCAGCCAGAAGGCCCAGCTTGTCATACACAACGCGGTGCTGGTACCTACGCCTACGTATGGAAGCGAGAGTTGGGTATGGAAGAGAGAGCATGAAAGTAGAGTAAACGCGGTCGAGATGCGAGCACTGCGCAAATCTGCGGAGTGACGCTCGCGGACCGCGTTCGCAATACCGAAGTAAGAAAGAGAGTTGGTCTGAAAGAGAGTGTCGGGGTGAAGGTAAGGTAAGGAATGCTCCGGTGGTTCGGGCATGTGGAAAGAATGCACGATGAAAGAATGACTAAACAGATATACAATGCAAAAGTGGATGGATGCAGAAGTCGTGGAAGGCCACGACACACCTTCCATGATCAAATTGATCGTGTACTAGCAGAAGGTGATGTCAGGAGCCTTAAGAACAGACGAGCGTGCATGACAAGAGTTATGAATGTCAAAGAAGCGAGTGAGGTGTGTAAGAATAAGGGAACTGACGTGAAGTTATGTATGTATGTATGTAAATGACAAATTGATTGATTGATTTATAGGTTCCAAGAGAGACTCTTTAGAAGGCGGCAGCACCTTTGGTGTTATAAATGTCCATAGGCGGTCCATGGGCGCCATCTGCATGTCTGCTGAACTCATGCAACAAACAGAAAAATATCTTTCTCTTCTTTTACCTAATGCCGAAAACAGATGATTCATTTATGTCTTTCAATTATGATAGAAATGCTTATAATATGCCCATTTGGACGCCGTGAGGAGAAATAAATCGAAGTAATGTTTTTAATATTACGTCGATTTACCTCTCAGTTACAATTTTGCGTCATCAAGTATGGAATTTTAGAGGGCTTTTGGGCAAGATGTTGTCCATCCAAATACATCCATTATGTTTATTATATATACTCTTATTGTAAACCACGGACCATAAAAATGAACCGAACCTTTAGAGGGCTTTTGGGCAAGATGTTTTTCATCCAAATACATCCAAGATACAAATATTAAAATTTGATTTTTTTAACAATAAAATTGAAAAAAAAGGAAGAGCAGTTAAAAAGTCAATTATGAAACTTTCTTTAACAATTAAAGTCGTTTTATTTTATTATGTCTAATTTCTATTCAAACTGAAAAACCAAAAAAAAAACCAGTCTTATTTCGACTTTGCCACGTTTAATACGGCTTAACACCACAAATAGTACTTCCACACACACATGGAATTGAGGCCATCAGACACCTAAGCAAAATTCCTCCATCAGTTCGCTTTCACAACTTATTTATTACTCGCGCAGCATTTTTCGTAGCAATTTAAGAATTAAATGTCGGCCATTAGTCCCGCGCCCCGCTGAGGAGATGACGCCGTTCAAATCTCGTGTAAAGTGGCGAATGAGAGTGGTGCCCGATCGAGTTCACTTAACGTTCCCTATAAATCTTGTGCCGTGGAAACTCGCACCAAATTAGAGGTATTTATAGAGTAGACAAGAGTCGTAGAAGAGAATTCTCCATAAAGTGGAGAATTCTTCTCAGACAAACAATATACGTGGACTGAGACCTGGTTGTTCAGAATAAAGCCAATTTTGAATGAATGAACATATACATATTGTTACATGCCAACAAAATTGAATGCACACCTGCCTGCCATAAAGCACAGTTTATTACCTTCCCGCATTTGGACTTCTTTTGTTTACTTAGAAAAACAGTCTATTGTGTATTGTACTAGTTTATGGCCGTTCGCAGGAATAATTAAGCAGGTGTGCGGATTACGTTTTCTGGGAAATTGCATCGACGCTTGGCAGGTAGGCATATTGTATTTGTATAAAACAATGGCCGAACGGAGGGGTGAGGCAATCCAGCGATCATTACGATACAAGCAAGACGTGTGTACATTCGATGAGCTATATAGTGACGGACTTTCCGCGTGTTATTGAATCGTGCAGTTTGTACTGGTTGTGTCCAGTTATATTTGTACCTGTGTTTTACGTGTTTGTATAGTTCTAATAAATTCTATAATAATTCCAAAGGCATTTTAATATCATCACAATATGTATATGTAGTCATAAGGACTACAAAGGGCTTGTAAGCAAAACTATATAAAGTTTGTATGCCTGTCAAAGGCGAAACATATAACTTTTACCCCTTTGAGTGCGTTCCTTTAGTATCTCACAACGCCTAAAATGCTCCGTCCGCCGTCCCACATGGCGACACGGTCGTTATGGTCGTGCCGAAAATTTCACTAATGACGTCATTATTTTCGATCACACAGAGCATTAATTATCTCTATCGATTGAGGCTACGTTCCACTAGGGACTCACAACGACCACGTTCACGACCGCGAGTTTTCCCGTTACAATTGCTTCTTGGCGTAACAATCGTAAACCCAAGTGGAACGGCTATTCGACCCACTTATTGACATGGGTCGTTGTGAGCGTTGTTCGATCGAAAATTATGACGTCATTAGTGACGTTTACGCTACGAACACAACGATCGCGGTCGCCTTGTGGTACGGCTAACTGAGCGTTTTGGGAGTTATGAACTACTAATGGAACGCCCTGTGAAATTGAAAAAGGCGCGATTTTCAAATCAACCAATGACATTTGTTCATTTCGTCGTTAATGACATCAACGCTCCATAATCCGTTCCACTAGAGTCTATGATTGTAACGCCCGCAAGCTAGTCGAACGGTAAAAATCACGGTCGTGAATGTGGTCGTTGTGAGTCTCTTGTGGACGTAACGTCGCACTTGCACGAAAAAAAAACAGATATAGACAATGACAGTACTAATTTCAAACTATGTCACTGTCAAGCGAGTTTAAAAAAAAAGCTGTGACCGCGGTTAAGTTTGGCTTTCGGACGAAATTCAAAAATATCAGCTGTTCAAAATTATTTTATAAATACTACTAGCTGTGCCCGCGACGTCGTCCGCGTGGAATTTGCTTTCAAAACCCTCCGATTTTGAAACATTCTTCATTGGTGCTCCGCTCCTATGGGTCTTAGCGTGATGATATATAGCCTATAGCCTTCCTCGATAAATGTACTATTCGTCATGATGTTCTCCTGCCTTGTAATCATTTACTTGCCATACCATCAGTTAAAGAGAGTGTCGGGGTGAAGGTAAGGAAAGGAATGCTCCGGTGGTTCGGGCATGTGGAAAGAAGTCGTGGAAGGCCACGACACACCTTCCATAATTAAATTGATCGTGTACTAGCAGAAGGTGATGTCAGGAGCCTTAAGAATAGACGAGCGTGCATGACAAGAGTTATTAATGTTAAAGAAGCAAGTGAGGTGTGTAAGAATCAGCCTGAATGGCGCTCTGTTGTCCGTGCCTACCCCGCAAGGGAACTGGCGTAAAGTTATGTATGTATGTATGTACCATCAGTTGAAATTTGACATTACTTGTCCATGCAAGTAATGTCCAATGATAAGCAGTGTCTTGTTTGCAAACTTCCAGGCTGCTTAATCTCTGATAGGTGACTTGTTGTACATTACGGGACATCAACGTCGTTCACGACTCATTAGGGCGGGCGTTTTCAAAAATGGCCGCCGCACTAAAATAGACATTATGCAAAATGGCACAATTACTGCGGTGAGTCGAGAAAAAGTTCGCGATTCGCGTGTGCTGATGGATTTGTGGGGGCTTTGTTATTTAAATGCTATGAGAGAGAGATTTATTTTTGAAGGTAGTCATGTTGTATTATATTGCATGCTACATTAGTCCTAACACAGAGAAATCATAATTTTGGAGTATTTTATATTTTATAGTTCAAAAGTTTGAAGGTATGGTAAGGTTCTATCCGTGCAGGAACGGAGAAAGAATACAATTTCCTGCGGCCAGGCGGGCTGTCGTAAGAGGCGACAAAACAACCCACAGCCAGTTGGTAGGGCATTTGCCCGACTGGATGGCTACCACCCCTGGTCTAAAGTATGTCGCCATAACAACCTTGAGTTGTGTTCCGGTATTAGTGACCAGATTGTGGTCTCCCTTAAGAGAGCAGTTTTTATTGCATTAGTTCAGCAGACAGGCAGACGGCCCACTTGATGGAAAGCGGTTACCATCGCCGATGGACATTTGCAACACCAAAGGTTCTACAAATGCGCTGCTGCTCTCTTAAGGGAGATTGGAACCTGGTCACTATTGCCGGAACACAATTCAAGGTTGCTATGGCGGCATACTATAGACCAGGGGTGGTAGCCATCCAGTCGGGCAAATGCCCTACCACCTGGCTGTGGGTTGTTAAGTCGCCTCTTACGACAGGCCGCCCGGCCGCAGAAAATTGTATTCTTTCTCCGTTCCTGCACGGATAATTCAAGCAGTAGCGAATTTGTAACACCTTTGGTGTTGCAATTAACTCATAACATAACTATGAAATCGTCAGTGAGAGTTAAATCTTTGTGCTGTTTGTTCTTGACACGCTTGGACCGTAGGATCCTGAGGCCACGAGCCCGGCGACCTTATATGTAAATCGATTATTAAGGAGTAAACTCTAAAAGTAATATGTTTTTTTACACAACAACAACAATAGCTTGTCACAACAATTAAACAATAAATTATAACACCACACAAAGTCACAAACACATAACTAACAACAAAACTTATACGCATACTCAAACCAACGCGCACTACCATCGCATTGCATTGCATGCACACTTCACAAACAAACCAAGACACACAAAGAGCCTAAAAATTAATAACCCAGGCACAGAAAAGAAAAAAACAACACACATGGCACTAGATAGGACAATATAAGGCCAACACTGCACATGCACTTCCTCACAACACCAGCATGTAATAGATACACTCTACATTAGTATAAGTTTAGTATTAAAATTAGAATAAATTAATATAATAAGTTATTCTTAAGGTACACCACAACATAAAAATCACTAAATTAATGTCACACACAGTAACAAAAATAAACAATAAGCGTGTATGGAGTCTAACATTTTTTATAGAAATTAAGTAGTAAAAAAGGGTACGAAACTCGAGTCCGTAGAGATGTTAATAGTAATTTAAATTTTTTTTTTTTTAATAGTCCCAACAATACCTCGTGTAAAACGAAACTAAGGCCATTAAGGCGCCACCAAACTCTGCATCGCAATATATCTCCCCGCGCCATTATTAACAACAGAAAAGAGCCACTAATATGCAAATGTTCGCATTTACTTCTTACAAAACTATTAAATGTTATTTGTTGGCGAAATTAAAATGTTAAAAAGCGCAATACAAAGGTCTCGCGGTCCTCCCGCGATTGTGATGCAAAACAACGAGCGCGCGAAGCCAAAAAAATTTCGACGATATTCAAATGAAGCTGTGAAAATTACATCTATAATATTTAACTACTTTATGTTTGTCCGTTTCATTAATTCACTCTTCTTCTCAAATAATATTTTTCTGTTATTATAAATATAATGTGAAAAGTACCGAAAATAAATGTGCAAGTATGAAAACATTAATGAAATTATAAACATTGTAATGTTTAAACATTATTGCTATGGCTGTAGACATTGTAATGTCTAAAGCCATGGCTATAGACATTGTAATGTTTAAAGCTATGGCTGTAGACATTATAATGTCTAAAGCCGCGACTATAAACATTATAATGTTTAAAGCTATGGCTGTAGATATTGTAATATCTAAAGCCGCGACTATAGATATTGTAATGTCTAAAGCCACGGCTATACACATTGGAATGTCTAAAGCCACGACTATAGACATTGTAATGTCCGAAGCCAAAACTATAAACATTATAATGTTTAAAGCTATGGCTGTAGACATTGTAATATCTAAAGCCGCGACTATACACATTGGAATGTCTAAAGCCACGGCTATACACATTGGATTGTCTAAAGCCACGACTATAGACATTGTAATGTCCGAAGCCAAAACTATAAACATTATAATGTTTAAAGCTATGGCTGTAGACATTGTAATATCTAAAGCCGCGACTATAGATATTGTAATGTCTAAAGCTATGGTTGTAGACAAGGTCTACAGCCGTGGTTACTTATTGGCTGACGCACGAACTCGATAATGTGTTACAAATGAGAATATAACAAACTTTATTGTACAAAATGCTACATAAAGTCAAGAACATTAATATACAAGTACAGGCCATGTGGTAGGGCATTTGCCCGACTGGATGGCTACCACCCCTGGTCTAAAGTATGCCGCCATAACAACCTTGAGTTGTGTTCCAGCACTAGTGACCAAGTTCCAGTCGCCCTTAGAGAGCAGCAGCGCATTTGTAGCACCTTTGCTGTTGCAAATGTCCATATGCGATGGTAAGTGTTTTCCATCAAGTGGACCGTCGGCCTGTCTGCTGATCTCCTGCAATAAAAAAAAGTACAATCGGCGGTCTTATCGCCCATGGCGATTTCTTCCAGACTGCCTTTGGATGGAGTATAGAAAGGACAACAAAAGTCGGTAGTTGCTAAACCAGCATTAGTAAAATAATTTAGTTTATTAATTAATAAATAGTAATATATAAGATAATTTAATTAATATAAACAATAATACATAATTATGTACCTACTGTCAAAGAAGCAAGTGAGGTGTGTAAGAATAAGCCTGAATGGCGCTCTGTTGTTCGTGCCTACTCCGCAAGGGAACTGGCGTGAAGTTATGTATGTATGTACCTACTACAATACACATTATAGATATACATTTAATGTGTATTATAAATTACGTGGGATAGAAATCCTGACCGCGAAGCATGCATGGCAACTTGGGCAGTAATTAATACTGCCCAAGTTGCCATGCATGCTATACATATATTTGCGGTGAAGGAAGACATCGTGATAGAACCTACAGATTGGGATATCTGATTTGCCAAACCTGTCAATCAGGCTTGGACAAGCGTGGCGGGTATACTGTCAGTTTCCCCCTAACAACAAGAAGGAGTCCAACAATGGGGCGTTCATAAGTTAATATTATTATCATCAGCAATTTTCATTAAAATTAATCTAGTAGTTACCGCGTGATAGCGAGTAACACGAAAAGAAACACACATAATACAGACAGTCTGATAGAGAAATAAACCTATAAATCCTATCTTTGATGTTCTTGTACATTTCCAAAAATATTTAATGTATAAGTGCAAACATGGAAGCATTTTTAACCGACTTCAAAAAAAAGGAGGAGGTTCTCAATTCGTCGGGATCTTTTTTTTTTCGTTTTTTTATGTATGTTCACCGATTACTCCGAGATTTATAATCCGATTTACGTGATTCTTTTTTTTTCGACGCGAAATAGCTGCCATTTGGTCCCCTAAAAATTTGACATAGTTTGTCCCAGTAGTTTTCATTTTACGAACATTTTTTTGTTCCTGTTTCTTGGGACTTATATTTTTTAAGGAGCGCGGCACCTTTCGTAGGTCTACCCATACATAGCTAGACACTAAAAAGTAATAAATAAAATAAAAAACTTCGTTTAAAAAAACCGACTTCAAAAACTAAAAAGTATAAAATAACTTTCTAAAGCTATTATTATTAATATATATTATCTAAAACATCTTGAAGATATTAATAATAATAGCTTTAGAAATAAGTTATTTTATTATTATTTTACTATTTATTATTTTACTTTTTAGTTTTGAAGTCGGTTTTTTAAACAAAGTTTTTTTTATTTTTAGAAATAAATATTTCTTTCTCTCTTTCAAATTATACAAATGTGGATTCTCATATATATTTTCACAATTAGTATTTTGTACCTACCCATGAGCTTCATAATAGTATATATATACTAAGCAAACCCACGTGAGTTGAAATACATCCGCCATAAGCCATAATATACTTTTTATTTGGAGTTAAGTGTTGTGCTCCCATAAAGGGCAGGCAAATGACGCAACAGGGGAGAGGTGAACGATGACGTCATTATTCATGTTAATTCCAAGCCAGGAATGACGAGTTACGTGGTGATTGCACCTTAAGAGCGTTTTAGGGGGGGAACGGCAATAAAATAGGCATTATGTTCCCCCCCCATTTTCAGTTATAAGCGTACAAAAAAATGCTTATAACGGTGTGAGATCTGTTTAAAATTGCTCAAAATATGATTAATACAAAAGTATTTTGTTTCAGGTACTATTAAAACTTTAAACTGTGTAGATTAGGCGCGACTGCACCGCTACCACACCGTCGCCGCGCCTTTACTACGCCGCCACCTCTCCGCCGCTGCGTGCGGCGTGGGAGGAGAACGTTCGCTTATAGGTAGCGCTGTGGTAGCGACATCTACACGAGCGCTAACAAATATCAAACGCCAATGATTAATGTTATTTTTTGTATATCCTCAACATATAATATCAGTACATAAATGTTTCGCTGTTGGGCTTGGAATTTCCTATTTTAAGGCCGGGACTCCACCAAAGCGGAGACGAGACGAGCGGAGAGATGTTTTTTAAACAACCAATAGAATTGCGTTATTGTTACATACTCAAACCAACGCGCATTACCATCGCATTGCATTACACGCACATTTGACAAACAAAGCAAGACACACAAAGAGCCTAAAAATTAATAACCCAGACACAGAAAAGAAAAAACCAACACACATGGCACTAGATAGGACTATATATAAGTATAGATATAAGGCCAACACTGCACATGCACTTCCTCACAACACCAGCATGTAACAGATACACTCTACATTAGTATAAGTTTAGTATTAAAAATAGGATAAATCAATATAATAAGTTAATCTTAAGGTACACCATAATATATAAATCACTAAATTAATGTCACACACTAACAAAAATAAACAATAAGCGTGTATGCTCTAAAATTTTTCATAGAAATTAAGTAGTAAAAAAAGGTACGGAACTCGAGTCCGTAGATATGTTAATAATGTAAAAAAAGAAAATGCGTTATTGAGACATCTCCTCTCCGCTGAGCTTCAGTGGAGACCGCTGTGCGGAGATATGTAATATTTCTATGGCGCGATGGAAGCGGAGATATGAGCTGTATTCGGACGACGCACGGCGGCGACGAGAGATGTGAGCGGCGTGCTTCTTCAAGTAAAAGAAGATAATTTCTTTGAGCGACATCGTCTACGTCGTCATCGTCAGAATGCGTACTGAGCCCTCATTGCCTCGCACACTCGCAAGGCTAGCCAGCACACATCTCTGCTACACTACTCATTTCCGCACAGCTTCGGTGGATTCACCCGAGCTGAAAAACATCTCTTCTCGCACAGAACACAACACACCGCACATATCTCCGCTTTGGTGGATTCCCGGCCTTAGAAGAATGCATAGCATACTCCTACGCTTGTTCAAGTTGGACTTACGGGTGTCACACATCGGTTATTTCAATGTTGATTCAGTTTCCATCACTTTGTAATTGTAATATGCGCATAAGGTCAAAAAGCTGCATAATCGGTGCATGCTTCCAAATCAGGATTTGAACCCATGTGTTATTTGGAATTCTTGTACGTTTGCCATCGAGCTACAATAGTACCCAATTAGATTTTTTAAATAATCAAAATTTGTATGATTTTATTATTTTTTTATTGCAGGAGTTCAACAGACAGGCAGACGGCCCACTTATTGCAAAGCGGTTACCATCGTCTATGGACATTTGCAACACCAAAGGTGCTACAAATGCGCTGCTGCTCTCTTAAGGGTCACTGGAACCTGGTCACTAATGCCGGAACACAACTCAAGGTGGTTATGGCGACATGCTTTAGACCAGGGGTGGTAGCCATCCAGTCAGGCAAATACCCTACCACCTAGCAGTGTTTTTTTAATTTATTAATCCGAGCCTAATTCATTTTGTATACTTTTGTGACTTAGAGAAAAAAGGGAGGAAATATAAGTAAACAATTTAATAAAAGAAATATACAAAGATCTCAAAGTACGCTTAATCGTTCCTTAATACAGTTTGAACCTGAAACCCTTGGGTCCTGTCGGACACAGTCACTGAAATAAATAATGGCAAAGGTGTACATGTACAGCGCATGCAAACCCATGATTTATGAACTCCGAGGAAAAGAAAATACATGAGTGTACGGAAACGCTTAGTAATATCAGTTAGGCCCTATATTCTTTGTCTCCAAAATAAAATAATTGCTGTCAGAATTACTCAATTGCCAAGGTACACGACCGAGACAAGGTGACCGAGACACAAGCTCGGGAACCGTGACACACCACATATCCACTTTGTACTCAATTACTATAATTACATATATACATAACTTCACGCCAGTTCCCTTGCGGGGTAGGCACGGACAACAGAGCCCCATTTAGGCTTATTCTTACACACCTCACTTGCTTCTTTGACATTCATAACTCTTGTCATCCACGCTCGTCTGTTCTTAAGGCTCCTGATATCACCTTCTGCTAGTACACGATCAATTTGATCATGGAAGGTGTGTCGGGGGCTTCCACGACTTCTGCATCCATCCACTTTTGCATTGTATATCTGTTTAGTCATTCTTTCATCATGCATTCTTTCCACATGCCCGAACCACCGGAGCATTCCTTTCCTTACCTTCACCCCCTTACTATACTTGTACTTTAATAACTTTGTACTTGTGTAAATAGATCAAGTATTGATATGATACATTCATCTAAATATAAGCTGCTGCTGCTGAAGAATGTGAATTAGCAAAATGTATTCAGGTAGTATGTTTTACGTATGTTTGTTTTAGTAGGTGTACTTTTTTGCTTATTCAGTTCATGTGTAGATGACGAACGAATACCTCTAATATTGGTCAAATACAGTGATATCTCAACATAAATATGCGAAGCCAAATGAAGTGCAGCTATATAAAGAATATTTTGATCTTGAATCAGATAAAAGTGACCGTGACGGGAAGAAGTTTTTCGTACAATAGCATATATAGCAGATGAGTCGTGTGTCACGGTCCTCTGTCTCATGCCTCGGTCACCTGTCTCAGTCGTGTACCTTAAAGTCTACCTTTAGAAGGTATCAAAATTTAGTTAACAAGTCATGTTACAACAGTAATAATCTATAAATCCAAGAGGACATTATTTTCAAGCAGTACAGGATTTTATGCGAAAATTATTATGTTATATGTATATTTTGACAAATAATAATTTAACAAGTGACTAAGTTTAGAGATTCGAGCGTTTTTATGAAATGATATTATTTTGACTACAATTTAAAAAAAAAGCCTTTATTTCTACCATTGTAGTTATTATAAAAATAATAAAACTTGAGAGGTGTCAAGGGACACCCGGATGGAACGAAGTTCCTTTCGATTAATTAGTGAAGGAATTGTAATTGGAATTGAGAGAGAGAGACAGACAGACAGACAGAGAAACATGCGACGCCGCACAGCTTACAATAGCTTACTATAGCAAAAAGTGTCGTGACAACTTTTCGTAAGAATTTTTTCCGTCTAGCCCCCTTTCACAACGCGCGATAAGGAACTTCGTTCCAATAAATATATAATTTTATATCAAATAAAGGAAATCGTCTCTGTGGTGTAGGGCTCTCCCAATATTTTCCAATCTTCCCTCTCTCCAGCTGTTCTTCTCGAATTTTTTCCATATCTATTTGCTGACTAAAATTTATGCCATTTTAAATAAACTATAGTTAGATTGTCACGCTATTAGTAAAAACGATTTTTATGATTTCTACTAATGTGGAGTGAATATATGATCTTAGATGAAGTACGATTCTCAATTATTATTTTTTTTATTGCAGGAGCTCAGCATATAGGCAGACGGCCCACTTGATGGAAAGCGGTTACCATCGCCTATAGACATTTGCAACACCAAAGGTGCTACAAATGCGCTGCTGCTCTCTTAAGGGAGACTGAAACCTGATCACTAATGCCGGAACACAACTCAAGGCTGTTAAATCTCTATGAAGAACTTGTCGCAAAATCAATCTCCAGCAATTAACTCGCTCTTTTGCGGTGGGCAAAAAGTGTAGCCCCGCTTCTTTTACGTCCAATCCATTATATATGAATTTATGATGGGGTAAATTTACCTAGAATGTATCTATTCACACAGGACATTTTTTTATTACTTCTTCTGTCGCTGGTTTTTTTTTTAATTATTGCATGAGTTCAGCAGACAGATAGATGGCCCACTTGATGGAAAGCGATTACTATCGTCTATGGATATTTGCTACACCAAAGATGGTACAAATGCGCTGCTGCTTTCTTAATGGAGATTGGAACCCGGTCACTAATGCCGGAACACAACTCAAAGTTGTTATGACGGCATATTTTAAATCAGGCGTGGTAGCCATCCAGTCGGGAGAAAATCCTTCTACCTGGCTATGAGTTGTTTTGTCGCCTCTTACGACAGGCCGCTCAGCCGCAGGAAGTTGCATTTTTTCTCCGTTCTTGCACGGTTGAAGTTGAGATTTTAATATTTTAATTTATATTTTTCATCTGTCATTCTCTTCCTTAAAGACACCGAGGTTTCAGGTGCCAGAAAACAACAATCCCCTGCAATGAGTTATTTACTCTATGCCGGTGTGCGTAAAGAAATAAAACCGTTCTATCCGTGCAGGAACTGTCGTAAGAGGCGACAAAACAACCAACAGCCAGGTGGTACGGTATTTACTCGACTGGATGACTACACCTCTGGTCTAAAGTATGCCGCCATAACAACCTTGTGTTGTGTTCCAGCATTAGTGACCAGGTCTCTCTTAAGACAGCAGCGGCGCATTTGTAGCACTTATGGTGTTGTAAATCATCAAGTGGGCCGTCTGCCTGCCTGCTGAACTTCTGCAATAACAAAAAGAACCGCTACCTCTTCTACCTTACGGCCAACCCATGCACACATTCTCGCAGCCGTTATAAATCACATCACGTTGTATCTCATAAACATATTTCGCGTGTCCTCTCCTCTTTAAAATTGCTTACGTTACACGTTTACCGGCGTCCCGTTTTTTGGTGACTTTCGAGTGTGTCGTCATATTGTTTTTTGCAATATACATACATCTTGTACGTCGTATAAAATTATTGCAGCTGTTTTTATGTTATGATTAATGTCGTGTGTGGAGTCTTCTTTTAGTTTATTATTTAGGCACGTTATATTTTTGTTTAATTTAGTAAGTTGCTTTTATTCTAAGATTAATCATCTGAAGAGATATTTGTATTTTAAATCTAATGTCTTTTTTTATTATTAAACTGTATGTCTTTCAAGACCACGGGCCATAAAAATGGCCCGGACTTTTGGGGGGTTTGCGTGTGGCTATGGAAAGGCCAACACGTAGAAGCCTTTTGGCAAATTTAATGTAAATGTGGCGTGACACTGACCGGCGATTATCCCTGTCCACATCATATAGTAATGCACCCAAGGACAAGCCCCGGCCAGTGTAGGACTATTGTGGGAAATGAGGACAAAAAGTACCGGGCTATTGTGGTGAACTGCTAATGGTACTAGGGGTCTGGGAATATGGGGACTATGGCGTCTGCCCGTCGCAATGTTCAGGGAACATGGAAAAATGGGCAGACGGTGACTCGCCACTCCCTGCATGTGCCCCAAAAAATGCCATAAAGACAGGGGCAACATGCGTGTGAGTGGCTAAGGGGTGTCGAGAGGTGGGCTGCCGGTTCACCGAAGCTACTTCCGACGTTAGGCCATTTATCACTTCCACCCCTGGAGCTTGAGTCTTAGCTCTAGCGATCTCCACTCCGTGCCGGCTGGCTAAGGCAAGCACGGAGGCGGGGGCTTTTTATTATTATTATTAACATATCTACGGACTCGAGTTCCGTACCTTTTTTTACTACTTAATTTCTATGAAAAATTTTAGAGTCCATACACGCTTATTGTTTATTTTTGTTACCGTGTGACATTAATTTAGTGATTTATATGTTATGTTGTACCTTAAGATTAACTTATTATATTAATTTATCCTATTTTTAATACTAAACTTATACTAATGTAGAGTGTATCTGTTACGTGCTGGTGTTGTGAGGAAGTGCATGTGCAGTGTTGGCCTTATATCTATACTTATATATAGTCCTATCTAGTGCCATGTGTGTTGGTTTTTTCTTTTCTATGCCTGTTAAATCTTATGCCCTTTTTTTACTAGTATCTAAATTCTCTTTCTTTTGCTGAAGAACAGCAGACAAGCTGACGGCCTAACTGTGATGGAAATCGTAACACCAGAGGTGCTGTTAATGTCCATTTTGCTAATTTGCTGCCGACCTCAAAGGGGAAACTGGAAGCTGGCCATTGCTGCCGGAACACAACTCGAATGTTATTATGGCGGCATACGCTAGACCAGGGGTGGTAACCATCCGGACAGTTTTGTCTTACGACAGGTCGGCCGCCCGGCCACAGGAGTTAGTATTTTTTTCCGTTCCTGCACGGATAAACTAGTTAAAGAAAAAAGTTTAAAATACAATTAGTATATTCGTTCTGGAGAACCTGAAAATATCTTAAACCAATAAATTTATTATATTACATATAACCGAATACAATGCAAGAAAACTTAACTTATTTGTATTGTATTCTACTCATAGTCCCTCAAGACTATAAGTAGGATACTGAGCCCAGATCACCGTCTTCTATGGGTAAGGTGCCCAGAAGGCTGGCTACGTTTCCTCGCTGGATCGCCATACTGATCCGTTGGCCGAGGTAAGCACCAGCCTTTTGATCACCCGAAGCGTCAATGAGTCGTTTCGATAAATTTTGGTAGAGGCTCATGGCCTCAGGAGCGCACGGTTCAAGCGTCTCGACAGCAAACGACACAAACATATAACTCTCACAGAGGGTTGCATATTTGCGCCGCTTGAGTGAACCGGCTGATTTAGACGTATTTGGTAAATGGGATGCGGCCAACGTGTCTACGCAAGTCGCATCCCACACCAAAGGCTTGCCACGCTGCCAGGGAATTAGAGTCATTCCGTCGGGACGCCTACCATCGTCATGTGCCAATAAATAAATATTTATATGCCACTGTTGTTCGTGCCTACCCCGCAAGGGAACTGGCGTGAAGTTATCTATGTATGTATATGCCACTCCAGAACCTTGACGTTGAAGATGTTATATATAGGGTGTTCATGCAATATTGTACACGGACTTGGTAGCATCGATATAACCAGGCGGCGCTCGCGCCGCCACCCCTGTCCTCCCGCGGCCTTGAACGAGTATAGACGTGCATATCATTTCGGCGGAGTTAATAAGACATTTGTTGAGACGTGTGTCTAATTACAACGGCAGCACATTATTTTGGTGATAAACTACTGTGATAACAAGGACAGGTGATTAACGCGACGTGTGGGAGTTCTTTATGGTGTGAGACCAGCCGGCCGGCAAGGGACCCTCAACAGCGCAGCCTTGGTGAGTCGTTCTACTTTGTTCTGTTGTACAAGTTGCTAGGGAAATAAAAAATACCGACAAGCAAGGAGCCTACCTATATTCCTACAGTCCACTAGGCTAGCAATAGCCCGAACATAGGGGAATAGCCAAATCCAAATATCTGGGCTGCACAGTCACCGACACAAACACCAGAGAGGATGAAATATTTATACGTATACGCCCTTAGGTGTTGTGCAGCCCTGCATAAGGTACTGGTGTCCAGGCTTCTAAACAGAAAAACCAAAACCAGGATCTATAAAAACGTCATATGGTCCATCCTGATGTATGGGTGTGAAGCTTGGACGCTTAGACTAAAGGAGGAGAACCAGCTTTCAGTAGCGGAAAGCAAGGTTCTCCGTAAGATTCTGGGTTCAACAAAGATAGAGGATGGTAGCTGGAGGGCCCGAACCTGAAAGCTCACCGCCTCCGCTGGCTCGGTCACGTAGAACGGATAGGAGAGGATCGCAACGTGAGGAAAGCATAATAGGGACGGCCAGTAGGTCGGTGTCCGGTCGGCCGTTCCAAATATCGCTAGAAGGTCAGAGTGGAGGCTGACCTGTCGGAGCTACGAGCCAATAATTGGCAAGAAACTGCGTAGGACAGAGTAAAATGGCTAGCTCTCGTTTCGGAGGCCAAGACCCACTTTGGGTCGCTGAACCATCGGAGTAAGTAATTAATAAATAATAAGTAGAATAACAATTCCATTGCTGAGAAGTTTGGAGTTTTGATTCTTATAGATACTATAGAAATGAGAACTAAGAGATGTCTTTGGAAGTATTTTTAAAATCATCTTACCTTTGTAATCTTCACTCTCATATTATTCAATAATTCCAAATTGCCTAAAAAAGAGAACTAAATATATTGCTGGTAGAAACATTGGGATGACACCCTAATGTTGTATATCATTTCAGACCACCAAGAGCGGTTGATGACCTTGCCCCACGCATGGGAATCACAACAACTAAAAGCCTTTTTCCACTAATCTAAATGTCGCGAAACACTGACCGTAATGACACTAGCCCTTACTTTTATGTATTTTGATGAAATCTAGCTAAATGAACAAATATTATGTACAGTCGCGGTATGAAAAGGGTCGTCACCTCAGTGTTGAAGGGATATCCCGACTAGGTGGACTCCTCCGTCTCAAATTGTTATCACTCGCTGGACAAGGCCCGTCTATTACCGTTGGAAATTTGTATATATTATTTTTACGGTCGGGAATCGTTTGCGATCTCAATTATTGTATAGCGCCATCTATTGAGTTATAAGTGTTGTACTACAATTTCGATTTTTGCTTGCACGAGTACAGTACCGCCAACATTTTAATAAATGTTACGTTTATAAAATATAGAAACGTGTAATTAGAAAATTTCAAAGTTGACTATGACAGACAGATGACAGACTGAGATTAGCAATAGTTTTACTTATCAGAGACAAAGAGGGTATATCTTAATATATATAAATTACGTGTCACGTTGTTTGTCCGCGATGGACTCCTAAACTACTTGACCGATTTTAATCAAATTTGCACACTGTGTGCAGTTTGATCCGACTTGAAAGATAGGATAGCTTACATTTGGACCCGGTAGGTGGCGCTGCAATTGGGTTCTAAATTTTATTTCTTCAGGGCAGAACAACGTCTGCCGGGATAGCTAGTAGTATATATATTAAACTTTATTGCCAAACAGTTAAACATAATATTTTGTGGAATAGTCTGTTCTGTGACTTAGTTTGAAAAGGTGACATGTGCTCGCGGAACATTAAATGAATCAATTTGAAAAGTGGCGAACCTTTTCATGCCGCGACTGTACCCAAGTTTTATCTTAGGTAAATCTTTATTGTTGAATTTCGTCTCACAAATATCTTAGAGCTGTTGAACACGTGTGACCATTGCCCGTCCTTAATTAAAAAGCAAGATCCAAGATGGCGCGGACAGGTCGAGATGGGAAGGGTCGAAGGTCCGGCCGGACGGGGGTCCAAAATTATTCCCCCTTGATTATGGTCCGACGAATTAACACGTGGCCTTTATATCATTGTTCATAGTAAGATACTGAGCTTTACTTAAACAATTAAAAAAAAAGCATATATTGTTAAATTTTAAATGGCTGAACATAAATTTAAACACATTTATTAAGTCGTTATAGCGTAATGGCTAGCATACGCGTCCCCAAACTGAAAGCACGCGGGTTCGATCCTGGCCGGAACGCATATTGCTACACGTGCTAACGACGGTTTTTTTTATTGCAGGGGATCAGCAGACAGGCAGACGGCCCACTCGATGGAAAGCGGTTACCATCGCCTATGAACATTTGCAACACCAAAGTTGCTACAAATGCGCTGCTGCTCTCTTAAGGGAGACTGGAATCTGGTCACTAATGCCGGAACACAACTCAAGGTTGTTATGGCGACATACTTTAGACCAGGGGTGGTAGCTATCCAGTCTGGCAAGTGCCCTACCACCTGGCTGTGGGTTGTTAAGTCGCCTCTTACGACAGGCCACCCCAACGCAGGAAATTGTATTCTTTCTCCGTTCCTGCACGGATAAAAGCTGAAGGAAAACATCGTGATGCGACCTGCACATCGACATGCGTGTCGGGTATACTGTCCGTTCCTCTATAGTGGGAGGCCCGAGCCCCAGCAGTGGGACATTTATGGGCCGTATTAATAAAATTAAATTTATTTTGTATATATGAAAACACTATACAAGTGTACTTTTGTATGTGATCATTATTTAAGACACTATCTCGAATTTCTCTAAGAACGCCGTATCAACATGTATATCCATACAAGTAAATAAAATTGAAATGTCTGTTTGTAATGTTTGAAATTATATACGGTATAAATAAAAAAAATAAATAAAAAATAAAATGTCTGTCTATCTGTCAGTTTGTTACTTCTGGCTAATCTTTGAAGCGGCTGGACCGATTTTGACGGGAGTTTCACTGGAAGATAGCAGCTGATTTTATATGGAGTAAGTTAGGCTACTTTACTTTTTTTAGGGTCGCGGTCACAGCTAGTTAGTATATAAGTTCATTGTGTTATGCTCAATTAGATCCGGTTAAGTCAAAATGATTTAATCCACTAATTATTAAAAATCAAGTTATAGACACTTGAACTGATCAGAAATAATACATGACTATTCAATCTATCTAACATCATAACATCTAACATAAAATGAATAAATCTTGTATGAAACGAAACTAATCATTTATTTATGAAAGTTTTCAACAAAGCTTACTAGAGGCATTTTTTTGCATTATTAGAAAATATTGTTACATGCCGACAAAAGTGAATGCACACCTGCCTGCCATAAAGCACAGTTTATTACCTTCCCGCATTTGGACTTCTTTTGTTTACTTAGAAAAACAGTCTATTGTGTATTGTACTAGTTTATGGCCGTTCGCAGGAATAATTAAGCAGGTGTGCGGATTACGGTTTCTGGGAAATTGCGTCGACGCTTGGCAGGTAGGCATATTGTATTTGTATAAAACAATGCCCGAACGGAGGGGTGAGGCAGTCCAGCGGCGATTACGATACAAGCAAGACGTGTACATTCGATAAGCTGTATAGCGACGGACCTTGAGCGTGTTATTGAATCGTGCAGTTTGTACTGGTTGTGTCCAGTTATATTTGTACCTGTGTTATACGTGTTTGTATAGTTCTAATAAATTCTACAGTAATTCCAACGGCATTTTAATTCGAGTCCCGCACTCGTAACAATATCATAAATAAATACAAAGACAATTTGTTTTGTTAATACATATTTAGGTAGCGTTATTCTTTCGAAATTAACTTTATGTAAGTAGCAATTTTGATTTAATTAGATCATTTTTTTTATAGTTGGAGTACAGCAGACAGTCAGACGGCGCACCTGATGGAAAGCGGTTACCGTCGCCTATGGACGTTTGCAACACCAGAGGTGTCACCAACGCGCTGCCGGCCTCGAAGAAATTTTATGACACACTTTTTAAAAAACCCCATATTGTAGCTCTGTGGGAAAACTACGGCTGGGAGCTCATTCCAAATCCTCACGGTACGCAAGAGAAATTAATTGAAAACTACATAATATCTTCGAAGTGGCTTGATTCTATAGCTTCTTGATAGTAGAGCAGAGAAAAACCTAGTTTTAAACATTAGTTGGTAAATTCAGTGACGTGTATAGCCCTTTGGTCCCCCTGTTTGCACAATATCAACAACAACACAAGACGTTAAGTCACAACTTTTAGGGCCCGATTGTCCTTCTTAGATTAAATTAACATTAGCAGAACTATTCGGGGTCGGTAGGCTCATTGTGCCCGCGCCAACTGACTCCTTGCCCCACGGAATCCTAATTAAAATTACAACATGTAAATTGTCCAGCGTCTTGGCTGCTTAATGTTTGTTTTGGAAGGATCGGGGTTTTGTACTGTTACGCAACTGTTATACCTTAATTTTAGGCCGCGTACACATTGGCCCAATGACCGCCAAACGATCGTTCGTTGGTAGCCGCAACATGGTTGTTGGCGCCACTTATTTCCCAATTACCAATTGTGTCTTGGGTTTATAGCGTCTTGCAACCTTACGTTGCCAAACGCCACGCTACCGCGACGCACGTGTACTAGTATCGCACCCGCATAAATACACATATTAGCTATCGAAGATTTCCGCGTCCAGTAGTTAATTACTAGGACATTTACCTCAACCATAAATAAACTTAAGTGATCAGTGTATCTGCGTCCCTTGCGCCCCGGGCCTCGTGTAGAAGAACTTTGCTACCTTTATCGCCACGTGAGAAAGCAACGGCAGAACCCTGAACCAGCGCTATCGTGGGCTGGTGGCTGACTGCGAGGTAAGTGCAAGGTTCTATATTCTCCGGGAACCAGTTATTAATTGGGGAATAAAGGATGGTCATACATTGAGCACATAACCCCCTACCCGCGGAGATTGCCTGATTGCGTCTTCAATGGTAATATCAAACTATTCGACCGTTTGATGAAATATCGACCTTAACATATACGTATTGATACACATTTACATCGTATGTACAAAACAACCTTGTTTTTTCCTTAAGTGATTTTTTATATTAATGTGAGTATTATTAGGTGTTTGTAAAAGTACTCCCTCACCTCGAGCATTTTCCTGTAATGTAACGTTACAGATCCAAGTATTACATCACTAAGGGAGGAGAACCAAGCATTACAGTCCGCGACCTGTAATACACGATACAATCTGTAATATTTTGATAAAACTTGTAACACAACGATCGCTTCGTCTGGCACTGTGGAATTCTAAATGTTTAAAATCGAATATTAAATATTTCATTACAGGCGAATGCTCGTCAGTCAGGGAGGCAGTATTGTAACGTAATGCTCGAAATATAATCATAGATATTACATTACAGGCGAATGCTTGCAGTGAGGAAACGCCATTGTTTTAAATACAATTCTTACACACAATTACATAGAGCGTTTGAAAGCAAAAATATGGTAAGTTGAGTACCAAAATTATCTTTTAACGAAAAATAAGGCACAGATAGGAAGAAAAAAGAAATTATATATTTCTAAATACGCAACACACAAAAAAAAATTGTATGCAGCAATTTTAGAAATGAGGTTGGCACTCAGTATTCTTCTGTGCCGAAATTTTGTTGTGCCGCGATGGACCGATACAGCATTGGTTTTCAGTGCCGACCTCCTAAATCACATATGACCAACGAACAAACATAGGGCCATCGAACCTCGTTCGTTGTTCTTCTTTGGGTCTGTGTGTACGCGGCCTACATGGCATTACGCTTATTTTCGTTTTACGCAAATTTTTGTTTTTTTTACGTATTTAATATTAGCTGTAGCCTATATTATGATTCGTGAGAGGGTATTTCTGTATACATTGAATAAACATGCTGTCATACAAGTATGTATATATAACAAGAGTAAATCATTATTATTTTGATTAATTTAATCTAGCCGCAATTTGTGTTAGTCACAGAACTTTTTGAATTTTTTAAAGAATAATCTTTACAAATAGCAGCGTGTATTGCGTTAGTTAAGATCAAATCTAAATGATAAATTATTTAGCAAACCATCATCTATTTTACGAAATGTCTAATATAAGTATATTCACTATTCTCCTGAACAAACACATATCAATAATATTATAACATACATACATACATACATAACTTCACGCCAGTTCCCTTGCGGGGTAGGCACGAACAACAGAGCGCCATTTAGGCCCATTCTTACACACCTCACTTGCTTCTTTGACATTCATAACTCATGTCATGCACGCTTGTCTGTTCTTAAGGCTCCTGACATCACCCTCCGCTAGTACACGATCAATAATAATAATAAATAATAATCCCGCAGGGGGGCTTTGTGGCGAAGCCTTAGGTGAGTAGCGACACCTCGTACCTGACTCCGGGGGCCAAGGCAAGGCCCCCGCCTCCGTGCTTGCCTTAACCAGCCGGCACGGAGTGGAGATCGCTAGAGCTAAGACTCAAGCTCCAGGGGTGGAAGTGATAAATGGCCTAACGTCCGAAGTAGCTTCGGTGAACCTGCAGCCCACCTTTCGACACCCCTTAGCCACTCACACCCATGTTGCCCGTCTTTATAGCATTTTTTGGGGCCCATGCAGGGAGTGGCGAGTCACCTTCTGCCCATTTTTCCATGTTCCCTGAACATTGCGACGGGCAGACGCCATAGTCCCCATATTCCCAGACCCCTAGTACCATTAGCAGTTCACTACAATAGCCCGGTACTTTTGTCCTCATTTCCCACAATAGTCCTACACTGGCCGGGGCTTATCCTTGGGTGCATTACTATATGGTGTGGACAGGGATAATCGCCGATCAGTGTCACGCCACATTTACATTAAATTTGTCAAGGGGCCTCTACGTGTTGGCCTTCCCATTGCCCCACGTAAGCCCCCCAAAAGTCCGGGCCATTTTTATGGCCCGTGGTCTTGAAAGACATACAGTATAATAATAAAATATAAAATAATATTATAAAATTCTAATTATGCCGTGTCTGTACATTGAAGCTATAAAAAAAATGGAATAAACTATATAAACGCTTTTTTTTAGATTTTATGACTGTTTTTTGCTTTGTCTGTTTGTTCGGGATTCACTCAAAAACTGCTGAACCGATTTCGATGCGATCTTCGTTGATCGACAGCAAATTCTTAGACTTAATATCTGCGCTATTTTTTATCCTGAGAATCCCGCGGGAATTTTTTCTGGGAATAATTTAAAAGGGCCAGATTAAAAAAAAACGATTTCCAATGTGATTTTTTCATTGATCGATAGCAAATTTTATGTAATTAAATGTGTGATATTTTTATCCCGGGAATACCGCGAAAATTTTCCCAGGAGCTGTTTGTAATTGTTAGGGGTGCATAAAAATTACCTTATTATTCCGGCACATTTTTACATTTTTTTTTAATGCTGTGGTGAAGACAAATTCACGGGCATATCCTAGTTTATTTATAAAATTCAGAGATGAAACAAAGACATTTTAATGATTTGATCCGAATTTCGGAGAGTTTATTTAATTTTTATACACCGCTATAACACACAAGCATGGGCAACTTACAAACAAAAACCTCAAGTGACATGGAGGCACAGTTTAAGAAATTTAACAATTCATAACACAAACCAAAAGACCCGTTGCTATCATTATATAAATAAACTAGCTTCTGCCTGCGACATCGTCTGCGTGGAATAGTTAAAAAAAGTAAGTTAAAAGAACCCCCGATTTTGAAACATTCTTAATTGGTGCTCCGCTCCTATTGGTCTTAGCGTGATAATATATAGCCTATAGCCTTCCTCGATAAATGGGCTATCCAACACTGAAAGATTTTTTTAAATCGAACCAGTAGTTCCTGAGATTAGTGCATTCAAGCAAACAAACAAACTCTTCAGCTTCATATATTAGTATAAGATATATCGAGCCATTATTTTAGTTTTATTTATATTATATTACTAGCTGTATCCGGGACGTCGTCCGCGTGGAATTTGCTTTCAAAACCCTCCGATTTTAAAACATTCTTCATTGGTGCTCCGCTCCTATTGGTCTTAGCGTGATGATATATAGCCTATAGCCTTTCTCGATAAATGGGCTATCCAACACTGAAAGAATTTTTCAAATCAGACCAGTAGTTCCTGAGATTAGCGCGTTCAATCAAACAATATATTAGTATACTTGGCTACAACACTAATACTTACATTTTATATATCGCGATATCTTTTGAATGAAACGTCCGAATTGAATAATTCAAAACGCTATAGAACAGTATTGAATTCATCTTGAATATGGAGTAATTTATTATGATAAGGATTAATACCAAGGTACAAAATAAAGAGTTTTGAAGCGACGGCATTTTAATTATTTAAAAAAATCAAAGAAAACACTTATTGTGAGATAACTACAATAGTTAGACATATGGTTACCAAATATTTTTTGTAGACAATTATATGTTCTGCAAAGTGGTAGTATATTATTTTGTTCTATAATCAATAGTTTTCGCAGCGCACGCCGTGTCATTTTTTTACACCTTGGGTTACATTATTGGACTTTTAGTAAGGATCCCTAATTTTTTTGAAGATATAACATAGCCCATAGCCTTCCTCGATAAATGTACTATTCAACACTGAAAGAATTTTTCAAATCGGACCAGCGGTTCCTGACATTAGCGCGTTTAAACAAACAAACAAGCAAACTCTTCAGCTTTATAATATTAGTATAGATACCCCACTGAATCAAAAAAATTACTTCTGAAATTGAAATAATAGTTCAAAATGCCTTTTGCAACAAAAAGTGTATACTTCGCTCCAAATGTTGCTTACCATAAAATGGCTGTTGAGGCTCGATATATAAATAGATCTCGAGAGATAAGGTACAGAAGTTTATACGACTAGTTTAGCATGACTAAACAGATATACAATGCAAAAGTGGATGGATGCAGAAGTCGTGGGAGGCCACGACACACCTTCCATGATCAAATTGATCGTGTACTAACAGAAGGTGATGTCAGGAGCCTTAAGAACAGACGAGCGTGCATGACAAGAGCTATGAATGTCAAAGAAGCAAGTGAGGTGTGTAAGAATAAGTCTGAATGGCGTTCTGTTGTTCGTGCCTACCCCGCAAGGGAACTGGCGTGAAGTTATGTATGTAAGTTTATATGAGTGAATCCGAGTGAAACTGTAAGCAAAACTTAAATAGGTGTCAATTAATCTTCCGGCGCCCACATGCTTTCGGTATCAGGTCCAAAGGTCTAAACAAACCTTTGTATCCCTTAATTTAATAATTTCCAACCATTTAGTCCTCGGCCGCCATATTTGTCTTGCCAAATCCGGCTCGAGTTTAATCCCGAATACTGGTAACTGTCCCTTTGAGGAATTATCCCGGGGTGGCCAGGACACGGGGTGACCACATGCCGTGGAAGCACTTAGACATGGCTGCTTAAGCAAAGAGCCGAGGTATATTTTTTTATTTTATTTTTATTGCAGGAGATCAGTAGACAGGCAGACGGCCCACTTGATGGGAATCGGTTACCATCGCCTATGGACATTTGCAACACCAAAGTTGCTACAGATGCGCTGCTGCTCTATTAAAGGAGACTGAAACCTGGTCACTAATGCCGGAACACAACTCAAGGTTGTTATGGCGACATACTTTAGACCAGGGGTGGTAGCCATCCAGTCGGGCAAATGCCCTACCACCTGGCAAAGATATAGTCCACGTCAATATTCTTATACTACGAGTACGCCAGATGCACACAAAACACGACACAATCATCATATTTGGCTTACGCAAATAATTATAACTTAAAAACACCTCCACACGTTTCTACTTTCTACATCAAATCCTTTGCCGTGCAGGCTGTCCGGAATTTATTGCCCGAAAATGTAAGACAGGCAAAGTCACCCATTTTTATAAAACTGGTACGGGAATATTATCTCACTTTATAATAAACTAAACCCCCCGATTTTGAAACATTCTTCATTGGTGCTCCGCTTCTATTATATAGCCTATAGCCTTCCTCGATAAATGGGCTACCTAACGCTGAAAGAATTTTTCAAATCAGACCACTTGTTGGAATCTCCAACAAACAGTATTTATTTATTTGGTGTGGCATAGTACTGGCCACCAAATACACTAAATGTTTGAATTTGGAACATAGATTTTCTTTTGTTTTATCTGTATTTTTTCCCTCCATTGATATTACAATCATCATATATTTCGCACGTGCAGTTTTTATTTATAATTAAAATATTTACAGTCCACAACAAATACATGTTTAAAGAAGTGTTCAACATATTCTTTTTGGTCCTTAAATGCCGTTTATTGTTGTTCTTTTTCCTTTTGGTTCCTAAAACCGACAAAGTTTGTGTTGGGAATATTTTTTTCTTTGGACCCGACAAAGCATTGCGCAATGGAGAATTTAAGCAAGCTAAAGAAGGAACGAGAATATTGCAAGGCCGCGATAACACGTGCGCAAAACGCCGCGAATCAATCTTCAAATATGTTTACATCGGAGTTGCTTGCGAGAAAGGATAATCTCTTTCAAAAATACACGGAGTACGAGCATCTTTGCAAGGAAATTTTGTTATACGGCGACGACGACGAGGCAATCGAGGTAACCGAATGCAGCTATTTCGAGGCTTTGGGAGCACTGGACAGCGAGATCCGCAAGAGGAACGTCCAGGAGCAGCAACACCACCCCGGTAACACTTCAAGTGCATCGGTAAAATTACCAAAAATTGATATTAAGCCGTTCGACGGCAAAAGTCATTACGACTATATTATTTTTATTAATTTGTTTACTTCACTTATTCACAATAATAAATCTATGGACGATATACAAAAGCTTCATTATTTAAGGTCATTTCTTAGAGATGAACCTTACAATATTGTGAAAAATTTACCGTTTGTTGCGGAAAGTTACAGCGAAGCTTTAAAAATGTTAAAAAATAGATATTATAATGAATACAAAATAATTTCCGATTTAGTTTATCAATTGTTAGATTTAGATATAATTAGTAAAGCTTCGCCGCATATTTTTAGGAATTTTGTATGTGTTGTAAGACAAACTCTAATCTCTCTAAAAAATATTAATGTATGTATTGACGGCTGGGATCCTATCTTGTTGTGTATTTTAATTCGTAAGTTAGATAGCGATACGGCCACTGCCTACCAACTTGAATGTACCCCAGGAGGCAAGTACAATGTGTCTGGTTTTCTTGGGTTCGTAGAGAAGCAAGCGCTTGCCATGGAAAACGTGGAGCCTGTTCCAAATAAGTTAACAAGGTCAACTAAGCCAGCTGTTAGTATGGTAGCAATTAAAAAACAATGTAAATTTTGTAAGTGTTCTGACCATAAGCTCTTTTCTTGCCATAAATTTAAGTCGTTAACGTCACAAGAGACATATCAGTTTGTACAAACTAATAAGTTATGCACAATTTGTCTGAACAAGCATTCAGGCAAATGCAAATTTCATTTTCGGTGTGCAACTTGTAAAAAGAACCACAATTCTTTAGTTCATCGCGATAATAGCAACACACCTGTAACTCTGGTTTCCAGCGAAAATAATTGTCAAAGTATTATCCCTACGGCTCGAGTAAAGTTGTATGGGCGAAATAACTTGGAAGTGCATGTTAAGTCGATATTGGACTCCGCTTCTCAAGTTAATTTAATCACAAAGAAAGCTGTGCATGTTTTAGGACTCACTCCTATGCGAGTCAATTCAAATATCATAGGAGTTAATAACCATAGAAGCAAAATTAAATATTCCATACCCATTGAAGTACACTCCTTGACTTCTGAATTTAAAAATAGCATTATTTGCAATGTGGTTGATAAAATAACTTGCCCATTACCAAAAAATCGTACCAATTCAATTAATCTTCCACCAGATATTAAATTAGCCGATCCTAAATATAACACTGTTTCCGAGATTAATTTACTCTTAGGAGTCGACGTATTCTTTCAGGCGTTACAAAGGCCTGCTGAAAACATTGCTAATATTCGGTTAGCGAAGTCTGATTTGTCCCTGAACATGTGCAATACCGGTGGCAATAATCAGGTACAAACATCAAATGTTTTGTACAGCCGATTTGGCTACATTATTGGTGGAAAAATCCCATATCTACAACAACAATCTTCAAAGGTTATATCTCGCTCGTTTGCTTACACCAAGGGAGTGCATTTAATCCATAGGTTTTAATCAATAAGTTCTCTATTTATGTACTTATCTCTGTATATTGCATTTGACAAAGACAATATTGTAAACGTGGTTTCATTTAAAAATTTAAAACGTGTATCTTTGTCTCGATATGTTGCGATATTTTAAGATTGTATCTTTAACCAATTTGTTTTTCATTATTTATGAATAACGATTGTAATATTAGTTCATAAGTTGATTTTATTTGTAAGTTTAAACTGTGTTGAACTTGAATATTGGTTATTTTGACATAATAGGTGCCTATATTTTTCCATGTTCAATTTATAGCTTTGCATAATATTTTATGAGTGTTACCAGCGATGATTTTATATTTGCCAAGGCCCTAGCATGTTGGAATCTCCAACAAACAGTATTTATTTATTTGGTGTGGCATAGTACTGGCCACCAAATACACTAAATGTTTGAATTTGGAACATAGATTTTCTTTTGTTTTATCTGTATTTTTTCCCTCCATTGATATTAAAATCATCATATATTTCGCACGTGCAGTTTTTATTTATAATTAAAATATTTACAGTCCACAACAAATACATGTTTAAAGAAGTGTTCAACACCACTAGTTCCTGAGATTAGCGCGTTCAAACAAATAAACAAACTCTTCAGCTTTATATATTAGTATAAGATAAAATATTCAATACCTAATTACATGTGTATTTGTATATTAATATTATATATATGTAATATTAATATATTATGTATTAATACTGTTACATACCGATACAGAAATGCTCACACTTGCAGGTCGTAAAACCCAGTTTTATTGCCACCGGATTTAAGGATTCTTTTGTTTACTTTGTGTTTAGAATTTGTAGTTCAGAAAAACATGCTATTGTTTTTCTACTTCTTTTATGGCCGTCATTTAGTGTCGAACTAATTCTTGCTTGCCAGGGGTGCGGATTAACTCGGTGAACACGGTCCTTTGTTCTATTATACAATTTAGTATAAAACAATAACCGAACGGAGGGGTGAAGCAATCGAGCGACGATTACTATACAAGCAAGACGTGTACATTCGAGAAGCGATATAGTGACGGACTTTGCGCGTGTTATTGGATTGTGCATTACATTGGAACTTATTGCGTCTAGTGATATTTGTACCTATGTTATACGTGTTGGTATAGTTTTAATAAACTCTATAGTAATTGCAACGGCATTTTAATTCGAGTCCCACACTCGTAACAATACTATTATTAATATTGTACAGTTTTTGCTGTGGCTATACACATATTAATGATGTATATATTAGTATATATATATAATTTAAAAAAAAACAGATTTCTTGTAAAAACTATTGGGCCGATTTCTATGCGCTTTCCGCTGATCGACAGGCTAATTCTTACACTTAAAATCTGCACTACTTTCTATCATGGAAATCCCGCGGGAATCAGGAAATGATTTAAAATGTGATTTTTTCACAGATCCATAGGAAAAATTTTATGTACAATAATAAAATGTGTAATTTTTTTATCCCGGGAATTTCAAGTCAAAATCTGCGAAGTGAGGCTCGCGGACCGCGTTCGTAATACCGAAGTAAGAAAGAGAGTTGGTCTGAAAGAGAGTGTCGGGGTGAAGGTAAGGCAAGGAATGCTCCGGTGGTTCGGGCATGTCGAAAGAATGCATGATGAAAGAATGATTAAGCAGATATACAATGCAAAAGTGGATGGATGCAGAAGTCGTGGAAGGCCACGACACACCTTCCATGATCAAATTGATCGTGTACTAGTCAAAGGTGATGTCAGGAGCCTTAAGAACAGACGAGTGTGCATGACAAGAGTTATGAATGTCAAAGAAGCAAGTGAGGTGTGTAAGAATAAGCCTAAATGGCGCTCTGTTGTTCGTGCCTACGCCGCAAGGGAACTGGCGTGAAGTTATGTATGTATTTTTTAGATGACCAAAGTAAAACATTTTCTACTTTAATATATAACTTTAGGTGTTTGTTAAATAGACATACAAGAATACAAGAAGACTACAAGACAAGAAATGGAAATAAATTTACACGTTATTAAGTACGTAATAAATTATATTGATTTTAAAAATAGGATGTGTGGTATATCAAAATGATCTAAGGGTAAAACAATGTAACCCACATACATTTCGCCCGGTGGTAGGGCATTTGCCACACTGGATGGCTACCACCCCTGGTCTAAAGTATGCCGCCATAACAACCTTGTGTTGTGTTCCGGCATTAGTGACCAGGTTCCAGTCTCCCTTAAGAGAGCATTAGCGCATTTGTAGCACTGTTGGTGTTGCAAATGTCCATAGGCGATGGAAACCGCTTTCCACCAAGTGGGTCGTCTGCCTGTCTGCTGAACTCCTGCAATAAAAAAAACACACATATAGGGTTACGTTTTGCCAAATATTAGTTTCCTAAGCTAGGCACAATTTTCCACCTCAATCATGGCCGCCGGGTGATTTCTTTTATGTTGTGAAACAACATCCATACAATGTGTCCGACAGTCACTTAGCATAAGTGGCGAGTTCACCTGAAACGTGGAGTCACGAAAAATATGGATAAGCCGCAAGGCTTATCATATCCCTTGTATAGGGTAAATAGGGTTATATTATAATATACTAGCTGTCGTCCGCGTGGAATTGGTTTTCAAAACCCCCAGATTTTGAAACATTCTTCATTGGTACTCCGCTACTATCGGTCTTAGCGTGATGATATATAGCCTATAGCCTTCCTCGATAAATGGGCTATCCAACACTGAAAGAATTTTTCACATCAGACCAGTAGTTCCTGAGATTAACGCGTTCAATCAAACAATATATTAGTATATTTGGCTACAACACTAATACTTACATTTTATATATCGCGATATCTTTTGAATGAAACGTCCGAATTGAATAATTCAGTTCTAGAAAGGTATTGATTTCGTCTTGAATATGGAGGAAATTTATTTTGATAAAGATTAATACCAAGGTGCAAAATAATGAGTTTTTGAAGCGACGGCATCTTAATTATTTAAAAAAATAAAAGAAACCACTTATTCTGAGATAACTACAATAGTTAGACATATGGTTACGCAATATTTTTTATAGACAATTATATGTTCTGCAAAGTGGTAGTACATTGTTTTGTTCTATAATCAATAGTTTTCGCAGCGCACGTAGGTAAGGATTTTTCGGGTCATTTTTTACACCTTGGGTTACATTATTGGACTTTTAGTAAGAATCCCTAATTTTTTTGAAAATATAATATAGCCTATAGCCTTCCTCCATAAATATACTATTCAACACTGAAAGAATTTTTTCAAATCGGACCAGCGGTTCCTAAGATTAGCGCGTTTAAACAAACAAACACACAAACTCTTCAGCTTTATAATATTAGTACTTATAGATTAATCTATTTGGAAATTTGACTTTGAAACTAAAAATATGATGAAAGTGAATTTGTTCGTATTTAATTCCCGGAAATATTGTTCTAATTTAAAAGAAGTTTTGTGCAGAGTCCTTAAGAGATAGGGATATGAATTATCATTTATCTTGTTAAAATACTTAAATTGCTTTGAAATGTCTTTAATTACCTGAACACAAGAACGAATAGTTTGGTGGATAGTGTCTACCGTAATCCCCGCGGGAACACAGCCGCGTGGTAGGATATTTGCCCATCTGGATGGCTACCACCCCTGGTATAGAGTATGCCACCATAACGACCTTGAGTTGTGTTCTGGCATTAGTGGCCAGGTTCCGGTCTTCAGCACAACATTACAAATGTCCATAAGCGATGATTACCGTTTTCCATTCGCGTCCGATTATAAGCCTCGTCGAAAGGCTCTTGTGCGACGACCGCGTAACGTCCTGACGGACAGAGTCGACGTTATTACGAAACGGCTGGCCCGGATCAGTCCGCCCACGGTTAGAACAGTAGGCTGGCAGGCACCGACAGACAGACACAGACTGCGGCGTCTCAGACGCCGCCAATCAAGATCTCTCCACGTCCCCGCGAGGGACGCTAGGAGACATAGCTCACCCCACAGGATAGACTAGGCGTGTTGCTGGGAAGTTTCTTTCGCCGTTTCTTCTCTCCCAGCCATAACACGTTGCGAAACGGCAGTAAGATAGCGTAGGCCACCGCAAACCACCGATCCCGGCCCGCCGTGATCCTTCCCTTCGGGCTTTATATTACCCGTCGCCCGTTCTCAATTAGTATTTTGTGTCGCCCTATGGTGGGCATCATTAAATTCATTCCCCATTCATGGCAACAGTCCAGCCGAGGTAAAACTCCTTAGGGAGCTCCCTCGAGCAAGTTGCCCCCCCGGGCTCGAGCGTCTTCGCTTCGCGAAGGCACTCGCCCCAAACACCCCGGTAAAGTTGTAAGGTCTTCGGACCAACAACATAAAGTCAAGTCCAATAAAAAAAAAAAAAACCGTTTTCCATCAGGTGGGCCGTCTGCCTGTTTGCTGAACTAATTAATTAAAAATATAAAAATTAAGAACCTATCCAGTTTAGTTGGCTCCCGGACCGCAATAGAACAACAGTCGTTACATAAATAATAATCGGAGAGGGGACACAACAAAACACGGTGTTTACCTCAACAACAACGCCGACACGCAACTATATTATATTACGTAAGCCACCAACTATTTATTTATTTATATGTTTACAATACAACATATTACATACATACATATATAACTTCACGCCAGTTCCCTTGCGGGGTAGGCACGAACGACAGAGCGCCATTTAGGCCCATTCTTACACACCTCACTTGCTTCTTTGACATTCATAAGTCTTGTCATGCACACTCGTCTGTTCTTAAGGCTCCTGACATCACCCTCCGCTAGTACACGATCAATTACAACATATTACAATATACAATATATTTATGGTAGGTATTTTTTTTTAAATTATTAACAACTCTACGGACTCGAGTTCCGTACCCTTTTTTACAACTTAATTTCTAGATTTAATTTTTTGAATTTAACACGCTCATTAGGTATTTTGGTTCTTGTGTGTGACATTAATTTATTAATTTTTGTGTTGAGGTGTATGTGTCTTATGAATTACTCATTATATTAATTTATTCTAGTTTTAATACTAAACTTATACTAATGTAGAGTGTTTTGTTAATATAGTAAATAGTCTGTCATCTGTGGAGGTTTATAATTAGCTGTTCTTTAGCTATCTCTGTAACGCTAGTTTGTAAAACTTTAGTTTGTAATACCACAGCTGTTAACCCCCCAAATAAATAAAACAAAAATAAAATAAATTTAAAAGGCTGTGTCGATTTCAGAGATATATTTTGTGGTTTTACAGCTTTTTATGTTTATTATTTATATATATTATTTATGAGTAATATTTATGTTAGACGTATGTAAGGCGAGTGAAATGTGTGATTTCTAATAATATTATGAAGTATTTTTTTTTATTTTTTTTTATTGCAGGAGTTCAGCAGACAGGCAGACGGCCCACTTGATGGAAAGCGGTTACCATCACTTATGGACATTTGTAACCCCAAAGATGCTACAAATGCGCTGCTGCTGTCTTAAGGGAGACTGGAACCTGGTCACTAATGCCGAAACACAACTCAAGGTTGTTATGGCGACATACTTTAGACCAGGGGTGGTAGCCATCCAGTCGGGCAAATGCCCTACCACCTGGCTGTGGGTTGTTTTGTCGCCTCTTACGACAGGCCGCCCGGCCGCAGGAAATTGTATTCTTTCTCCGTTCCTGCACGGATGAAAATTGAAATGAGGTTGTAATGATTGAAAAAGTTCTGTTTATCGCAGACATAGAGTGTATCTGTTACATGCTGGTGTAGTGAGGAAGTGCATGTGCAGTGTTGGCCTTATATCTATACTTATATATAGTCCTGTGCATGACAAGAGTTATGCATGTCAAAGAAGCAAGTGAGGTGTGTAAGAATTGGCCTAAATGGCGCCATATTGTTCGTGCCTGCCCCGCAAGGGAACTGGCGTGAAGTTATGTATGTATGTATATATAGTCGTATCTAGTGCCATGTGTGTTGTTTTTTTCTTTTCTGTGCCTGGGTTATTAATTTTTGGGCTCTTTGTGTGTCTTGGTTTGTTTGTGAGGTGTGCGTGTAATGCAATGCGGTGGTAGTGCGCGTTGGTTTGATTATGTGTATAAGTTTTATTGTTAGTTATGTGTTTGTGACTTTGTGTGGTGTTATAATTTATTGTTTAATTGTTGTGACACGATTTTTATTTTTATTTTTATTTTTTTCGTAATTAAAGAGCTTTGTCGTTTCAGCGACCATGCTGCCCTGAGACTATATGTTGTCAGTGTCAGGGCAGCATGACGCGCCTGTCAACGTCATTGTCAGAGCAGTTGACAGGCGCGTCAATCGTGACATATATTGAGGACACCCGTGTGGTCGTACGGGGAGCCTCGCGGAGTAGACATTAATACTAAATTAAGATACCTTGATTATAGTCTAAAATAAGAACCACTGAAGACTAGAAAATATCTTTTATTAAAAACACCACAGACAGTTTGCCCCCAAACTAGGACAGGCGTTTATCCCTTTATCCGTGCAGGAACGGAGAAAGAATACAATTTCCTGCGGCCGGGCATTTGCCCGACTGGATAGCTACCACCCCTGGTCTAAAGTATGTCGCCATAACAAACTTGAGTTGTGTTCCGGCATTAGTGACCAGGTTCCAGTCTCCTTTAAAAGAGCAACAGCGCATTTGTAGCGACTTTGGTGTTGCAAATGTCCATAGGCGATGGTAACCGTCTAGTGGGCCGTCTGCCTGTCCGCTGATCTCCTGCAATAAAAAAAGGCGTGTATTTTGGGGGGCACATTCGGCTAAAATATGTTTTCAATTGTTTTTTTCTTTATTGTGCGTTATAGTTGGGTCAGTTGTGCTTATTAAATTTATTTATTAATTAATTTTTTTTTTAATTATATGGTTGAGCAATACATTACCTAGAGCTAACTTGCGCCCGCGAATCAGTTCATATTTCATTAATAAGAACCGAATGCATACCAAAATACTATTTACCTGAAAATATTGTTAAGAACTTAGTGTTTTTATTCATTGATTCATAGTTTCCATGGAAGGCAAGCACTTGGCCAAATTTTCAGTTTTTCAATATCGTCAAAAAGCTGCGTGTCGTCGGCACAGTTGCAAGATTTTGGTTATTTTTCTATTAATTTGTTTTCAACATGATATGTTAATGATGGCCTCTGTGGTTAAGCGGGCTAAGCCTTTGTCGGCCGAGTTTACTGCAATACAAAGGCTCCGGGTTTGATTCCTGACAAGGTTTTTTTTTTATTGCAGGAGTTCAGAAGACAGGCAGACGGCCCACTCGATGGAAAGCGGTTACCATCGCCTATTCCTGACAAGGTGCATTTAGCAAAGGAAATTTTCACTATTTACTACGACGTCTCTAAGTTCTGTCCAAGAATTATATGTTGTAAGTACATTACCCATATATAAGCGTAACTTACTTAGCTTGGGGGTACACAATTTGTGTTTATCTTCTTATATAAAATTCATTTCATGCTGCTCTCTTAAGAGAGACTGGAACCTGGTCACTAATGCCGGAACACAACACAAGGTTGTTATGCCGACATACTTTAAACCAGGGGTGGTAGCCATTCAATCGGGCAAATGCCCTACCACCTGGCTGTGGGTTGTTTTGTCGCCTCTTACGACAGGCCGCCTGGCCGCAGGAAATTGTATTTTTTATTCATATTACATCTTGATCGTCGACGTCAGCCATTTGCAGTCCACTACTGGACGTAGGCCTCCCCAAGACGGCGCCACTCATCCCTGCCTCCGATTTCCTCAGCCTTCAGCAACATCTTGATTATCAACATAAAATTTGAGAAAATTGCTGCATTCAAGAACATTAAACACTAATTCGAATAACTTTAAATTTTGGAAAAAAAAACTGGTGAAACCAACTAACTAGGTGATACAAAGATGGAGTGTTTCGATTCTAAAACATTTAAGTTGGATCTAAGTTACGAACCTAAGTGAAGTGTGGGCAACAGTTAAATGGCAATCTTGTGTAGGGGAGGGAAAGGAAATAACTTACGGCGGTTTCACTCGCTTAACGTGGGTGAAGGCTTTTTACTTGATGCAACTTTCTTTTTGTATAACTTTTAAAGTGATAGCTCGTAGTACCTAGAGTTTCCATTATTTAAAAAATAAAAAAGTCTAGAGAAGAGACCGCTTGATGGAACTTCGCGGTAAGGTATTTGCCCGATTGGATGGCTACCACCCCTGGTGTAGAGTATGTCGCCATAACGACCATAAGTTGTGTCCGGCATTAGTGGCCAGGTTTCAGTCTCCCTTAAGAGAGCGGCAGCACATTAGCAGCACCTTTGGAATGACATATATGTATAATTATATATGTATACTAGCTGACCCGGCGAACTTCGTACCGCCATATTTTCTGAATTCCTAAAAGACTTTGTTTCATGACACAAAAACAAAATCAGCATAATCGGTCCAGGTGATTAGGAGGATTCTAGGACCCGATCTCAGCGCCACCTACCGGTTCTAATTGCGAATCTAAAAAATCCGGGAACCCACTCAAACACACAAAAACAAAATCACCATAATCGGTCCAGGTGATTAGGAGGATTCTAGGACCCGATCTCAGCGCAAACTACCGGTTCTAATTGCGAATCTAAACCATCCGGGAACCCACTCAAACACACAAAAACAAAATCACCATAATCGGTCCAGGTGATTAGCAGGATTCTAGGACCCGATCTCAGCGCCACCTACCGGTTCTAATTGCGAATCTAAATCATCCGGGAACCCACTCAAAAACACAAAAACAAAATCACCATAATCGGTCCAGGTGATTAGGAGGATTCTAGAACCCGATCTCAGCGCCAACTACCGGTTCTAATTGCGAATCTAAAAAATCCGGGAACCCACTCGAACACACAAAAACAAAATCACCATAATCGGTCTAGGTAATTAGCAGGATTCTAGAACCCGATCTCAGCGCCACCTACCGGTTCTAATTGCGAATCTAAATCATCCGGGAACTCACTCAAACACACAAAAACAAAATCACCATAATCGGTCTAAGTGATTAACAGGATTCTAGAATCCGATCTCAGCGCCACTTACCGGTTCTAATTGCGAATCTAAACCATCCGGGAACCCACTAGGACACACAAAAACAAAATCACCATAATCGGTCCAGGTGATTAGCAGGATTCTAGAACCCGATCTCAGCGCCACCTACCGGTTCTAATTGCAAATCTAAACCATCCGGGAACCCACTCAAACACACAAAAACAAAATCACCATAATCGGTCCAGGTGATTAGCAGGATTCTAGGACCCGATCTCAGCGGCACTTACCGGTTCTAATTGCGAATCTAAACCATCCGGGAACCCACTCAAACACACACACAAAATTTCATCAAAATCGGTAAAGTCGTTCTCAAGTTATGCGCTTACCAACACATTTTGCGATTCATTTTTATACATAAGATAATTATAATGACTAAGGTAATGTAGATAACAATAATATACGATGATAGCATATGAATATTGTAACCTGACATTTAATAATTGCTTAATATTGTTGAAATTAGAAAATATTGTAAAATTAATTAATGATAATTTTGTAGGGTAGTCTGGAGGAGATCTCCTGTGGCGAGAAGACCACCCATTGTACCATTATGTGTGTGCAATAAAGTTATTCATTTATTCATTTGGTATTACAAACGTCCATAGGCAATGATAACCGCTTTCCATCAGACAGTTTAGATAGACTTTATCCGTGCAGGAACGGAGAAAGAATACAATTTCCTGCGGCCGGGCGGCCTATCGTAAGAGGCGACTTAACAACCCACAGCCAGGTGGTAGGGCATTTGCCCGACTGGATGGCTACCAACCCTGGTCTAAAGCATGTCGCCATAACAACCTTGTGTTGTGTTTCGGCATTAGTGACCAGGTTCCAGTCTCCTTTAAGAGAGCAGCAGCGCATTTGTAGCACCTTTGGTGTTGCAAATGTCCATAGGCGATAGTAACCGCTTTACATCAAGTGGGCCGTCTGCCTGTCTGCTGATATCCTGCAATAAAAAAATAAAAAAAATTCTGCTCATTCTGTATCAAAGAACGTTGAACCGCACACGCTTGACTAAGGCTTAGAACCGGTTTAAAATTAACTTGTTTTAATAACCGATCGTAACGTATAACGTAAAGCATGGTAATAAACCGATCAAGCTTTTATCCGTGCAGGAACGGAGAAATAATACAATTTGGCATTTGCCCAACTGAATGGCTACCACTCTTGGTCTAAAGCATGTCGCCATAACAACCTTGTGTTGTGTTTCGGCATTAGTGACCAGGTTCCAGTCTCCTTTAAGAGAGCAGCAGCGCATTTGTAGCACCTTTGGTGTTGCAAATGTCCATAGGCGATAGTAACCGCTTTACATCAAGTGGGCCGTCTGCCTGTCTGCTGAGCTTAAAAGAATAAAATGTTAATTAATTACTATAATTGTTAGGTATACGAGTGTCGCAATAGCTGTGAGCTCGCGTGTGGCGATATCAACAAACGGACATCCGGGCACCGCTGCTGATAGCTGCATTAAACAGGTTATTATACCATGTGTAGGTGTGTATGTTTGTAACACATTAGTAGCGGTACAACAAGTTAATTTTAATTATATTATTTTCGAAACTTTGTAGTTTTTAAAAATGGTAATTACATACATACATAACTTCACGTATAATCACCTTCCAGAAGAACTTCTATCAATACAATCAAACACCATTTTTAGAAAACGTGTAAAAAAAGGTGTTAACCGATAAGGCATATTACTGTATCAATGAATATTTAAATACATACATACATACATAACTTCACGCCAGTTCCCTTGCGGGATAGGCACGAACAACAGAGCGCCATTTAGGCTTATTCTTACACACCTCACTTGCTTCTTTGACATTCATAACTCTTGTCATGCACGAATATTTAAATGATAAAATTATAACATAAATTTTATGAATTAAGTAACTTATGTATGTACCTTTGACGGTTTTAAGCGCGATAAATTATTTCATATTTATTATTCCGACGTTTCGGCCACTTTGCAGTAGCCGTGATCGCGGAAAATGTCAATGAGTAATGTTAAAGTTTTATTTAGCCCACGGCCAACTAGTTTATTTTAATTATTTAGTTTTTTTATGGTTATTATTTACTGTATGGAAACCTAATGGCTACCTCCCGCCCATTTTACATACATACATAACTTCACGCCAGTTCCCTTGCGGGGTAGACACGAACCACAGAGCGCCATTCAGGCTTATTCTTACACACTTCACTTGCTTCTTTGACATTCATAGCTCTTGTCATGCACGCTCGTCTGTTCTTAAGGCTCCCGACATCACCTTCTGCTAGTACACGATCAATTTGATCATGGAAGGTGTGTCGTGGCCTTCCACGACTTCTGCATCCATCCCCTTTTGCATTGTATATCTGTTTAGTCATTCTTTTCACATGCCCGAACCACCGGAGCATTCCTTTCCTTACCTTCACCCCGATACTCTCTTTCAGACCAACTCTCTCTCTTACTTCGGTATTACGAACGCGAATTATAATTTTAAATTAAATTTCCGTGCAGGAACGGAGAAAGAATACAATGTCCTGCGGCCGGGCGGCCTGTCGTAAGAGGCGACTTAACAACCCACAGCCAGGTGGCAGGGCATTTGCCCGACTGGATGGCTACCACCCCTGGTCTAAAGTATGTCGACATAACAACCTTGATATGTGTTCCGGCATTAGTGACCAGTTTCCAGTCTCCCTTAAGAGAGCAGCAGCGCAATTGTAGCAGCTTTGGTGTTGCAAATGTCCATAGGCGATGGTAACCGCTTTCCATCAAGTGGGCCGTCTGCCTGTCTGCTGATCTCCTGCAATAAAAAAAATGTATGTTTCCCAAATTAATTAATGAATTAAATAAATATAGTCAGACGGACAGACACGACAAAACATAAGGTTTTGTATTTACCTAAATGGTTACAGAACCCCAAACAAAAATAAATGTTTAAAAATATTGTAGTTTATTCTGAATTCCTTCAAACGGGAATGTATGACCTCTCTAAATAGCTGCTGGAATGTATTTTCTAAGAAAATCAAATCATCGCGATGTGCATAAGCTGAGGGAGAATTCCGTACAGCAACTATTCGGAATATTTTTAATCAATACAAATTAGGTTGAGGCACGGCTAGCCCCCGGCTACAAGATGTACCGCACACTGTGCAACTCGTACCGAATAATGGACATCATGTTTCTTCATAATAAAAGCAATTAAAATGTATATTTTGATTGCTGTTTTCACGTGGAAAGAATGCATGATGAAAGAATGACTAAACAGATATACAATGCAAAAGTGGATGGATGCAGAAGTCGTGGAAGGCCACGACACACCTTCCATGATCAGATTGATCGTGTACTAGCAGAAGGTGATGTCAGGAGCCTTAAGAACAGACGAGCGTGCATGACAAGAGTTATGAATGTCAAAGCAGCAAGTGAGGTGGGCAAGGGAACTGGCGTGAAGTTATGTATGTATGTATGTATGTTTGTTTTCATGTCGATAATATACAAACAGGTTTAGTTTTCTGTGATTTGATTTTCAATACACAAGTGGGTAGGTGAGATATACTATAATAAATTCTGAAACAACATATAATACATAAATGAAATCACAAAATTTATCAAAATTATTAAATTAAAAGAAACGTCGTATTATAATTCGTACTATAAGAAAAAAAAAACAAAAAGTCATGAGTACAGTGGGTGTGCGTGCTGTGTGAAATATTTCTACAATCAGAATTAGAATTAATCCTGAAGTGTCCCTGTGGGCGCGTTTGAGCTCAAGTGATAAATCCTTATGATCAGCAACGCTTATAAAAACTAACTATACAAAAAACACATTTTTATAACGCACTTGTTAGCAATACAATGCACTATTTACTAATGGAGATCCTTCCATAGGTAATTTATATCCATTTAAAACCCAAATAAAAAAATGTATTAGTAATTTAGAATAATCCAATGATTTACACTTGTTTTTATACTTTCCCTTTATTCTCTCTCTATTTTGTTAGTAATTATTGATTGGTGATTTTTTTTTTATAATTATTGACCTCATTTAAATTGACATTTTATGTAACTTTCGTATAATTGTAATTTTTTTTGTAATTAATTGTTTAAACGAATTTTCATTTTTATTGTATAAACTATTTTTAGTGGAAAATTGGTACATGTATTAATTAAAAACAAATAAAATAAAATAAATAAATGAGTATCCGCTTTTAGAAAAGGAAAACATTAAACCAAAGGAATTTTAAGCAGAAGCTTGTTCTCCTTAAACATCGATAACACGTTGCGAAGCAGTGTGCTTAGAGTAGAAGTAGATTTAATTTTTAACTTATACGTATGACTTTCACAAAAAAATATCCAGTGAAACCTAATTTGAATATAAACATTTGAATTTAAAAAGCACATCTAAGGGCTGCTTGCATAACGATCGCCTTTAAATAAAATTATTTAATCATATTAAACTGCCTAAATACGTTTTATACAAAACGTATTGACAGTTCTTTAAACGTATTTAGCGGCATATTTTGCGTTGTGCAAGACGCTAATTGTATTTATGGGTGTTAAATACGTTTTGTGTTTCTTAAATAAATTTAAGCAACCTTATGCAAGCGACCCTAAGTCAATTATACATAAGTTAATTCAGAAGAAAACCTTGTCCAAAGCGTAACGAGTGTTTGCCCAGTGTGCGCGTCGGATGTGCATACGATACCGGGCATCTCGGGATAAACTTACTTAACAAGCTGAAGATATTGATTTATCGGAGCCCCATTCCCCTCAGGTACTGTTTATTGAGATATAAATGGACTGTAAGTTGAAATAACTTGGCAAGGTTTGTTTTCAATGCAGATTGCTCTTTGATTGTTTTCAGTACGAATTTGAATCAATACTTGCTACTGCGTTATTGATTCTGGCGATTATTGAACTGTTTTCTACTATCAATATTATACTTTGGCTTCTATTATATAGATTATATATTATATATATATAATATTATAAAGCTGAAGAGTTTGTTTGTTTCTATGTTTAAACTATCCGTGCAGGAACGGAGAAAGAATACAATTTCCTGCGTTGGGGCGGCCTGTCGTAAGAGGCGACCAAACAACCCACAGCCAGGTGGTAGGGCATTTGCCCGACTGGATGGCTACCACCCCTGGTCTAAAGTATGTCGCCATAACAACCTTGAGTTGTGTTCCGGCATTAGTGACCAGGTTCCAGTCTCCCTTAAGAGAGCAGCAGCGCATTTGTAGCACCTTTGGTGTTGCAAATGTCCATAGGCGATGGTAACCACTTTCCATCAAGTGGGCCGTCTGCCTGTCTACTGTTCTCCTGCAATAAAATAAATAAACGCGCTAATCTCAGGAACCGCTGGTCCGATTTGAAAAATTCTTTCATTGTTGAATAGTACCTTTATCGGGGAAGGCTATAGGTTATATTATATTTTCAAAAAAATTTGGGATCCTTACTAAAAGTCCAATAATGTAACCCAAGGTGTAAAAAAATGACCAGAAAAAATCCTTACACGGCGTGCGCTGCGAAAACTATTGATTATAGAACAAAATAATGTACTATCACTTTGCAGGAAATATAATTGTCTACAAAAAATATTGCGTAACCATATGTCTAACTATTATAGTTATCTCACAATAAGTGTTTTCTTTTATATTTTTAAATAATTAAAATGCCGTCGCTTCAACTCAACTCAACTCTTTATTTTGTACCTTGGTATTAATCCTTATCAAAATAAATTACTCCATATTCAAGACGAATTCAATACCTTTCTAGAACTTTTTAAATTATTCAATTCGGACGTTTCATTCAAAAGATATCGCGATATTTAAAATGTAAGTATTAGTGTTGTAGCCAAATATACTTATATTGTTTGATTGAACGCGCTAATCTCAGGAACTACTGGTCTGATTTGAAAAATTATTTCAGTTTTAGATAGCCCATTTGTCTAGGAAGGCTATAGGCTATATATCATCACGCTAAGACCAATAGGAGCGGAGCACCAATGAAGAATGTTTCAAAATCGGGAGGTTTTTTAACTTACTTTTTATTAAACTATTCCATGCGGACGAAGTTTCAGGCAGAAGCTAGTATAGGTCTATGTTGAACTGCATTAAAAGATACCTTTTTGTCATCATTTTTGATTGATTTGTGGCCGGTTCCTATAATAATAACCTTGCAGGGGGGCTTTGTGGAGTGTTAGGTGAGTAGCGACACCTCGGACCTGACTCCCGGGCCAAGGCAAGGCCCCCGCCTCCGTGCTTGCCTTCGCCAGCCGATACGGAGTGGAGATCCCTAGAGCTTAGACTCAAGCTCCAGGGGTGTAATTGATAACCTCTCTACACCTCTTAGACGCACAGACCCATGTTGCCCCTGTCTTCTACGGCATTTTTAGAGGCCCAATGCTGGGAGTGGCGAGTCACCGTCTGCCCATTTTTGGCGGCTTCTGTGGTTGAGCGGGCTAAGTCTTTGCCGGCGTACGTCACTGCAACGCAGAGGTTCCGGGATTGATTACTGGTATACTAAATTTCGGAAACGTATTTTCTCCGTTATTTACTATGGTCTGGGTGTCTGGGATCGGCCCCAGAGTAGTCCGTTGTATATTACCCATAACACAAGCGTAACTTGCTTAATTTGGGGATATACAATATGTGTGTTTGTCTGCCGATTATTATTATTAGTATGCATGTTCCCCGAACATTGCGAGCGGCAGACGGCATAGCCCCCATATTCCCAGACCTCTTGTACCACTAGCAGTTCACCCCAATAGCCCGGTGCTTTTTGTTCTCATTTCTCACAATAGTCCTACATTGGCCGGGGCTTGTCCTTGGATGCATTATATATATATTTTTTTGTTTTGAGGCGAGGGAAAATGCTTGACCGATTTACGCACAAACTGGGTCGTTGCTAGGGGAACGACACGCGTCGGGCTGGGGCGATAATACTGCAGCAATAGTATGCGCTTGGCGGTGCTCCGTCCGCGATCGACGTCACAGAATAGTGTGGAAGACTCCGAGCGTTGCTACACGAGCGAGCAACCCCAATACCCACTAAAAACCCCCTCGGTGTAGCGCCGGTCAGGGTCACGCCACATTTGCATTAAATTTGTCAAGGGGCCTCTACGTGTTGGCCATCCCATGCCATGCATCACACTTTTGTTATAATACATAAAATTTACTATCGATCAATGCAAAATCACATTGAAATTAGTTTTTTTTTAATCTGGCCGTTTTAAATCATTCCCAAAAAAAGTCCCGCGAGATTCTCAGAAAAAAGTAGCGCAGATTGTAAATCTAATAATTTGCTGTCGATCAGAGAAAATTGCATCGATATCTGCTCAGTAGTTTTTACATGAATACCGAATAAACAAACAAACCGACAAACATACTGTTCTCCGTCGTGTATATTTTTATTTTATTTTATTGCAGGAGCTCAGCAGACAGGCAGACATTTGCAACACCAAAGGTGCTAAAAATGCGCTGCTGCTCTCTTAAGGGAGACTGGAACCTGATCACTAATGCCGGAACACAACTCAAGGTTGTTATGGCGACATACTTTAGACCAGAGGTGGTAGCCAAATGCCCTACCACCTGGCATGTATGTATGGTATATAGTGTATTCCAGTCGTTTTTTTAACAGCTTCAATGTACATACACGCCATGTTTAGAATTTAATCATGTTTTGCATATTTGTTAGTACTTGGCCATAAATACCTTAATCGTATAAACGTTTTCACTAAGTGACATTAATTACATAAATGCGTTAGCGAATAGGGATCTTAAATAACGCACTTAGCCGGCCAGAGAGAAGTTTATTCGAAAGGTCTTTAAGTGTACTAAGTGCTATGCGAAGTACAGTTGCGGATATAGCTCAAGGCGTTTTAAAACCGAGGCAATATATTAGCGAAATTAATTGGTTTAAACTACACGGATTTGGTTTTAAAAAAGGAATTTGTCGTTGGTATGTGAAGGAGGTTCATCTGACTTCCTGCTTTAAGGTGCCTACATATTACGGGACGCGTCCGTCAGCCGCGAGTGATTGACGCGTTCGAACAATGTGCACTCCAGGGGCCTTACTCTCAAACGCCTTTCGTCGTTCGTTGTCGTCCGATTAGCCTGAAACAATCAATGAAATTTAAGATAGAAGAAAGAAATATTTGCAACACCAAAGGTGCTACAAATGCGCTGTTGCTCTCTTAAGATTGGACCTGATCACTAATGCCGGAACACAACTCAAGATTGTTATGGCGACATACTTTAGACCAGGGGCGGTAGCCATCCAGTCGGGTGAATGTCCTACCACTTGGCAAAACTACAAAAGTGTAATCTAAACAACACAAACATACATGTAACGGACATTGCAAAATGTACTTAACTATACGAAAAAAAAACTAGCAAAAAAGAGTTCTAAAACAAAAATGAACAACGAGAGATGTTTGAGGGTATGAGATGAAAGATATCTGAACGCTCAAGGTCGCGTCTGCGACTTACGACTTTAATATGCACACTTTAATTGACTTTCTTTATCCAGGTACGTTCTAAGCAACGCCCTTCAGCCGCGTCTGTCAGTCGCGACTTATAATATGCACATACCTTTAAACAGGCGACCTTTAAACTTTGTGTCTAAGCGTGACGGTCACGTTCAATGCATATTTTTTTTATTTAATTACAGAATCCCTAAAACAAGCTCATTGGCCACGGTTCCAAAGAATATTTCATTTTTTTAATTTATTTTTTATTGCAGGAGTTCAGCAGACAGGCAGACGGCCCACTTGATGGAAAGCGGTTACCATCGCCTATGGACATTTGCAACACCAAAGGTGCTACAAATGCGCTGCTACTATCTTAAGGGAGACTGAAACCTGATCACCAATGCCGGAACACAACTCAAGGTTGTTATGGCGACATACTTTAGACCAGGGGTGGTAGCCATCCAGTCGGGCAAATGCCCTACCACCTGGCTGTGGGTTGTTAAGTCGCCTCTTACGACAGGCCGCCCGGCCGCAGGAAATTGTATTCTTTCTCCGTTCCTGCACGGATAAGAATAAGCCCAAAAAATATTTTTCTTTTAAGATATATGTAACGATGTATATGATCAAACAATTATGACCTCCAAAGGTCTAAAGTCGCTTTGGGGAATCCCTTAGTGAAATACACACGTGTCCAAATCCTAGTAGGCATCAGGCATAGCATAAAGCTATTTTAAGAAGCAAGTGAGGTGTGTAATAATAAGCCTGAATGGCCCTCTGTTGTTCGTGTCTACCCCGCAAGGGAACTGTGTATATAAAGCTATTTTATTTTGAGCCATCTTCAAGCTCTCTCACCCCCCCCCCCCCCCCATTATAAAGTCGGGGTGCCTTTCTATTTGTCTATCCGTCTGCTCATCTGTCATTCATCATATTAATTAGTTTATTTTTTTTAATACTGCCTCTTCCTGGTGCTTCAGGTTGCCAAAAATCGTTTATAATTTTTCTTTATTTTTTAGGGTAGCGCTGGTCCCTGTTTTGGAATGATGGCTTTTTGGGCTTCGGTCAGTAGTTCAGTTTTTTTTTTTTAAATGCGTAACTTCATAAATTGCCCTAGTCATAGACAAGTACTCTTCAAAATCGTTGTTCGCACGAGTTTGAACAAAGTTAGTAGATATTCCCGAACAATGGTTATAACCGCCCCCACCCTGAAGGTACGCTGTGATGACTTGTAGTTTTCACCCCTTATAACATTCGCTAACGAATTTATTACCATCAGCCCTGATAGAGACGTAACAATCGTCAAACTTGACTAACAAAAGCAATAACAAATTGAAGTTGTATTTTTATAAACTAACTGCGTGAGAGGTCTTTGTTTACAGTTTTGGCCTTTTTAAGCGGCTTCGCTTACGTCGACTTCGGTTGTTGCTGCGTGTCCTCCACATTCGTGAGGCGCGATTAACAAAGGAGAATATGAAACGGATTCTCTTGTTCTTTTTCCTGCGATATCCTCAATGATGGTTCGTAATTTCGCGATAGTGTAGTGCTGGTAGTATTTGGTATAAAATTTTAAGATTCCTTAGCCTGGTGGAGGCGGCATGGCCAGACATTCGTTCCTCGTATAACTAGCTGGCGGTAAGCTGGTAGACATGAAGTCTATTACGGTTGTCGTTTCTTCCGTATGACTCCATGTATGTGCCAAAATCTGTCAATACAGAAAACCTTCGGAGCGGCATCTACGAATATGTAACGATTTTACACAATTTCACGTAACAGTTAAGATTTCCGTATATATAGCTTTAAGTTTAATGTTAAATGAATCAAGCAGCAATTACATCCAGAGTGCAATAATCGTCGTCTTATTTTGTACTCCCCTCCAGCGGTTGAGCCTAGCTCCCGCTGCGATTGAGCCGCGGGTTCTCGCCAGTGGTGCGTCATGCCATCCAACGGGATTGCTATCATCAACGCACCACATATATAATAAAATATATCCCCACATGCAGCTCTTGCTTCTGTTGCTCAAGTATAAGCCACACACTTCACTGCCATACTTGGCACTGCCACTTAAACATACATACATACATACATAACTACACGCCAGTTCCCTTGCGGGGTAGGCACGAACAGAGCGCCATTCAGGCTTATTCTTACACACCTCACTTGCTTCTTTTAAAACTTAAACACTTAAAACACTTAGTTCTTTACTTATTTTTTATTTTCTTTATGTTTTACACTTAGTTTTTGATTAGATCTTTTCTTTTGTTTTTTTTCCTTTTTAATTTAGATTGTAGTGTTACCTGCCGACAAAAAAAGTGAATGCACATCTGCCTGCCACAAACCTGGTTTATTACCTTCCCCGCATTTGGACGTCTTTTGTTACTTTGTGTTTAAAATTTGTAATTAAGAAAAACATTCTATTGTTATTGTACTTGTTTTATGGCAGTCATTAGGCAGGCGTGTCGAACTAATTCTTAGAATTTATTGTTTGGTATCGAGGCATATTGTATTTGTACAGAATAAAAGGAATGCCCGATCGGAGGAGTGAGGCAGTCAAGCGACGATCACGATACGAGTAAGACGTACATTCCATAAGCTATATAGTGACGGACGGTTATTGAATCGTGCAATTCTTACTGGTTGTGTCCAGTTATATTTGTACCTGTGTTTTACGTGTCTATATAGTTTTAATAAATTCTATAGTAATTCCAACGGCATTTTAATTCGAGTCCCGCACTCGTAACGATTTTAACTTTCTTTATCTTTATATAAGAACTTTTCGGCAGTTATTCATTTATGTGTTACAATATGGTCTTTAATGGAAAGATGCAGTCTTCTATCCGTGCAGGAACGGAGAAAGAATACAATTTCCTGCGGCCGGGCGGCCTGACGGGCAAAACAACCCACAGCCAGGTGGTAGGGCATTTGCCCGACTGGATGGCTACTACCCTTGGTCTAAAGTATGTCGCCATAACAACCTTGAGTTGTGTTCCGGCATTAGTGACCAGGTTCCAGTTTCCCTTAAGAGAGCAGCAGCGCATTTGTAGCAACTTTGGTGTTGCAAATGTCCATCGGCGATGGTAACCGCTTTCCATCAAGTGAGCCGTCTGCCTGTCTACTGATCTCCTGCAATAAAAAAATACAAAATTATTCTTAGTTTCGATCTTAGTTACGAACTTAGTTATGCTGTACTACACATCTAAAATTTTTGCTATGTTACCTAGCTGCTTTTTACTGAAATAAAGTATATTATTATTTTCAACACACTTGCTCATAAAGTGGCTCTATGGTCACCGCAATTAGGCACAGAATGACACCCATTATCAAACTGTGACTAAAAAACATTATAACTCACTAGTGAGTTATAGTTTTTTTTTTAAATTTTATTGTTTGAGTTGCTTTGTTCTTAAAAAAGTTTTTATTAAAAAAAAATAGATCGTGTTCTATAGAACAAATAAATTAATGTTCCTATTGCTTGCTCATTTCATGCAACTTCTTATTTAAATAGATAATTTTAACTCGTACGTGTTTAATAAATAAAACTTTCACTCATATATAACTTTTTTTTATCTACTAAATAAAATGAGTTTTTGTTGTCATTTTATTCACAAGTGTGTTGAAAAACGTCGTATGATACACGTGTGTATTGATGATTACTGTCCTCGGCTCTCTTAAGACCCTCGCCTACGGCTCGAGTCTCAATGGCGCCTCGGCGGTAATCACCAATGTTACATACTAGTACCATAATGTACTATTATTTATTATACGAAAGTACATGTCTAATGATAGATCCAATTTTCACCCAAATTTCGTAGCTGCGGGTACCTAAATTCATCGCGATAAGATCCATTACGTAAAATCCACAAGATAATAAATAAATCTCTTACATGTAATCGCGTTTGACCTTGCGAGGTCGTGGAGCCAATAAACTAGGGGTTTTTGTATGCAAACTAAAACGGATAGGTATTATCTAGACAATACATAAGTAAATGAACCCATTTGTATTCTGTCGTTTATGCATTAAAGTGTTTTATCATCGCATCATAATTCAAAGACTTAAAATATATTTATTTTCTTCAATAAATTTTGGTAGGACATAAATTTACTTTATTTTCATAGATCTTTAAAGTCAGAAGCAAGATTTAATTTTACAACTAGCTTTCAAGTATCGGATGTAACAGCTGATTTGTTTAATAAAACTTATTCATACTGTGGCGACTGAGGGTAGAACTTTCTGGCAGCGTAAGCCGATCTCAAGACTTTTAGAAAAAGATAGAAGGTTCTGGAAGGAAAAGACAGAGAGAGATAAACGTTTTTTTTATTGCAGGAGATCAGCAGACAGGCAGACGGCCCTCTAGATGGAAAGCGGTTACCATCGCCTATGGACATTTGCAACACCAAAGGTGCTACAAATGCGCTGCCGCTCTCTTAAGGGAGACTGGAACCTGGTCACTAATGCCGGAACACAACTCAAGGTTATTATGGCGACATACTTTAGACCAGGGGTGGTAGCCATCCAGTCGGGCAAATGCCCTACCACCTGGCAAAAAGATGTTTACAAAGGGATAGATAAGAAAAGAATGACGAAAAGAAGATCGAAATTATGGGTTCCAGAAGATTCTTCCGGGTATATAAGCAGCGTAAGGGGCGCCTACCGGAGTAGTTCAGTTCTAGACAGCGAAGCGACAAGTGCGATATGATGATGATATGATACGATGGTAGTTCATTGAAGGAGGTTTGTAGCGTAGTTTAAGCGGAGATCCAAAAGGGAGCTACACGCCGTAAATTTGAAGGTGAGCACTGCATTAACAGGAGGTCTTGTATACGATATCGGCGACGGTATTGTGAGTGAGATTTATTATCGCCGGGACAGTGCGTCGTTAGTTGTGCGTATAGGGGCAACTCTGCGGAGAAGAATCACGTACGGCTGTGTAAGTTAATAAAAACGTTTAGTTAAAAAACTGGTGTTTCCTTCCAATCCTAAGTACGAACCTCCGCTCGCACGTAACAATACTAGAAATGAAACAGGTGAATATATAATCCGTGCAGGATCGGAGAAAAATACAATTTCCTGCGTTGGGGCGGCCTGTCGTAAGAGGCAACGAAACAACCCACAACCAGGTGGAAGGGCATTTGCCCGACTAGATGACTGCCACTCCTGGTCTAGAGTATGCCGCCGTAACAACCTTGAGTTGTGTTCCGGCATTAGTGACCAGGTTCCAGTCTCCCTTAAGAGAGCAGCAGCGCATTTGTACCACCTTTGGTGTTGCAAATGTCCATAGGCGATGGTAACCGCTTTCCATCAAGTGGGTCGTCTGTCTGTTTGCTGAACTCCTGCAATAAAAAAAATGTGCTGCCGGCTTCGAAAGAGAGACTGGAATCTGGCCACTGATACCGGAACACAACTCAAAGTTATTATAGCGACACTCTAGAACAGGGGTGATTGCCATTCAGACAGGCGAATGCCCTACAACCTGGCTGTGGGTAGTTTTGTCCCAGCTTAAGACAGGTCACCTGCAGGAATTCTTTCTCTGTATCTGCATGGAGTATATATTTTTTAATGTTAGCTTATAAGCAAACTGGCAAATGGATCCATTTGGTGGTAGGTGGTTACCGTCACCCATGGGCATCTGCAACACTTAGGGTGTCACACAACATGTCCTAGATGACCTAAGATCAAACACTAAATAAAACACTTGACTTGATGTACTGGTTTATTGTACTGAACTGTCTTTTGAAATCTGAGTAAAATACAAGAGATGGACAATATATTATCTATTACAAACAATAGTGTGTTTAGTTAGGAGACAGCGCCATCTAGTTTTGTACGGACTGAACTATTGGACTATCTACTATAAGTATGGCGCTATCTCCGACACAACACTCGTTGCTTACCTCGTTGAGACTTTTACGCTCTTTTTAAAGAGCCCCATATTGTAACGCTCTGAGTAAACCGCTGGAGGAAGGTAATTGCATAGTTTGCTCACGTATGACATATAAGAGCTTGCACCACGCACAGTGGACGACTTCTGGATGTCTCGAAAGTATGTATACAAATAACTTCTCACTATTACAAAAAAAAAAACTGTTTACAAGATCCTTTAGGTATTCTTTTCCATAAATGAAAATTGTTGAAGAAGAATAATTTGTTCACGTTGAGTAATTAAGCTGGAACAATGTCGATTTTTTGTTTGTATCTTGTTTGCGGCCGATCCTCCGCCTGTCTTGGAGATTACCAAACAAACAAAACAAACCCCAAAGCTTAGTGTACAAACATTTTTAGAGATCCCTGTTATAATACCTACATTAAAATATTGTTACGAATCTGTGGGATTTGAATTTAAACGCTTCTGGAATTATCACAAACTATTGGAAGTACCAGGCCACTAAGAAAGTATTGCGAAAAAAGTTTTTATGTATAAGAGACTGGCCAGTTATAATGTACTTTATTAAAATGCGTATGTTCCAATTTCGAAATTTCTCTCCATATTGTGTGGGAGCTAATTTAGATTATCGAGTCTCATTGAAAAATGGATCTGCGCCGGGAACATTTTCGCGCTATGATTTTTACGATTTCAAGTGTCGCTTGAAACCGGACGAAACGCACGATATACTTCTAATGGCATTCGTTAACCGTGTATCGTTGGTACAACTAATTTAAGCGCGGTCGACTAACTTTGGGGGATGAAGAAAGAAGTTGTCCCGTTAGAAAGGCTCCACGCCGCCGACGGGTAGTTGTCCGTCGAATAGCAGCCAGGGCAAAGAGATTTTCCTCGAGGCACGAACCTCCTCGCCACCTCAAATGGCTAAGAGGAAGAAGACCACCTAAAAAAAAGTGGTCGCTGTTTGACGACTGTTACAGAAGAAAACGTGCTAGCAGTGAAAAATTTTATCCAAGACAATAGGCGAGTTACATATCAAGAGATTTAGCACGTACTGCAATTTGGATCGGGAAGCCTTCAGGAGATTCTACATTTGCATCTTCGCGTGAGGGGGATAGTTTCACGCTGGATACCGCATAACCTCACCGATGCTCAGAAGCAGGCCCGGGTGGAATTGTGCCGTGATATGATAAACAAATTTGAAGCAGGCTCGTCTCGGCGTGTTTAAGATATCATTACTTGTGATGAGTCCTGGATTTATTATTAAGATCCAGAAACGAAGCGCCAGTCGACGGTTTAGGTGTTTCAAAACGTATCAACGCGTACCAACATGAAGTGATCTAGAAGCAGGGGATAGATTTTGATCTACTACAACTACTGATTGATACTACCAAATGCTTAGCAGAAGTTTTCTCTATTGTGAGCAACAAGCAACCAAACACAGGGCTCCACGGGCTACTGCTCCACCACGACAACGCGCCCGTCCATAACGCGCTCAAAACGAGGGAGTTCCTGGACAGCATGCCGGTCAAACTCCTGGGTCACCATCCTTACCTAGCACCGTGTGACTCCTTTTTACTTCTGAAAATAAAAAATCAGCTCTAAGGATACAAATTTTGTCGCCGGAAGATGCGCTGGAAAAAGTTTTTCGAAAACTGGCTCAGACGCATTAAATTTTGTATAGAGGCTGGTGGAGAGTACTTTAATAATATTTAATAAAACAATATTTACCTATAGAACTTTTTTTTTTTCGAAAAATTTTCTGAGTGTCCCACGTATTAGACATGGTAGAGCCATGTGTAATTATTCTTGATCACAGCTCTTAGGACTGGCTCAATCAGTACGATACTACGTACGAGTATACACGGATATTACATTTATTTATGGTTAGTAACTATGATTTTCAAAAAACTTCAACGACAAGGGGGAAAATGAAACGGTCAGGTTTTCGAATTGGACAAGTACATTAACAATCTGCCCGTAAAATTTGCCAGGTTGTAGGGCATTTGCCCGACTGGATGGCTACCACCCCTGGTCTAAAGTATGTCGCGATAACAACCTTGAGTTGTGTTCCCGCATTAGTGACCAGGTTCCAGTCTCCATTAAGAGAACAGCAGCGCATTTGCAGCACCTTTGGTGTTAGAAATGTCTATAGGCGATGGTAACCGCTTTCCATCAAGTGGGCCGTCTGCCTGTCTGCTGAACTCTTACAATAAAAACATAAAAAAAAATCTTTAGTTAAAATTTTGTTGCGATTCGTTTTGTCACTTGCCCGTTGAAGTTTCACTTCTACATATATCTCAGCGCATATTGCAATTTTTCGCAGGTTTACTGAAAATTATGATTTGGTTAGTTTAGGTACATTCTAAAGAACACATTTTATTTTATCAAACAAAAAAAAGCTGAATTCAACCCGGAACCAAAAAACGCATCCATAGTCTACTCTAAACTGCCGCCGCTCGCCACGTCTAGTCTAAATTTAAGCCGCTCTTCCACGCGGCCGTAACGCTTTTTCGTGACAGAAAAATCCTAAGGCCCCTATATAGAAGTTTCACTTCAAAATGTTTTATAATTTTCAAATTAATTTCAAATACAATATGATAATGAAAATACTCGAGCCCTTCCAATATTGAAGATTTGTAATTATTGGTGGCAGTTGCTTCTCGTGTTTGGAAATTAAAACTCGACGTAATAATGGACTGTATGATTATTATTAAATTATAAATATACATTTAAAGAGTAGAACAAAGTATGCAAGAGAGTTGAGTACAATATATGAATGGCTGAGTGGCTGAATTCATAGTTGTTCTGGTTGTGGTATTTTTCAGCCTCCTATATCCCGCATTCCGTCCGACGCCTAGTTGCTAATCGCGCCAGCTATGGGCGTCGGCGGTATGCGGGGCGCGGAGTGTAGATGTGCTCCGGCGGGCGGGTCAGGGGGGTGCTATCTGTCCGCAACAGTAATTATTAATCTCGCTGCGGAACCCATTCTATCTAAAACTGATAAGTTCTTATCAAATTTTCTTTTATAATTATTATCGGGCGACAAAAACGAAAATGTGACAATGTCTCGCGACAATAAGAAGGGGCAATTAGTTATGTTTTGTTGTCGTCGAGCGGAGTCGGGGGTGATTTTTCATACTTTAATCTCGTCTTTTGTAATTGTTTATTTTTGATGATGGTATTGTTCTTTTTTTAAATGAGTTGTTAAAAATAAATATTAAAGTTAGCAATCTTATAACTATATTATTATATATATAATATTTTTTATTTATTGCAGGAGTTCAGCAGACAGGCAGACAGCCCACTTGGACAATGGAAAGCGGTTAGTATCGCCTATGGACATTTGCAACAGCAAAGGTGCTACAAATGCGCTGCTGCTCTCTTAAGGGGAACTGGAACCTGGTCACTAATGCCGGAACACAACTCAAGGTTGTTATGGCGACATTCTTAAGACCAGGGGTGGTAGCAATCCAGTCAGGCAAATGCTCTACCGCCTGACTGTGGGTTGTTAAGTAGCCTCTTACGACAGTCGCAGGAAATTGTATTCTTTCTCCGTTCCTGCACGGATGACATTTAATTTAGCTACTTACTAACAAACACGTCATTACGGCAATGCTAACGAAGTTTCGCTACCACTATTAATAAAAAGAGCATACAGTCATGCTTCACGAATTGCATTTAGTCTTGAAAATTTTGAAACATTTAAAAGGTAAAACAAAACAATAAAATAATGTTTTAAATTTGCGAAATCACCTAATAAATACAATGAAACAATGCATTTTTGTGTCGCGACGGCGTTACAATAAATCCGCTGCAAGCGCAAAACAAAATAACTTTCACGCTGTAAATATCAAATGTAAATTTAACTACCTAATACGGCTCGGGTGTGCTTTAAAGCGCTGTTTATTTGATATTTGAGTGTTGTTTTTATATGAGTGTCGTTGAGAAATAAAAACGTCTGGTTGTCGCGAGGAATCGTTATGAATTGCCTATGAGCTATCCAATGCATATGTAGATTAAAATTTACAATTTCGCAGAGGCGTCAGTCTCTACTTGCCAAAAACTGATTGGTGTTTGTACCTACTTTAATCATAAACTTCGAAATTTTGTATTGTTACTTTTTAATCAATCAAATCGTAAGCTCGTTAGCTTTGATGAATTTTGCAGTTGTTACGCCTTTTTTTTTATTGTTGTATAGGTTCGCGTTTGACCACAATCTTGCCTTATGAGGGGCGAAGATATGGTCTAGGATGGAGCACGCTTGCGTAGAAGGTACCTATTCACACGGGACTTGAAGACACCCAGGTTATATGTATCCGGAAAGACAGACAGACGCCTTTTCATTCATTCATTCCATTTGATATCTACTCGCTTCTTAACTAAAAAACAAAACGGGTTGGTGAACATGAAAAAACGCCCCACCATTTTTGGATGTTAATAACATTTGAATGCATGTTTTGAAAAAATTCATGTTTATCTCCAGTAGATGAACACCACCCTGACTAATGCTGTGTTTAAATAAGTTCATTTCTTATAATTCAAGCATTAGATTGGAAAAATAATTAAACAAACAATTATTTAAATCTAGTTATATCGACAGAAGTCACATTTAAGTTTGTGCCTCAATACTTTAATTCAAATTCCAAAGCTTTTATTCAAAATAAGTTCCACTGGAGAACAATTTTTGAAAGTCATACATATTATTTACAATTTTTTAGCACTGTTAGATTATAAGAACAAATTTAATGTAAATCTTAATTTAAGTTAAAATGTATACCTATATATATACGAGTATCTGTTTGACGCCAAAATAAAAGAAAAAAAATCATACATACATTTCATCATAATTATTTGTATATTATATCAGGCTCTTTTTTTAATACATGTAGAAGTTGTATAAAAATTACTTTTCAAAGGATCATTGGAGTTATAACAAATAATAGTACATTATGGTACTAGTGTGTAACATTGGTGATTACCGCCAAGGCGCCATTGAGACTCGAGCCGTAGGCGAGGGTCTTAAGAGAGCCGAGGATGGTAATCATCAATACACACGTGTATCATACGACGTTTTTCAACACACTTGTGAATAAAATAACAACAAAAACTCATTTTATTTAGTAGATAAAAAAAGTTATATACGAGTGAAAGTTTTATTTATTAAACACGTACGAGTTAAAATTATCTATTTAAATAAGAAGTTGCATGAAATAAGCAAGCAATAGGAACATTAATTTATTTATTCTATAGAACACGATCTTTTTTTTTAATAAAAACTTTTTTAAGAACAAAGCAACTCAACCAATAAAAAAAAAATCTATAACTCACTAGTGAGTTATAATGTTTTTTAGTCACAGTTTGATTATGGGTGTCATTCTGTGCCTAATTGCGGTGACCATAGAGCCACTTTATGAGCAAGTGTGTTGAAAAAAATATTATTACCGTCGCATTAATGACATACTTAGAATTCATACTGCGACAAATCTCCACAGCTTCCTTACATGTAATGCAAAATATAAACGTCATACAGACGATAGCATAAACGGCTGGTGCGATGGACACACACACACAAAACCACACGCACTCATAGTTTTAGGTTAATTAATTAATAAATCAATTATTATTTAAGTTTCTGTAATAAAATTTTGTTGGGTGCCGAGATACAGACCTAGAGTCTAGTGCAGCAACCGCCGCCAAAAAATTTGTAGCCTTAATTTTAACTACGGTATAAGTTTTAGATATAATTATATAAGGCCTAGAAATAAGTTTATATAAATAAATGAATTTGAATTTGATTAGCTTTATCATTTACGAGTAAATATGCTTCAATGGTGTAGTATCCCTTTTTAAGCAAGGTACTTTTCAATTTATCTTTAAATTTAATAAAGGACGATCTAACATCAGTCTCTGTTAGTCTACAGTCTATTATTATGCCTCGTGTTGAAATTATGAACATCCATTTATTGCATTTCAGATGTTGTAAATCAGATTACGTGTAAAATCCTTCGCGATATCTAGACCTTTTTGAATATGACAGTAATCTAATTTTAATTTTCACATTCTATACTGTAGCACGATGATGTCCAAAATTTTCTCAAAGATAGACTTGAGTCAAATGCCACAGTGGTCTATATGAAATAAGTCTTCAGTTTACTTTTATAAATACCCCACTCTAGTTCTAATGGGCTTATATAATATTATTAGCGAGCCAAGCAAACGTTGTCTTGTCCTAAAAAAAAAATCAGAACCCGATTGCAGCGCCACCTATCGAATCCCATTTTGAATCTAAATTATCCCGGGACCCATTTGAACACACACAAAATATTTCATCAAAACCATTCCGACTGTTTAGGAGTTTATATATTAAGATTAGATCGTGTACTAGAGGAGGGTGATGTCAGGAGCCTTAAGAACAGACCAGTGTGCATGACAAGAGTTATGAATGTCAAAGAAGCAAGGGAGGTGTGTAAGAATGGGCCTAAATGGCGCTCTGTTGTTCGTGCCTACCCCGCAAGGGAACTGGCGTGAAGTTATGTATGTATGTATGTATGTAAGATTAGATACTTATGAAAGGTGTATTTGTCCCCTCTGTTTATTATTCTATATGGATAATCTTGTACGTGGCATTGCATACAGGCAGTTTACTTGATATAATGCACGTCGCTACCCGTTTCTGTCGCAACCTACTTATTTATAATTGTTACAGCGTCGACCAGTATACTGAGGACTGTACAGTAGTTAAGGATTTTGTACATTAGTTACTTACGACGTCACGCAAGAAATACAATCATTGAGTGAACGAGTGACTGAATGGATGAACGAATGAATGGGGGAATGAATGAATGAAAACATTTCAGTGTTTAACTAAGTAATTAACTCTGTTGGCTCAGCGACATAAAGTCTTGGCTTCCGAATCGTGAGGACGCCAGTTTCCTCTGTCCGACCAACCTGGTCACCGACCGTCTGGTCGCCCCAAGTATACTTTCTTCACTCCCCAATCCTCCTCCATCCTTTCTACATGACCAAGCCAGCGGAGACCGTGAGATTTTATCTCCCCAATTATGTTGGGCTCGGCCATTAGGTCTTCTATTTCGAATTTAGTTCGGATCCTCCAGCTGCCATCTCCACTTATTGTTGGGCCTAAAATTTTCCTAAGAACCTTCCTCTCTGTGACCAATTGGTTCTCCTCCTTAACTTTCACTGTCCAGGCCTCACAGACTTCAGTCATCATCATCATCATCATCATCCGAGCGTTAAATCCCGGTTGCGTTCGGAGCGTTCACTCCGACGCCCTGGGTCCGCTTTCCTACTTTTTCTACTCCACTTCGCGCGGTCTTCTGCATCCCCCGTTTTGAGACCATTGGTACGCATGTCATCCTTCACAACGTCAAGCCAACATTTCTTGGGCCTTCCCCTTCGACCGGGACCTGGCGGTGGCGGCATGGCTAGACTTCAGTGTTTACCAAAAATCAAAACTAGATCTCAGGAATAGGTAGAAATAAATGAAAGCATCTTACTGTTCATCATAATTAAAACTAGGTTCTTAAAAACTAAATTACAATTACGTTGAACAAAGGGTGGGTGGTTGGTGTCTGTGTTTGAGTGGGTCCCCGGATTATTTAAGTTCACAATTGGAACTGGAACTGGCGCTAGGATTGGGTCCTAGACTTTTATTTTTTCAAGGTAGGACAGAGACAGTTATATAATTCTTCTTTACGTGTGTGGACACACGGAACTCCTATATCGTTGGATCGATTTTGATGACATTTTTATGAGTGTTTTAGTGGGTCTCGGGATGGTTTAGATTAAAAATTGGACTTGGTAGATGGCGCTGCAATCGGGTTCTAGATTTTTAAAGAGAAAATTTCTTTAGATACGTTAGGCACTTTTTTAATTTATACTAATAAAGCTGAAGAGTTTGTTTGTTTGTTTGCTTAAACGCGCTAATCTCAGGAACCGCTGGTCCAATTTGAAAAATTCTTTCAGTGTTGAATAGTACATTTATCGAGGAAGGCTATAGGGTATATTATATTTTCAAATAAATTAGGGATCCTTACTAAAAGTCCAATAATGTAACCCAACATGTAAAAAAAATGACCCGAAAAATCCTTACACGGCGTGCGCTGCGAAAACTATTGATTATAGAACAAAACAATTTACTACCACTTTGCAGAACATATAATTGTCTACAAAAAATATCGAATTACCATATGTCTAACTATTGTAGTTATCTCGCAATAAGTGTTTTCTTTTATTTTTTTTTAAATAATTAAAATGCCCTCGCTTTAACTCAACTCAACTCCTTATATTGTACCTTGGTATTAATCCTTATCAAAATAAATTACTCCATATTCAAGACGAATTCAATACCTTTCTAGAACTGAATTATTCAATTCGGACGTTTCATTCAAAAGATATCGCGATATATAAAATGTAAGTATTAGTGTTGTAGCCAAATATACTAATATATTGTTTGATTGAACGCGCTAATCTCAGGAACTACTGGCCTGATTTGAAAAATTCTTTCAGTGTTGGATAGCCCATTTATGAAGGAAGGCTAAAGGCTATATATCATCACGCTAAGGCCAATAGGAGCGGAGCACCAATGAAAAATGTTTCAAAATCGGAGGGTTTTGAAAGCAAATTCCACGCGGATGACGTCGCAGGCACAGCTAGTAGAGAATAAAGCACTACACTCGCGTGACCGTCACGCTCAGATACAAAGTTTTGACTTCTGACGTGCAGCGCTACCACTGATAGAAGACTTTTTGTATGTTTGTAACGAATAAATACAAAAACTACTGGAAAGATTTTAACAATTCTGTCACCATTCGAATGCTACATTATCCCTGAGTAACATAGGTTATATTTATTAATAGAAAAAATTAGGGATCCTTACTAAAACTTCAATAATGTAACCTAAAGTGAAATTTTTTTGCCATAAACACGTGAGAAGTCGGGACGGGCTGCTAGTAATAAATATACACAGAGTTAAAACTGTTAAGACCAATGTTACCGTATAATGTTTATTGATTTTTAAAGTATATATGTTAGGGGTGAAGGTAAGGAAAGGAATGCATGATGAAAGAATGACTAAACAGATATACAATGCAAAAGTGGATGGGTGCAGAAGTCGTGGAAAGCCACGACACACCTTCCATGATCAACCTGATCGTGTACTAGCAGAAGGTGATCTCAGGAGCCTTAAGAACAGACGAGCGTGCATGACAAGAGTTATGAATGTCAAAGAAGCAAGTGAGGTGTGTAAGAATAAGCCTAAATGGCGCTCTGTTGTTCGTGCCTACCCCGCAAGGGAACTGGCGTGAAGTTATGTATGTATGTAAGTATATATGTATCGAGAATAATTAAAATATTGATTCCAGTTGAACTATCATCTTAAAGAAATGTCTTGGGAATTGGGACTAACGCAGTAGGGAGCATATAGGTCAGCCTAGACTGGCTGGTGCAAGGCAAAGTGGCTAGCGAGGTCGGCACGGGTAATTTGGTTTTCTTTCATGCCGACCATAACTGCGACCTTTATTGCCATGAATACCATGAATTGTTGCTTTATCTCTCAGTCCTTTTAAGTGGTTGTCTACGTTTTGAATTATTAACCTATTAAAATTAAGACATGCTTTTGGCAGTGAAGCGTGGCCTGTAATTTGAGCGACACAAGCAAGAACTGCGTGTCACGGAGATGAATATGCTGCGATGGATGTGTGGAGTGACGCGGAAAGACCGAGTCAGGAACTCCCGCATCCGCGGCAGTCTTCATGTCCGTGACATAGCAGACAAATTCCAAGGGTGTCGCTTACGTTGGTACGGCCACGTTTTACGGAGACCGGCTAATTATGTGGGGAACAAATGTCTAGCCATGCCACCTCCGCCAGGTCCCGGTCGAAGGGGAAGGCCCAAGAAATGTTGGCTTGACGTTGTGAAGGATGACATGCGTACCAATGGTCTCAAAACGGGGGATGCTGAAGACCGCGCGAAGTGGAGTAGAAAAAGTAGGAAAGCGGACCCTGGGCGTCGGAGTGAACGCTCCGAACGCAACCGGGAATTAACGCTCGGATGATGATGATGATGATGCTACATTTTGTAAGGCGTATTCCAATCAAAGCTTCAAGTCCTAGCTAAGAAGGAACTATAATAAAACTACGATTTAACAGTTTTAAGTGCTTTATTTTATATGGTTTTAATTCCGACGTTGCTGTCAGTTTTCAGTAGCCGTGATCATGGAAGACACGTGACATCTACGTCTTGTTAAAATATAGATAGATAGATAGATAACACTTTATTGTACACCATTACAGAAAACACAGACAATCTTATAGCCTAAAAACATTCTAAATGCGCACAATGGGCGGTCTTATCGCTAAGAAGCGATCTCTTCCAGACAACCCGTGGCAGGAGTAAAACAGATTGTATTGGTCAATGGTATAAATAAATATTAGAGGTTATGCAGATACTTACATATATTTTATTTATTTATAAACATATAAGTATGTAAAATTATTATATAAGTAAGAATTATACTTAATAGACATATATAAATACATCTATTCATATCACATACATATATATACATATGAATAAATATACGTAAAATATCAAATATCACTATGTTGTAGGTAGTGCTTTTTTGTCATGTTCTTAAATATTGTTAGTGATTTAGCTTGTCTAAGAGTAACAGGTAGCTCATTCCAGAATCGAATATAATTTTATTATGTCTCTGTCAGTCTGAAAACTTAATGAACACTAAATTGAAAATGAGCACATTTTGAGTTGCAATTTATAACCGATTTCGGTTTCTCAGTTTCACGTACTACTGTGGTTACGTGTTAACGACGTTATTTTTTAATGCTTTAAATAAGACGCATTCAGCCACAGCCAAAATCTTTAACACTAAAGCAGATCAAGCCCCCAGCGTGAAATGTTTTATCTGTGCAGGAACGGAGAAAGAATACAATTTCCTGCGTTGGGGCCGCCTGTCGTAAGAGGCGACTTAACAATCCACAGCCAGGTGGTAAGGTATTTGCCCGACTAGATGGCTACCACCCCTGGTCTAGAGTATGTCGACATAACAACCTTGAGTTGTGTTCCGGCATTAGTGGCCAGGTTCCAGTCCCCTTAAGAGAGCAGCAGCGCATTTGTAGCAACTTTGCTGTTGCAAATCTCCATAGGCGATGGTAACCGCTTTCCATCAAGTGGGCCGTCTGCCTGTCTGCTGATCTCCTGCAATAAAAAAAATGAAAGCGTGACAGACAGAGTTACCATCGCATTTATAATATTTATTTTATTTATTGAAACAAAAACCAACAGCGCATATTAAGATATAATGCAAACAAACAAAAAGTACTTAAAATTTAGGGCTATAACAGGTTTTTCTACAAAATTAAATTACGAACAAACGAGCGAATTAAATTTGTGTAAAAATACAATAAATATATACTTAAGTTAATAAGTGTAAAAGTATATACTTACACACATATATACATAACAACAGATACATATGCAAAATATGCCTGCAGAGATATCTAAACAACATACATTGGTATATACATTTAAAAGTACACATAATATACAATAACATTTACACACATACATACATACATACATACATACATACATACATAACTTCACGCCAGTTCCCTTGCGGGGTAGGCACGGACAACAGAGCGCCATTTAGGCTTATTCTTACACACCTCATCTGCTTTTTTGACATTCATAACTCTTGTCATGCACGCTCGTCTGTTCTTAAGGCTCCTGACAATAACATTTAAATATAAAAAAATATATTAATAGACGTTTATATGATAGATTTATAAGATATTAATTAAGCATATTACTTACATATATTCTTATTTTTTTAGATGACGTAGTATGACGGCCTCTGTGGTTGAGCGGGTTAAGCCTTTGCCGGCGTACCTCACTGCAACGCAAAGGTTCCAGGTTCGATTCCTGGTATAGTAAATTTCGGAAACGTATTTTCTCCGTTATTTACTATGGTCTGGGTGTCTGGGATCGGCCCCAGAGTAGTCCGTTGTATATTACCCATAACACAAGCGTAACTTGCTTAATTTGGGGATATACAATATGTGTGTTTGTCTGCCGATTATTATTATTATTATTATTAGTATCAGTTCCAATAATTGATTTAAAGATTAAACTTTTGCATACAGGCTTAGAGTAACGAAACAAGTCAATATCACTAAATTTGGTTTTGTAACTTAGCAATTCGAGTAAATCTGCAATCGCTGGCATAATTCGTTCCATGAGAAGGTATGTGCAATAGAGGAGTATGACGTGTGCGCTGAATCGACGTGTTAAATCTAAGTCTAGATAATATATCTGGGCAATCTAACTTCCCATTTACAATATCATACAGTAGACACATGTCCATATGTAATTACAACAGCTGTTCTCATATGTGATGTCAAGAGCCTTAAGAACAGACGAGCGTGCTTGTCATGCACGCTCGTATGTAATGTAAAAAAGATAAGTTTTTGAATTCTGTTACGAGAGACTATGTACAACTGAAAGATAGTTTACTGGAGTTAGGCGCTAAGAACCTCAGCCAGAAGGCCCAGCTTGCCATACACAACGCGGTGCTGGTACCTACGCTCACGTATGGAAGCGAGAGTTGGGTATGGAAGAGAGAGCATGAAAGTAGAGTAAACGCGGTCGAGATGCGGAGTGACGCTCGCGGACCGCGTTTGTAATACCGAAGTAAGAAAGAGAGTTGGTCTGAAAGAGAGTGTCGGGGTGAAGGTAAGGAAAGGAATGCTCCGGTGGTTCGGGCATGTGGAAAGAATGACTAAACAGATATACAATGCAAAAGTGGATGGATGCAGAAGTCGTGGAAGGCCACGACGCACCTTCCATGATCAAATTGATCGTGTACTAGCAGAAGGTGATGTCAGGAGCCTTAAGAACAGACGAGCGTGCATGACAAGAGTTATGAATGTCAAAGAAGCAAGTGAGGTGTGTAAGAATAAGCCTAAATGGCGCTCTGTTGTTCGTGCCTATCCCGCAAGGGAACTGGCGTGAAGTTATATATGTATGTATGTTCTCATATGGTGTATTATTTTATATATCGATTCTGTTTTCTAAAGAATATAGAAACAAAACATAGTCCTGAATAGCTTACCTTGCCACCGCTCTAAACTGTCACAAAGTATAGCCCCGTTGATATTAATATATTGCTCAAGGTAATGCCTAAGTCATTGATGTCGTATGATGTCACTTTAACAATAAATACGTAGAAGAAATACATTAAAGGCAATGCAAACAGACGTAAAGAAATTGGGAAAGTCGATCATCTAGGATTATCTGAAGCAGCGGTACGAGTAAATTAAACATGAAATTCAATTAATATAAAGGCAGGCAGGCGGCGAGTTATCGCCGCGAATAAAGGGCCCGATCCCTTCCACCCCTAATTAAAATGTATTGCTTTATTTAACTCATTTTCCACTTACAATGACATCGCGAGACCAAAGTTCCAAGTTTTTAATCTGGTTGCCTTCCAGTAGCGTCTTAAGATAGTCGGAACTTCATGCAAATGTGGACCTTATAACTCATAATTTAGAGTAGCAATTAGGTTGTATTGGAAACCTTTGAGAAAATTCCGGATGGCCAGGTTTGAAGACGAAGTCAGAGCGGTATCGCTTGAAAGGAATGTTCCGTATTGAGCCTATGATAAATTCAAATTAAATATAATGCTTTTTGATAGTATTAGCTTAAACATCAATTACATCATTATTTACCTTCTCTTTTCCACATACTTGTTAAAATGCATAAATGTTTTTTTGAATTTCAACAGGTATTATTACTAGTAATGCCAAGGCGGCCCTTGATACCTTGATTAAATTAAGAATAAGTGATTGTCGTGTCGTACAACGAAGTAAAACAGCAGGTCTGTAATAAAGAAGATTGGAAAAGGCTGTATCGGCAAGGCGACACTAAGATAGGTAGAAATGACGCATATCCTTAAGATCAGGGCCCCGTGTAATTTGTTACAGTAAACTAAGAACGATCATCCAAGCCGTAATTGAACCACAATGGTAAAATTTGTATAAAAAAGCAACCGCCAGTGTACCATTATTATGATACTATTGTAATAGCAGACTTGGAGTCTAGAAGAGAAGTACATTATATAGTGCACAACTTAATATTGTAGTATCAAATGACTATTATACAACTCCAAATGCGGTGATCAATTTACTCAATTAAAGTAATGGGTAAAATGTAATGTTGTATTAAAATAAAATTATTACGATTGTACGGTTCAACGTACAGCATTTTGCTGACGCTATGGGCTATTTTAGGCTACTTTAATATTATAATGTTAGTATAAATGAGACTTGAAAAAAGAACACCTAATATTAAGGTAGTTGTATAAAGGCCAGTTCCCTTGCGGGGTAGGCACGAACAACAGAGCGCCATTTAGGCTCATTCTTACACACCTCACTTGCTACTTTGACATTCATAGCTCTTGTCATGCACGCTCGTCTGTTCTTAAGGCTCCTGACATCACCTTCTGCTAGTACACGATCAATTTGATCATGGAAGGTGTGACGTGGCCTTCCACGACTGAAAGTTATAAGTGGCCCACGACTGACGTGAAGTTATGTATGTATGTATAAAGGCCCTGACTATGTTAGGGGTGAAGAGGGGTCTGAAGGGCCCTTATATATAAAAAAAAATATTAGTATAAATAATGTTCACAAATACTTTGTGGTCGAGTTGCTATCCAGTTGCTAACGAGTTGCTATTAGTGGTAACATACGACTTCAACTACCACTAAGTTGAACCCAGGGATCAGCATCCAAGATCTAATAGTACGAGAATAAATCCCTGAAAGCAACAAGGTGCATTTTCTTCACTGCACTATAAGATAGCACCAGCACTCCACCAACTACTGCCAGCATCCACCACTACAAGCAAGAAAGAGCAAGTTTCTCTTTGTAGTGTTTTAGAAGTCGATTGTTTAATCTAGTATTTTTTTTTATTGCAGGAGATCAGCAGACAGGCAGACGGCCCACTTGATCGAAAGCGGTTACCATCGCCGCTGGACATTTGCAACACCAAAGTTGCTACAAATGCGCTGCTGCTCTCTTAAGGGAGACTGGAACCGGAACACAACTCAAGGTTGTTATGGCGATATACTTTAGACCAGGGATGGTATCCATCCAGTCGGGCAAATGCCCTACCACCCGGCGGTTAAATAAATTATACCTATTGTTTGTTAAGCTGTAGTTAACTTGCGTGTATTTGTCTCTCGATTCATACCTGTGATTATTTATAGTTGAAATCGCGAGGGCGTATGTGCAACAAACCAGGCGGAGTAACAAAGAGGTATTTGTGGTCTTAAGATCCTAACATTAGTTTTTAAGGGTCTTATTTTGTTTTGTGCCATCAAGGCGAAGGACTCTTGATAGAATTAGCTCGGTGCAATAAAATTAATCGGCGAAATAAAGGTTTTTGGTGTGCTCAATTCGCGATAGTACAATTCTGCGTTTAACTTTACATGTTGGCTTTAATGTCTTATGTTTTCTCAAAGATAAGTTTTGGGCTTGCTTCCAATGGTTCGAACGGAATGCGGGATGTAATGTTATTATTTTGTTAAAGTACCATTTTGGAGATCAGGTTTATTGACGCTTCTATCAATAGTAGCTGAGTTGGCTCAGCGGCCCAAAGTGACTCCTTCCGAAACTTGATTATACCATTTTCCTAAGTCCTGCACGGCTTTTTACTAATTGCAGTCTTTTCTTATCTGAATCAGGCCCGATTCCATTGTATCTTTCCAATGATATTTAAGACTATGTATTCCATTATTCTGTGCTACAAATGCGCTGCTGCTCTCTTAAGGGGGACTGGAACCTGGTCACTAATGCCGGAATATAACTCAAGGTTGTTATGGCGACATACTTTAGACCATACATACCAGACATACTTTTTTATCCGTGCAGGAACGGAGAAAGAATACAATTTCCTGCGGCCGGGCGGCCTGTCGTAAGAGGCGGCAAAACAACCCACAGCCAGGAGGTAGGGCATTCGCCCGACTGGATGGCTACCCCCCCTGGTCTAAAGTATGTCGCCATAACAACCTTGTGTTGTGTTTCGGCATTCGTGACCAGGTTCCAGTCTGCTTTAAGAGAGCAGCAGCGTATTTGTAGCACCTTTGGTGTTGCAAATGTCCATAGGCGATGGTAACCGCTTTGAATCAAGTGGGCCGTCTGCCTGTCTGCTGAACTACTTCAATAAAAAAAAAAAAAAACCAGCGTTGATAACCATCCAGTCGGTCAAGTGCGCTACCACGTGGCTGGCAAAGCTTACTATACACTGCTACATTGAAGCATTTTCTACCAATATCAGGAGTTATGGATTCCTTTGAAAATCATCCACCATGTCATAGAAGAAATCCTCGGATCCATACAGACTCCTTGATTTAACATCTCAAAATTTTAAAAGATTTTAATAATGGAATCATAAACAACAGATTAGCGTCCGCTGCACATGGCGTTCTTTTATAAACAAGTAACATTCGCAAAATTGAATGCGCAGTTTTTTTGTTAATGTCGTTAATGTGGGTAGTTCGACACTAACTTAAAAGTATAGTAGCTAAGGTACCTTAACATTTACCTATTCAAAAAACATTTTGGACAATATGATTTCACACAAGTAATAATTATAACATAATCCGATATCATAACACTAAGTAATAATTTATATAAACGGCCTGAACCCGCCGGCGGCAATTAGACCCTTAAGAGGCTGAAGGACCCCCTAAACTGACACTGATAAGGAGTCATAAACCCTTAATAGTGTAAATGTGGTGCCACAGCTTACAACTAACAGATCTACTTATATTCCTAACGCTTCATAACTTTGCAGTAATCATGTGTAGTTTTCAGCGGTCATAACATTCACATTAGTAAAAAAAATACTTAGGTACTTTAATTATATTTAGCCATAAAACAATATAATGGATGACGAGTTTGTAATAGTAAATTGTTACACTAAGGATGAAAATGACTTATTTAGACACGAGATGATTTGGCACCCGAGTGTAGAGAGGGCGCTAATAGTTTGAGTGCCGAAATAGGTCTTTCACCCAGAGTTAACACTATGCTTTTTATTTCGAATATGAAAAAGCAACCGACTTTAAGAATAATTTTTATGTATTATTACTTTGCACCGACTTCATGATCTCGTAGAAAGTATTTAATTTTTGAAGTAGGTTTCTTAATTGCCTGACAATTTATATATATATATATATATATATATTATTTTTTATTTTTTAAGGTGATGTCAGGAGCCTTAAGAACAGACGAGCGTGCATGACAAGAGTTATGAATGTCAAAGAAGCAAGTGAGGTGTGTAAGAATAAGCCTAAATGGCGCTCTGTTGTTCGTGCCTACCCCGCAAGGGAACTGGCGTGAAGTTATGTATGTATGTATGTATGTTTTATTATTTAAATCATAACGTTAACAAAATATTTATACTGTTTCTTCTATGTACGTATCTTAATATATATAAATCTCGTGTCACAATGTTTGTCCTCAATGGACTCCTAAACTACTTGACCGATTTTGATCAAATTTGCACACCGTGTGCAGTTTGATCCGACTTAAAAGATAGGATAGCTTACATTTGGACCCGGTAGGTGGCGTTGGAATCGGGTTCTAAATTTTATTTCTTGAGGGCAGAACAACGTCTGCCGGGACAGCTAGTATATTATAATTTACAAATTAGATAGTTTTAAGTTAAACTCATTCAAATATTCGGGTCGTTTTAGTATTACGTCTAAAAGAAGGTTTGCACTGAAAATCAGCGTTGTGTCGGATATTAAGCCGGCGCAGCTATAAGCTGAGTGCAAACCTTGTTTGCGGAAAATGCGGCGTACAAAATCTCAAAATATGTTTTCATTTTTAGGATACTAGTTAGCAATGTAAGTATGTCGCTGTTTCTTCACATAAATTTATTCTTTCTTTCTAATTTTTATATATAGTATAAAGTATAAATGTAAGTACATTTCAAACGTTAATCCCGCCGCGTTTCGGTGCGGAGATCATCTGGGGCCATAAAGCAAGCCACCTTGCAGCCCCAAGTTTTTAATCTGTTAAGAAAATCTCACTTAAAACCCAACACGAACCACTTAAAATGAGATTATCTTACTACATTTAACTTAAACAAAACGACACTTTTGTTTTTCTACAATGATGAGGTACGGTTTTATGTATTTTGGAATATTCTGAAGCAAAGCATACGATTGTAGTGGAACACTTACACGCCAATAGATGGCGCTCTGCAATAATTGAGGTCGCAAACGTTTCCCGAAACGTACAAAGTATATTGTTACGACCTAAGTGCCGACAAAGCACCTATAGCCTTTACCTTTATATTAAGAAACATCATAGTTATTTATAACTTCTAAATATAGCTATGATTAAACATTTTATCCGTGCAGGAACGGAGAAAGAATACAATTTCCTGCGGCCGGGCGGCCTGTCGTAAGAGGCGACAAAACAACCCACAGCCAGGTGATAGGGCATTTGCCCGACTGTTGGCTATCGCCCCTGGTCTAAAGAGAGCAGCAGCGCATTTGTAGCACCTTTGGTGTTGCAAATGTCTATAGGCGATGGTAACCGCTTTCCATCAAATGGGCCGTCTGCCTGTCTGCTGAGCCCTGCAATAAAAAAAAAAAAAACTGTCAATAAAATATATAACAACGCATTAGCTTTGCCATTGGTGTTGTAAATACCTGTAGATGATGGTCATCAATTTCCATGAGCTGGACCCTCTGAGTGTTTGTCTACTACAGGTAAAAACAATAGCAAAATAACAAGCAGGATTACGGACCCCGGAGTCCACAGTGACCGTTCATCTACAATTCTTGTGAATCTAGGCATAAAAACTTTTCATCAGGTCCTTAACTTTGAAATAACTCATCAATCGGCCATTATTCTTAAACAAACTCAACGTTTTACGAGCGCCCCCTATCGCGAAGGAAGTAATTAAGTGTCGATGTAAAAATGTAATTTGTGCAGTTCGGTTGTAAATCATGGGCGGATCCGCGTCCCGTAACATGTCAAGGCGGACGAAAGGCAGGCCCGACGCACTTAAACGCTGTAGAGATAAGTGGAATTTTACTAAAAATACGCTTTGGTTCCGTACAACATTTTAAATTTATAAAAGACTAGGATATGTCCGATTCCCGGCACATAAAATACGCCAGCATTTAAAGAAATATGTGTCGGAATAAGTTAATGTTTATGCACCCGAACAACTACCAACCGCCCCCGGGAAAATTCCCGCGGGATTCTCGGGATAACAAATATCACACTTTTATTATAATACTAATAATAATAATTGATCGTGTACTAGCAGAAGGTGATGTCAGGAGCCTTAAGAACAGACAAGTGTGCATGACAAGAGTTATGAATGTCAAAGAAGCAAGTGAGGTGTGTAAGAATAAGCCTGAATGGCGCTCTGTTGATCGTGCCTACCCCGCAAGGTAACTGGCGTGAAGTTAATAATAATAATAATCGGCAGACAAACACACACATTGTATATCCCCAAATTAAGCAAGTTACGCTTGTGTTATGGGTAATATACAACGGACTACTTCTCTGGGGCCGATCCCAGACACCCAGACCATAGTAAATAACGGAGAAAATACGTTTTCCGAAATTTACTATACCAGGAATTGAACCCGGAACCTCTGCGTTGCAGTGAGGTAAATGAGGCAATGAGGCAAAGGCTTAGCCCACTCAACCACAGAGGCCGTCAAAGTTATGTATGTATGTATTATAATACATAAAATTTACTATCGATCAGTGCAAAATCACATTGAAATTAGTTTTTTTTTTAATCTGGCCATTTTAAATCATTTCCAGAAAAAGTTCTGCGAGATTCTTACATCACCTATACGAACTCACTGATACACAGACACTACATCACACCTATGCACTTGAAAGGCTCACTCTAACACGATTATTTATAATAATTTTACTAGTATATTTTCTTTTTTCTTCTCTTAATTAGCCAAAGGGTTGATCTTGGTGACCTGTACCACAGGTTTCTCTTTAACCTAATTCAGGCACCAGCCTCTAAGTTAATGTTGTTACTAGTTTTAAGTTTCACTGTATACTTAAAGAGGTAATAAAGAATTATGTTATGTATTATGATTTTCAGAAAAAAGTAGCGTAGATTGTGAATCTAATAATTTGCTGTCGATCAGCGAAAATGGCATCGATATCAGCTCAGTAGTTTTTACGCGAATCCCGAATAAACAGACAAACCTATAAACAAACAGACAAGAAATCTAAAAAAATTGGATCCTGTTCTTCGGAAATTTCCCGGGGGATACGCGGGATAAATAATATCACACATTTTCTAGCATAAACTTCTATTCTATCGATCAGTGAATGAATCACATTGGAATTCGATTTTTCAATCTGGCCACTTTAAATCATTGTCAGAAAAATTCCCGCGGGATTCTCAAGATAAACAGTAACGCATTTTATGTCTAAGAATTTGCTGTCGATCAACGAAAACCACATCGAAATCGGCCCAGTAGTTTCTACGTGAATCCCGAACAAACAGAGAAACCAATAAAAAGATAAGAAATCGAAAAAGATGCATCTTGTTCTCCGTCGTTTATGTAGAGTATCCCAGTTGTTTTTTTTTAAATAGCTTCAATGTACAGACAAGGTATTTTTAGAATTTTATAATATTATAAATATTTGGCTTAAGCTTTTTTATGATACACGCAGATTGCTTTTAACCACAACCATGCTCAAAATTAAACTGTTTTTCGCGGCTTCCCTTGTGTAGATTAAATAATCATAGTTTGCAGAGTCAAAAAAAGTTAAAAGATAGCCCCGTTTCCCCACCTTGGGGGTAAAATTTCCAAAAACACTGATATGCCTATGCATTTATTTTGAACCAGAAGCAGGTATATAACATTTCGCGCTTTTTACTTTGAAGATGACGAATTTTCACTTTGATCCCCTCTTTCACCGCCTTAGAGGTTGAATTTCCAAAAAACATTTCTTAGTGCGCACTTACAACGTAGAAATAACTCGTATGCAAATTTTCATGGTCCTGGCTTCAGTCGTGAGCTGTACGTGGGCATGTCAGTCAGTTAGTGAGGTCTTGACTTCACTGACTGACTGGCTGACTGACAATTATAAAATAGAAAATAAAGCACACTTGCCTAATAGTATCTATTTACATAAGTCTTGAAGACGTACTGAATTATACGTTACGGAAAACACTGACTCTGGTACTGCCTACCACAGCTCTGCCGTTCGCAGAAGGAACGCGAAGGCAAAACGTTTTGTTCTCATTGGTGTTGTTTCCACTGTGAAACAATGGCGTAGCCTAGTGCGCTTTGTCGTCCGAAGATGTAATGGTGTAGGAGGACTCAGGCCGAACAGTTCAATTGCGGATTTTCCGAGATGAATTTCCTAAAAAACCGATAGACTGCCAACTCGGCGTCGATGATCTAGGCTTTAAAGCTTTATATCGACTACTATGAAGCTGAATCACTTATTTGTGCCGTTTGCTGTTAAGACGCTTGGGTAGTTGGGTCCTCTTTTTATTGCGAAGCTGGTAGACTGGCAGGCGACCTTTAGAATGGGTTAAGGGGAGGGAGATATGAGAAAAAGAGATCAAAGAAGAGGAATGGGTCCTGAGGTCATGAGCCTCTATAAACAATTCTCAAAATACTTAATCGACTCTTCAGGTGATCAGGGAGCGGGTTTCTATCTCGGATAATGGGTCAGTGTAGCGATCCAGCAAGGTAACGCCAGCCTTTAGGAACCTTATGTGCAATGCTGGATAACGGATCCCACACAGCTTTGCTGGTACGAGTAATTGTTTAGTAGACTGTGTGTTATATTTAAGGGAATATATAGGAGTGAGAGGTATGCCAAATTCTGCACAAAAACCAATGGGGTAATAAGCTCTACTAACCTTGGAATCCACCTCTAATAGAGCAGCTCGATAGCTTCTGAGAGTGCACGGCACTAACAAGTTCTTGGGTGGCACTTAGGTCTTCGAACTGTTGCACACTCACGCTAAAGAGCAAGCACGGCTTGTGTGTAAAGTTCAATGAGATATTGAAGAATGGGATGTAAAACGTTCACTTGATCTTAGCACGGAGAAAACGGAACCTCCAGACCGACCTCGCGTCCGTCGGAGACTAGCTTCGCCACCACGTAATGGCGGCGAGGCCGAAAGCCAGTGGCACTTACAAAACTACCCACATCAGTATTTATTGTGAGAATTCCATTGACTTCGATGACCTAGGCTTATCTGTTGAAGAAGATTGTCAGCTACATTTCTTTCATTAATCTTTTCATACAATCCATGTTTACGGGAAGTGTTTCTTACCTGTACTTTCTTCAAAACATCTGTGATTTTACCATGGTATATTCCTCGCGGTTATATGCACTTTCGGTTCATATGTACCAAATTGGGTAAAGGATATTAATCGCCAAGCTGAGATTCACTTCAAATATTCAGGATTACTGGATTATTATTAGATTTGGTACGCAACGGAACCCTAAGAGCAGTGACTATAAAAATTCGAAGTAATAAAAATATTTAACTTTCCAATTTCCAACAGTTGACCTGATTAATGGGTGACATACTATTTACTTTCAATACAAAGAGATCATAACTCTTCAAATCTCTGCCTTGATACTGTCACATAAAGTCGATTTTTCATCGCAGATGTATCGATATAGTAAAGGTTTATGTTGGTAATTAAATTTTAACTAGTGTAGTTGTACGTTTGTCCGTTTTGTGGTGCTTTGAAGAGTTACACATTCACTCCTCTCAATCAACAGCAAATTAAGTTTCTTTATGAGAACCGTTTGGCAGCATTAATGGCATTTTAGGGTACTGTAGCCATTTTGAAAAAACATCTCTCATTTTTTTGTCCATGCACTTGTCATGTCTATATTATCGTTAGGCATACCTTAAAATACATGATATTGTTCTTTTGTGACATTTTTATTTAAGTCAATAGTGCGGACTTTTTAGGTTCCAACGTTATAAAAATTGTGTCTCTGATTATTTTGAATAAAATGAAGCAGTGGCGTAAATAGCACTTTATGCGTCCTATGCGAGCTTCTATAACTGCGTTCTTGTTTTTTTAGATATTATAGGTACCCTAGCTAGAGCAATGTATAGGCCTACTTTATTTCATTCAGGGTGATAAAATAACGCACAAGGACCTTGGTGCTGGTGGACCAATTATCTAATATTTTGGAAGAAAAATCTTTATTTTTAAAGAACTAGAACACAAATACGCTCGTGCGCTGCCAAAAAATGAGCGCGATGTTTTGTCTAATTTAACAGACGTTTTTGATGATACCGGCATGAAGGTACTTATATTTTGGAATCGAGCACTAGGGGCGCAGCGGGAACTTATCAGGAGCAAACCGAAAAAATAATAGTCCTACCTGGTTTGGCCATTCTGGCGCCCCCCTGAGTCTACGCCCTGTGCCTGGGCACCGCTGGCACCGCCCTATTTACAGCACTGAAATGAAGTCAAAAATTAATTTCAACAATATCCTTAATTCTCAAAACATTGAGAGAATGAACACTAAGCTGATATGGGCATGGAATGAGGAGGGATGAAAGTCGCGTGAAATTCACAAGGAATTTTGAACTGGAAGATTCCTCGTCGTCAGCCATTCACAGTCCACTACTGGATGTAGGCCTCCCGAAATTAGCGCTACTCATCCCTATCCTCTGACTTCCTCATCCAGCGCATACTGGCGACCTTGCACAGGTTGGACGGATACGGATATCCTCATTTCTAATTTTATCCAGAAGAGAAACACCCACAATTCAATCCATAGCCCGTTGAGCGATTTCGAACTTGTTGACCAATCCTGTCGTCAGTGTCCATGTCTCGGCCCTGTAGGTCAGGATGGGAAAGACGCACTGCTCGAAGATTTTCGTCTTCAAGCATTGCGGGATGGTTGACGAGAAGACTTGATGAACTGGAAGATTGACGGGTGCAAATGTAAAGACCAAAAAGAGATGGATGGATTGTGTGAAAGGTGATATGATGATTTGTGGTGTGACACGGGATCTATGTCAGAATAGAGGAGTTTGGAAAGAAAAGACATATTTATATATATAAGTGAGGGTGAAAGAAAAGAGAATATCTGTTGATTACTTCTTCTAATATGGGATGGTATATTAGTTACTTTTTTATGATTCCGTAGCTCAATAACGAAATCTCTACAGAAGAGACTATCTCGCACTGGACCGATATTTCTTTAAATCTATCATCAAACTATATTTTTTTGAGTATATTACTCATATTCCATCCTTAATTTACATTATTATGTGTTGCGACCAAATTAAACTACCTCCTTATACACGACACGTCCCCTTATGTTATAATTCACTTATAAATGGTCAGTTCGGAGTGATATATCTCTAGGACCCACTAAACAACATGTGGCGGACAATTTAAACTTAAACCGGCGTAACCCTAAACTGCCGTATAGTGCAATAAAACCAAAACTATCTGTTAATTAGCAACAGTGTCCGATAGATGGCGATTTATGCCGTAATTTGAGAAATGGGTCCTTATTCAGGATACACCTAATTTAATTTATAATATTTAGTGGTTTGAGTATCCAGAGAGAATGAATGAACACAAAATTAGCGCGGTGGGTAACCATTCGAAAAAATTAGCCAACCACCTCATCGTTGTTCATTAGCCAGCTAAAAAACCTATTTGGCTAACGGGTGAATGACTCGCCAACTGGCAGCCGACGACTGACGGCTGTTGGTTAAACTGTCAACTTATCGGTGATCGCTTTTATTCGACAATCTTTAGCCAGTTAGCAAAGTAGTTGACAACTTAGCCGTGGCTATTTTGTAAACAACTACTGATTAGCGGGCTTTTAAAATAGCTACCCATCTGTTAGCAGTATATGACGCAATGTGGCTGGTAGAATTGATGCTGGTAGACTGCGTCATACTCACCATTATCAAATTGAAGATATTTTAAATTTTGAAGAAGCTCAGGTAAAAAGAATCTCATATAACGTGTTTGTATGATGAGAGTAATAAAAGTACATGAAGCAAAAGTGTTTATCAGTGAAGATCCATTGTCTCTGTCTACCCCAATGGAAAACAGGCGTAACAATATGTATGCCTGTAAATTATGTGACGCAGTCGCGATACATACTCGAATAGTAGACAAAATTTATTTTCACTTTAAAATTTACAAAATGTCTATACCTTGTCATTGCATGAGTACAGCGTATAAGTTGGACGGCCCACTTTGATGGGAAGCGGTTACCATCTTCTGTAGCCATTTGCAAAACAAGAAGAGCTCCCAATGTACTCCCGGACTCGAAAGGGAGATTGAAACCTGGCAACCGACTCAATGTTTTTATGGGAGGGTACCTTATGTACCGTATGGATACCATTCATATAGTAATCGAGGAGAGAAATAAGTTTTTACACAAGAAAGTCGTGAAACAAATCTCCAACAAATAGTTTTTATTCATTTGGTTCGGCATAATACTGGCCACCAAAAATACTAAATTCTTGTATTTAGAACAAAGATGTTCTTTTGGTTTTTTATCTGTATATTTTTTCCTCCATTAAAAAATCGTCATTATTTTACACACGTACAGTTTTCTTTTATAATTAAAATAATTACATTCCACAACAAATTAAAATTTAAAGAAGTGTTTAACATATTCTTTTTGGTCCTTCGAGCCGGATATGAACCAGTGACCTGTCGATTTTTGGAACTCTGGACTGATCAGCCAAGACTATGTTTTGCTCAGATCAAGACCATCATACAGCCACAAAAACAAGTGACGAAGCTGAACCGCTAAGCTTTACAACAAGTTAGTGATCTTCTATTATCAACTGCTCAAAACAAATATGAAACTCTAAAGACAAGATTATTGATTACTTTCAAAGAGACTGAAGTCCGGCAATTTCAGGAACTATTCAGTGAAATTGTAGACCAGTGATGGTGACCATCAATACAGACTAATGCCCTACTACCTGCCTGTGGGTTGTTTTGTCAGCTCTTACGACAAACCGCTCGGCCAAAAAAAGGATTTATTCTTTCTCCGTTCCTGCACGGTTCTAAGTACAACGACCTACTATCCATTTATTTATCCGTGCAGGAACGGACAAAGAATACAAATTCCTGCGGCCGCCGGGCGGCCTGTCGTAAGAGGCGACTTAACAACCCACAGCCAGATGGTAGGGCATATGCCCGACTGGATGGCTACCACCCCTGGTCTAAAGTATGTCGCCATAACAACCTTGGTTCCAGTCTCCCTGAAGAAAGCAGCAGCGCATTTGTAGCAACTTTGGTGTTGCAAATGTCCATAGGTGATGGTAACCGCTTTCCATCAAGTGGGCCGTCTGTCTGCCTGCTGATCTCCTGCAATAAAAAAAAATCCACGTAAGCCGCACGTCACACGTATGATATCCTCATCTTGACGGCGCATCATCGTCGCATTTGTGTATCGTATTGCGTTGCTCGTGCAGCTGTAGACACAGTTTCGTCCCCCCTCTTTACCACGATGCTTCAAGCGTATGACGATGTCGCGCGTATGACATGCTGCTTACGTGGATAGAACGAACGAATGAATGAATGAAAACACTTTATTGTTCACCAAAAATTAAAACTACTTTCTTAAAACTAAGTACAGTAGATGTTGAACAAAGGGCGGCCTTATCGCTTAAAGCGATCTCTTCCAGGCACCCCCTAAACCAAGGAAAATGTTAATACAACAGTGAAGACAATAAATAATAAAAAACATTCCAAGAATAAGTACATACATACATACATAACTTCACGCCAGTTCCCTTGCAGGGTAGGCACGAACAACAGAGCGCCATTCAGGCTTATTCTTACACACCTCACTTGCTTCTTTGACATTCATAACTCTTGTCATGCACGCTCGTCTGTTCTTAAGGCTCCTGACATCACCTTCTGCTAGTACACGATCAATTTCATCATGGAAGGTGCGTCGTGGCCTTCCACGACTTCTGCATCCATCCACTTTTGCATTGTATATCTGTTTAGTCATTCTTTCATCATGCATTCTTTCCACGTGCCCGAACCACCGCAGCATTCCTTTCCTTATCTTCACCTATACTTTATATACTATACAAAAATAAGATATATCATACTATATATAGAATCAGCAGCATGTTTTAGACTTGTTTTTTTTTTTTTTTTATTGCAAGAGATCAGCAGACAGGCAGACGACCCACTTGAGGGAAAGCGGTTACCATCGCCTATGGACATTTGCAACACCAAAGTTGCTACAAATGCGCTGCTGCTCTCTTTAAGGCAGACTGGAACCTGGTCACTAATGCCGGAACACAACTCAAGGTTGTTATGGCGACATACTTTAGACTAGGGGTGGTAACCGTCCAGTCGGGCAAATGCCCTACCACCTGGCTGTGGGTTGTTTTATCGCCTCTTACGACAGGCCGCCCGGCCGCAGGAATTTGTATTCTTTCTCCGTTCCTGCACGGATAGAGATATTGTATATTCTATACACTTGTATAGATAGAATACCTAGTCAAGGTTCTTGATAGAGTAATCGTCGTTTCCAGCGAGTAATTTCATTTGGAATAGGGAATAGACGCCACGAGCTGCGGTGTGATGGTGTCGCGGTCAGTATCGGATCGGGTGACTGATGAAGTGCGCTCACCCTGCCTCAGGCGCATTATTGTCCCCGAGAGGGTAGTTTCTTGGTGGACAACACGGATAAAAATATCCTTGGAGATGTCTGTACTATTAAAAAAAATAGGTAAAAAAACGGACAAGTGGCAAAACGAATCGCAAAAAAATTTTAACTTGAAGTTTTACGGGCAGGTTTTCAAATTGGACAAGTACATTAACAATCAACAAATCAACAAATTGAAGTGTCACTTCTACTATGTGTCCCAGCACACATTTCGATTTTTCGCAGGTTTACTGCAAATTATGATTTGGTTAGGTTAGGTACGTTTTAATGAATGCATTTTTTAGTTAAACATATTTTATTTTACCAAACAAAAAAAAAACTGAATTCGATCCGGAATCAAAAAACGGATCCATAGTCTACTCTAAAATTCTGCCGCCCGTCCACGCGGCTGTAACGTTTTTTCGTGACAGAAAAATCGTAATACCTCGTCTATATAGAAGTATCACTTCAAAAGTGTTGAAGAAATATATTAAGCGCTTAGATTAGTAAAAAAATCGGGTCATTTTGGTATTACGTCTAAAGGAAGAGTTACACTATAAATCAGCGTTGTGTTGAATAATTTCGGCAGAGCAATAAGCCGAGTGAAAACCTTGTTTGCTGAAAATGTGGCGTAAAATTTCTCAATATATGTAACATTTTTTTTTAAATCTTAATATATACGTAATATAATTGAGTCGCTGTTTCTTGAAATAAAATCTTTTCTTTTGTAGTATTTATTAATATAAAAGAAAACATACATGTATGTTTTCTTTTATATTAATACTAATACATAACTTCACGCCAGTTCCCTTGCGGGGTAGGCACGAACAACAGAGTACCGTTTAGGCTTATTCTTACACACCTCACTTGCCTCTTTGACATTCATAACTCTTGTCATGCAAGTTCGTCTGTTCTTAAGGCTCCTGACATCACATTCTGCTAGTACACGATCAATTTGATCATGGAAGGTGCGCCGTGGCCTTCCACGACTTCTGCATCCATCCACTTTTGCATTGTATATCTGTTTAGTCATTCTTTCATCATGCATTCTTTCCACATGTCCGAACCACCGGAGCATTCCTTTCCTTACCTTCACCCCGACACTCTCTTTCAGACCAACTAAAAGAAAACGAAGTAATAAATTACTGACTTTAGTATATGAAAAATAATCTCTATCAAGGAATAAGTAGTCATAGTCACGATATTTGTAATGTATAATTTAAAGAACATCGGACTTATTAAATAATAGTAAACAGCGGCTCTCTTATAGGACATTTATAACACGTACCATAATGATCTGAAAGGAACTTTTTGTAACGGTTTTCTATCTGTGCTCAAGGGCGTTTTAAAATTTTTTAGACGTTAACAACGCATTAGCGACGTTTGACTTAACTGCTGTCTATTAGGCGGACCGTCGACCTGTTTGTCTGCGTGAGTTAAATAAGTAAATAATACACAGCTGCATTCAGTTTTTAGATATTAAATACCTGCATAATCACATTTTTGATGTGACGCTCGCGGACCGCGTTCGTAATACCGAAGTAAGAAAGAGAGTTGGTCTGAAAGAGAGTGTCGGGGTGAACGTAAGGAAAGGAATGCTCCGGTGGTTCGGACATGTGGAAAGAATGCATGATGAAAGAATGACTAAACAGATATACAATGCAAAAGTAGATGGATGCAGAAGTCGTGGAAGGCCACGACACACCTTCCATGATCAAATTGATCGTGTACTAGCGGAGGGTGATGTCAGGAGCCTTAAGAACAGACGAGTGTGCATGACAAGAGTTATGAATGCCAAAGAAGCAAGTGAGGTGTGTAAGAATGGGCCTAAATGGCGCTCTGTTGTTCGTGGCTACCCCGCAAGGGAACTGGCGTGAAGTTATAAGTATCTAAATATGCATATTTTGTAATTACCTTACTATCTATTATAGAGAAGAATAGGAAGAATACAAAATTACCTATATAAAGAGATAACAACATGCAAAAGGCCCTGATTTCTATTACACGAAGTTCTTCGGACTATCTATGACTACATAATATATCTAAGGCATTTTCTGTAAAGTTTTTGAACCGAATTATACTAGATTAGTATGATACGGTTGCATGAGTTGTGTTCCGGCATTAGTGATCAGGTTCCAGTCTCCCTTAAGAGAGCAGCAGCGAATTTGTAGCACCTTTGGTGTTGCAAATGTCCATAGGCGATGGTAACCGCTTTCTATCAAGCGGGCCGTCTGCCTGTCTGCTGAACTACTGCAATAAAAAAAAAATTTAGCAAAAGTGCTAAAAAAATAAAGTGAAAAAACACTAAATTAAAACATTTTGCTAATAATATCAGCTCCATGGCTTTTTTAGTTCACTGATGATATTAGCAAGTAGAACAGTAAGGCCCGATATCTTCTCATATCTTAATCGCGATTGTTGATTGTAAATCACAGTGATCGGATCGCTAATATATTGTCATTAATAGGACTTCTAGTAATTGACACGTCGCCATAAAGTAGACATACTACTAGAGTTTTCATGCGACTTCGCTTTTTTTTGATTGCAGGAGATCAGCAGACAGGCAGACTTAATGGAAAGTGGTTACGATCGCCTATGGACATTTGCAGCACCAAAGTTGCTACAAATGCGCTGCTGCTCTCTTAAGGGAGAGTGGAACCTGGTCACTAATGCCGGAACACAACTCAAGGTTGTTATGGCGACATACTTTAGACCAGGGGTGGTCGCCACCCAGTCGAGCAAATACCCCACCTGGCTGTGGGTTGTTAAGTCGCCTCTTATGACAGGCCGCCCGGCCGCAGGAAATTGTATTCTTTCTCCGTTCCTGCACGGATAAAAGCTTGTTCTCAAATTTAAACTTAAAATTATTTACTAGGGATTTAGCCACGGTGATATCGCTGAGAAAACCCTAATGTTCTATATCAACTATTCATTCCTAACATTCTTCGAGACTTTACACAGCCATCTGTTAACTAAGGTGGTCCTAAGACGGGATTTAAAAACAATATCATTTTACCACTTACATACAATATAAATATTAAACTCGCTTGTCTAAGCTTTCGGATTGCGCAAGTTAAAAAATTTTTTGGGTTACAAAACATCATAGTTTTTCTTAAGTTTTTGCGATTAGGACATATAGTTATAACTACGTTTTACCGATTTAACGACGGAAGTTTAATTATTTAATTTTTAATTTCGACCATTTTTTTAGTATTATTTTTTTATTTAGCCTACCCCCAACATGTTCTTTTTAATTATTTAATTTTTGTTTATCGTTGTTATTAAATCTAAGGAGCCTAATCTAATTTACCACCGCTTCGCAACAAGTTGTGGCTTGAAGAGAAGAAGCGGCGCAAGAGACTCTTCAGCAAATATGCCTAGCTCTAATAATTTTATATAATGTTATACTAATATATAAAGCTGAAGAGTTTGTTTGTTTGAACGCGCTAATCTCAGGAACTACTGGTCTGATTTGAAAAATTATTTCAGTTTTAAATAGCCCATTTATTGCGAAAGGCTATAGGCTATATATCATCACGCTAAGGCCAATAGAAGCGGAGCACGAATGAAGAATGTTTCAAAAACGGGGGGTTTTGAAAACAAATTCCACGCGGACGACGTCGCGGGCACAGCTAGTACTAGAATATGCCCGCAACTTCACCCATGCTTGACTTGAAATTCATTCAAATTCTTGAAACATCATTTAAAAAAGAATGCAAGGTATCGATTTAGAAAAAACTGTATCGGAATAAGTTATATTTATGCACCCGCACAACTATTACATAAACCGGTCCTGGAAAAATTCCCGCGGGATTCTCACTATAAAAAGTAGTGCCGATTTTACGTCTAAGAATTTGCTGAAGATCAGTGAAAAACGCATCGAAATTGGCCCAGTAGTTTTACATAAATCTCGAACAAACGGACAAGAAAGAAATCTAAAAAACATTACATCGTGTTCTCCATCGTTTATATATGTATAGTGTATTCCAGTATTTTTTTAAATAGCTTCAATGTACAGACACGGCGTATTTAGGATTTTCTATTATTACTATATGTCCCGGCAGACGTTGTTCTGCCCTGAAGAAATAAAATTTAGAACCCGATTGCAGCGCCATCTACCGGGTCCAATTGTGAATCTAAACCATCCTCGAATCCACTTGAACACACACAATAAAAAATCATTCAAATCGGTCCAGCCGTTTAGGAGGAGTTCATTGTCAACACACGTACAGAAGGATTATATATATAAAGATAGATTTGTCAGGTGGTAGGGCATTTGCCCGACTGGATGGCCACCATCCCTGGTCTAAAGTATGTCGCCATAACAACCTTGAGTTGTGTTCCGGCATTAGTGACTAGGTTCCAGTCTCCTTTAAGAGAGCAGCAGCGCATTTCTAGCACCTTTGATGTTGCAAATGTCCATAGGCGATGGTAACCGCTATCCATCTAGTGGGCCGTCTGCCTGTCTGCTGAACTCCTGCAATAAAAAAAAGAGATGAATAGGGATGGTGTAACAATAAAAAGAGAAAATTATGAATAAATTGGGGTGTGTTTTGGTACACGCAGGAAGGGATCACAGTGTCTTGACTTCTGGCAGTTGTTTTTTGTTGATCAACTCGTCAGCTGGTTTGATCTCGGCTACTCAAAATTAATAATAATAATAATAATCGGCAGACAAACACACATATTGTATATCCCTAACTTAAGCAAGTTACGCTTGTGTTATGGGTAATATACAACGAACCGAAACTTACTTATACTAGGAATCGAACCCGGAGCCTCTGCGTTGCAGTGAGGCCGGCAAAGGCTTAGCCCACTCAACCACAGAGGCCGTCAAAAGTGGCCGAAACGTCGAAATAAAAATCAAACAACATGCCGCACTTTAAACCGTTAAACGAAGTTTTAATCAGTCGCCTGGCTGTTGAAAGGTACTCATGTATTTCCATTACAGTTTTTAGTCACGACTCAATGTCCTCACATAAAATATATACATATATCTTCACAAGGTGATGTCAGGAGCCTTAAGAACAGACGAGCTTGCATGACAAGAGTTATGAATGTCAAAGAGGCAAGTGAGGTGTGTAAGAATAAGCCTAAATGGCACTCTGTTGTCCGTGCCTACCCCGCAAGGGAACCTGCGTGAAGTTATGTATGTATGTATGTATGTATCTTCACATCAAATATCTGCGAGCTTTAACAGCTTTAACATTACAGAACGGGGGGTTTCAAAATTAAAAGTAAATGAGTCAGAAAAAAATACAGTAGAGGGTCCATGATTTGATTAAATTAAGAGGAAAATACCTCACGGTTCCATTCGGATGGAAGAGGTTTTTCGCCGCTCCGTTGTTATTAAAAGCGTTTTTTTTTTGTTCGGGCGAACACTTCATTTTGTAAATACGTCGATTTGCATGAATTTACTCGGTTCTCGACTCAATGGTGTTCAGTTTTATTTGAATAATGTATTTCATGAAATCTACTTCTTAATACTATGTTTACGCTTGTTTTGATAAACCAATATCCACTAAACAAGTTTACTATAGGGGTGAAGAACAAAAAAATATATAAAGTATTAGGTACTTGCTTGGTGAATTTTTCAAATGGAAGAAAATTATAAAAACTTTTTTTTTTTTATTGCAGGAGATCAGCAGACAGGCAGACGGCCCACTTGATGGAAAGCAGTTACCATCGCCTATGGACATTTGCAACACCAAAGTTGCTACAAATGCGCTGCTGCTCTCTTAAGGGAAACTGGAACCTGGTCACTAATGCCGGAACACAACTCAAGGTTGTTATGGCGGCATGCTCTTGACCAGGGGTGGTAGCCATCCAGTCGGGCAAAAGCCCTACCACCTGGCTGTGGGTTATTAAGTCGCCTCTTACGACAAGCCGCCCGGCCGCAGGAAATTGTATTCTTTCTCCGTTCCTGCACGGATAAGAACTACTAGTGGTCGAAATTCGACCCTAATAATTAATTAATGTCAAAGGCTATATATTCTTCTATAATTACAGATTTCGCCAAGGTTGTTAATTTGACTTGAATATGTGTGTGTATGTGAAATACATGGTAGTGTGCGTAATGTTTTTTATTGATTTAATGTATGTTTTATGCATAATTTTTAAAAAATATTAGCATTCGTCGCTTCTTCTCTATATGAACTATAAGTGTGCGAAATTTCATATGCCTCCGTCCGCGCAATTTTCGTAAAAAGGGGTTCAAAGTTTTTGCTTCACGTATGAATATATAGATATCAACAAACCATAGATTTTGGAAAGTAATTCCTAGACGGGAAATTAAGCTTTGATAAGGAGCTTTTTTCAATGCAATTCAATAATAATAATAATAATCGGCAGACAAACACACACATTGTACACCCCCAAATTAAGCAAGTTACGCTTGTGTTATAGGTAATATACAACGGACTACTCTGGGGCCGATCCCAGACACCTAGACCATAGTAAATAGCGGAGAAAATACGTTTCCGAAATTTACTATACCAGGAATCGAACCCGGAACCTCTGCGTTGCAGTGAGGTACGCACGCCGGCAAAGGCTTAGCCCGCTCAACCACAGAGGCCGTCAATGTGACGCGACTGCAGCTTGCGACCCGCTGTCGTCATCGGCGGGTGCCCTAATCTACTTTCAAAGGACTCGGGAATTTTAAGATAAGTGATACTCGTTTATGGCCGTTTTAGGTTTCTTAGGGCTTTTTTTTGAGGCAGGGGAAATTCATTTCATATACTACTGGGATTAGACCAATGCAATAAGAGTTAGAGTTATTCACTGAAGATAGCGCAGCTAACAGAGTCGATTGCCAGCTTGTGTGGAGACTCAGCAAGTACCCCTCTTAGAGAGGTAACCCAGGGTTTAATACTCCACTAAAACCCCAGTAGGAAGAGTGTGAGACTTGGAACCGTAGTTACGCCCATGCTGATCCTTCGCACCAGTGTTTGAAAAGTGATACAAACATACATACATACATAACTTCAATCCAGTTCCCTTGCGGGGTAGGCACGAACAACAGAGTGCCATTTAGGCTTATTCTTACATACCTCACTTGCCTCTTTGACATTCATAACTCTTGTCATGCAAGCTCGTCTGTTCTTAAGGCTCCTGACATCACCTTCTGCTAGTACACGATCAATTTGATCATGGAAGGTGTGTCGTGGCCTTCCACGACTTCTGCATCCATCCACTTTTGCATTGTATATCTGTTTAGTCATTCTTTCATCATGCATTCTTTCCACATGCCTGAACCACCGGAGCATTCCTTTCCTTACCTTCAGCCCGACACTCTCTTTCAGACCAACTCTCTTTCTTACTTCGGTATTACGAACGCGGTCCGCGAGCGTCACTCCGCAGATTTTGCGCAGTGCTCGCATCTCGACCGCGTTTACTCTAGTTTCATGCTCTCTCTTCCATACAGAAAGTGATAGTTTATCTAATATTATTGTATTAGGAAAGCACATTTGTTGTTGTAAGTGAAACCCGCCTATTTTATTACATACACTACACTGCGCTATTTGCCTCCTTCTACAAGCTTATACATTCGTGCAGGAATGAAGAAAGAATACAATTTAACATTTACAGGCCTGGCGGCTTGTCGTAAGCGGCGACAAACAACCCACAGCCAGGTGGTAGGGTATTTACTCGACCACTCCTGGTCTAGAGTATGCCGCCATAACAACCTTGTGTTGTGTTCCGGCATTAGTGACCAGGTTCCAGTCTCTTTTAAGAGAGCTTTGGTGTTGCCAATGTCCATAGACGATGGTAACCGCTTTCTATCAAGTGGGCCGTCTGCCTGTCTCATGCAATAATAAAAAATAGAAATGCGTGCTGGGACACATAGTAGAAGTGAAAACACATAGTTCAACGTCCTTTGATACAGAATGAGGACATTATGATATGTATTAAAAGTTTTACGGGCAGATTTTTAATGTACTTATCCAATTTGAAAACTTGCCCGTAAACCTTCAAGTTTAATTTTCGTTGCGATTCATTTTCAAAATTATCCGTTGCCATTCGTTTTGCCACTCGTCCGTTGAAGTTTCACTTCTACTATGTGTCCCAGCACGAATTTCGATTTTTCGCAGGTTTACCGCAAATTACGATTAGGTTAGGTTAGGTACATTTTAATGAATGCATTTTTTATTTAAACACATTTTATATTATCAAACAAAAAAACTGAATTCGATCCGGAACCAGAAAACGCATCCATAATATACTCTAAAATTATGCCGCCTCTCACCACGTCTAGTCTAAATTTATGCCACTCCTCCACGCGGCCCTCCGTTTATATAGAAGTTTCACTTCAAAAAGAGGCTGCGACGTTATGTATCTCATCTAACTTGAGAGCCTGCTACCTTATTGTCATAACGGCGAATTCTTCCCGCCCAGGATTTGAACTGAAATCCACTAAGCTATCACTTCTTCTGCCTATTTAAAAAGTCACATAAGCCAGTAATACTCATGAGAGAAGAATGGCCTCAGAAGAGAAGAATACCTTAACTTTATATACAGCAACCAAAACAATTCAATTAAACAACTCAATAACAATAAAGGTACGTCTTGAACGCAACTTGGCCGATCCCTGCCTCTTAATATGATAATATATCAGGGCATAAAGCATCATTAGGTCACCCCCCTACTCCACACCCCTTCGTCTTAATATTACCCCACTCTGAGATAGTTGCTAATTGTTTGTGAGTTTCCTTGTTAATGTATACGGGGGTTACGGGATCATTTGGGATAGATTTACATTGCTTATTCTCACTTGCTTGTTAATAAATATAGAATAGCTAAAGTGCAGACAGGTAACCGGTGTGTTATATAAGACATACAAAGAGCCTGAAATTAATAACCCAGACACAGAAACGAAAAAACAAAACGCATGGCACTAGTTAAGTTAATATATATATTATATATATACATACATACATAACTTCACGCCAGTTCCCTTGCGGGGTAGGCACGAACAACAGAGCTTCATTTAGGCTTATTCATACACACCTCACTTGCTTCTTTGCCATTCATAACTCTTGTCATGCACGCTCGTCTGTTCTTAAGGCTCCTGACATCACCTTCCGCTAGTACACGATCAATTTGATCATGGAAGGTGTGTTGTGGCCTTCCACGACTTCTGCATCCATCCACTTTTGCATTGTATATTTGTTTAGTCATTCTTTCATCATGCATTCTTTCCACATGCCCGAACCACCGGAGCATTCCTTTCCTTACCTTCACCCCGACACTCTCTTTCAGACCAACTCTCTTTCTTACTTCGGTATTTATAGGTGTCAGAGCCTGTCTGGACTCTACTACCTGGTTGTGGGTTGTTTTGTTGCATCCTACGAAAGGCTGCTCAGCTGCAGAATTGAGTATTCCTTATCCGTTCCTGCATATTTAATCATGCAAGCCTTGTCAGGGTCTGTAGCCATTTCAGTAAATACGGTACATATATACAATTATCGTATCTGTCTGTCCGTTTTTTAAATTACTACTGGCTGGTTCGTATGTCTTATCGACCGTTCATTCCTCTTACTATAGGTTTTTTATTATTATTATTAACATCTCTACGGACTCGAGTTCCGTACCCTTTTTTACAACTTTTTTTTATTGCAGGAGTTCAGCAGACAGGTAGACGGCCCACTTGGTGGAAAGCGGTTACCATCGCCTATGGACATTTGCAACAGCAAAGCTCTCTTAAAGGAGACTGGAACCTGGTCACTAATGCCGGAACACAACAAAAGGTTGTTATGGCGGCACACTCTAGACCAGGGGTGGTCGCCATCCAGTCGAGCAAATACTCTACCACCTGGCTGTGGGTTGTTTAGTCGCCTCTTACGACTGGCCGCTGGGCCGCAGGAAATTGTATTCTTTCTCCGTTCCTGCACGGATAAAATATAAAAACTATATAAAAATATAAAATAAAAACTTAATTTCTATGAAAGATTGTAGACTCCATACACGCTTATTGTTTATTTTTGTTACTGTGTGTGACATTAATTTAGCGATTTTTATGTTGTACCTTAAGAATAACTTATTATATTAATTTATTCTAATTTTAATACTAAACTTATACTAATGTAGAGTGTATCTGTTATATGCTGGTGTTTAGTACTGGTACTTACTATAGGTTAAAATTAGACCTAAGCTCCATATAAGTAACATCAAAATTCAACCGATGGTAAGGCAAGTTAATTACTAGAGAGAGAGAGAGATAACACTATATTGTACACCATTATAGAAAACACAGAAAAGCTTATAGCCTCAAAATATTCTAAACGTGCACAATGGGCGGTCTTATCGTTAAAAAGCGATCTCTTCCAGATAACCCGTGGCAGGAATAAAGCAGATTTGATTTGTTGAAGATGGTATACATACATATTACAAAAACAAAAAGTTCAAATTTTGTAAATAAACACAATTTTATAATATTTTCTTAAGTTTTCGCGACTTGTATACATAATAAAATTACGTGTTAACGGTTTTAAGCGCGGTAATTTTATTTGATTTTGGTTTTTCCGACGTTTCGGCCACTTTGCAGTGGCCGTGATCACGGAAGACAAAGATGTCAAGTGTCAACGAGTATTGTTAAAGTTTTATTTAGCCTACTAATTATTAGAGCTAGGCATGTTTGCTGAAGAGTTTCATGTGCCGCTTCTTCTCTTCAAGCCATAACATGTTGCGAAGCGGTAGTAAATTAGATTAGGCTCCCATAGAGAGTAAATAATAACCATAAACAAAATTAAAACTAAATAATTAAAATTAACAAGTTGGCGGTAGGCTAAATAAAACTTTAACAATACTCGTTGACACTTGACATCTATGTCTTCCGTGATCACGGCCACTGCAAAGTGGCCGAAACGTCGGAAAAACCAAAATCAGTTCAGTCAATCATCAGTTTTATTATAAACACAATTTTAGCTTAAAACAATGTAGGTATTATAACTATCGAACATTTTGGATAAGACTTTTGAAAACAAAACTGCGAAAAATCAACACCTTTTCAGTTCAAACTGCAAAGTCGTAACTTTAATTTTTAATTATTAAATGTATATAATCGGCATATCGCATATCTAATCAGTCGTGTCGTGGATAATCATTACAATCTTTAAAAGTAAGTAATTTATATTTATGACCCCTAATCCTAAACAAAATATCTATCCGTGCAGGAACGGAGAAAGAATACAATTTCCTGCGGCCGGGCGGCCTGTCGTAAGAGGGGACAGAACAACCTACAGCCAGGTGGTAAGGAAATTGCCCGACTGGATGGCTACCACCCCTGGTCTAAAGTATGTCGCCATAACAACCTTGAGTTGTGTTCCGGCATTAGTGATCAGGTTCCAGTCTCCCTTAAGAGAGCAGCAGCGCATTTGTAGCACCTTTGATGTTGCAAATATCCATAGGCGATGGTAACCACTTTCCATCAAGTGGGCCGTCTGCTTGTCTGCTGAGCTAATGCAATAAAAAAAAAAAAAAAATGACTAGAGTTAACCACGCGGCTGCGTCGCGGGTCAAACGTTAGTGCGCCCCTCTTGTTTGAAGAGCAGGCGTTTGTCCCCGGAAGATATTTCAAAACGCGATCAAAATAAGAATAAGAAAATGATTTTATTTATAACTATTTATTTTTTAAAGAAAATAATAGGGTAACAAGTGGGTTCTTGCCAAACAAAAATCAGTTTCCCTGGCTAGTCTTAGAATAGGTACCGCACTCCCCTGAGAATCCTCCCAGCTATCAAGGAAGCAAAGGCAGACATTATTCGCAGCTGACTAATACACAAGTGCTCTGATTCCCGGGACACAGTCAGGCATTTTGCGCTGGATGGGACTGAGATTAACTCCCAACCAAATCTCAGCCTTTTCGGAATAATAAGCACTTATTTTAACAAGAGGATAAATAATATTTAAGTGGGTAGTGGGTCTTGCTAGTGCAACTTCTCTGAGTCTAGACATAAGCTGTTTTGAAATTGTTCGAGACTGCAGGCACATCAACGGAGTAAGCCTTGGAGGGAGTCAAGGATGATTACTCCCAACCAAAGGACCCAGTATTGTGCGTAAATAGCACTTATTTTAACTTAAATAAAAATACCGCATTTACGAGTTTAGCTTGTCTTTAGTAACTAAGATATTAGAATAATAGTTTTCAAATACACGAGACTCAGGCACATCGACGGAGTAGATTTTGGAGGGAGTGGGAGGAGATTACTCCCAACCAAATTCCCAGTATCAGAATAATAAGCACTTATTTTAACAAGAATATAAATAATATTTACGAATAAAACTACGTCTTTAGTAACTAAGATTTTAAGAATAATAATTTTCAAATGATTCGCGACTCAGTGAACACACGACGGAGTGGATAAGTGGGAGGAGATTACTCCCAACCAAATTCCCAGTATCAGATTCGATAACCACAAATCCTCGCGAAAGAAGAATCGTTAATATTTAGAATTTATGCGTGAGTCTATTGAAATAAGAAATTACAATAATAGTTTTCAAATAGACGAGACTGGTTGGCACATCGTACCACCTAGATTTGGGATCCAATCATCAGAAACTACTCCCACCCAAATTCCCAATGGGAATAATAAGCCTTATTTTAACAAAATACCAGCTTAGCTTGTCTTTAGTACCTCAAGACACTAGAGCTCTAGTCTGCGTACACACGAGACTCAGGCACCAACGACGGACTAGATTTGGGAGGGAGTGGGAGGAGATTCCTCCCACCCAAATTCCCAGTATTAGAATAATAATTACTTATTTTAGGCAAGTTTGCTGAAGAGTTTCTTGCGCCGCTTAGCTTGTCTTCAAGCCACTAACATGTTACGATAGCGGTAGTAAATTAGACGAGACTCAGGCACATCGACGGAGTAAATTTGGGAGGGAGTGGGAGGAAATTAAAATGAACCAAGTTGGCGGTATCAGAATAATAAGCACTAACAATAACTCGAATATAACACTATTTACGAGTCTAGCTTGTCTTTAGTAATCACGGCCACTAGAATAATAGTGGCCGAATACACGAGACTTAGGCACATCGACGGAGTAGATTTTGGAGGGAGTGGGAACCGATTACTCCCAACGTAGTTCCCATTATGGGAATAATAAGTCGCGAAAACTTAAGAAAATATTATAATATTTACGAGTTTAGCTTGTGTTTAGTAACTAAGATATTAGAATAATAGTTTTCAACATATGTAACAGTTAAATACGCAGTCTCATCTATGAGCCAGCCCAAAGTGATCTTTTTCTGCCCACCGTCATTCAGTCGTCTTTTTTGCACACCTTGAGACGTTCCTTTAAGTGTATCGAATTATAGTAAGACGTTATGGTAGGTGACATTTAAATTATATTATATATTATTTTTAATATATCATATAATTGACGCTCACGTATGGAAGCGAGAGTTGGGTATGGAAGAGAGAGCATGAAAGTAGAGTAGACGCGGTCGAGATGCGAGCACTGCGCAAAATCTGCGGAGTGACGCTCGCGGACCGCGTTCGTAATACCGAAGTAAGAAAGAGAGTTGATCTGAAAGAGAATGTCGGGGTGAAGGTAAGGAAAGGAATGCTCCGGTGATTCGGGCATGTGGAAAGAATGACTAAACAGATATACAATGCAAACGTGGATGGATGCAGAAGTCGTGGAAGGCCACGACACACCTTCCATGATCAAATTGATCGTGTACTAGCAGAGGGTGATGTCAGGAGCCTTAAGAACAGACGAGCGTGCATGACAAGAGTTATGAATGTCAAAGAAGCAAGTGAGGTGTGTAAGAATAAGCCTAAATGGCGCTCTGTTGTTCGTGCCTACCCCGCAAGGGAACTGGCGTGAAGTTATGTATGTATGTATTAATTTTAGTTTTAATTATACATACATACATACATACATAACTTCACGCCAGCTCCCTTGCGGGGTAGGCACGAACAACAGAGTGCCATTTAGGCTTATTCTTACACACCTCACTTGCCTCTTTGACATTCATAACTCTTGTCATGCAAGCTCGTCTGTTCTTAAGGCTTCTGACATCACCTTCTGCTAGTACACGATCAATTTGATCATGGAAGTTTTAATTATAATTATATAATTAGTAAACAATGATTGTGAATCGTTGTTACAGATTCACTTACATACATACACATACATAACTTCACGCCAGTTCCCTTGCGGGGTAGGCACGAACAACAGAGCGCCATTCAGGCTTATTCTTACACACCTCACTTGCTTCTTTGACATTCATAACTCTTGTCATGCACGCTTATCTGTTATTAAGGCTCCTGACATCACCTTCTGCTAGTACACGATCAATTTGATCATGGAAGGCTTCACTTCAGATTCACTTCATTTTATATTACTATCCCATCTCCCGGGATGAATGTATATATGTCAATTTTCGGTATTAAAACTACAGTTAAACAAATTACAGCAAAACCGATCTAGTACTCCTAGTAGTTTTTCCTAGAAGGCTTAACAGACAGATCGAGTTACTATGGCATTTTTTTACAGATGATGTTTTTTATATTTATAAACTTGAGAAATTGATTCCCCTATTTCAACCCATCCTAGTTTTATTTATCTATCCCCGTCTGTCTATCTGTAAACTACATAAACGACAATAATGACACAGACAGACAGAAAGACATAGTTACTTTCGAATTTATTAGCATTAATGTACCGACACGGCATTTTGAGAATTTTATAATATTATAGATATCTAGGTCATAAATTGCTTAATGTTATCATTGACATTGATCTGACGCGGAATTACTTACAACGTATTCCGGTTATAAAATCTAGGTCAACTACTTGAAGAATTCAATGCTTATATTTGTCAACTTGTGTGTAGTTTCCGTGGTGTAGCGGTTATCACATCTGCCTAACACGCAGAAGGCCCCCGGTTCGATCCCGGGCGGAAACATCTGTTTTTTTATTTCTTAACATCACAAGAATCCTAGAGAGTAGATAAAGGCTGCCACTACTAACTTTTGTTGTAAGGTAGATATGCTATAAGCACACCCAACTGCTCAAGAACAGACAGTAGGAGTTGCAGCGATCGTCATATATTCTCTAAAACATCCCGCTTACCATAAATATGTAGCTTGCTCGATTAGCAGCTAAGCGTCTGCTTAATAGTAGTACCTTACCGAGTGCGGTGCGAGCGACCAGCATGGTCAATGGTCAGTTGATCATATATACAACTAGTTTCCAAATCAAGTTATACACATAAGAGAAGGAAAGGAAGACTCTACAGCCATTTGGACACTCAGCATGAATTTCGTGGATCTTGTGAATACTAGTGTGTTTGATTAGTGCAATCATTATATTAATACGTGAAGCAAAAACTTTGTACCCGTTTTTACGAAAATTGCGCGGGCGGAGGAGTATGAAATTTCGCACGCTTATAGTTTATAAAGGGAAGAAGCGACGAATACCTCCTAATATTTGTTTAAAATTATCCATAAAACTACATTAAATTAATAAAAAAAACATTACACACACTACTATGTATTTGACACACACACGCATATATACTTTTTTGTTTATTGGTCAAGTCAAATTAACAGTGTAGCCTTGGCGAAATCTGTGATTATAGAAGTATAGTCTTTATCATCAAATCATTATGGTCAAATTTCGAGCACGGGCGACCACTAGTAATTATTATTATGTCTATCATTCGCTAAAGATCAAAGTAGAACGTGACACTATTGCAAACACTATTATAGATTCAAAATACTGAATGTAGTTTCCGTGGTGTAGCGGTTATCACATCTGCCTAACACGCAGAAGGCCCCCGGTTCGATCCCGGGCGGAAACATTGCTTTTTGCATTGTATATAAACAAGAAAATATTTTTTTTAATACCACTCCGTAAGAAATTTGAACGCTGGCCAACAGGCCTTTATAAGTGCTACTATGAACTTCTGTTCTAGCAAGTGTCTGTTAGTCATGGACAGACATGAGTTGAGCCTATGCACAGTGAAATTACTCTTCTTCGAAGGATGAGCTATTATTCCCTTCAAGCAATAGATAGATAAATAACACTTTATTGCTCACCAAAGTAAGCAAATACAAAAACAAAATTATAGGTATTACAATACTTATTAGCAAAACAACAGACAGCCTAACACAACTTAAAGTTGTTATGGCGGCATGCTTAGACCAGGAGTGGTAGCGGATAGCTTAGCCGAAGACTAATCATTTGACGCCAATAATCTGTAAGAGCGTAGTATCACACCGTCACGCCCTAAGCGCTGTGATCAATAATTATTCCAACATGGCTCTACCGCATTGTGTGATGTAAGCACTAAAATTAGCCTCTAAGAAAAAACTATATATAACATATACTGTTAACGAGTTAACGGGACTCGAATTAGAATACCGTTAGGATTACTATAGAGTTTATTAGAACTATACAAACACGTATAACACAGGTACAAATATAACTGAACACAACAAATCCAAACGTAATGCAGAAGGTGGTAATTCAATAGAACGCGCAAAGTCCGTAACTATTACATTCCGGAATGTACACACGTCACGCTCGTATCGTAGTCGTAGCTTGACTCCTCTCTCCATCAGGCTGTTGTTTTATACTTCACAAATGCAGAAGGATCCGCAACACCTGGCTAACGAGCGAGTATAATAGGACAATAGGCTATTCTCCACAATAATTAGAAACGTAGGATTACAATTAGTTCAAATGCCGACAGGTAATAAAATGTGCTTTTACAGATTTGTACGTGGAAGTTATGTCTTTGTCGGCGTCTAGGCTGTAACAATACATAAGGATTGAATCCCGATATGACCAAGGCGTCGTTAACACCATACCGTGTGGAGCGCTATAACAACACAAGCCCCATTAGGAACCCCGCAGTGACGGAAGCTGACACACGGACGGACGGCGCGATAGTTATCAATACGGCTTATCCACTACCTAGGGGACACCGGTGGACGTGACGCCGAATAACGCACCCTCATTTTCACAAGTCGGATAGAATTATTGCTATAAAAGTAATCAATGTTTTATTTAAGGTTGAACATTTAAAATGTTTGTGTGCGCAGTTCACACGCAGTAGAAGTGAAACTTCAGAGAATATACATACATAACTTCACGCCAGTTCCCTTGCGGGGCAGGCACGAACAACAGAGCGCCATTCAGAGAATATACTCACAGATAATTCTTCTCTAACTTTTTTTTTATGGCAGGAGATCAGCAGACAGGCAGACGGCCCACTCGATGAAAACCGGTTACCATCGCCTATGGACATTTGCAACAGCAAGTTGCTACAAATGTGCTGCTGCTCTCTTAAGGGAAACTGGAACCTGGTCACTAATGCCGGAACATAACTCAAGGTTGTTATGGCGACATAATTTAGACCAGGGGTGATAGCCATCCAGACGGGCAAACATCCTACACCTGGTTGTGAGTTGTTTTGTAGCCTCTTACGACAGGTCACCTGGCCGCAGGAATTTCCTGCGTGGATAATCTGAAAAATTCTGGAAATACTGTCAACAAATAATAATATGAGATACATAGCGTGTAAATTCCGGTGTTAAGTCGTAACAATAACTTGTTACAGTGAAAGGGTTGGTTTCAGGTGAAGTAGAAATGTAAGCGATATATCAAAGTTTGCAACTTAACCGAGAGCGAGGTGCGAGCTATGAGTTATGTCGACCGCATGCCTGGACTGATGTGGTCCAAGTTACGAGATGGGGTCTAGAGAAAATTTTTATTGAACGTCCCTAGTTACTATTCAAACAAACTGAAACGAATGAAATCGTCGACATCGAAATGAAACGATGTCAATACTGTAATGACAAATTTATTGATGAAAGATATGGTTATGCAGAAAGAATACAAGGAAATGACAATCGTCACACTGTACAATCGCTGTTGGCGCCACCAGTTCTTTTTTGTAGATTTAAAAACACAAGCCGCCCGCTAGAGGGGAATCCCCGTTGCCGCTGTTTCGCTAGGAACTTCTTTGCTGAGTAGAGAGGTGCAAAATGCCCACCTCTTGAAATGAAGGAGTTCTATCTCAAGATTGCACTGTTTAGTAGACAGTCCACAGCGTGGAGAGCGATTTCTGGACCGTTCTAAGAATGTCTCCCAAAATTTAATGCACAACGCGAAAACTTAGGAAATGATGGGTGTTTGGGAGGAATGAAAGAAGGAAGGGATATTAAGGGAAGAGAAAATTTAGAACAATACTGCCACGGAATAAAGGGAGTATGATTGGGAGGGCTAAAGCGTTCTACATACATACATAACTCACACCAGTTCCCTTGCGGGGTAGGCACGAACAACAGAGCGCCATTTAGGCTTATTCTTACACACGTCACTTGCTTCTTTGACATTCATACCTCTTGTCATGCACGCTCGTCTGTTCTTAAGGCTCCTGACATCACCTTCTGCTAGTACACGATCAATTTGATCATGAAAGGTGTATCGTGGCTTTCCACGCATTCTGCATCCATCCACTTTTGCATTGTATATCTATTTAGTCATTCTTTCATCATGCATTCTTTCCACATGCCCAAACCACCGGAGCATTCCTTTCCTTACCTTCACCCCGACACTCTCTTTCAGACCAACTCTCTTTCTTACTTCGGTTTTACGAACGCGGTCCGCGAGCGTCACTCCGCAGATTTTGCGCAGTGCTCGCAACTCGACCGCGTTTACTCTACTTTCATGCTCTCTCTTCCATACCCAACTTTCGCTTCCATACGTGAGCGTAGGTACCAGCACCGCGTTGTTTATGGCAAGCTGGGCCTTCTGGCTGAGGTTCTTAGCGCCTAGAAGTTTAGCTAACGCTTCATTCACACTAAAGCGTTCTATTAGACATTTATGCTATAGGGAAAAGATCCAGTACTCCAGTAATTCACATTTTGATCTTTGCAAAAAGTTTCACCTCTTGCCACTTGAAGACTGACGAGATATTGCTGATTTTTTACTTCTTTTAAAAATTATCTCCTCCGATATTGATTGTCCAGAACTTCTTAGCAAGGTCCACTTTAATATTCCAGAAGTCTATACGATTTAATCAACCCATTAATGTACCTTAAAGTTTTACCAATCACATACAAAACTTATTTCTAGTGCGAGCAAGTAATTATTTAAATAATGTAAATAAATACGATGACATCGACCCGTTTGTAATCAGTGTTTCAGGAGCCAAGCGGTATCTATCCTTAAATTTTTTCAATAGTGACTAACTACTAGTTACTTTTAACCAATAGCTTATTCGTGAAAACCTGGCAATGGCTTTCTTTTGTTACTTATAGTTATCTAATCAATAGTATTTAGCTGAGGTTTTCCATAAATAAATAAATGATAGTTGAGCTCAGGGACCTGGAGTCCCATATCCGTGTACTTTCCCCGGATGGATAAAGTTCCTCGGCGGTTGTTTTCATCACTTCTTAACCCTTAACCCTTTAGCTCACTATTAGCACATATGTGTCTGCGATGAGAGTGCAGATCGCGTTTGTGCACGTGATCGTTTTTGTGTTGTTGTCTCACTCTGTTTATATAGAAGTTGTATGATTTGTATGAAATGGGTATATTTTCTTGGTATATTACGAGATAGTGATAATGTTAGTCTTGCGGCTTTTGGAAGAGCTGAAGGGTTAAGACGGAACCACCACACATTTTTGTGGTCAAAGATAGATAATTGAAATGAACGTTGAATTGATGCTTTCTCCCTCTAACTATATAGAATTTGTATTAGAATAAAAGAGACGATATCAAAGAGCATTCGGAAGACTCTACAACCAACGGACTCTCAGCGTGTCTACGTGGATATTGTGAACCACCAGTGATTGTGATTAGTGCCACTCGTATTGATCGGTGTAATCGATATAATTAGTGCTATCTACGCAGTGTAACTCCGGGGTTAGTGCTAAGTTGTGTCGGTTAAACTCGAACGTGCCGTTTGATACAGTTTGCTGATCGCACCTGTTGCTGTTGTATAGAAGGTAAAAAAGACCGGCCTTAGTTTTCATTCTCCGCTTCTGCATGAATATTATTCGCTATATGTCATGGGTTGGACCGCGAGCTAGTGGAACGCATTTATCGCTAGTGGGGCCGACCTGTCGCTGGTAATTGAGTTAGAGGGCGCCAAGAAACGGATCCGGGAATGGCTCGCGGGAGAATACAACTTCGACTACTTGTATGATAATACGGCAAACAGTGTACATACGATTACTTGCCGACACCTAGACAACTATAACTTAACCCTTTTAATGCCAAGAACGCTATACAACTAAGGCAGTTTATACTTCCTGAGAGGAATATTATCGTCGTCTAGTAACCCTTGTATACTTCTGGACATAGACCTCCCCAAGTTTGCGCCACCAATCCTGGTTCTCAGCTGTCAAATCAGCAAAGTTGATTTAAAACTACTTGGGCCGAACATTCGTTTACACAGAAACTTATAAAAAAAGGTACCTTTACGTTTTTTTTTTTCAGGAGATCAGCAGACAGGCAGACGGCCCACTTGATGGAAAGCGGTTACCATCGCCTATGGACATTTGCAACACCAAAGTTGCTACAAATGCGCTGCTGCTCTCTTAAGGGAAACTGGAACCTGGTCACTAATGCCGGAACACAAGTCAAGGTTGTTATGGCGACATCTTTTAGACCAGCGGTGGTAGCCATCCAGTCGGGCAAATGCCCTACCACCTGGCTATGGGTTGTTTTGTCGCCTCTTACGACAGGCCGCCCGGCCGCAGGAAATTGTATTCTTTCTCCGTTCCTGCACGGATAAAAACGTACGCGCTAGACGGCAGTAACAGTTACAAATACAGTGTAAACTCCATGTAACGTCACTCGATTTAACGATAAACTACCTTAAGCGGCTAAATCACTTGGCTTTGGTTGGTTTAGCTTGTCTTCCACTGGCTGGGCGTAACTATGTTCTAAATCTCAGCCTTTCCAACACAAACAAAGCGCAGGGTCGTTTTTAGTGGGTATTGGGGTTGCTCGCTCATGTAGCAACGCTCGGAGTCTTCCACACTATTCTGTGACGTCGATTGCGGACGGAGCACTGCCAAGAGCATACTATTGCTGCAGTGTTATCGCCCCCGACCGACGCGTGTCGTTCCCCTAGCAACGACCCAGTTTGTGCGTAAATCGGTTAAGCATTTTCCCTCGCCTCAAAACAAAAAAAAAAAGCTTGTCTTCCATAAAATGATACACTCTATTTAACATTACACCCACTCTCAATAGCGACAACAATTAAGTAATAAAAAGTACCTTTTAAGTTGCCAAAATTAGTCAAAGCTGCGTATCTGTGTATGTTCTTTTATCGCTTTATTATCCTAGCCCGTAATAAACTCAACTGTCGGCATCATACGTACCGAATTTTGTAAGAAATTCCGAAATACCGTAATTTCTAAATACTTCTTTATCACCAACATGCCTCATCACCTCACCAATATCGCAAGATATGAATAAAATAACAAAAAAAAAATACAACAAAATTACTGGTGCAGCAAAAGACGTCAGACCAAAATTACAGACTTCTCTCCATTTAACGACAACTCTCTATAACGCCATAAAAAGAACAGTCCCTGTAATGTCGTTATATAGAGTTTACACTGTTTATTATATTCATATGTTGTGAACCCTGCGAAATTGTGTCTGCGTTCTGCTAAAAAGGCAGAACGCGGATTAAATATAAAAAATATTGTGAATAATTATTGTATTATTTATTTGTAAAAAGCATTTTATTTTTGCAAATCCCAGCAATATATTTACTAATGTTATGGATTTAAATTAGAACATGCGTTCAAGTATTAAGATTAGTCAACAATAATTGTAGTTTCCGTGGTGTAGCGGTTATCACATCTGCCTAACACGCAGAAGGCCCCCGGTTCGATCCCGGGCGGAAACATGGTTTTTTTTTTTTTTTTTATCAACCTTCGCATCTATAAGACCACCAAAAATCAGGATCAAGCGCTTTGCTTATCTTTTCTGTCTCACACTACCGAAGAATGGAATTTGCTGGAGTCTATTTTTCCTGAGAAATACACTCCGTCTTCAAGTCATGAGTGAATAGGTATCTCTTAGATGAGCATGCTACATTCTGGACTGCATCAGCACTCAACATTAGGTCAGACAGTGGTCAAACGCCTACCAAAACCTATATAAACCTAGAAATCCCTTTCTCTTCTAGGCGCTAAGAACCTCAGCCAGAAGGCCCAGCTTGCCATACAAAACGCGGTGCTGGTACCTACGCTCACGTATGGAAGCGAGAGTTGGGTATCGAAGAGAGAGCATGAAAGTAGAGTAAACGCGGTCGAGATGCGAGCACTGCGCAAAATCTGCGGAGTGACGCTCGTGAACCGCGTTCGTAATACCGAAGTAAGAAAGAGAATTGGTCTGAAACAGAGTGTCGGGATGAAGGTAAGGAAAGGAATTCTCTGGTGGTTTGGGCATGTGGAAAGAATGCATGATGAAAGAATGACTAAACAGATATACAATGCAAAAGTGGATGGATGCAGAAGTCGTGGAAGGCCACGACACACCTTCCATGATCAAATTGATCGTGTACTAGCAGAAATGTCAGGAGCCTTAAGAACAGACGAGCGTGCATGACAAGAGCTATGAATGTTAAAGAAGCAAGTGAGGTGTGTAAGAATAAGCCTGTATGTATCTTTAGTTTTTTTTTCTTTGTTATTATTCCTTTAATGTATAAGTTGATTATAATTTAATTTAATTTAACTTAATTTACCGTGGGTCGCATGATTTTTGTGATTAAGGAGGTGAGCACTGCAAATCAGTGCTGTGTCGGACTATGTTTCGGCACAGCAAAAAACTGAGTGCCAAACTCATTTCGAAAATTGCGGCACATGATTTAGCTATTATTGTTATTATTACTAATTATTGTTAAGTGCGGTGCTGGTACCTACGCTCACGTATGGAAGAGAGAGCATGAAAGTAGAGTTAACACGGTCGAGATGCGAGCACTGCGCAAAATCTGCGGAGTGACGCTCGCGGACCGCGTTCGTAATACCGAAGTAAGAAAGAGAGTTGCTCTGAAAGAGAGTGTCGGGGTGAAGGTAAGGAAAGGAATGCTCCGGTGGTTCGGGCATGTGGAAAGAATGACTAAACAGATATACAATGCAAAAATGGATGGATGCAGAAGTCGTGGAAGGCAACGACACACCTTCCGTGATCAAATTGATCGTGTACTAGCGGAAGGTGATGACTTAAGAACAGACGAGCGTGCATGACAAGAGTTATGAATGTCAAAGAAGCAAGTGAGGTGTGTAAGAATTAGCCTGAATTGTTGTTCGTGCCTACCCCGCAAGGGAACTGGCGTGAAGTTATGTATGTATTGTTAAGTTTCGCATTTTTAGAAATAAATATTCGTCCCACTGTTGGTCTTGGGCCTTCCGATGTTTTTGGGCGAATGGACAATGTTTCACGCTTGACCCAGGCAGATTCGCGGTTTTCATACATCGGTTATGTAAATGTATCCATGTAGGTTGACACTTCATCTACATTTAATGTCTTGATACATGCAGATAAATGTAATAATATTGTTACATACCGTCAAAGAAATGCGCTCACCTGTCTGTCGTAAAAGCGCGGTTTATTGCCTTCCGGATTTAGGAATTATTTTGTTTACTTTGTGTTTAGCATGTGTAATTAAGAAAAACATGCTATTGTTTTTCTACTTCTTTTATGGCCGTCATTAGTGTCGAACTAATCTTTATTATTATTGTTTTCAACTTTGTTGGCCGTTCGCAGGTGTGCAAATTACATTTTCTTGGAAGAACCCAGCCCACGAGCTTCCATTGTGTATTGTACAGTTTACTATTAAACAATGCCCGAACGGAGGGGTGAGGCAGTCGACCGAGGATTACGATACAAGCAAGACGTGTACATTCGACAAGCGATATAGTGACGGACTTTGCGCGTGTTATTGATCGTGCAGATTGTAGCAAGTAGTGTTTAGTTTTATTTATACCTGTTTTATACGTGTTTGTATAGTTCTAATAAACTCTATAGTAATTTCAACGGCATTTTAATTTCGAGTCCCACACTCGTAACAATATGCACACTGAATACAAACAATTGCATAAGCTATGCATTTCTCCACATCATTAGAAAGAAACGTTTGTTTAATAATTATTATGCAGATAACACAGGTATATCTACTTCAGTTAACCAATTTCCTTGAATTACTATGCTAACTGACACAATGCCTTTCTAGAAAGAAATCTGTGCAATGATAGAGGCCATGAGAAAATCTGACGTGCTTTTAGACGTTTCCAAAGTAATCATAGGTATTTATTTATTTATTAAATATCAGGTAAGGAAAGGAATGCTCCGGTGGTTCGGGCATGTGGAAAGAATGCATGATGAAAGAATGACTAAACAGGTATACAATGCAAAATAGGATGGATGTAGAAGTCGTGGAAGGTCACGACACTCCTTCCATGAACAAATTGATCGTGTACTAGCAGAAGGTGATGTCAGGAGCCTTAAGAACAGACGAGCTTGCATGACAAGAGTTATGAATGGCAAAGAAGCAAGTGAGGTGTGTAAGAATAGGCCTAAATGGCGCTCTGTTGTTCGTGCCTGCCCCGCAAGGGAACTGGCGTGAAGTTATGTATGTATGTATGTATGTATTAAATATCACCAACGGTTCAGTTGATCAGCTAATGGACTTATGACTAAGGTTTACAATGCGATGAAAAACTAATTATAGTTGAACACAGCTTGCAATTTAATTTCTCCGTTGTTATTTAATTAAACTCTAATAATAAAGATAACAAAAAAGCATAAAATATTGAAATTAGTCTGTCCGTCTATCTATGTCTAATTAATGTCTTTTTGGGCTAAGCAAATCTTTTTAGAAAATTAATTTTTGGAGTCAAAGTATGTACAGTTTGTACACTTGCTCTTTCTTGCTTGTAGTGGTGGATGCTGGCAGTAGTTGGTGGAGTGCTGGTGCTTTCTTATAGTACAGTGAAGAAAATACACCTTGCTGCTTTCAGGGATTTATTCTCGTACTATTAGATCATGGATGCTGATCCCTGGGTTCAACTTAGTGGTAGTTGAAGTCGTATGTTACGACCAATAGCAACTCGTTCACAAAGTATTTGTGAGCGTTATTTATACTAATCTATACTAATATTATAAAGCTGAAGAGTTTGTTTGTTTGTTTGTTTGTTTAAACGCGCTAATCTCAGGAACCGCTGGTCCGATTTGAAAAATTCTTTCAGTGTTGAATAGTACATTTATCGAGGAAGGCTATAGGCTATATTATATTATCAAAAAAATTAGGGATCGTTACTAAAAGTCCAATAATGTAACCCAAGGTGTAAAAAAATGACCCGAAAAAATCCTTACACGGTGTGCCATATAATTGTCTACAAAAATATCCCCTAACCATATGTCTAACTATTGTAGTTATCTCACAATAAGTGTTTTCTTTTATTTTTTTAAATAATTAAAATGCCGTCGCTTCAAAAACTCTTAATTTTGTACCTTGGTATTAATCCTTATCAAAATAAATTACTCCATATTCAAGACGAATTCAATACCTTTCTAGAACTTTTTGAATTATTCAATTCGGACGTTTCATTCAAAAGATATTGCGATATTTAAAATGTAAGGGTTTTAAAAGCAAATTCCACGCGGACAACGTCGCGGGCACAGCTAGTATTACATAACTATACTAATATTAAAGCAGCCTAAAGTAGGCCGCAGCGTCAGCAAAACGCTGTACGTTGAACCGTACAAGGTAAATGTCCGTAACATCACTGCTGCTACACATTCTAGAGATTCTAGGAGTTAGCACCTAGTACTGTTGTTCTTAATTAGGCGGAATTGGCTCAACAATTGGTATAACATCAATCCGACGCCGAAAGAGGCGTCTGAGGTCAATTGATGCTAGACGCGGCTATCAGCATCTGTGACAGACTACATAAGAATTTTCAACAAACGATAATAAATAATAGTAATAATCCGGGATTTACCTCTAGATTGAATCTTGACATTATTTTAGTTTATTTCGTTCGGGATACGCAAACTCGCAAAGATAATGAGCTTCTGAATACTACTGAACCCGTTACGGCTTTTCCTACAAAAGCATCGCCTAGTCTTTTAAGATTTTCATGTAATTTAAAAACGCACTTAAAACTAAAGAAACACGGTTTAAATTCGAACTTCATTTTTATATTAATCAAACACTTGCAAGAAGGATTTATCTTTTACGACTGAGCAATAAGGTCCAAATTCAAATAGGTGATGCAATTTCTCTTTTTATCATTTCACATGCGATAAAATACCATATTAATTAGAATACAAAGTTTAATATCGTCCGCTTAATATTTTTTATAAATCTTGAATGTTTCAACAAGTTTAAAAGTAAGCGATTTAAAGTCGATTATTCCGTAGCACTAAGGTAATATACAAGACCGAATAGAAGTGTAATAAGTGTGGGTAGTACAAGCATAATTAGTCGTTAGTGACAGGAAGACTCGATTGATCTTACAAGTTCCTTGTTGGGGGCCTGATTCAAGTCATTATTGGTGTGTGTAGTGTATGCTATTCTATCTTTAAAACATCATCAGTATAATGCTGTTCTACGGGCGAGGCTCTAGAGTACACTGTGCCGTTAAAATAATAATAATAATCGGCAGACAAATACACACATTGTATATCGCCAAATTAAGCAAGTCACGCTTGTATTATGGGTAATATACAACAGACTTCTCTAAGACCGATCTCAGACACACAGACCATAGTAAACAACGGAAATTTTGTTTCCGAAATTTACCATAACTGGAATACAAGTACGACCTTGAAAAAGTGTTCTCCAGTGGAACTTATTTTTACAAGCTTATTACAAGCTTTTATTTAACTTGCAATGGATGTACCTATGTATGTATGTAAGTTCGGGTGGAATCTTGCAAGTTAAATTTGACCAACTTCCCAGTTTCTGATTGAGCTGCAATTTTGCACGTATATGTATATCGATTGACAATGCAATAATATGGTACCATGGAGCTAATCTGATGATGGAGTCGGAAGGTGGCCATAGGAACTCCTGCACTAAACAAGATAGACCCGTCAGGTTTGGGCTTGTTTTACTTGTTTGGCTATCACTCTACTGCTACATGATATCCAGGATCTCAAAAGCTTGTATTTAAAAACCTTTTAAAACAGCAAGTTATTGAATAAAAACTTTTGAATTTGAATTATTTAAATTAAAAAATCCTACCAAAGTGATACCATGTATTCAGGTGGTAGAGCATTTGCCCGACTGAATGGCTGCCACCCCTGGTCTAAAGTATGTCGCCATAACAACCTTGAGTAGTGTTCCGGCATTAGTGACCAGGTTCCAGTTTCCCTTAAGAGAGCAGCAGCGCATATATAGCACCTTTGGTGTTGCAAATGCCCATAGGCGATTTTAACCGCTTTCCATCGAGTGGACCGTCTGCCTGTTTGCTGAACTCCTGCAATGAAAAAAAAAATTGTACATTAGTTACAACTTTTTAAGAAACTTAGTATTAGCTTAATAGTGAGCTGATAGTTACTGGCCCCTTAACTATAGTAGGCATTATTTACAGTACAAGCATTTTGTACAAGGTTACTTTAACAATGTTGTATCACTGGAATATTAAACCAAAACGCCATTTACCGAAACATGCAAAAAAACCTTCAAACGCACGATAGACTTTTATGGTTAAAGCCAAGTCAAAACCTTACAAGTCTTACTGTGAGAACGAAACTGAAATTCTCGACCTTATTACAAGGCAGTAAGGATTTTGTTCTTGTTCAAATATGTTTGTAAATACGAATAGGCGATATTGTTTCACGTGTTTTATGAGGTGAGCGTAGTGATGGGAAAGCATCAAATCGATGAAGACTATACTTATAAAATGATTTCTATACTTTTCACTTGTATAAAATATAGATCAGTATTCCGCGAAAACTGTCTCATTTATTAGGATGCAACAAAATAAAAGCTGTTGGATTGTACATTATGTATTATTATGTGTGTTGTATTGTCTTTCGTGACTTCACTTGCTGGTCTAGGCGGGAGAACATCATTTTATCCGTGCAGGAACGGATAAAGAATACAACTTGGACACCATCCTCGGGTCCTTCGGGGGAAGGGCCAAAATGCAGACATAAGGCCTGCATCGAGGGTGTGTGGGACTCTCAGCGACCGGTCCTCCACGCTCGCTTCTAAAACGAAGTTGTCGCGAGAAACGGCCGCCAAACTACCCACTAAACCTAAACCTGCGCCCCATTTATAGCGCTTTTACGGGGCGTCATGGGATCTTGTACAGAGTAACTGCACCATGACGCCCCTACGCCCTGTAACTGGGCCACCCCGGGGAGCAGAGTGACCCACTTCGTAAACCGGGGGGGGGGGGGGGAAGTCCGCTGTCGCCCCCGTGAAAGCGGCCCCCTGTGACGGTAATTATGGGAGGAGAAGATGCGCTTAGCGGCGCCTGTATGATGTATGTCTAGAGTATGTCACCATAACAGCCTTGTGTTGTGTTCCGGCATTAGTGACCAGGTTCCAGTCTCCCTTAAGAGAGCAGCAGCGCATTTGTAGCAACTTTGATTTTGAAAATCTCCATAGGCGATGGTAACCGCTTTCCATCAAGTGGGCCGTCTGCCTGTCCACTGAACTCCCGCAATAAAAAATAAATAAAAAAAAGAACAGCGCTGGTCTTAATTGGTCAGAATATGCTGAGACTGGGTCCATTTTTAGGACTTATTCTGTTTCTATTATTTTACTGTTTGATAATACTCTGTATTGTTTTTGTCCTAAATAAAATATGTCTTACTTTCTTTCTTTCTGTTATTAGACGATTCACTTCTGTCTTTAAATTCAGATGATGCAACCAAAGTGATCCATGTAAATGTAAACAAGAACACTATCGTGAGCTGACATGGTGACATCATCATTAAAAACACCTAAATAAATTAAATTGCTTAAAAAAATTATCGCGTCCTTCAGCGCTGTGAATTTCATTAAAAATAATACAATTATTTCTCAGTCCAATATCAGTATTATATAAATTCAAAATTTTTTTTATTGCTGGAGTTCAGCAGACAGGCAGACGGACCACTCGAAAATGTTGTAAAAACTATTTATTTTTTGCTTTTTATTTTGAAGGCGGTTTTATTTTATGACGGCCTCTGTGGTTGAGCGGGCTAAGCCTTTACCGGCCTACCTCACTGCAACGCGGAGGCTCCGGGTTCCTTTCCTGGTATAGTAAATTTCGGAAACGTATTTTCTCCGCTATTTACTATGGTCTGGGTGTCTGGGATCGGCCCCAGAGTAATCCGTTGTATATTACCCATAACACAAGCGTAACTTGCTTAATTTGGGGATATTCAATGTGTGTGTTTGTCTGCCGATTATTATTATTATATTATTTTTGTTAAAAAAAATATATTCTAATTTTTCATTGCTTGAATAGCTTTAGAAATAATATTTTAAGCGCCTGTAGAAATTACACTAATGGCACGCGTATAAAAGTTATCCCTTTCTATGAGTGTAGGCGCTCGGCAATCTTCAACAAGGGTTGCTCTCGGTCCATTAATCAGCTCCTGTCTTTGTGATATCTACTTCAGAATTACTCTTTCGAATAAAAAAAAATTGAAAATCGGTCCACAATTGACGGAGAAATCGCATAACAAACATAAAATATACTTGTCGTCGAATTCTCCTCGTCTTTTTGGAAGTCTGTTAATTATCGATACTTTAGGTACGTTAAACATCTCTAGGTGTTAAGATTTCACGGGGTTGTTCTTTTGGGGCATTTTTGAGCGTCACCCAACTGTTATGTTTACTAGCGAGGGTTACCAAGGTAAGTTATGTTCGATTGCGTGTAATTCATGCTCGCTAAGGGCTTTATTTATGTATTGTAACCTTTAGGGAAAGTATTACTGAAGCGTTTAGTTGGTTTCATTGTGGTAGAAATATGCATGAATATAGATTTGTTAAAAGAAACTTAGTAGAACTTTATCAATGTATTGTTTTTATATTTTTACTAACTATTCCCTGCGGCTTCGCTTGGGTTAGGAAATCATTAAATGTTACTTCAGATGGCAAAGTGTAGTATTCACTATCGAGTGCTGATGTGAGCTGAAGTGAACTAATTTATAATAAAACTACGTTTTAACGGTTTTAAGCGCGGTAATTTTATTTGATTTTGGTTTTTCCGACGTTTCGGCCACTTTTCAGTGGCCGTGATCACGGAAGACAAAGATGTCAAGTGTCAGCGAGTATTGTTAAAGTTTTATTTAGTTAGTTTTATTTATTGACATGAAACACAGAAGGTCTACGAAGTCTGCGATCAGTGAACACACGCTGGATAAACCCAACCACTACATCAGATGCGATAACCCACAAATCCTCGCGAAAGAGAATCGTTTCATACCTAGAATGATGCGTGAGGCTATTGAAATCGAAAAACACCCAAATTTCAATAGAGAAGATGGTTGGCAAGTACCATCTGTTTGGGATCCAATCATCAAAACTATTAAGACCCAAACCCAGCAAAAACCAGCTGCCAGACCTCAAGACACTGTGAGCTCTTTCTGCGTACAACGAAACACAAACCAACTTGACTGATAATTACTTTTATTTTTCCTTCCACCCATTTTAATATTATATAAAATTATTAGAGCTAGGCATGTTTGCTGAAGAGTTTCTTGTGCCGCTTCTTCTCTTCAAGCCATAACATGTTGCGAAGCGGTAGTAAATTAGATTAGGCTCCCATAGAGTAAATAATAACCATAAACAAAATTAAAATTAACAAGTTGGCGGTAGGCTAAATAAAACTTTAACAATACTCGTTGACACTTGACATCTTTGTCTTCCGTGATCACGGCCACTGAAAAGTGGCCGAAACGTCGGAAAAACCAAAATCAAATAAAATTACCGCGCTTAAAACCGTTAAAACGTAGTTTTATTATGTATACAAGTCGCGAAAACTTAAAAAATATTATGTGAACTAATTTATTTTGGAAATGGTAATCTTAAGTAAAAATATTAACAAGTCGTATAGCTAGTACAATATATAGCACAGTGTATGAGCAGGATGGATGATGTGCGAGCGAGATAGAGCCACTGTTATCATGTGCGCTCCCGCGTTGCGATTGCCAGTAGTTCGTTGTTCACTGCGATGATTAGACGTATGCAGCTCGTATAGTGCGTTGAATCGTCGCAGCGTCAACACTGCGTCGTTCATGCGTCGTCACGTTGATCCGTTGCGACGATGCAACGCAACGCTAATGAGACTTAGCTCATCGTTTTTGCAGACAGAGTGGAGGACGTGCTGTTGAGAGTCCCGTATACCCTCCGGTAACCTCCGCAGCTCCTCGCTTCAGCGTTATAGAAAGAAGATACGTCATAAAGTGAGCATGGCAGTACCAATAAAAGATAATAGCAGCGCCATAGTTTCGCATACATTTGTCTATCCTTTGAAAACTGTACTTTATTTTGGATAAAGGTGACCTTATGTTCTTTTATATGCCCTTGACGACGTGTATTTAATATTTCTTTACACGAACTGTTGGGTAGTTAAGGCGTGAAAGTGTAACAAAGGAATTCATATTTGCATTTATAATATTAATTATCCTAATTAATTATATAATTTACCTTTTGCTATTCACTAATAGGTACATCGTAATGACAACAAGAATGACAATGTAATTTTAAAGTGTTGCTCAGCAGTTGTTTTTTTTTCTCCTTTAGGCTCAGGCGAAAGAGATATGCCTGAGTGATTTCTTTTTATTTTTGCTATTTTTAATTTACATTTTTAGACTTATTTTACTACTACTTACTATTTTGGGTAAATAATTGTTCTACTAAGGTATGTGTTGGATTAGGGAAGGATTGGTTGGTAAAAGGGTAATAGGAAGAATTGGGAAGGGAATGTGTAACTGTGTGATGATAGATGGTTGGTAGGATCTACCTTTATTTATTTATTTGTGTTACATTTCTTTTCTTATAACTATAATACGATTTTGAATTTCTTACATTGCTATTACATGGTCCTATTCGAACATTATTGCCAAATTTTGTATCTATTGTCAGATTTACATATATCTTATATTTATTTATATATTGTGTTTATTTGTGTAGTTCTTAGTAACAATTTTGAGTTTATCTTGTTTACCCTATTTTAATTTTTTGTACATTTTTATCTCGAATGCATTTGTTACCGGAGGGCGTGTAGATCTCCCAGCGCCCGATACTTAACTCTTACTACAAAATTTACACTGACGCGATTGAAGCCGCTGGCAAAAGCTAGCGATATATAAATATAAATTATACACATATTATTATTAAACATATATACAGCATACAGAAGTCAGTAAGAAAAACTAAAATGTATGTGCGTAAGCGTTTGCTTATAAATTACCTAAGATCGCTGTCCATCCAATATCTATCTCTTAGGAGGCAAAAAAGCAAATATCAGTATATTTCAATCAAGAAACAACCAATCACCGGATCAGCTGAATAAAATATACATATCGTACAATATCGAGATGATAATCCTCTAATAACGCTGGTTCATACATATGATGCTGGCTTGCGACCTTGTAACCTAAAATGAACGTTACATTTCTATTACGGGTATTTTAGGGCTGCCTAATTCGAAAATCTATATATGAGTAATCCACATATGGATGAAAACAGAAGTTACAGATACCCAGATAAATTCTTAGACAAAGTGAACAAAGAAAACTTATCAACTCCGTTGGTTCAGCGACTGTTTTAACAGTTTTGAGCGCGGTAATTTATCTGATTTTTATTATTCCGACGTTTCGGCCACTTTTCAGTAGCCGTGATCACGGAAGACAAAGATGTCAAGTATCAATGAGTATTATTAAAGTTTTATTTCGCCTAGCACCAATTTGTTTTAATTTAGTTTTAATTTTATTTATGCATACATACATACATACATAACTTCACGCCAGTTCCCTTGCGGGGTAGGCACGTACAACAGAGTGCCATTTAGGCTTATTCTTACACACCTCACTTGCCTCTTTGACATTCATAACTCTTGTCATGCAAGCTCGTCTGTTCTTAATTAATTTAATTTTGTTAATGGCTATTATTTACTCTATGGGAGCCTAATTTAATTTACCACCGCTTCGCAACACGTTGTGGCTTGAAGAGAAGAAGCGGTACAAGAAACTCTTCAGCAAACATGCCTGGCTCTAATAATTTTATATAAAATTAAAATGGATGGGAGGTAAAGGATTGACTCTTCGGGAGATCAGAAGGCTGGGTCTTACCTCGGACAGGGACGACAGATCAATATGGCGATGCAGCGAGGTAACGTAACCAGCCTTCTAGGAACCTTACTCATGGACTTCTACCTACAGTCTTACGCGATTATAGATAGAATATAATCCAAGTTTCTTTCACTGTACTAGTTTATAGTCATAATGTCATATAATAAATAACTTAATTTAAAAAATATGGTAAATATTTTTGAAATGTACATAGGTAGGCCAGGTGGTAGGGTATTTGCCCGCCTGGATGGCTACCACCGCTCGTCTAGAGTATGCCGTCATAACAACCTTGAGTTGTGTTCCGGCATTAGTGACCACGTTCCAGTCTCCCTTAAGAGAGCAGCAGCGCATTTGTAGCCTTTGTTGTTGCAAATGTTCATAGGGGATGGTAACCGCTTTCCGTCAAGTGGGCCGTCTGCCTGTCTGTTGAACTATTGCAATAAAAAAAATTAAAAACATATATATATATATATATATATATATATATATATATATATATATATATATATATATATATATATATATATATATATATATATATATATATATATATATATATATGACGGCGAGCGTCCAGGTTAGTTTAATGTGTGGATATTCGCGGCACTGTCGTTAGTCGCCCCACGTTACATTCCGAGTCGAGTCGTACGTACAAGTAAATTAAAGTCAGTTATATAATTTGAATATTTATCTCATTCAATCTCCATCTCCCCGACACGCCTAATTGGAGTCAGAAGAGAATCATACAGACCACCAAACTCCTAAACGAACAATTAACTTTTCAAAATGGTACTTGTTTCCCTCGTCTTCAGATGAAAACGTCCCCTCTTTCCCCTTTCATCCTTCAAAATCAACTCACATTTCGTCAGTCAAGTTAATGTCAAAATCAACTGACATTTTATATGTCAAGTATAATGATATTCTAGGCGTCATAATTAACATGATAGATAAACCCATAGAGATACTACTTTATGGAATTTTTACAATATATATTGTTACAACTTAGCCCCCCAACAATCATCCGTGCAGGAACGGAGAAAGAATACAATTTCCTGCGGCCAGGCGGCCTGTCGTAGGAGGCGACAAAATAACCCACAGCCAGGTGGTAGGGTATTTACCCGACTGGATGGCTACCACCCCTGGTCTAGAGTATGCCGCCATAACAACCTTGAGTTGTGTTCCGGCATTAGTGACCAGGTTCCAGTCTCCCTTAAGAGAGCAGCAGCGTATTTGTAGCAACTTTGCTGTTGCAAATGTCCATAGGCGATGGTAACCGCTTTCCATCAAGTGGGCCGTCTGCCTGTCTGCTTAACTCATGCAATAAAAAAAATAAAAAAAAGACAAGTTCTACGAAGCACATTTTATTACCTGTCGGCATTTGAACTGATTGTAATACTTTTATGATCGTCTTCTTTTGTTCACTTATTTATTGGCATACGTGTCTAAGTTATTGTGAAGAACATTCCGTGGTCCTATTGTACTCGCTCATTAGCATCATTAGCCAGGTATTACAAGCTGATTCTAGGAAATTCGGTCCACGTTGCCGGGCGGGCACATTGCACTTGTGCAGTATAAAACAATGGCCTGATTGAGGAAGGGGGGCAGTTTAGCGACAACTACGATCAAGGCGTGACGTGTGTACTATCGGGAACTTCATAGTGACGGACTTTGCGCGTTTTATTGAATTACGACCTTCTGCATTACGTTTGGATTTGTTGTGTTCGGTTACATTTGTACCTGTGTAATACGTGTTTGTATAGTTCTAATAAACTCTATTTAACATAATGGAGCAAACTGCAACTTATAATTGAAGTTCATGAATTTTCTACAGTGAAAAAATTATTGGAATGTACTTGTTTTTGCAATGCACAGCTGATTTAACTTAAAACAATTCCATTCCCTTCAGCCCTGTCCATAAAAACCAGCTCCATACATACACATATTAAGATGGAGCACAAAAAAATAAACGGACGATGTCCTGCCTCCCCACTATTAACTTATGAAAATAAGCTACAATAACACTTTGTTTATTTTGCGTTATTTCTTGCCAGGGAAAATTTGCGATGGACCATGGAGTAGGCCAATGGTGCTCAAAGTTTTAGACCATTATTTTTATGGAGACTCCAACACTCTTTACGCTGTAACGCAATTCCAATTTATACAAATTAAAAGTATTGTCACAACCTAGGCGCCGACAAATACAAATTCCACGTACAGATTTGTAGAAGCCCATTTATTACCCGTCGGCGTTTGAACTAATAACATTGAAACTATTGTAATACTTTTATCATCGTATTCTATTGTTTACGGATGCTTGCGGCTGTAATTATTAGCGAGGTGTTATGGATATAAAGTACAAGCTGGTTCTAGGAAATTCGGGCACATTGCATTTGTGCAGTATAAAACGATGGCCTGATTGAGGAAGGGGGCAGTCGAGCGAGAACCACAATCAAGGCGAGACGTGTGTACATTCGGTAATCTATTAATGACGGAAATTGCGCGTTTTAATCAATTACGACCTTCTGCATTACGTTTAGATTTGTTATGTTCGGTTATATTTGTACCTTTTTTTAATCTTTTTTATTGCATGAGATCAGCAGACAGGCAGACTGCCCACTTGATGGAAAGCGGTTACCATCGCCTATGGACATTTGCAACACCAAAGTCGCTACAAATTCCCTGCTCTCTTAAGGGAGACTGGAACCTGGTCACTAATGCCGGAACACAACTCCAGGTTGTTATGGCGACATACTTTAGACTAGGGGTTGTAGCCATCCAGTGGGGCAAATACCCTACCACCTGGGAAAACCTGGTATGAAGGGGGTGAGATGGGGTGACACCCCGCCGATTCTACAGAGATTCTACAATAAAACAATCACTCATAAAACATTGCCCTAGTACTTTAGGATACGACTGTACACCTGCGCGGACACATCCCCTCCACTACCGCTCAGCGTTCTTTTTACGTGGCGGGACCTATATATACATTGTACATTTGGTAGGGGAGTTCTTGGACGCAGACAGAACAGACGCCGGAGAGCCCCCGGCTCGGATCCTCTTACACAAAGGTAAGACCCCACCAATCTCACTCACTCACTACAGACACAAGTAGCCATACATGATTAGCATAGGCGTGTTGCTGGAGAGTTTCTTCCGCCGCTTTTTCTCCTCCAGCTATATATAACACGTTGCGAAGCGGTAGTAATGATAGACTAGGATCGGCTCCGCCGGCGGAGTCGATAATTGGTCCCCAAACAATCACTTCAGCCTGTTGGCTTAGCTCTTTCAGCCTTTAACGGCTAATTCTCAATATAGAGTCAATCCCCCGCAGCGGTTGAGCCGAGGTCGAACCTCACAGGAGGTGCCTCCTCGAGCGCGCTGCTTCCGGGCTGAACGCCTCCGCTCCCACGGAGTCGGGAAGCCCCCAAAGTCCGGCATCGCTGAAACAGCCATCTGCGGCTATTCAGCTGAGTCCAGCTCCAAAAAAAAAGGGGAGTTCTTGGAGGGAACTGAAAGGGGACGTTGTGCTGTGCAGTTTTATTTTCTAAAAATGTGTAAAATCACTCTAAAATGAACAATAGTTGTAGGATATTAATAGTTTTTGAGTAGTTATTGTGTGTTTTTGCGAAAAATGTGAACTATAGCCATATATAGCCAAATGTGGCGTTTCGAGTCTTCACAAGAACTCCGTTGAATGACGTCGATTGTAGCCTACAAGACAACTACGCCTGGCTTAAAGGCCTAGTTGCCAAGCCTTAAACATACAAAAAAAATTGATAGCTCATTGACATAATATAACCATAACTACAATATAGAAAGAAACATGATTAGAAGAAAAACTTTGACAACAACTTGCAGGATATTTTCAATGAAATGGGTTGGTCTTGAGTATCCTACGGCCTGTGCCTTGTACGGACATTCGGACACCGCCTCTAATGGATGTTTTCTTTACAAACATCTTAGGACAATATCTATATTTAACTAAACAGGTTGGAATAAAACCTTAAACATAGTTACCTATGTATTACTGGGGACAAAAATCAATAAAATATCTAAGATTAAATTTTGAATTGTATTTAAATTTAAATTTAAAAAAATGTGTGTGTACTGTTCACACAGTAGAAGTGGGACATAATTCCTTTAGCCTACATCCGTCATTATTAATATTTTTTATTGTATGAGTTCAGCAGACAGGCAAACGGACCACTTGATGGAAAGCAGTTACCAACTCCTATGGACATTTGCAACACCAAAGGTGCTACAAATGCGCTGCTGCTCTCTTAAGGGAGACTGGAACCTGGTCACTAATGCCGGAACACAACTCAAGGTTGTTATGGTGACATACTTAAATATGTATGTATACATAGAGTCATACCATAGAGTAAATTGATATAATTGGAGAAGTCACACATTATCCTCCTCGTGATCTCATACGCTCACCTAATCAGGGCGATGGCGTGAGGTCGCAAAATCCACAAAGCTGCTGATAGGCCACCAGATGCCACAGATGGCCACCTAAAGCCCGCGAAGGCCACCGAACGCCGCAGATTGGCCAACGAGAGCTGCTGAGAAGCCATCGCCATACGGAGAAGACTCCAGCAGCTCCAAACCCAATCACCGGTGGGTAGTTGCTCACTGAGTTGCAGCCGGGGTAAAGAGGTATACCTCGAGGCCCCGACCTCCTCATAACAAACCGAGGAAGAAGACCCTGGACACACATTATCCAAGCACCATTTTAGGTGCCCAGATAGAGAGAATAGACAGGGAAATAAATTTGCAGACTCAGTTTTGAGGACTTTGTTAAGCAGAAGCGAAGAGTCCTTTAGATCCAGACAAGCCAGGACAAGTCCAATTGGGAGCCAGTCGCGCGAGATTAATCCCGGCTAACGCTGCACTTGCCGGGGTCGTTATATATTTTAATTTTTAATCTAATGCCGGAACACAACTCAAGGTTGTTATGGCGGCATACTCTAGACCAGGGGTGGTCGCCATCCAGTCGAGCAAATACCCTACCACCTGGCTGTGGGTTATTTAGTCGCCTCTTACGACAGGCCGCCAGGCCGCAGGAAATTGTATTCTTTCTCCGTTCCTGCACGGATAACAACAATAGTTATAGGTAATTTTAAAAAGAAAATGTATGTACAGTTCATACGCAGTGGAAGTGAAGCTTCAGATAATATACATACTTATTTATTTAAATAATTAATTAGTCTTTCTTTCTTTCCAATTTATTTAGGAAAAGTACAATGATTACAATATAAAACACATAAATTAATACACATATCAACTAAGTTTCCATCAAAAAAATAATTCATGTTACGCATTTGGCTCATAGAACTGTAAGAGAATTATAATATATTTGATACAATATTGGAAAATTATATTAAAAAAAAGGAATTAAATAATACAAGATCACTCAAAAAAATACAATATGTCTATTTATATATATATCATTGTTAAGTCATAATTATGTCATAAAAAAATGGTGATTCATATTAAATATAAAAGTCATTATATTCAAAAAAACAAAATTAAATCAAAGTCAAAATAATAAAAATAAAATAAAATATACGAGTATATATGAAATTAGTAGAACGTGATTTAATTTAATTTACTCACAGATAATTCTTCTCTAACTTTTAATAATCTATACTAATATTATAAAGCTGAAGAGTTTGTTTGTTTGTTTAAACGCGCTACTCTCAGGAACCGTTGGTCCGATTTAAAAAATTCTTTCAGTGTTGAATAGTACATTTATCGAGGAAGGCTATAGGCTATATTAAATTTTCAAAAAAATTAGGGATCCTTACTAAAAGTCCAATAATGTAAACCAAGGTGTAAAAAATGACCCGAAAAAATCCTTACACGGCGTGCGCTGCGAAAACTATTGATTATAGAACAAAACAATGTACTACCACTTTGCAGAACATATAATTGTCTACAAAAAATATTGCGTAACCATATGTCTAACTATTGTAGTTATCTCACAATAAGTGTTTTCTTTTATTTTTTTAAATAATTAAAATGCCGTCGCTTCAAAAACTCTTAATTTTGTACCTTGGTATTAATCCTTATCAAAATAAATTACTCCATATTCAAGACGAATTCAATACCTTTCTAGAACTTTTTGAATTATTCAATTCGGACGTTTCATTCAAAAGATATCGCGATATTTAAAATGTAAGTATTAGTGTTGTAGCCAAATATACTAATATTGTTTGATTGAACGCGGTAATCTCAGGAACTACTGGTTTGATTTGAAAAATTCTTTCAGTGTTGGATAGCCCATTTATCGAGGAAGGCTATAGGCTATATATCATCACGCTAAGATCAATAGGAGCGGAGCACCAATGAAGAATGTTCCAAAATCGGAGGGTTTTGAAAGCAAATTCCACGCGGACGACGTCGCGGGCACAGCTAGTATAAATATAATTCCTGTAACCCACATCCGCCAACTTATTATAATTCAAAATAAACTTAAGTGTTCAATCTTTCACTGTTTTAATCTAAAACTAGTCTGTGCTGCACAATGTTACACTCGTATCTCATTCTCTCGCAGGTTTAATCCTATATATTTGTGTTTACCTCTTTTTTAGTGTCATCGAGTTTCAAACCACAACGATTCTAAAGAAATTTCACTTCAAAAAATATTATAAATTTATAGTTTTTGGCGTAAATTTGAAATATGATGTTACGATGTGCAGTTTTCTTGATTCAACAATGTTCAATCAATCAGGTGTTGAAAATGTGAACTGTTTTGACGTCAGTCTAAAACTTAGATTTTATCTAAGCTTCTGCCAAACCTTAATTACCCTAGTTTATAATTCGATACAGGGGGTTGGCGTGATCTAAGCAAAAATTCTAGTTTTTCGAAAAGAGGTCGCTACATGAGCATAGTGTAATAACCGTTACATACGTTACCACCTGATGCCTACTTGAAGACTATTCTAAAACATAACTACTTGGACTTTGGCTAGATATTCAAACCGTGCAAAACCATATATAAAGAAACAAAAGAAACACAATACAACTACTTTCTCTTTTATTAATAGTGAAAGTAATAAATTGTGAGATTGAAGACAACGTATCAAAGTACCCGACGCAATTGACATCCCTTCACGCTAGATTGAATATGTAAATGTATGAGATGTACAAGGGTGTATTAATAAAAAAAGATGCAATAAACAGAATTCATAGTTGATGTAGTATCGGGAGGACTGTTCACGTCCCGGCAGCGGGCGACGACGCGTCGGCCGAGCGCACCGACGCGCATGAATACAAACTGCGAATTATAGGATCGCCCGCCTATTACGGACTCTAGAGCCATGGAGTCGCCTCACTTTTGAAGTTAAACTTCTATATAAACGGGGATTAGGACTTTTCTGTCACGAAAAAGCGTTACGGCCGCGTGGAGGAGTGGCATAATTTTAGAGTATACTAGGGATGCGTTTTTCGGTTCCGGATCGAATTCAGTTTTTTTGTTTGATAAAATAAAATATGATTAAATAAAAAATGCATTAATTAAAATGTACCTAACCTAACCAAATCATAATTTGCAGTAAACCTGCGAGAATCGAAATGTGTGCTGGGACACATAGTAGAAGTGAAACTTCAACGGACAAGTGGAAAAACGAATCGCAACAAAATTTTAACTTGAAGTTTTACGGGCATGTTTTCAAATTGGACAAGTACATTAACAATCTGCCTGTTAAGCTTCAAGTTAAAAAATTGTTTTTTTTTTTACCAAATCAAATCATTTATTTGTTTAAAAACGTGGGTAATAAAAACATTAGATGACAATATGTTTCACTTATTTGCCCTTTCAGGCATGCAAATACTAAATAATTAAAATTTGAAAACCAACTAATTAGCAAAAACAGACTATCCACTCAATCCACAGATATTAATTTTACTTTTTTTTCTAAAATTGTACAGTAATTATAGATAATATCTCAAATGCAGAGTCATTCCATATATAATACTAGGTCAAAAATGTAATGTGTTAAAATGGTTGTGTGTGTTTAAAATACGTTTAATCTACTGCGCTTGGAGTTATTATAATTAATGATTTAACCGTGTATACCAATTTCACAACAAATAAATAATTGATATTCTGGCTATGTAGCATATATCAAATGCAATATCGGCCGTCTAAATTTTTTTGTCTTAGTTTTTGTAATAAATATAACATACTTGTAACATCATCGTATAAACTTAATTTATTTACATTTATGGTTTTGACGTAAAATAGAAACTCTCCTGTCGTCCACAATAACAATTCTATAGATGTAAACCTGAAAAGTAATATTATAGATAAATAAAAACTATTTAATTTAAAAACCCGTAGAATTTTATCCGTGCAGGAACGGAGAAAGAATACAATTTCCTGCGGCCGGGCGGCCTGTCGTAAGAGGCGACAAAATAACCCACAGCCAGGTGGTAGGGCATTTGCCGACTGGATGGCTACCACCTCTGGTCTAAAGTATGTCGCCATAACAACCATGACTTGTGTTCCGACATTTATGATCAGGTTCCAGTCACCCTTATGAGAGCAGCAGCGCATTTGTAGCACCTTTGGTGTTGAAATTCCAGAGATCGTGCAGTGTAGAAGAACTAGTAGGAAGTTTGAACAGGCTCGCATGAAGACGAATCGAATGCAACCCGGATTTAACGTTTTGACGATAATAACTTTGTAGTAGTCATGTAAAGCCATGGTAGCGTAATGGCTACAGCACGCGTCCCAAACCCAAAAGAGCGCGGGTTCGATCCTGACTGGAATGCATGTACTACTTAGGCAGTTTTCTGACCTAATATGCATATTGTTACAATTACGACGTGCTAACAACAGTGAAGGAAAACATCGTGAAGCAACCTGCACTTCAAGATAACCGATGTGTCAAACCTGTCAAGCCACCTTGGACAAGCGTGGGTATACTGTCCGTTCCCCTTATAATGGGGGGCCCGAGCCCAGCAGTTGGACATTTATGGGCTGTTATTATAATATATTATATTATTATAGTCATGTATTATTAGTTGTCAAGTGGCAGTATACGTAATAAGTTAATAACCTATACTGGAATTGATGAAATATAATGTCAGCATACTTTGAAATCATAATAAGTCATAACACAATAAAAAGGGAACTGGCGTGAAGTTATGTATGTATTTATGTACAATAAAAAGAAAATTGACAAAAATAATAACAACAAAAATATTACTATCAGGGCGACTCCACACCACTAGTCCGCAAAGCAGTTACTGATACACCTCTTACAAAAATCGTGAGGGTCCCACCGCTTACCAGATATTTGCCATTCTTTGATTTATTACTAACCTACAGATTTTATTCTAATACACATAAATTAAATATTAAACAAATTAATAAACAAACAAAATAATAATAGTTACGGTAAAAATAAATTTAATTATTTTGAAATTAAAACAATACATACATGCATAACTTCACGCCAGTTCCCTTGCGGGGTAGGCACGAACAACAGAGCGCCGTTTAGGCTTATTCTTACACACCTCACTTGCTTCTTTGACATTCATATACTCTTGTCATGCACGCTCGTCTGTTCTTAAGGCTCCTGACATCACCTTCTGCTAGTACACGATCAATTTGATCATGGAAGGTGCGTCGTGGCCTTCCACGACTTCTGCACCCATCCACTTTTGCATTGTATATCTGTTTAGTCAATCTTTCATCATGCATTCTTTCCACATGCCCGAACCAATGTTACGTTAAAACAATTTTGCGTAAATTACTCTCGATTCTCAGCGTCTTTGCCCATTATGGAGAAAAGTGAATGTACATAAAATTGTCACCTCAGTCCGTCTGCTATTCTGCTAATAGTATTATCTCGGAATGTATTGAGTATGAATTCATGATATTTGAAATAAAATTTAATTTATACTCAATATGACTGTTGTTAGTGGGGGATTTATACATCAACCCACATAGAACTTGAAGATCGCCACGAATGCTGATCTAAAGTATTATTAAATATAATTAGCCACCCTAGAGAGCTATTATGACACGTGCATCGGACCACAGTCGAAGTGAGAATGGTCTTCATCACTACGCCCACTCGCTTTTTTATTTGATAAATAAAAACATCTACCCGCAAATATCACAATAAAAGGTGGCACTTGGACAAATGTAATTAACACTATTTAATTTTGAGAAAAGCACACACGTAACTTTATAAACAGTGTTGCCAGTAAATTATTATAGCATAGCGCTCGCTTTATGAAAAGAAAAAGTAATCTACGATTTCCGTAACTAATTAATGAAAGTAGTTAATATCATTACGGAATCCTCATTTCTATATATATTTAATCTATATCTGTCTGTCTGTCTGCATGTCGTAAGAGGCGACAAAACAACCCACAGCCAGGTGGTAGGGCATTTGGCCGACTGGATGGCTACCACCCCTGGTCTAAAGTATGTCGCCATAACAACCTTGAGTTGTGTTCCGGCATTAGTATCCAGGTTCCAGTGACCCTTAAGAGAGCAGCAACGCATTTGTAGCAACTTTGGTGTTGCAAATGTCCATAGGCGATGGTAACCGCTTTCCATCAAGTGGGCCGTCTGCCTGTCTGCTGGACTCCTGCAATAAAAAAAATCCTTTATTATGCGACGATTGATATGCACTTGCCAGATTTTTTTAATTATTTTACGTATACTTGCTATTTTATATCTTAGAGACACTTAGATATGTATATATAAGTATGTATATAATATCAGTCCATAAATGTCCCACTGCTGGGCTCGGGCCTCCTATTGTAGGGGGAACGGACAGTATACCCGCCACGCTTGTCCAAGGCGGCTTGGCAGGTTTGACACAACGATTATCTCGATGTGCAGGTTGCATCACGATGTTTTCCTTCATCATTGTTAGCACGTGGTAATTGTAACAATATGCACATTAGGTCAGAAAACTGCCTAAGTGGTGCATGCGTATCAGCCAGGATCGAACCCGCGCCCTTTGAGTTTACAATGAAGATGACACTTAGATAGAATAAGAAAATATAAATCACTAGCTGTGCCCGCGACGTTGTACGCGTGGAATTTGCTTTCAAAACCCTCCGATTTTGAAACATTCTTCATTGGTGCTCCGCTCCTATTGGTCTTAGCGTGATGATATATAGCCTATAGCCTTCCTCGATAAATGGGCTATCCAACACTAAAAGAATTTTTCAAATCAGACCAGTAGTTCCTGAGATTAGCGCGTTCAAGCAAGCAATATTAGTATATTTGGCTACAACACTAATACTTACATTTTAAATATCGCGATATCTTTTGAATGAAACGTCCGAATTGAATAATTCAAAAAGTTCTAGAAAGGTATTGAATTCGTCTTGAATATGGAGTAATTTATTTTGATAAGGATTAATAGCAAGGTACAAAATAAAGAGTTTTTGAAGCGACGGCATTTTAATTATTTAAAAAAATAAAAGAAAACACTTATTGTGAGATAACTACACTAGTTAGACATATGGTTACGTGATATTTTTTGTAGACAGTTATATGTTCTGCAAAGTAGTAATACATTATTTTGTTCTATAATCAATAGTTTTCGCAGCGCACGTCGTGTAAGGATTTTTTCGGGTCATTTTTTTACACCTTGGGTTACATTATTGGACTTTTAGTAAGGATCCCTAATTTTTTTGATAATATAATATAGCCTATAGCCTTCCTCGATAAATGTACTATTCAACACTGAAAGAATTTTTCAAATCGGACCCGCGGTTCCTGAGATTAGCGCGTTTAAACAAACAAACTCTTCAGCTTTATAATATTAGTATAGATAAACACCAATACACTTTCCTTTCGAAGAGCTTGCAAGCACACATTGCGGTCATTCACAGCATTCGTATTGCTGTCTCTAAATTCTTTAAGATATTTTTTTTTTCAATCAAAAGAAATTGTCAACAAAGAACCCATAATCTAACTTGAGGCACGTACAAAAAGGCGTAGTATACACAAGACACTTTTATTGAGGTCTTTAAGGTGGATGAATATAAAGTGGATTTATAAGGATTATGTGGGAATGGCCTCGAGGGGGCGCCAGCGGTGATAAAGGTCGCTGCACAGTGGACGAGCGACGAGATACAGTTGCTATTGTGAAGCGATAAATTAGATACTTGACACCATTGCACACTATGTTCTAAAACAGTATTTATAAGAATGAAATACCTTGTTATTAAAAAAAATATATATTACCGTTAAAGCATTAATTTTATTATCCGTGCAGGAACGGAGAAAGAATACAATTTCCCGTGGCCGGGCGGCCTGTCGTAAGAGGCGACAAAACAACCCACAGCCAGGTGGTAGGGTATTTACTCGACTGGATGGCGACCACCCCTGGTCTAGTGTATGCTGCCATGACAACCTTGTGTTGTGTTCCGGCATTAGTGACCAGGTTCCAGTCTCCTTTAAGATAGCAGCAGCGCATTTGTAGCACCTTTGATGTTGCAAATGTCCATAGGCGATGGTAACCGCTTTCCATCAAGTGGGCCGTCTAACATTTCAATCATTGTTATATTATATACATAAAAAAAACCTGTAATCGGGCAGCCTGTTAAACACGACACGAAAACAACCCCTGGTCTAGAGTATGCCGCTGTAACAAGCTTGAGTTGTTTTTAGTAACAATGGCCAGGTTCTCGTCTTTCTTCGAGGTCGACAGCATATAGTAACCGCATTAACAGCATTTTATCCGTGCAGGAACGGAGAAAGAATACAATTTCCTGCGGCCGGGCGGCCTGTCGTAAGAGGCGACTTAATAACCCACAGCCAGGTGGTAGGGCATTTGCCCGACTGGATGGCTACCACCCCTGGTCAAGAGCATGCCGCCATAACAACCTTGAGTTGTGTTCCGGCATTAGTGACCAGGTTCCAGTTTCCCTTAAGAGAGCAGCAGCGCATTTGTAGCACCTTTGATGTTGCAAATGTCCATAGGCGATGGTAACCGCTTCCCATCAAGTGGTTCAAACATTGTTATATTATATATATCAAAAAAAATCCTGTAATCGGGCAGCCTGTTAAACACGACACGAAAACAACCCCTGATCTAGAGTATGCCGCTGTAACAAACTTGAGTTGTTTTTAGTAATAATGGCCAGGTTCTCGTTTTTCTTCGAGGTCGACAGCATATAGTAACCACCATTGGTGTTGCAAGTGTCCATAGGGGACGGTAACTGTTCATTTCATCATCTGACCTGTGAGCCTGTCGTCTATTCACCAGCAATAAAAAAATACACTATTACGCTCATTAAAAATGTGACTTCATAACTTGCTACGTTCGTACAAAATCGGCCGCTTCGACATTTTGTGAGATTATAAAAAGTAAGTTTAATTTGACTGCCTTTTTACTAGAAAGAAAGAATTTATTCGCTAGGATAGCGACAATGCAAGGATGTAGAAATTATTAAATTCGATATGTTGTACACCGCATTTCCTACAAATGAGGTCAGCAAATCAGCTTTATGGTGTGTTGCAGTTTCCTCCAGCACAGCGCTGATTTACAACGCCGACCCCGCCTTATTGATTAATATTTGACCCATCGCCCATAAACAGTATGAAATATAAAACTTCGTTTAAAAAAACCGACTTCAAAAACTAAAAAACTAAATAGTATAAAATAACTTATTTCTAAAGCTATTATTATTATTAATATATATTATCTAAAACATCTTAAAGTCGGTGCTTATTAATTTTCAAAATATAGTAATTTTTATGTTTTACTTTGCACCGAATTCAAGATGTTTTAGATAATATATATTAATAATAATAGCTTTAGAAATAAGTTATTTTATACTTTTTAGTTTTTTAGTTTGTTTTATTTGTTTTAAGCGTCTACCTATGTATAGGTAGACCTACGAAAGGTACCGCGCTCCTTAAAAAATATAGGGCCCAAGAAACGGGAACAAAAAAATGTTCGTAAAATTAAAACTACTAGGCCAAACTATGTTAAATTTTTAGAGGACCAAATGGCAAATATTCCGCATCAAACTAAACAAGAGTTACGTAAATCGGATCATAAATTTCGGAGTAATCAGTGAACATACATTAAAAAAAAAAGTTCCCGGCGAATTGAGAATCTCCTCTGTTTTTGAAGTCGGTTAAAATAGATATAAAAAGAATCATTATCCTATATAATAAAAGAACAGAAAAGATATAAGTCAACAGAACTATAATAACTAAAATATCAGTACGGTAAACAATGATCTTATTACAATCAAATATCTTACCAACAATAATTTATGACAGATGACAGCTTTGGTTTTTTTTAACAACTCTAGGGACTCAAGTTCCGTACCCTTTTTTACAACTTAATTTCTATGAAAGTTTTTAGAGTTCATACACGCTTATTGTTTATTTTTGTTTCTGTGTGTGCCATTAATTAAGTGATTTTTATGTTGTGGTGTACTTTAAGAATAACTTATTATATTATTTTTTTCTAATTTTAATACTAAACTTATACTAATTTAGAGTGTATCTGTTACATGCTGGTGTTTTGAGGAAGTGCATGTGCAGTGTGTGCCTTATGTCTATACCTATATATAGACAGACAGCTTTGTTGATAAACATCAAAACTTCATTCACAGTAGTAAAGAATACTGAAGAAAGTGTGAAATGGAGAAGACTAAGTAGGCAAGCCTTCTCCGGTCTCCAAGGAGACTACTCCGCATGCAACCAGGATATAGTTCTGTTTAAGGATAACATTCCATAGAACTATCGCTTCTATATATCTTAGCATATCCGACACCCCTTAAGATGAAATTCAAAAAACGTTGCCTCGTTCAGGAGTTGGATACGCAGCCTTAATCTCTGCGAATGCCGTGAGTTTTGGGATTGAATTGGCGTCTTATATGTAAATTGTAGTACGCCAGTAAATAAATAAGAGGATTTGTGATTTTGGAAAAGTACCTTCGGTTTGAAGAAAAATACTTTTTTCAGTAAACGTCTACAATAAAAATAGGGCTATTAAAGAAAATTGCCAATCGCACTAACATGCCAATATTTCTAGCTCTTCACTGGGTTTAAGTTAGTATGTCTTTATTAAGGTATAGGCGTGAAAGAAGAGTTCTAACCAATAACAATCGGCCAGTAAAAAAAAAAAAATCTTAACTGCAATAACAGTTGGTGCCCCCTGACCATAAACATGATCCTACCTAACATCCAACCATTTTTTTTTTTTTAGCCAGGGGAAATCCCCTTGAGGACCATAAGCCGCGACAAGGGCAGAACCTTGGGGGGATAATTCGCGACCCGTGAGTAGGTTTCGCCAGATCGAGGGTGGCACCAGCATGCCCAGTCAGAACTGGTGCCATGCTGTTGCCACCCCCGGTTAGGGATACCCACTAAAACCCCTGGGTGTTCCGTCCTTCGCCTTATGCCAGGGCTACGGGTATATGACCTAGCCTCTCCGCAGCCCTGGCAGGCGTGGGCCCCCGTCACGAGGCCTCTTCCATTGCCGGGAGACTCATCCCCCGGCATCATCATGCTCTCTAGGCGTGGGGCGGTCTGTAACGCGCCCCACGGGAGGAGAGATGAGCGCGCGCGGAACACTCGTGCTCTCATCTCGACGGCATGTGCGGGTGAGTGAGAACCCACCCGCGCCGCCCGCTTACGGTGGCCGAAGGTCGAAATCCGCTCTCCGGCGTCGGCGCGTCCTGCTTTGGCGGGATCGGAGCAAGGACGTCCGCTCATGCTCCCGCTCCGCCTTCTCCTTCGCAAGCATAACGCGCTCTCAAAAGGAGGAGACGGCGTCCCATCCGGTTGGGCTCCCGACCATGGTGCGTACCACGGCCGAGAGCGAGAGGTCAAATCCGATGAGGGCGACGAGGTCTCGGCGCTGCTGTGTGCAGGCTGGACACTCCTGGACTGTGTGTAGCGCCGTATCCTCGTCGCCGATGTCGCAATGATGGCACCCTGACGTCGGCTCACGGCCTATAAGACACAGGTACCTCCCGAAGCAGCTATGCTCCGAGAGGACCTGTGTCAGAAGAAACTTCAGGGTGCCATGTCTACGTGTTGTCCAGTCTTGCAGGATGGGCCTCACCGCTTCAATGGTGGCGAGGCCTGCGCTGGAGTGTCTAAGGCTTTCTTCCCAGACCACCATGGCGACGTCGCGGAACTCCGACCGGCAGGTCTCAGTCTCCTGAGGCGCCGGTCTCGTGCCCCTCGCCAGGGCCTCCTTGCGCCACTGATAAAGCGACGCGAGGATCCTGGCTTCGAGGTCCCATGGTGGGGATCCGGCGAGTAGCGAGGTCGCTTCGAAGGACACCGTACGGTATCCCCTTATCGCCCTGACGGCCAGTACTCGCTGCGCTTGCTGCAGCAGGACTATATTTCTGGCCGTCACCTAACATCCAACCAGAACCAATCTAAACCAACTTTAAACAACCTACCCTAATAAGTGCAAATTTATTTACCTAAGAAGTAGTCTGTAAAAGTAGTGCATGTCTTGTAACCAAAAATAGTAAAAATAAAAATAGGCGGCCTGAGCTAGGAAAGCAGCAAAAAAAAAACAAATGGTGCCAGCAGTCCCTTTTTGGTTTTATAGTTTACTAGCGGCCCCGGCAGAAGTTGTCCTGCTCTGGAAAAATAAAAATCTAGGACCCGATCCCAGCGCCACCTACCGGTTCCAATTGTGGATTTAAACCATCCGGGAACCCACTCAAACATACAAAAACAAAATCACCAAAATCGATCCAGGTGATAAGGAGAATTCTAGAACCCGATCTCAGTGCCACCTACCGGTTTCAACAGGATAAAAAGTATCCTATGTCCGTCTCCTGGTTCTAAGCTACCTCCCCACCAATTTTTAGCCAAATCGCTATAGCCGTTCTTGAGTTATAAATAGTGTAACTAACACGACTTTCTTTTATATATATAGATTTATTTATTAACTTGCAATCATCGCTATCATTACAGTTGTCATCAATACGATAGTGTGGTAAGCATATAATAGTAATACTGTACATTATAATATATATAGGTACATATTAGGGTGGAAAAAAAAAGTTAGGTTTTGATGTTTTAGGAACTCCTTCCAAAGGGCAGCTCAAAAAAAAATTTTTAAGAGGTCGTTCCAATTTTTTTAAGATTTCAAACATCGCCAAAAACTGACATTAGATTTTTTCGAACGAGTAATGCATTAATAAATTTAAAAATAATGATGAACGACTTTTTAAAATTCAAATTTTCGAACTGAAACTTTCACAAACTCATTATTTTTTGGTCTATATAATTATACCGTAACGAGAAAAAAAATCAGTTATTGGCGATTTTTGAAATCTTACAAAATTTGGAGCGACCTCTTAAAACGTCAAAAACTAATATTTTTTCACTCGAGACTCAAAAAAAGTTGTTTATTTTATGCGCCACCCTAATACATATATACATATTTATTTATGGGGGAGGGGGGAGTATAGCCCCCACTCTTGTCAACAGTCAACCTTGAGAAGTCGACTGGCGCAAGTATTAATGCAACTAGTTCATTGAACAGTAGAACTCGCCGATTTTACTCACGCCAGGGAAAATTTCCTATAGAATTTTTAGGTTTACCCTGGTTTAGTATCTAGCACAGCCCCGAAATTAATCTTAATATCATAGTAATATAATATGTGCGTGTGTTTGTCGATTGTTTTATTTATTTTTGAAAAATAAAATAAAATAAAAATTCTACCGTCATATTACAAAGTTCATGTCACATCTAGATACATAAATAAAATCATAAATTTTTGCATAAATTTAAAAAAAATTCCATATTAATAAAATCTATATCCTATTTCTAAAAAAAAATATTTGTATACATCATTCTTTATCTGAAGAAGAATATGTAGAATATGATGCAGAAGTCGTGGAAGGCCATGACACACCTTCCATGATCAAATTGATCGTGTACTAGCAGAAGGTAATGTCAGGAGCCTTAAGAACAGACGAGCTTGCATGACAAGAGTTATGATTGTCAAAGAAGCAAGTGAGGTGTGTAAGAATAAGCCTAAATGGCACTCTGTTGTTCGTGCCTACCCCGCAAGGGAACTGGCGTGAAGTTATGTATGTATGTATGTATGTATTCTTTATCTACGGAAGTCGCCCCAGCAGCATAGGGCTCCCCCAGTTACCTTCATTCATCCCTATTTCTTGCCAGTCCTGTCCAATATGGACTGCATCTTTCCTTCAATATGTCTTCCTATCTATTATTTTGTCTCCCTCTATTTCTTTTAGTCTCTAGGTTCTCTCTTCATTCTGATACTTTCCTTGTCCAGTTTTCCGCGTTCATTCTGTGAATGTATTCTGCTCACTTCCATTTATGACTTCTTTCTTTTTGTACTACACCACATACGTTCGTTCTTCTTCTTATACTTTTATTGGGAATTTTATCGAGCAGTTTCACGCCTAGCATGCTTCGCTCCAGTTTTCTCTGATGAACAGCTAGCTTAATTTATAATAAGTCAGAGTTAATAAGTTATAATAAGTTGATCGTGTACTAGCAGAAGGTGATGTCAAGAGCCTTAAGAACAGACGAGCGTGCATGACAAGAGCTATGAATGGCTAAGATGCAAGTGAGGTGTGTAAGAATAAGCCTGAATGGCGCTGTGTTGTTCGTACCTAACCCGCAAGGGAACTGGCGTGAAGTTATGTATGTATGTATATCAAAATCAAATTCAAATTGCACAAAATACCTAGATATAATTCAAATAAGACTCCCAGTGTATATTTTTTTTTTTTTCAAAATATATTTACAGCTAGAAAACGCTCCAAAGAGCTGCTTTTTGACATTCAGCAGTAAACCACAGGAACTGCCTTTATTACATATTGTATTGATTAAAAATAAAAGTTTAAGATAAAAATATTATGAATACATAATAGACCTTCAACGCTCTATTAAGATGCGGTCACACTGCGATGAAATTTTAATGCGTTTTACCGCACCATGTTTACGACTAACTTGCGGCAGATATGCGCAATTTTATTGACATTTATTATTGAATACATCTTCCTATATTGCTTTTTACATTGTGAAATATTAAATGTGTTTCAATTTATACGAATGTTAGGAGTTAATTTTTCAATGTAGCTAAATGTATGCGATTTGAACATGTATATCATTGTGTTTGTTTTGTGAAGAATATTTATTATTTAGTTCTTAAAAATTATCTAAATATATGTTGTGGAGATTTTGTTTTAAGCGATGTTATTATAAAAGTATTTATTTATAATCAATGTTTTTAAAATACATATATGAATTTTTTTAATTAAAAAAATGGAAGTATTATTTATTACTTTGCATAACTAATAAAGGAGTTTTATGTAAAAAAAATATTCATGACAGTCTTAAATGATATAGTAAAATCATGTTAGATCTATTTACGAAAATCTATACTACTATTAATTAATATTATAAAGAGATACAGTTTGTGAGTTTGTTCGTAGGAAGTAATCTCTGGAACTACTGAAACGATTTTGAAAATTATTTCACCAGAAGAAAGCTACCTTATTTCTAAGTAACATAAGCTATATTCGACTGTGATTAATATTTTTTACGACGCCTAGCGAACTGGGTACGGGTCAGCTAGAACATTACAAAAAGATTTCAGATTATCTATTTGTTTTGGTCGTAATTCATTATTCTCGTCTATGCACTATGAGGTTTTAATTTTACTAAAAAATTACTGTCAATTAATAAATTTTTAAATATTTTATTATTTATTATAATTATGAACGAGCTGACAATTCATTTTCATACACAATGCTTGTATAAAATAACACACATCTATACAATATCGATAAGTAATCAAGCAAGCCCAACTTAGCAGTCTACCATAAACTTAAGCCAGTTTTACACTGCGGTAATTTCGAACTTTATAAGCAATAGCCGCGTTAATATTCAATTACTTGTAATTGAGATGAGACCATGGGGTCAGATTAACGGCCTACACATAATTCATTAGCGTAATGGAGCTGTTATGGTGCGGCTGTAACTTTTTTACAGTTACAATGTGCACGCGGCTTTATGTTATCTTGAGTGTCTATTACCAATTTTATATCTTAAGGAGGTTGTAAAGAAGGGAGTTTGTCGCCTCAGTGGATTAGTCGTTTGATGGCCTTTGGTCTACTCATTTCAAGAGCTTAGATGCCAGAAGAAGAAAGAACGTGAAATTAAAAACATGACAATAACAGCTAGTAGCTTTTAAAGTAAAAACTATAAACATGCAAAGATATGTAGGCAGTAATTTTCTATTCTACTTATCTAATATATAAAATTCTCGTGTCACAGTTTTCGTTGCCATACTCCTCCGAAACGGCTTGACCGATTTTGATGAAATTTTTTGTGCTTATCCGGTATCTATGAGAATCAGCCAACATCTATTTTTCATCCCCCTAAATGTTAGGGGTAGTCCACCCCTAAATTTTTTATTTTATTTTTTAGACAAAATTTTTAATTTCTATTTTTTTATGATACAACATACAAAAATACATACAATCCTCAATTTTCACCCTTCTAAGATCAACCCCTATTTTTTATTTGTTAATTATAAACTTTAATTTATTGGCAAGATTTTTAATCTTATTTTGTCATGACTTAGAATAGCGATTTTGTTTTTGTGTGTTTGAGTGGGTAGCCGGATGGTTTAGATTCGCAATTAGAACCGGTACGTGGCTCTGGGATCGGGTTCTAGAATTTTATTTTTTAAAGGCAAGACAACGTCTGCCGGGGCCGCTAGTATTCTATAATATTATAAAATTCTAAACATGCCATCTGTACATTGTATTACCTTCTATCCGTGCAGGAACGGAGAAAGATTACAATTTCCTGCGGCCGGGCGGCCTGTCGTTAGAGGCGACAAAACTACCCACAGTCAGGTGGTAGGGTATTTGACCGACTGGACAGTTACCACCCCTGGTCTAGAGTATGCCACCATAACAACCATGAGTTATGTTCCGGAATTAGAGACCAGGTTCCAGTCTCCCTTAAGAGAGTAGCAGCGCATTTGAAGTACCTTTGGTGTTGCAAATGTTCATAGGCGATGGTATCCACTTTCCATCAAATGAGCTGCCTGCCTGTCTGCTGAAATCCTGCAATAAAAAATAAAATAAAAAAAGTTGAAGCTATTAGAGTTATATACATATATGATATTATGTACACAAGTCGCGAAAACTTAAGAAAATATTAATACAAAATGCCTTAAAATTTGTGTTTATTTTCTGTAGTGTCTCAAAATAGCTTTTCTTCAATATAATAATGTTAACAATGTTAAATGAGGTGTTCAGGATATAACGCAATCAGAACTGACTCTCGGCGAGATAACTGCATTAGACCCCAACTATGGCATCGATACCCAATCCAGTTATATGAAGCCAAGTTCTGGGCTAGGGAGACTAAAATAGATTAACATCGTGTTTTGGTTCTGAGTTATCAATGCATTGCAAAGTGATACAAAGTAATTTATCAGTTACACTCGATACTTACTGAATTTTATGTCTAATTTTATTTTATTACATTTTGTTAAAAAAATGGTGTTAAATTTACTCACTTAACCAACCGCAAAGTTTTTAAATAGTAAGTATTTGTTTTGTATTGTTACAACTTAGGCCCCGATAAAGACAAATTCCGCGTACAGATCTGTAAAAGCACATTTTATTACCTGTCGGCATTTGAACTAATTGTAATCCTTTTATGATCGTCTTCTTTTGTTCACTTATTTATTGGGATACGTTTCTAGTTATTGTAGAGAACAGCCTATTGTCCTATTGTACTCGCTCAAGAGCATCATTAGCCAGGTGTTGCGGATTATAAGTACAAGCTAATTCTAGGAAATTGTGTCGACGTTGCCGGGCGGGCACATTTGCATTTGTGTAGTATGTTATTTTATTTAAGTTTATGGCTTGGCAGCTAGGCCTTTAAGCCAGATCTTAGTTTACAATATAGTTTCTTCATTTTCGCCTATATGTAGCACAGCTGAACTGTAGGTAATCAGCTAGTGGCATTCAACGGAGTTCTTGTGACAACTCAAAAGGCCACATTTGACTATACATTTCACATTTCTATCAAAACACATAATTACTACTCAAAAACTATCAATATCCTAAAACTATTGTTCATTTTAGAGTGATTTTACACATTTTCAGAAAATAAAACTGCTCAGAACAACATCTCCTTTCAGTTCCCGCCAAAAACTCCTTTGTGTAGTATAAAACGACGGCCTGATTGAGAGAGGAGGCAGTTGAGCTACAACTACGATACGGGCGTGACGTGTGTACATTCGGGAATCTATATATTGATGGACTTTGCGCGTTTTAATGAATTACGACCTCCTGCATTACGTTTGGGATCTGCTGTGTTCGGTTATACTTGTACCTGTGTTATACGTGTTTGTATAGTTACTACACTACAGCAACATCAATCAACAGTATCAATACGAAAAAAACTAGAGATAGGATTTCTAAACAGGGTCAGAGAGGTCTGAGAGTTCATTTTGGAAAAGAAGTCTCTTGCCCAAAATAGTTTGGGTATCTCTGTTTCAAAAGTAAGAGAATAAGATGTTATCTTACCGATTGTTCTTTTATATATATACAAGCTGACCCGGCAAACGTTGTTTTGCCATATAAATTATTTCTAGTAAATATTTTGGTAATTAAATTAAAAATAACTAACTTATTGTTCTCATCCCTAGTCTGCATTATTAAGAAATACGCGGAAGCCCACGAGCATCGGCTTCATCATCACGTGAATGTCGAGGCGATCCAGCTCCTCGACAACACGGACATGACGAGAAGGCTCAAAAGGACAAAACCATTTGAACTATTTGCAAACACTAGTCACAATGATGAAAGATGACTGTCAGGCGAGAGGCTTACATTTGAATGCGAAGAAAACAAAGGTTATGGTGTTTGAAAGAGAAGAAACCAGAACGAATGCAACGATAATGGTCGATGATGTTATGCTGGAGCAAGTGAATGAGTTTGTATATCTTGGATGTGCTTTTAGCAGGGATGGAAGGTACACCGCTGATATAGAAAGAAGAGTGAATTTGGGGAATAGTTTGAATGGAGCGTTAGGTAAACTTCTAGGCGCTAAGAACCTCAGCCAGAAGGCCCAGCTCGCCATACACAACGCGGTGCTGGTACCTACGCTCACGTATGGAAGCGAGAGTTGGGTATGGAAGAGAGAGCATGAAAGTAGAGTAAACGCGGTTGAGATGCGAGCACTGCGCAAAATCTGCGGAGTGACGCTCGCGGACCGCGTTCGTAATACCGAAGTAAGAAAGAGAGTTGATCTGAAAGAGAGTGTCGGGGTGAAGGTAAGGAAAGGAATGCTCCGGTGGTTCGGGCATGTGGAAAGAATGCATGATGAAAGAATGACTAAACAGATATACAATGCAAAAGTGGATGGATGCAGAAGTCGTGGAAGGCCACGACACACCTTCCATGATCAAATTGATCGTGTACTAGCGGAGGGTGATGTCAGGAGCCTTAAGAACAGACGAGTGTGCATGACAAGAGTTATGAATGTCAAAGAAGCAAGTGAGGTGTGTAAGAATGGGCCTAAATGGCGCTCTGTTGTTCGTGCCTACCCCGCAAGGGAACTGGCGTGAAGTTATGTATGTATGTATGCATTTGAACTAGTGCTATAAACAAAATAAAAGTGTAGTGTAATGTGCTAGCTATTAATAAAGAACACACGAACAAAGTGTCTTCACCTTAATAGAGACAATAAGAAAAGTGTTAATAGACACTTTCTTAGTAAGAATACTTTTAGTTAATTTAGGTTATATTTGTTCGTGCCTACCCCGCAAGGGAACTGGCGTGAAGTTATGTATGTATGTATGTATGTAGGTTATATTTAAATTACTTATTAATCTTTTTAGATTAGATGGTAATATTAATAAGGTATTTCTTTCTAAATACCTTATTCATACAAAAAAAAAAACCCTAATCTGCGCTATTTACGAGGTGAGAAGTGATTACTGCCCGGTTTCTGAGCTACTTTTAACTGTAGTTTATCCGTTAGTTAGCGCTATCGATTCAATAACTTATAAATTGCGATTCTGAACACACCAGCGTACGATACTTAAACTAGGTTCAACTTAGAGCAAAGGACCTTCTACCCCGCACAACGAAGTGGGGTGTCTTCTCGAGGTCGCCGGCCTTCAGCTGGCACCCGGAGAGGCAGGTACGCGCATTACTTCCCTCCCTGAGTTAGGTTCCGTTTACCTTTAGCTTGCTAGGAGAGCAAAGGACCTTCTACCCCGCACAACGAAGTGGGGTGTGTTCTCCCAGGGCACACTCCAGGCACATTATTGCGCTGGATCGGCTGGGCGTAACTATGTTCTAAATCTCAGCCTTTCCAACACATACAAAGCGCAGGGTTGTCAGGGAGGAGGATAACTGATCGAGTGGTAGCTAACTGATCAATTATCGACCGCCGAGAGTAGAAAATTATTAAAGTATTAATATCGCTATTGAAAAATAGGTGTTGGTGCTAAAAGAGTGAAAATTTAGGGTTATATGTATTTTTTAATGCCAAATCATAAAAAATATCTCAAAAAAAATAATTGGGATGGACCACCCTTATCCATTATATCATATCCATCTTAGGGGTATGAAAAATAGTTTACGTCCTATTCTCAGACCTACTAAATATACACACAAAATTTCATAAGAATCGTTCAAGCCGTTTCGGAGGGGTTTTGTTACAAACACTGTGACACGAGAATTTTATATATTAGACTAGCGGCCCCGGCAGACGTTGTCCTGCCTTTAAAAAATAAAATTCTAGAACCCGATCCCAGAGCCACGTACCGGTTCTAATTGCGAATCCAAACCATCCGGGAACCCACTCAAACACACAAAAACAAAATCACCAAAATCGCTCCAGGTGATTAGGAGGATTCCAGAACCCGATCTCAGCGCCACCTACCGGTTCTAATTGCGAATATAAAACAGTAATATAATTTTTTTAATTCTAAGTCATGACAAAATAAGATTAAAAATCTTGCCAAAAAATTAAAGTTTATATTTAACAAATAAAAAATAGGGGTTGATCGTAGAGGGGTGAAAATTGAGGATTGTATGTATTTTTGTATGTTGTATCATAAAAAAATAGAAATTAAAAATTTTGTCTAAAAAATAAAAATAAAAATTTAGGGGTGGACTACCCCTAACATTTAGGGGGATGAAAAATAGATGTTGGCCGATTCTCATAGATACCGGATAAGCACAAAAAATTTCATCAAAATCGGTCAAGCCGTTTCGGAGGAGTATGGCAACGAAAACTGTGACACGAGAATTTTATATATTAGATGTTAGAATTTATTGTAACATGTATTACAACATATATCCGCATCTATATTATCATGATTATGTATAATAAATATAACAGATAAAAAAGTCTTTGCCCAAAATGTGGACCAAAAAAAAATAGTAATCAAAGAAAATCTGCATAACGGCTTTGCCACTGCTCATACAAATGCTTGATTCAATCTCTTAAAACCATGTCATCAGTTGTCGTGTGATTACCATAGAATACGTTTATGGTGCGTGTATTTATGGTATTTATATAATTTGGGTGCCTCCGCGGCGCGGCGGAGTGCCGCGGGCGCGACGTGCGCGGCCTACTGCCTGCCTTTTTAAGCGAACTGCTTTTCTATTTTCTAATACCAGATATGGATTCAGATTCTTTGAAAAAAAGGGTCATCATATTTTGACCATGCATTTTTATTTTTAACGGGAGTTCAGCAGACAGGCGTCTGCCTGTCGGCCTGCCGGCCCACTTGATGGAAAGCGGTTACCATCGCCTATGGATATTTGCAACACCAAAGCTGCTACAAATGCGCTGCTGCCCTCTTAAGGGAGACTGGTCACTAATGCCGGAACACAACACAAGGTTGTTATGGCGGCATACTCTAGATCGGGGGTGGTCGCCATCCAGTCGAGCAAATACCCTACCACCTGGCTGTGGGTTGTTTTGTCGCCTCTTACGACAGGCCGCCTGGCCGCAGAAAATTGTATTTTTTCTCCGTTCATATAATATTTAATTTTTATGGCAAATAAATGGCGAAGACGGGCGGCAGAGGGCGTGCGTAGGACACCAGAGGGGGTTGGGCAGGATGCGGGGGTGAGTGGCGTCGATTGTCGCCCGCGCATCTTATAGTAGTCTGCGTTCCGCGTCGCGCTGTGATATATGTGTTTTTTAGTTGCCTACGTACGTCTACGTTCCGCTTTTGTTTCGGTTAAAATACTCTCCTTTTTTATTTGTTCGAGCTACAAAGTGGTCTTCGAGCCAGATCATTATGTACAGAACGCCTTCAGCCCAAAGAATGGTCCAAACAAGGAGAAACGCGAGTGTAAAAGATGAAATAAATTTACCAAAAGTACCGGCAGTCACTGCGAAAAATATTGTAACTGTCGATGTGCACAGCAAGCCTATGACAGTGCCGTTGGAAAGTAGAAGTATAAAGTCGGAGATACCTGTGGGTAATAAAATGAATGTCTCACGACAATGTGCTTCACTGTCTAGAAAATCGTCTTCTTCCATTGAAACACGTAGAAAAAGGCTTGAGTTACAAGCCGCAGAGGCAAAAGCGCGAATTAACATGGATTTAATTGAAAAACGGCTAGCCGCAGATATCGCAGATTTGGAAGATGAAAAATACAGTTCACATTCGGAGGGAAACCACTCTCAACATGGTAATGTGGAAGAATGGCTAGAACGGAGCCAGCACGAACTGGAGGCCCAAGCTGACCCACGAGATGGTATAAAAACGGGACAGCTGGACCAGCCGTTGCCACCGCCTGTGCCCCAGGCTACAGGCACCGACAACAACGATGGGACAGTTCATATATTGGCTTCCGCGCTGAAAGATCTTGCCGCCGCTTCCAGCAGTAATAATCCGAACGCCCAGATGCTCAGCCGCTTATGTACACCAAGGGACCTGCCGGCGTATTTCGGCGATCCACTTGAATGGCTGCAGTTCAAGCAAGCGTTCGAAGAATCAACGAGAGTGTGTAACTTCAGCGACCAAGAAAATTTATGGAGGCTAAGAAAGTGTTTGCTTGGTCCAGCAAAAGACGCTGTGACGGCTTTGCTAATAAGTGCAACGTCACCTACGGTTGTGATGTCCACTCTGGAGCTGCAGTTTGGAAATCCGGACATAATCATATCGAAAATTATGTACGACATTAAAAAGCTTCCACCTGTGTGTCCAGAATATCACAAAGATATCATTTCATTCTCGATAAAGGTCAAGAACTACGTTGCAGCTGTTCTTGCAATTGGTCAAGAAGAGTACCTGAAAGGAACAAATGTAACATCAATAATTCTGTCTAAATTGCCAACGGTATTAATTTCAAAATGGGCAGATTATAGTTTTAAATTAATACAAGAAGGTAGTAAGCCAAAATTAATTTTGTTGTCTGAGTTTTTGAACGAAGAGGCTATTAAAATATCAAAAACGTCAGTAAATATTTCATATTACAATCCCAGTGACTATAAACGTAAACTAAGTAACTATAATATCGCGAATCGTACGCACACAGTGTTGGTACAAAACAGTGGTGAGAGTGAGAAGTGCCGTTATTGTCGCGCGTCTTGTCATAACTTACCGGACTGTAAGAAGTTTAAAAAAGCGTTACAAAAGGACAAGTGGCAGTTTGTGAAACGGGCAGGTTTGTGTTATAGGTGTTTAGTGTCACGTCATAATCGAGAATCGTGTACAGCACCCGTGTGTGCAAAGGATAATTGTGGACAGTCGCATCATAGGTTGTTGCATTATATTTACGGGCCCAAACAACAAACCGGTTTGCAGCTTAGTGAAAACACGCCTGTGCCTTTTAACGACCGCTCGGACGAATCGCGAAATGAAACTGTTATGCACGTACAAATGAAAAATCGGAAAGTGTTGTTAAAAACAGTGCCAATATGTGTTCACGGACCTAATGGTGTAATAAATACTGTGGCATTATTGGATGACGGATCTACGGTGTCAATAGTAAGTGAAAATCTTGTAAAGCGTCTAGGAGTGCACGGATGTAAACAAACATTACGTGTACGAGGCGCCTGGGAATGCAGCGATCTGGTATGTAATAGTGAATTAGTCAATTTAACTATATCTAATATAGAAGGGACAATGTTTAACTTGCAATTACGTAGTACAAATGGACTTAACTTACCTTCTCAATGTGTATCTTTAGATGAACTTTTGTGTAGTGAAAATTTTGAAAATATAAGACATTTATTGTGTAACGGACTGTGTAAACCTGAAATACTAATTGGTCAGGACAATTATAATTTATTAGTGCCATTACAAATCACACAAGGCACACCAAATGGACCATACCTGACGCGTACTCCGTTGGGATGGTGTGTGCATGGTTGTGTATCCACATTGCAGGAAGGGCCTCACTCTATGCTCTTCTTGTCAGGCTCAGGTGTCGACGGGGATTCACGAGAATCTGAAAAAGAATCCTTACACGATTTACATGAAACCGTACGGCAATCCTTCTCCATTGAAGCCATGGGTGTCTCCAGGAAGCCGCGCCAGAACTCTGAGCATGTGAAAGCCATTGAACATCTAGAGCGTACGTCCATGTTGAAGGATGGCAGATGGCACGTAGGCTTGCCATGGAAAGACAGCTCCTGTAAAATGCCAGAGTCATTTAAAAATGCATGCAATAGGCTGAAGGGCGTGGAGAAAAAGTGCAAAGCAAACCCGAGTTATGCAGTGAGATACACAGATAGAATAAACCATCTCCTAGAAAATGATTACGCATACGAGCTTAAAGATGATAAGGTCACTTCAAAGACATGGTATCTCCCACATTTTGGCGTTGATAACCCAAATAAAAATAAGCTACGTCTGGTCTTTGATGCAGCCGCTAAGAGCAATGGGTACTCCCTTAACGATTACTTAATGACGGGACCTGACCTACTTACATCACTATACGGAATTATGTTGAGATTTCGAGAAAATAAAATAGCCGTGACGGGAGACATCCGCGATATGTTTTTACGTATAAAAATTATACCCGAGGACCAACATGCTTTACGCTTCTTATGGAAACGTCCCGGGGGCTCACAGGGTGATGTTAAAACATATTCAATGTCATCACTAATATTTGGCGCGAATTGTTCCCCATTTATTGCACAATTCATAAAAAACAAAAACGCTAAGCTGTATGAGTCATCGAAACCCCGAGCGGTGCAAGCAATTTGTAAACAACACTACGCTGACGATTATATAGATAGTTTGGAAGATAGCACTACAGCAATACAATTAATAAAAGATATAGCACATATACACAAACAAGGTGGATTTGAAATAAGGAATTGGACAAGCAACTGTGAGGAAGTATTAAATAGTTTGCCAAAACAGACCTTATGTTCAAATGCTGTAAGGTTCAAAGTTGGACAACAAGATGTGGGTGAACGGATACTTGGACTTATTTGGTACCCAAAAGATGATGAACTAGGATTTGATGTTTCTTTTAAACGTATCCCGGAAAATATAATTAATGGACTGAAACGCCCTACCAAGCGAGAAATGTTACGTTTAATTATGTCTATATTTGATGTCTACGGATTTTTATCTCCATTTACGGTGAAAGCAAAAATAATGCTTCAAGAAATATGGAAAACGAACCTAGATTGGGACGATGAAATACCGGACACCGTGCATGCAAAATGGACAAATTGGTTGCAACAATTAAAGTATGTAAACAATGTTCGCCTGCCGCGCTGTTACCATGCGAGTGTTACAGTGAGCGAGATGGCAGTAGTTGCACCGAATAGTGAAAGGCCGAGCGGGCACCGATCGAGCACGACTGTCACCGAAAATCGACACAACGTAAGCGCATACGCTTCAAGTTATGGCTTATATACAAACCTACAGCTGCACATATTTTGCGATGCATCGACTCAAGCTATGTGCGCCGTAGCATATTGGCGTTGGGTAAATAAAGCGGGAAAAATACAAATTGCGTTTATTTCAAGCAAATGCAGAGTTGCACCTATTAAACACACATCAGTGCCCCGCTTGGAACTACAGGCCGCAGTTTTAGGCGCTAGATTGGCTGAGACTGTTGTGAAGGAACACAAAATTGGTCCACATGAAAAATATTATTGGAGTGACTCATCTACAGTGTTGCATTGGATAAGAAATCATGAACGCGATTATAAACCTTATGTTGCGCATAGACTAGGCGAAATAGATGAGTTGTCGTCTGCTACGGATTGGCATTATATACCTACAAGTATGAACGTCGCCGACATCGCCATCCGAGACAGTTGCGACGTAAAAATCCTGCAAAATGAATGGTTATACGTCCCCGAGTTTTTATATCAAGAAAGCCATACCTGGCCCGAGGATATTCCTGGGGAAGTTTGCAGTGAGATTCTGGAACAGGTGACTCTTCTGTGCGACGCTTCACCATTAATACCCGATGCTCAAAGATTTTCATCGTGGTTACGTTTGCTGAAAACCACCTGTGTGGTACTGTCATTCATAGATAAGTGTAAGAAACTTTCAGGTGATGTTGATGGCGACATGATGAGGAAGGCAGAGCGCCTATTGATTGTGTACTCGCAGAGTCAGTCATTCGCTGAAGACTTGCAGCACCTGAAAAAGAAGAAAAGATTAGAAAGTAAAAGTAAACTACTTACCTTATCTCCATATGTTGATGAGTATAGAATTCTTCGAGTCGGTGGCCGCATCGACTCCGCCTTGGGAATATCGTCTGAAACAAAAAATCCAGTTATACTAGATGGTAGAAACCATATTACTAAATTAATAGTGCGATACTACCATGTGAAGGCTGCTCATGGGAACCGCGAAACTGTTGTAAATAACCTAAAACAAAAATACTGCGTTATACGGATGAGGCCAACAATAAAGCATATCACTTCACAATGTATGTATTGTAGAATAAAAAAGACTCGACCACAACCGCCAAGGATGGGCGACTTACCGAGTGCAAGGATGGCGCATCATCAGAGGCCATTCACGTACTGTGGAGTGGACCTATTTGGACCTATGGAGGTAGCTGTGGGCCGTCGACGAGAAAGGAGGTATGGGGTCTTATTTACCTGTATGACCATAAGAGCGATACACATAGAACTTGTGTCAGATTTGAGTACGGACGCCTTTATAATGGCATTACGACGGATGGCTGCCAGGCGAGGCTGGCCGCAGTACTTGTACTCCGACAATGGCACAAATCTAAGGGGCGCTGACAACGAGCTGAAAAGATCAGTTAAAGAGTTAGATGAGGCCGTGCTGAAACAAGAGGCTGCTAACTACCACACCACGTGGATCTTCTCTCCCCCCGCAAGCCCGCATTGGGGTGGGGCGTGGGAAAGACTGATTCGCAGCGTCAAGGAATCGTTAAAAGTCGTACTGAAAGAAAGAGCACCGCGTGATGAAATCTTGAGTACCCTAATGGCCGAAGTGGAACAGATGGTCAACAGCCGGCCCTTAACTCATGTGAGTGTTGAACCACACAGTGACGAGTCGCTCACGCCGAATCATTTTCTTCTCCACTCTTCTTCAAACTCACCTTGCATCGGCGTGTTTGATGAATCAGATACATACTTACGCAAGCAGTGGAGAATATCTCAGAGGCTAGCGGACTTATTCTGGAAGCGGTGGGTTCGAGAGGTGCTGCCAGATATGCGTCCACGTACCAAATGGCACCAAGATCACAGGCCCTTACAAGTGGGGGACCTTGTACTTATTGTGGATCCTAACTCCCCACGTAACGTTTGGCCACGGGGAAAGATAGAGAAAGTGATGCCTGGACAAGACGGACGTGTAAGAGTTGTGGACGTCAGAACGAAATCAGGGTTGTTGCGACGGTCAGCAACACGCGTCGCTTTGATACCGACGGAAAAATGAGTACGTTCGCACTGGGGTGGGGTGTGTTAGCGACGCATTATAACATTTATATAATATTTAATTTTTATGGCAAATAAATGGCGAAGACGGGCGGCAGAGGGCGTGCGTAGGACACCAGAGGGGGTTGGGCAGGATGCGGGGGTGAGTGGCGTCGATTGTCGCCCGCGCATCTTATAGTAGTCTGCGTTCCGCGTCGCGCTGTGATATATGTGTTTTTTTATTTGCCTACGTACGTCTACGTGCCGCTTTTGTTTCGGTTAAAATATTCTCCTTTTTTATTTGTTCGAGCTACAAATATTTTGCATTTTTTTTTCAGGCGGGGGAAATGCTATTTACGCACAATACCGGGTCCTTTGCAAGGGATTAGACCATAGTCGATCATGGAGGCATTCCCAGAAGGGGCAATCGAAACAGTAATCAACCGGCTTGTGTGGAGACTCGAGCCCAAATGGCTAATACCCACTAAAACCACCCTCCTCCGCTCCAAGAAGAATATTTTGTATGCCTTAACTGAGGCTAACGCTATACAGACTGTCATAATCCATAATACCACCAATGTTCTACATTTATTGCATTGTAAAATAAGTAAATAAATAAATAGAGTTTCTTTAAAAAAAATTGTCAAGTAATTACATAGATTTACGAAAAAAGTTTGTACATGCTAGGTGTAGTGTTTGTATATTATAATAATATACAAATGTCGGTCTCGAGTGCATTACGTCATTGAGGAACAGTGGGGGGGGGGGGGATATAAATTGAATAGAGAGGCTCAGTCCTCAGTCTTCAAAGGTAAGACCCACCCACCAATCACACTCACTCACTACAGACACAAGTAGCCATACAAGATTAGCTTAGGCGTGTTGCTGGAGAGTTTCTTCCGCCGCTTCTTCTCCTCCAGCTATAACACGTTGCGAAGCGGTAGTAATGATAGACTAGGATCGGCTCCGCCGGCGGAGTCGATAATTAGTCCCCAAATAATCACTTCAGCCTGCTGGCTTAGCTCGTTCAGCCTTTTACGGCTAAATCTCAATATAGAGTCAATCCCCCGCAGCGGTCGAGCCGGGGTCGAACCTCACAGGAGGTGCCTCCTCAAGCGCGTTGCTTCCGGGCTGAACGCCTCCACTCCCGCGGATTCGGGAAGCCCCCAAAGTCCGGTATCGCTGAACAGCCATCTGCGGCTATTCAGCTGGGTCCAGCTTCAAAAAAAAAGTCCTCAGTCAATAACCATCCGCTGATGCAGCTGTACGTGTGGTAACACGGTAACACTACACTAAGTGTTAGGCTATGAGCAAATAATCGAGAAAAATCCAAAAATCCGATACAAACCTAGATCTTTTTTCAGTCTGTCAGTCAGATTTGAATTTTTTTCTATTATTTGCTCATTGACCCCCAATTCTGACTCCAGATTCTTGTTCATCAAGGAAAAAATACCCGAGAAAATCATACTTCATAAATCACTTCTTTTTGTGGACCTGTGTTATTATTAGAGTGTCGGGGTGAAGGTAAGGAAAGGAATGCTCCGGTGGTTCGGGCATGTGGAAAGAATGCATGATGAAAGAATGACTAAACAGATATACAATGCAAAAGTGGATGGATGCAGAAGTCGTGAAAGGCCACGACACACCTTCCATGATCAAATTGATCGTGTAGCAGAAGGTGATCTCAGGAGCCTTAAGAACAGACGAGCATGCATGACAAGAGCTATGAATGTCAAAGAAACAAGTGAGGTGGGTAAGAATAAGCCTGAATGGTGCTCTGTTATTATGTGTGTATGTATGTATGTGTTAATATTAAGGGAATTATTACCAAGTACGTCCCTGAAGCCAGCACCTCGCCTCCTTTTCATTCCATTCCATTCATTGTAACGGATAAACCGTAATGAATATCATCAGATCCACTCTAGCTATACAATAGTTCCTTCTCACTCTCTCTTTAAGTACTCCGAATGTGCAAATAAAACTGATGGTAGCCTTTAATACTTCTTATTGAGGGGGTTAACCCACTTCTAACAGGATAGGAGGACCTATTCATATCTTATTGAATTGACCCACTAGTGTTAGTTAGTGCTAAGAAACTTAGTAGAACAAAATTAGTGAAACATAGTAAGCCTCTGTGGTTGAGTCGGGCTGAGCCTTAATCGGCCTCCCTGACGTCGCTGAGCCTCGTGACGGCTCTGGGTTCGATTTCTGACATGGTAAATTTCGGAAACGAACTTTCCGTTCTTTACTATGGTCTGGGTGTCTGGGATCGGCCCCAGAGAAGTCCGTTGTATATTACCAATAACTATATATAAAATGTGTGTGTTAGTCTACCGATTATTTATTTGTAAGTTGGATTGACAGGTTTTCCATATTATGAACAAATTCCACGAGGAATAATTACTTAGTTAACAATTATGTATTATATATATATATATATATATATATATATATATATATATATATATATATATTTTAATAGTCGTGGTAGCGTAATGGCTAGCGCACGCGTCCCAGACTCGAAGGACGCGGGTTCGATCCTGACCGGAACGCATGCACCGCTTAGTCAGTTTTCTGACCTAATGTGCATATTGTTATATCACGTGCTAACAACGGTGAAGGAAAACATTGTGATGCAACCTGCACATCGAGATACCCGATGTGTCAAACCTGCGAAGCCGCCTTGGACAAGCGTGGCGGGTAACTGTCAGTTCCCCCCTATAATGAGGCCCTAGCCCAGCAGTGAGACATTTATGGGCTGATATTATATTTTTTTTTTCCACGTGAAAAGTCAGACCGACTCTAATATGACTCAATTCTAAAATGAATTTTAGAATTGAAATGAATATGAATTTTAGAATTGAGACAGAATTTTAGAATTGACAAAGATTTTATAATGACTTAATATTTATATTTCCAAATCAATAAGGCATTTTTGGAGCCTGTGCCGGCCCTAATTAGCTCCCCTGATTTTTTTCATTTATTTTTGAACTCATTGTAAATTCGATTCCTCTACAATCTACATATTTATTTTAAAAAATTCGACTTCAAAAACTCAAAAGTATAAAATAAGTTATTTCTAAAGCTATTTTTAATAATAATATCTTATTTTTAATACATATTATCTAAACATTTTAAAGTCGGTGCTTAGTAACTTTCAAAATTATATTATATATTATTTCAAAATATAGTATTTTTTATTTTACTTCGCACCGACTTCAAGATGTTTTAGATAATATATATTAAAAATAAAATATTATAATTAAAAATAGCTTTTTCTTATTGCAGGAGTTCAGTAGACAGGCAGACGGCCCACTTGATGGTAACCGGTTTACATCGCTTATGGACATTTGCAACACCAAAGATGCTACAAATGCGCTGCTGCTCTCTTAAGGGAGACTGGAAACTGGTCACTAATGCCGGAACACAACACAATTTTGTTATGGCGGCATACTATAGACCAGGTGTGGTCGCCATCCAGTCGAGCAAATACCCTACCACCTGGCAAGCTAGCAAGCATAGCTTTAGAAATAAGTTATTTTATACTTTTTAGTTTTTGAAGTCGGGTTTTATAAAAGAAGTTTTTTTTATTTCTCACCTTTTAGTGTCTAGCTATGGGTAGGCCTACGGAAGGCGCCGTGCGCCTTAAAAAATATAGGCCTCAAGAAACGGGAGCGGATATTTTTTCATTAAAAAAATGTTCATATAATGAAAACTACTGGGCCAAACTATGCTAAATTTTTAGGGGACCAAATGGCAACTATTCCGCATCGAACTAAAAAAGAATCACGTAAAGTTGAGAACCTCCTCTTTTTGAAAGTCGGTTAAAAACGTCCACGGTTCTAGGCCCCAGTAATTTCGGCTGTGCATTGACAAGTCACTCAGTGAGGTCAAGTAATTATATATGTACTAGCCGTCCCGGCAGACGTTGTTCTGCCCTGAAGAAACAAAATTTAGAACCCAATTGCACCGCTATCTACCGGGTCCAATTGTGAATCTAAACCATCCTCGAATCCACTTGAACACACACAAAAAAAATCATTCAAATCGATCCAGCCGTTTAGGAGGAGTTTACTGTCAACACACGTACAGAAGAATTATATATATAAAGATAGACAGATTTTTTTTATTGTACACCAAAGCAAAAAAAAAACAGAAGTAGAAAAAGATGAGATATAGTACAACGGGCGGCTTCATCGCTAAGAAGCGATCTCTTCCAAGCAACCCTTGGCAGGGATCGATAGGTAAAGCTTCACTAAAATCTCGATGTGTACAAAGTAAGTATAATAGTCAGCATTTTACGAACAAACAACTGCGGCCTAATACTTAGCAACACATTATATTCATATATGTATTTTCAATAATTAAATCAGTGTCATTACAACGCTCGTTGGGTTTGGTATTTTGTACATTTGTAGGTACACACCCTTCCCTCCTATACTACAACTGTATACACACTACAGTTTTTGGTCCTTCGACGATACAGGACTTCGCGTCAAGTGAACTCTTACAGTTTTTTGGTCCTTCGACGGTACAGGACTTCGCGTCAAGTGAACTCTTACAGTTTTTTGGTCCTTCGACGGCACAGGACTTCGCGTCAAGTGAACTCTTACAGTTTTTTGATGCTTCGACGGTACAGGACTTCGCGTCAAGTGAACTCTTACAGTTTTTTGGTCCTTCGACGGTACAGGACTTCGCGTCAAGTGAACTCTTACAGTTTTTGATGCTTCGACGGTACAGGACTTCGCGTCAAGTGAACTCTTACAGTTTTTTGGTCCTTCGACGGTACAGGACTTCGCGTCAACAGTTTTTTGGTCCTTCGACGGTACAGGACTTCGCGTCAAGTGAACTCTTACAGTTTTTTGGTCCTTCGACGGTACAGGACTTCGCGTCAAGTGAACTCTTACAGTTTTTTGGTCCTTCGACGGTACAAGACTTCGCGTCAAGTGAACTCTTACAGTTTTTTGGTCCTTCGACGGTACAGGACTTCACGTCACGTGAACTCTTATAGTTTTTTGATCCTTCGACGGTACAGGACTTCGCGTCAAGTGAGCTCTTACAGTTTTTTGGTCCTTCGACGGTAAAGGACTTCGCGTCAAGCGAACTCGCGTATTTCACTAAAACTGTATACACACTACACGGTGCGAACAGTTAAAAGCGTAGTATAAATAAAGGAGGTAATGAAATTGGTAGCACATGTCGCATTGATGCGGCTAGTTCAGTTTCCAGTCGAAAAGTCATCCCTGTGTCTGACACAACGCCGCCGACCTGTGTCCGACACTTTGATATTACAAACGCGGTAGATATGACTATAAAGTATTTAATTTTGTTGAACTTTAGGAATAAAGTGTTTATTTTCTGCTTTATTTACTCAATTTATTACACATAACTATGAAACATTGCTAAAGTGGTACAAGTTTATAATGACCCTAACAAGGCATAGCAATTGTGAAGGAGCGGAATGATTTATACTTTAAATTGATTAAATTGACTGATTATATTATAAATTGATTAAACTGACTGATTATACTTTAAATTGATTTTAAATTTTATTAAATTTAAAATAAAGGCCACGACACACCTTCCATGATCAAATTGATCGTGTACTAGCGGAGGGTGATGTTAGGAGCCTTAAGAACAGACGAGTGTGCATGACAAGAGTTATGAATGTCAAAGAAGTAAGTGAGGTGTGTAAGAACGGGCTTAAATGGCGCTGTGTTGTTCATGCCTACCCCGCAAGGAAACTGGCGTGAAATTATGTATGTATGTATGTATATTTGAAATTTATTAAATTGACAGATTATATTTTAAATTGACTGATTATATTTTAAATGTATTAAATTGACTGATTATACTTGAAATTTATTAAATTTACTGATTATACTTTAAATTGATTAAATTGCCTGATTATATTTTAAATTGATTAAATTGACTGATTATATTTTAAATCTATTAAATTGACTGATTATATTTTAAATTGATTAAGTTGACTGTTTATAATTTAATATCTGATCACCCTAGACCTGTCACTTTTACATAATCTCTCCGACATTAGCAAAATCAACGCGTGCATTAAGCGTTGGAGCTATCGCTGACCAAGAATAGAATAGAATAGAAAATGATTGGAACCTGGCCACTAATGCCGGAACACCACTCAAGGTTGTTATGTCGGCATCCAGATGAGCAAATACCCTACCTGGCGGTGGGTTATTTTGTCGCCTCTTACGACAGGCCGGCCGGCCACACGAAATTGTATTCTTGATTGACTTGAACGTGCCGTTTAGTACAGTAGTGCTAATCATACCTATTGTTGTTGTAAGCGCCTATAATAAATACAGTCCAGATCTAAGGTGTTCACTCCAGCAGTATCTGGGGTGACCAACTGGTCGCCGTCCCATCGGCCGGCCCAGGTAGGCTTTTTTCATTCCTCAATCCTCCCTTATCCTTTTTAGGTAGCCAAGCCAGCACAAGCCTTACCCTCGCCTATAATTTGGAGCTCATCTACCAGGTCCACGATTTCGATATTTCTACGGATTCACCAGTTGCCATTGCTTCCCAGAGCTGCCTTAAATAGACTTAAGATAACGTGCGGACTTTCTGACTGTACGTACTAAGTACAAAGATACCATTTGATGCTTCTCTGAAATGACCTGTCTATGCATTAGTGAGTCTACGCGAAAGATTAGGCGTAGTTCGGGTGGCGAGAACCACTGATCTGCGAAGAGATCTCTGCGAGCGTCATCTGCATGTGGACGTTTTGATTTCATTCCCAAGCGAATGTGAATTCACTTCACCATACCTCTCTTATAACTATACAGCTAGAACATTTTGTCTTATACATTGTTTTTACTCATTTCCCTTTTTTTAACCGAGGATAATCCGTTTGATGACTATCCGTACAAGAACGGAGAAAGAATACAATTGCCTGTATTAGGTCAGCCAGGTGTTAGGACATTTATCCGTCTGGATGGCTATCACCCCTGGTCTAAAGTATACTGCCACAACAACTTTGAGTTGCGTTCCGGCATTAGTGGCCAGGTTCCAATCTCCCTTTAGAAAGCACCTCAGCTGTTGCGTGACGGTGACCACTTTCTACCAGTGGGCCGTCTGCCTGTCTGCTGAATTGATGCAATAAAAAAATCCACCGGGAAGGAAACGCCACTAGCACCGCAAGCAACGAATGCTATTGCCACCCTGAGTATCCCTTACTCAGGTGGGTAACCCTAACAACCTAAGCTAAAACCCCTCGATGTTCCTGCTTCGTCACACTGGAGAGCCCCTAGCACCACAAGCAACGATGTTGTTGCCACCCTGAGTATCCCTCGCGGGTAATCCTAACAACCTAAGCTAAAACCATACCAGGGCTATGGGAAAATCGAAATTTGACCAACTCCACGTGCCCTAGATCCTTATATCTCTGCTCAATCTGGAATAATGCTAGTGACTGCGTCACGCAGATGTACTATATATTTAATGTGTTATTTGTGATGCGACATTGTCATTTTGGTTCTAAAAATCAGCGCTGTGTCCATTCTTGACACAGCATAATGCTGAGTTACCAGCCTTATTGCCGTGAGTGTTATGTACATTGATATTTCAAAGTTGTATATTTTATAAAATTCTAATGCCTTTATGTTTTATGAGTGATATTCTGTTAATTTAGTTTATTTTTATGTGTATTCATTCGCCACAATAAATATTCTTCTTTCTTTCTTTCATTAATTGTTAATGACGTAAAACGTTAACCGATAATGTATGTATAAACACTTATGTGGCTATCCGATAACTAGAAAGACGCATTTGACCACAGTCAATCTTTAACATTATCGCAAGTGTGGCCCTAGTAAAATACGCGTCATCATCTGTATTAAATTATGTTATTAGAGCTGTCACCAACTGTTGCTTTTTTTTCTTTATTTTGACGGTAGTTACAATTTACGTTTAACCAATGGAGCATGTCGCACATTTATAATGATACCGTCACTGTGTGGAATTGATCGAAAATTAGTTATGAATACGGTCTATTAACATTCTTTGAAAAGTAATTATAATACAACTTCAATATGTATTAAAAAAATGAAAAAAGAGCCTGAGATAATAATATATAAATAATTATGATGATAAAATATTTTTTAGTTATAAGTGTTTTTTTTATTATTAACAACTCTACGGACTCGAGTTCCGTACCCTTTTCCACAGCTCAATTTCTAGATTTAATTTTTTGAATTTAACACGCTTATTAGTTATTTTGGTTCTTGTATGTGACATTAATTTATTGATTTTTGTATTGAGGTGTATGTATCTTACGAATAACTTATTATATGAATTTATTCTAGTTTTAATACTAAACTTATACTAATGTAGAGTGTATCTGTTACATGCTGGTGTTGTGAGGGAGTGCATGTGCAGTGTGGGCCTTATATCTATATTTATATATATTGTCCTATCTAGTGCCATGTGTGTTGTTTTTTTCTTTTCTGTGCCTGAGTTATTAATTGTTAGGCTCTCTGTGTGTTTTGGTTTGTTTGTGAAGTGTGCGTGTAATGCAATGCGGTGGTAGTGCGCGTTGGCTAGAAGTGTTGCTGGGGAGTTTTTTGACGCTTCTTCTCCTTTGACAGAGATAACACATTGCGAAGCGGTGTATATAGAATAGGAAGTAGATTTCAATTTTCACTTACACGTATGACTTTAAAAAAGTGTTCCCTAATGGAACTTATATTGATTAAAAACTTTTGAAATTGAATTTATGTGTAGTAAATATATGTCTTAGTGATATCACTAATAGATCAGGCGATACAAAAAGTGTCACTTTGTTTTTTAGCGTTACATAGTAACGCTGTCGGCATTTGATCTTATTTTAAGATTAATTCTAATGGAGTCTATCCCTAATCAATGAAGGCTCGCTACCCTCCTCTCCGTGGACTAATTGACATGGTCACGTGCCTTGCAAGTTTCGTTTCCTCCGGAAGCGCCCGCTCTCCGGGTGACTTATGTGTGCTTCCTTCCGGCGCCCCGCAGTTCTGTCTGCCTCTTTGTGCACGCGACTCGTGTACCCAAGAAAAACTTAGTAGGCTAAATTGGCAACAGAAGATAGTTTTAACTTGCATACGGATGTGGGCGGGACTGGCTGGCTGGACATTTTTATAGGACTGCAAAGAATGGTGTTAAATTATTTATTATTGTTAAGAAAACTAGCATGTGCCAGTGAATCTTTCTCAGCATTGTCTTGACGACGTATTAAAACATACATACATATATAACTTCACGCCAGTGGCCTTGCGGGGTAGGCACGAACAACAGAGCGCCATTTAGGCATATTCTTACACACCTCACTTGCTTCTTTGACATTCATAACTCTTGTCATGCACGCTCGTCTGTTCTGAAGGCTCCTGACAATAACATTTAAATATAAAAAAATATATTAATAGACGTTCGAAATTCTAGAATAGAAGGTTCAGGAAATAAAAGACCGAGATAGATAGATGGTTAGAAAGGGGTAGACAGTAAATAAAAGGATACATACATACATACATACGTAACTTCACGCCAGTTCCTTTGCGGGGTAGTCATGAACAACAGAGCGCCATTCAGGCTTATTATTACACACCTCACTTGCTTCTTTGACATTCATAACTCTTGTCATGCACGCTCGTCTGTTCTTAAGGCTCCTGACATCACCTTCTGCTAGTACACGATCAATTTGATCATGGAAGGTGTGTCGTGCCCTTCCACGACTTTTGCATCCATCCACTTTTGCATTGTATATCTGTTTAGTCATTAAACAAGTATTAAAACAAGTATTAGTATATCCGTCTATCCTATGGTAACAACATTTATTAGATAAAATGTTGATCCCAGATATAAGCTATCTCTACTTATTATAGCTAATATAGATACAATAAATGTTGAACAGAGGGCGGCCTTATCGCTTAAAGCGATCTATTCTAGGCAACCCCCTAAACTAAGGAAAATATTACAACATGACAGTGGCGGTGTATACAATAAATAATATAAAACATTCAAAATATATGAAATAAGTAAATAAAAATCTTTATTATCTATATATATAAAAATCAATGACACTTTTCGTTGTAATTTTATAACTTGAGAACGACTTTACCGATTTTGATGAAATGTTGTGTGTGTGTGTGTTTAAGTGGGTCTCGGGATGGTTTAGATCTACAATTGGAACCGGTAGGTGGCGCTGAGGTCGGGTTCTACAATTCTCCTTATCACCTGGAGCGATTTTGGTGATTTTGTTTTTATATGTTTGAGTGGGTTCCCGGATTGTTTAGATTTGCAATTAGAAACGGTAGGTGGCGCTGAGATCGGATTCTAGAATCCTCCTAATCACCGGGAGCGATTTTGGTGATTTTATTTTTGTGTGTTTGAGTAGGTTCCCGGAAGGTTTAGATTCGTAATTAGAACCGGTAGGTGGCGCTGAGATCGGGTTCTAGAATCCTCCTAATCACCTGGACCGATTATAGTGATTTTGTTTTTGTGTCATGAAACGAAGTCTTTTAGGAATTCAGAAAATATGCCGGTACGAAGTTCGCCGGGTCATCTAGTATACTATATAAACATATCATAATACATACAGAATAAGCAGCAATATTCTACCTGAGAGGACCAAAAATAATTAAAAACCTTGATTTTAAAAGAGGATACTGACTTAGTTTGTCTGATGTTGAGTAGCAATGACTTTCATAAACGGACTGCCTGTACAGTGAACGAGTTATCAACGAAAGAAGAATTGTGTACAGGTGTCATTAAGGAGAGATCATTATTAAAGCGTGTTAGGTTAATCTAATATTTGGTACATTATATTGTTTATAACCTTCTTAAAATTTTAATGTGTTGTATAAGAACATGAAACAATAACAAAGTAAGTGTTTAGACAAACATCTGATACTCAAGCTTAATTACCTACATTATGTTCATCTTTGTTATTAATCCAAACGGACATCTGAATCCGTAACGGCTAAAATTTAAAAAGAAAACTTTCGGTCAGGAAACGTCAGTTGTTTGTTCACGACTATAAAAGCGGAAGGTTCAGCCGGCATGGCTCATTAGTATTTCGATCTCGCGCCGCACCATCGAAATCCGCTCGTCGTGTCCGCGTCCGTCTATAAGCCTCGGCGAAAGGCTCTCGTGCGACGACCGCGTAACGTCCTCACGGACAGGGTCGACGTTATCACAAAACGGCTGGCCCGGATCAGCCCGCCCGCGGTTAGGACGGCAGGCTGGCAGGCACGGACAGACAGACACAGACGGCGGCGTCTCAGGCGCCGCCAATCAAGATCTCTCCACGTCCCTGCGAGGGACGCTAGGAGACATAGCCCCCCCACAGGATAGACTAGGCGTGTTGCTGGGAAGTTTCTTTCGCCGTTTCTTCTCTCCCAGCCATAACACGTTGCGAAACGGCAGTAAAATAGCGTAGGCCACCGCGAACCACCGATCCCGGCCCGCCGGGATCCTTCCCCTCGGGCTTTATATTACCCGTCGCCCGTTCTCAATTAGTGCTTTGTGTCGCCCTATGGTGGGCATCATTAAATTCAACCCCCTCTCATGGCAACAGTCCAGCCAAAGTAAAACTCCTTAGGGAGCTCCCTCGAGCAAGTTGCCCCCCCGGGCTCTAGCGCCTTCGCTTCGCGAAGGCACTCGCCCCAAAAACCCCGGTAAAGTTGTAAGGTCTTCGGACCCACAACATAAAGTCAAGTCCAATAAAAAAAAATATGGCTCACTATTGTTCGAGCCGTCGAACGGTACGGACCTCTCTGGGAAGTCGTAAGGATCTTGGAATAAACGATACCGAGTACTCTTGAAATTTTATTTCGAGGACTCAAATATGGGTCGTCACCAAGAAGCCAACAATCGTGACATTAGCATTGCTGACGTCACACTTTTTATAAAACACTACGAAGTGTTCTCCTCCGTTAAGTAAATTATTGTTCTTATTATATACCAATTTGAATTGAGTTAAAAATACAATTGTTACTATGTTTGAACTAATAATGATTTATAGATTATGTACCAATAAATTAGCAACTATTTTAAAATTGAAAATACTTTATTTGCTATTAAGCGCAAATATATAATGAGAAAGATGTAGGAAATCAAAACGTTCCATTAAATAAGAAGAAGTACGAGGATCAAAAAGGATGTTGTACAAAAGAGAGAGCAAGCGAACATTCCGGCGAAGGAGAATTGATAATCATTTAGCTTCTTACGATATTCTTGTTATTTCTTTTTGTTCAATATCGCAATGATGAGGCAGGATATTGTGGCGAGTGATCGTGGAACAAACTAATTGGTTTAAGAACTTTTGGAAAAAGGTAGAAAATTCTGGAAAGAAAAGACAAGGACAGATACATGATGTTAGGAGCCTTAAGAACAGACGAGCGTGCATGACAAGAGTTATGAATGTCAAAGAAGCAAGTGAGGTGTGTAAGAATTGGTCTAAATGGCGCTCTGTTGTACGTGCCTATCCCGCAAGGGAACTGGCATGAAGTTATGTATGTATGTGTATGTATGAAAAGAAGATCGAAATTATGGGTTCTAGAAGATTCTTCTGGGTATATAAGAAGCGTAAGGCGCGCCTACCGGGCAGTTTAGAGTTGAGTTCAGTTGAAGACAGCGAAGCGACAAGTGCCATACGGAAGAGTTGGAAGAGAAGTTTAATAGAAGACAGTGACGAGTTAAGTGGCGAATTTAGTGACAAGTTTAGTGGATAGTTAAGTGAAGGAGCAGGGAAGCGTAGTTTGAGAGACGAACCAGAAGCGAGTTTCTCGCGGAAATATCGGAGGTGAGCACTCCAGTAGCAGGAGGTGGTCTACGCAATATCGGCGACGGTATTATGGGTGAGACACCTTATCGTCGGCAACCCTGCGGAGAGGTATTACGTGCGGCTGTTGTAAGTCAATAAAAGCGTTACTTAAAAGAACTGGTGTTTCCTTCCAATCCCAAGTGCGTACCCCCGCACGCGCGTAACAATATAAAATAATCTAGTAAGGAACGTGTCTACAATACTGTACTTTAGACACCAAACACGAAATGCCAAAAGCAATTCATCACAGAAAATTATGAGCACTTTACGAAAGCAACAAGGTGCTGAGAGACGTGTAAATCATTCGCTTCCCGACTTAACTATGAGTTAATATTAAACTCGCATTATTCAAGATATGAACACGTCAGCTAGATCGTTATCAGATTGATTTGTGCGACGTCCATTGTCATACGCAAATATGAACAGTGAAAACTGAGAGGTTAATTTTAGCATTGGGTTGAAACTTCCAAACTGCACTGTGGCTGGTGGATTATTAGATTTATTCATGTACATTGAAATATACATAATGTGAGAGTTTGTTCATTTATTATCGATCATCAACAGAAGAGAGTGGTTGCTTCTCTTTTACAGTGTTCTATATTAAATAACTAGCTGTGCCCGCGACGTCATCTGAAACATTCTTTATTGGTGCTCCGCTCCTATTGGTCTTAGCGTGATGATATATAGCCTATAGCCTTCCTCGATAAATGAGCTATCCAACACTGAAAGAATTTTTCAATTCAGACCAGTAGTTCCTGAGATTAGATTAGTTATACCATTATTACACACTCATACTCACACTCACACACACACACATCTCTCTATATTTATTTTATTTTATTATTATTCTTTCATTGTAGTGCTCTTTGGTGGTGGTTATTATTGAAATAGTGCTTAATGGGATCATACAGGGTTTACCTAGTTTGGGCTCCTGTCCTTCCCATTTAATTAAGCTTATCAAATTTTTGTACTCTTTAAACTTTGTTTTCTTTTTATGGGAAGTAAATAAATGAATTATTATTATTATTATATATTATTAGTGCGTTCAATCAAACAATATTAGTATATTTGGCTACAACACTAATACTTACATTTTAAATATCGCGATATCTTTTGAATGAAACGTCCGAATTGAATAATTCAAAAAGTTCTAGAAAGGTATTGAATTCGTCTTGAATATGGAGTAATTTATTTTGATAAGGATTAATACCAAGGTACAAAATAAAGAGTTTTTGAAGCGACGGCATTTTAATTATTTAAAAAGTAAAAGAAAACACTTATTGTGAGATAACTACAATAGTTAGACATATGGTTACGAAATATTTTTTGTAGACAATTATATGTTCTGCAAAGTGGTAGTACATTGTTTTGTTCTATAATCAATAGTTTTCGCAGCGCACGCCGTGTAAGGATTTTTTCGGGTCATTTTTTTACACCTTGGGTTACATTATTGGAGTTTTAGTAAGGATCCCTAATTTTTTGAAAATATAATATAGCCTATAGCCTTCCTCGATAAATGTAATATTCAACACTGAAAGAATTTTTCAAATCGGACCAGCGGTTCCTGAGATTAGGGCGTTTAAACAAACAAACAAACTCTTCAGCTTTATAATATTAGTATAGATTACTAGTGATCGCCCGTGGTCGAAATCCGACCATAATAATTTATGTCAAAGACTATACTTCTATAAGCACAGAATTCGCCAAGGGTACACTGCTAATTTGACTTGAACAATAAACAAAAGAGTATATATTCGTGTGTGTGTTAAATACATGGTAGTGTGTGTAATGTTTTTTTTTTATTGATTTCATGTATTTTTATGCATAATTTTAAAATAATATTAGCATTCGTCGCTTCTTCTCTATATAAAATATAAGTGTGCGCAATTTTCGTAAAAATGGGTACAAAATTTCTGCTTCGCGTATTAATATATATAATCTTATACTAATATATAAAGCTGAAGAGTTTGTTTGTTTGAACGCACTAATCTCAGGGACTAATGATCTGATTTGAAAAATTCTTTCAGTGTTAGATAGCCCATTTATCGAGGAAGGCTATAGGCTATATATCATCACGCTAAAACCAATAGGAGCGGAGCACCAATGAAGAATGTTGCAAAAACGGGGGGTTTTTCCACTATTTCACGCGGACGAGGTTGCGGGCAGAAGCTAGTTAAATAATATAACTATGAAATCTTAATTTGGAAACTGATATATTTTCCTATTGATTTGAAAAGACGCAAAGGGACTTGACATTATTCTTTGTGAAGGCTAGCGACAGTTGCAATTCAGAAACATTGGAATGTGTGGATATTCGTGGCACTGCTGTTAGTCGCCCCACATCACCTTCCGAGTCGAGTCGTACGTATTAAATTTATTTCATTTTATCTCCATTTATGCGTGCAGGAAAGGAGAAAGAATACAATTTCCTGCTGCCGGGCGGCCTGTCGTAAGAGGCGACTTAACAACCCACAGCCAGGTGTTAGGGCATTTGCCCGACTGGATGGCTACCACTCCTGGTCTAAAGTATGTCGCCATAACAACTTCAAATTGTGTTCAGGCATTAGTGACCAGGTTCCAGTCTCCTTTAAGAGAGCAGCTGCGCGTTTGTAGCACCCTTATTGTTGCAAATGTCCATAGGCGATGGCAACCGCTTTCCACCCAGTGGGCCGTCTGCCTATCCGCTGAACGCCTGTGATAATAAAAAAACCTACAAAATTCAATCATGTATAAAAAAATTATCAAAAGAATAATTCGCGGTATTAATTGATTTTATATTTAACGTTAATTAATATAAGAGTTAATTAGGATTGAGTTTTATTAGAACGTATTTTAGCAATATAATTGGAGCAAATAATAATTGTAGCGACGGCAGTTTATTCTGGGAAAAGACGCGCCTGATTAATAGGTGCGCGTGCGCCGCCTGCGATTCAAGGAAAGTGCGCCGCCACTAATCAACCAGACTTCTTTGCTCGCTTTTAGTCAAACCACTTTATATGCCCACGGGCACGTAGAAAGAATGCATGATGAAACAATAACTAAACAGATATATAATGCAAAAGTGGATGGATGCAGAAGTCGTGGAAGGCCACGACACACCTTCCATGATCAAATTGATCGTGTACTAGCAAAAGGTGATGTCAGGAGCCTTAAGAATAGTCGAGCGTGCATGACAAGAGCTATGAATGTCAAAGAAGCGAGGTGTGTAAGAATAAGCCTAAATGGCGCTCTGTTGTTCGTGCCTACCCCGCAAGGGAACTGGCGTGAAGTTATGTATGTATGTAGGTATGTGTAACTTTATATTAACTTTATATGCCCACGGGCACGTGGAAAGAATGCATGATAAAAGAATGACTAAACAGATATACAATGCAAAAGTGGATGGATGCAGAAGTCGTAGAAGGCCACGACACACCTTCCATGATCAAATTGATCGTGTACTAGCAGAAGATGATGTCAGGAGCCTTAAGAACAGACGAGCATGCATGACAAGAGTTATGAATGTCAAAGAAGCAAGTGATTTGTGTAAGAATAAGCCTGAATGGCGCTTTGTTGTTCGTGCCTACCCCGCAAGGGAACTGGCGTGAAGTCATGTATGTATGTAACTTTATATTAAATCCTACTTTCAAATAAGTAATCTGTAAGATCCCATTTTGAAATAAATACATTGGACGGTGGAATGAGCTCCCAGCTGAGGTATCTCCTCTGCACTACGATATGAGGTTATTCATAAAGAGTGTAAGAAAAATTCTTCAAGGCCAGCAACATTTTCGGGACATGTTACAAATCTTCTCCTTATCGCAGTGGGCCCTGAAAGGATCTTGTTGTACAAATTTGCATCGAGAAAGGAATTTCAGCGAATTGTTAAAGACAAAATGTAAACAAATATACGTTTGAAAAACTTCCTGAGTAGACTATCTGAGTCGCAACATAGCAACACGTCTCCAACGCAGAGTTACCGCGAAACTTGTTCTACGGGAGCTACCTCATTAAACTAACTAAAAGTTAACCGCAACGATGTCTGTACTTCCTCACAGTACGTGGAATTTTGTGATGTTATTTTAATTGGCGCGTTTCTGAATGAAAGTATAATTTGCATGGCACCAAAACTGTATAATCACCTTCCAGAAGAACTTCTAACGATACAATCAAACGCCATTTTTAGAAAACGTGTAAAAAGGATGTTTACCGATAAGGCATATTACTGTATCAATGAATATTTAAATGACAAAATTATAAAATAATTTTTATGAATTAAGTACCTTATGTATGTACCTTTGACGGTTCTAAGCGCGATAAATTATTTGATATTTATTATTCCGATGTTTCGGTCACTTTGCACTAGCCGTGATCGCGGCAAACAAAGATGTCAAGCGCCAATGAGAATTGTTAAAGTTTTATTTAGCCCGCCGCCAACTTGATCATTTTAATTATTTAGTTTTGTTTATGGTTATTATTTACTCTATGGAATTCTAATCTAATCTACCACCGCTTTGCAACATGTTGTGGCTGCCTCCCACCCATTTTACATACATACATAATTTCACGCCAGTTCCCTTGCGGGGTAGGCACGAACAACAGAGCGCCATTCAGGCTTATTCTTACAAACCTCACTTGCTTCTTTGACATTCATAACTCTTGTCATGCACGCTCGTCTGTTCTTAAGGCTCCTGACATCACCTTCTGCTAGTACACGATCAATTTGATCATGGAAGGTGTGTCGTGGCCTTCCACGACTTCTGCATCCATCCGCTTTTGCATTGTATATCTGTTTAGTCATTCTTTCATCATGCATTTGTTCCACATGCCCGAACCACCGAAGCATTCCTTTTCTTACCTTCACCCTGACACTCTCTTTCATACCAACTCTCTTTCTTACTTCGGTATTACGAACGCGGTCCGCGAGCGTCACTTCGCAGATTTTGCGCAGTGCTCGCATCTCGACCGCGTTTACTCTACTTTCATGCTCTCTCTTCCATACCCAACTCTCGCTTCCATACGTGAGCGTAGGTATCAGCACCGCGTTGTGTATGGCAAGCTGGGCGTTCTGGCTGAGGTTCTTAGCGCCTAGAAGTTTACCTAACGCTCCCTTCACACTATTCCCCAAATTCACTCTTCTTTCTATATCAGCGGTATACCTTCCATCCCTGCTAAACGCACATCCAAGATATACAAACTCACTCACTTGCTCCAGCATAACATCCCACCCATTTTAATTTTATATAGGTATTAAAATGGGTGCGAGGTAAAATTCTAATATTCATTTAAATTACGAAATACAATATTACTAGTACGTATAGTGATTAAATTATACAATCTTGCACTACAATCCACCAGACACGTGATGCGTGAGTAATATATTAGAGTATTCGCTCTTCAACAACTAATGGCATTTCTCTCATGTTATAATATTAATTTACTCTGTGGGTAATGCACTGTATGACATGATATAACGCATACTAGCACCCGGCTTTCCTACATAAAAAGCGCGGGGCACATGGGAGGAGGGTGGTTTTAGTGGGTAGTGGTTGTTGCCCGTGCAACTTCTCTGAGTCTCCACACAAGCTGGCTTGATTATTTTTCGGATTGCCCCTTATCAAAGGGGAAAGCCTTCATGATCAACTATGGTCTAATCCCTTGCAAAGGACCTAGTATTGTGCGTAAGCAGAATTTCCCCCGCCTTAAAAAAAAAATACTAGCACCCGGAGTTGTGTCAGTGACATTGACAACTGACAGATGCACATTGCCACTGTAAAAAATAATAACTAAACCGATATTTAACTAAAATTACAACTTTGTAGACTTATTATTAAAGTGTCTTTAATTATCTACGTAGGTATTGATGTGGTTTTAATATTATATTGTTACAATGCTTTTATGACCGTCTTCTTTTGTTTACTTTGTGTTTAAAATTTTTGATTGGAAAAATCGCCCATTGTGTATTGTAGTAATCTTTATGGTAGTCCTTAGCCAGGTGTGATTCTTAGAAATTCAGTCTACAGACATATTGTATTTGTACAGTATAAATCAATGTCCAAACGGACGGGTGAGTCAGTCAAGCGATAATCACAAGCGTGGCAAGACGTGCGTACATTCGATAATCTGTATAGTGACGGACTTTGTGCGTGTTATTGAATCATGCATTACGTTTGCACTGGTTGTGTTCAGTTATATTTGCACCTGTGTTATACGTGTTTGTATAGTGCTAAATAAACTCTATAATAATTCCAAAGCATTTGATGGAAGAATGACTAAACAGATATACAATGCAAAAGTGGATGGATGCAGAAGTCGTGGAAGGCCACGACACACCTTCCATGATCAAATTGATCGTGTAATAGCGGAGGGTGATGTCAGGAGCCTTAAGAACAGACGAGCGTGCATGACAAGAGCTATGAATGTCAAAGAAGCAAGTGAGGTGTGTAAGAATAAGCCTTAGTGGCGCTCTGTTGTTCGTGCCTACCCCGCAAGGGAACTGGCGTGAAGTTATGTATGTATGTATGTATGTAATAATTCCAAGCTTTAACGGAGAGCTGTATTTGTAGGTTTTGAGAATTGACAGCCGAGTGAAGGAATAGTGATGTGACAACATACAATTATAAAACTAAAATCTAGTGCTGTGACAGCTCTTTGAATTTAACTATTTTTAACAAGTATTGTAAAGTGTGGTGTTATTTTAGTATGTATGTCATGTATGTTTATGCATGTAATTTATATAGTGTAGTATGTTCAGCATACTACAAGAAGAGTTTATATAAATATACGGGCCAGTGTTTTTGTCATATCTGACATCAAGCAGTTCAGTCAGGTGTCTTAAAGTTATTAGGCGGTTTCACTCCAATGTATTGGTGGAAATTGATTAATACTCCTATGGGTCTAATGCACTTGTCCTGTAATTATGTACTAACAGAGTAAAATGAAATATAATTTTACAGTCTGAGATGATAAATTATTGCCTGTGCAGGAACGGAGAAAGAATACAATTTCCTGCAGCCGGGCGGCCTGTCGTAAGAGGCGACAAAACAACCCACAGCCAGGTGGTAGGGCATTTGCCCGACTGGATGGCTACCACCCCTGATCTAAAGTACATCGCCATAAGAACCTTGAGTTGTGTTCCGGCATTAGTGACCAGGTTCCAGTCTCCCTTGAGAGAGCAGCTGCGCATTTGTAGCACCTTTGGTGTTGCAAATGTCTATAGGCGATGGTAACCACTTTCCATCGAGTGGGCCGTCTGCCTGCCTGCTGAACTCCTGCAATAAAAAAAAATAAAAGAAACAATTAATTTTTGAAGAATTTTCATCAGTAACATTTGAGCATCCGACAATATCTTTAAAGCTATGTCACACGTATGTAGTTCATTTTGCGAGTGGATTTCGCCCCAAGGTTGAGAAACAATTAAACCTTCTACTCAAACTATGCGACGAAGAACAATCTTAAATGTTGGGCTAGGAAACAAGCGGGTTTGCACGATTATATATACACACACACACATATAAACAAACTAACTGTGCCCGCGACGTCATCCGCGTGGAATTTGCTTTCAAAACCCTAGAATTTTGAAAAATTCTTCACTGGTGCTCCGCTCCTATTGGTCTTAACGTGATGATATATAGCCTATAGCCTTCCTCGATAAATGGGCTATTCAACACTGAAAGAATTTTTCAAATCAGACCAGTAGTTCCTAAGATTAGCGCGTTCAATCAAACAATATATTATTAGTATATTTAGCTACAACACTAATACTTACATTTTAAATATCGCGATATCTTTTGAACGAAACGTCCGAATTGAATAATTCAAAAAGGTATAGAAAGGTATTGAATTCGTCTTGAATATGAAGTAATTTATTTTGATAAAGATTAATACCAAGGTACAAAATAAAGAGTTTTTGAAGCGACGGCATTTTAATTATTTAAAAAAAATTAAAGGAAAACACTTATTGTGAGCTAACTACGATAGTTAGACATATGGTTACGCGATATTTTTTGTAGACAATTATATGTTCTGCAAAGTGGTAGTACATTGTTTTGTTCTATAATAAGATAATAATAAAATTTCTTTCCCACGGGCAGCTGAATATGAATCAGCTATGCAATTTCAAACCTAGCAGGTGCTTGCAAAATACTTCCAAGACTTAACAAAATATCAAGAAAACTTGTAAAGAACTTCAGCGATATACCATTTGAGAACTATTTATTAAGTTTATTGAAAACTGTCTTAGAAAGTATACGATATTTTCACACGTTATGGCTCGGACAATACATCGGCAAAAGCCTAGTATAACAATAAATGCATAAATATTCATTTAAAAATCAATGCCAATTGCTAGGTTTTCAAATTGCATAGATAAAATATATTCTTAATATTATATTTTAGAGAAAGTACAAATATATTGAAATAAATATGTGATGATTTATATAATGTATAATAAATATACTTAAACAAATAAAAATAAACTTTTTTGTACTTAAAAGAATTTAAGACATAGTTGCTTATAACAGATTTACGAACTTTTCACTGATTGTAATGCATGGCACGCACTCATGCCTTTGTCCAAACATATACTAATCCAATTTTCAGTCAAACCACCAAAGATGGAAAGAGATGAACAGATTTATTACCTTATTGCTCACTGAAATAATCATTTACAATACTTTTAAGAGAAAACCTTTAATTAATCGCTTAATCTAATAAAGTCGCTTTTTTCGTGGCCCAGCGTTGAGGCCTCCGTGATATTAACTTTTGTCAAGGTATTCGCATACAGCCTCAAGGGATTGGCGCCATACAAGGGGTTTACTGCTGAACTTGTATGGAGGGTCTCCTCACACGTCATTAGAGGCATTGAGGTAGCTACATTTATTGTTTCAAAGCGAATTGTTAGCTAAATACTAGCTGTGCCCGCGACTTTGTCCACGTGGAATTTTTTCAGAGATTAGCCGGAATATTCAGACAGATAGACAGCTAAAAAAAATTGAAATTGATTTGTTGATACAGTCAAACCTAGATAAGTGAGAGCTCAAGGGACCGCGATCTCTTTTTCTCTTATAGAGGTTTCTCACTAACCCCAGTTTCTAGTTTACAGAGTTACAGAAGAGGTCTATAAAAATACGCAAATATGACGCAATTAAAAACAAAATACGTGTATGTATGGGTATTAAATATTTATTGAAATAATAGCTGACCATAAATGTTTAATCTAAATAATATTATAATAACATTTAATTGTAAAAATCTTTTAATTTCTTTTGCGATTCTGTTTTTAAATTTTGTGTTGAAGTTCATAAATTTGAGCAAATATGGTTTGATCAATCGCCACAAATTCATACAATTTGTGAAGCGTCTCCAATGCCTTTAAAGCTTCTCGTTTTGTTGGAATTTTCTCCACCTCTCTATCCAAAATGTGTGATTGGAGGGCTTCATTTTTTTATCTGTTTTGGCACATTTGGCTTTTTGAATAGAATGAGTTCCTCGAACTATAAGACGCTCATTTGGTTTGAATTAAAGAATATATGAAGTTAAACGCGTTTAACTGTCGCTTGTAGAGGTATCGGCAAGTATCAGTCTCACTTAAAGAGGATCACGCGGGGAAAATGACTGTCACTTATACAGGTTTTATGTTACTCACTTATAGAGGTATTAAGAAGGCAAAATGACGGACCTGATAAATACTCTCACTTAATAGAGTTTTTCGCTTACCCAGTTCTCACTTATTCAGGTTTGACTGTATATGAAGGTACCGTATGGTCATGCTTTCATATACATTTAATCATTTTTTTTTATTTACTTTTATTGTCTTAGTCTTATTGAGTATGCATTGTTTGCTACAACACCATTAATTCTTCAAAAAGTAATTCTGTAACATACTTCTGTACAAAACTTATAAAAAAAAAGATTTGAGATATAAATAAAATATGAAATATAAAGAAAAACAATATTTAGCTATACATGTTGCTGGGGAGTTTCTTGCCGCTTCTTCTCCTTTACAGCATCAACACGTTGCGAAGCGGTGTAAATAGAATAGGAAGTAAAAATTAAATTTTAACTTACATGTATGACCTTCAAAAAGAGTTTTCCAGTGGAACTTATTTTGAATAAAAACTTTTGAATTTGAATAAGAAGCTGTTATTTTGACATTACAAATAGAAATTTTAATTTTATTTTTCTGTATAGATAAGCTGGGACTATGGTTCTAAGGGAACTGAAAGAAAATAAAGAAAAAGTTTGTTCAAAGAAATAGCGACGTATATACATTGCATATATGTGTCTTAGAAAAATCATATTTTGAAAATTTGTATGCCGCATTTTTAGCAGAGAGAGCTATGAATGTCAAAGAAGCAAGTGAGGTGTGTAAGAATAAGCCTGAATGGCGCTCTGCTGTTCATGCCTACCCCGCAAGGGAACTTTTTTTTTTTTTTTTTTTTTTTTTTATGGCAGGAGATCAGCAGACAGGCAGACGGCCCACTTGATGGAAAGCGGTTACCATCGCCTATGGACATTTGCAACACCAAAGTTGCTACAAATGCGCTGCTGCTCTCTTAAGGGAAACTGGAACCTGGTCACTAATGCCGGAATACAACTCAAGGTTGTTATGGCGACATACTTTAGGCCATCCAGTCGGGCAACTGGCGTGAAGTTATGTATGTATGTATATTTAGCAAATAAAGTTTGTACTCAGCTTATTGCTGTGCCAGAATTATATCCGACACAACGCTGATTTTCAGTACAGGACTTCCTTATGAAGTGAGACCAAAACGACCCGACTTCTTTACCTGGTCTCATTTTAAAAAAAAAAACACATACCACAGGGAGTTTTCTTCTGCCTTAAGGTTATAATTTCTAAATCTGGACGGCCGATTAGACATTGATGAGGTTAGAAACTACATACATACATAACTTCACGCCAGTTCCCTTGCGGGGTAGACCCGAACAACAGAGCGCCATTCAGGCTTATTCTTACACACCTCACTTGGTTCTTTGACGTTCATAACTCTTGTTATGCACGTTCGTCTGTTCTTAAGGCTCCTGACATCACCTTCTGCTAGTACACGATCAATTTGATCATGGAAGGTGTGTCGGTGTGTGGAAGGTTAAAAACTAGTAATATTATAATTTAAAACAAGGTATCGTCTATTTCTATACCACGTGTGTATACATGATAGGATATTATAGGATATATTGCATTGAATTTTTATCCAACCGCTATCTATGCGCCTCCGGAAAATTTACTCAATTTTGTCCCGGAAACTATCTCATTTTTCGGGATGAAAATTTTACTAAAAACGGTCCCGTAGTTTTTCTATGAAAGCATAACAGGCAGAGTTACTTCATTATCCTCTTACCAGTCTTAAGTCTAAGATAGTCTTAAGAGGTTTTTGCATATGCATAATATGATGAACATGACAAATACCAACATAAAGTGAAAGTTTATGCTGTGCCTTATAACTACCAGTATATCTAGATACGTATTAATTTCACTAAGCGATTCTCCACAGGCAACCGCTTTAGGCCCTCTGGTGTCAATTCAACTCTCAATATGATCATTCAATAACTATATAATGTCCGGTTCTAATATCTCACCAACCGTTTAATTGCTTTACTATTTGTTAAAGTTTGACATCAGTTCCATACAAGTAATATCAAAATTCAATAGATGTAATTTAATACAAGTGATCGAATAGTAGGTTATAGGAACCGGCCATTATTCGCATCTGTTCAACAACGCTAGAGAAATAGATTCTGTAACTTTGACATGCTGTCGGTTGTCATGGCAACCGTCAACAATGACGTCACGACCATGACGTGTAAATGTTTCATGAAAAAGAAGTGCCATGTCACCGGCAGAGCTGTTGCCAGACATTGTGCACCTGCCAGTGTGGAGTAATTAATTATAAGCTCCCTTCGACCTCCCCCCTCGGCCACCTTTAGTCACCCCTGTTTGACTGAAAGACCCCCCTTTGCCAATGTTGTGTCAAGGTGATCCTATTGTTTTTCGTTGAAAGGAAATGTTCAAAATTGGAATTGCAGGTATTTTACAATCTAGGGTAGACACTTAGTATTTTTAGTTTAGGTGCCTGGGGGGTTTATGTATGTTGTGTGATGCGTCTATGATGGTTATCCCGTTGGATAGGATGAGGCTGGCAGGAACCCATGGCTCAATGCTCAATCGCCATGAGGGTAGTACAAAATAAGACGACGAATTTCCCAGCATTATATTATTTGTTGGGGAAAGAAAGCACCCCCTGACCCGTCCGCCGGAGTTCACCTTCTCTCCGCACCCTGCATACCGCCGACGCCCACAGCTCGCACAGTTAGCAGCTAGGCGTCGGACGGAACGTGGAACATAGAAGCGGCCTTGGAGGCCGGAAAATGCTCACTTCTTTACATTGTTTACATACATATAGCACCAATACGCACTACTCTACTCTCTGCAATTATCATTCTCTCTATATTTCGTCTACGTATAGTTTTGATTTAGTTGTAAATAACGCCAGTAATAAATACGAGTTTTATTTGGAAGAAGCAACTGCCACCAATATTATTAATATTGTTAATGGTAAAACACTTTAACACACAGTCAATTCGTAATCGCTACCGGATATGAACAGCCCGCCATATTGTATGTGAAATCAGCTTGTCCAGCCTTCCGCTCTGTTGCACCTGTATCCACTCATTACAAACATCAATAAAACTCATAAAAATATACCTTAATTCCTTCGCAACAAAGTTCAAATTAAATAGAACACCTCTCAACAAAATTAGCTTTATATTGTAGAAAAATAAACTATATACAATTGAAATTAAAGCCGAGTATTAAATGTAATAAAATATCAGGTGATAATAACGCGTGTTCCATTTTGTGAAACAGCTATACGAGATCATCTCTTCATCAAAATTCATTTAAATTCACACTTAACTACATAGGAATAGAGTTGCTATTCAAATGTATTGCCGTATTTATTTGAGTGAATTTAAGAGTCTTGTGTTTAGCGGTTTTAAGTTGAAAGTCTTATGATATAAGGTTGAAATTTGTATGAGATATAAAGGTTTAAATCTGCGTATAAAATTCAGCATCGGACTGCGGACAGGTTTCCGCTTGGACCATTGTTTTCCCATTGAAATATGAATTAATAGGGATTTTCAGGTAACTCCGGCACCAGATTGTGGAGGTTGTTGCTCGGATGCTATCGGCATTGTTTTGAGGGTAGTATCGCATTATCCAGATACGGTGTGCGTTTTGATATATGGCTTTAACCGTATTTATTACAGATAGTTGAGTTTGTGAGCTTATTTCACAATAACTTTAGTTTCACAACGATTTCAGACAAATTGAGTAATGCTATATTTTAAATTTTTACTTTCATAAATTGTATTACAGAAGTATGATACAGAATTACTTTTTGAAGAATTAATGGAGTTGTAGCAAACAAGGCATACTCAATAAGACCAAGACAATAAAAGGTAAGAAAAATAATGTTATAGTTATAATAATGACATGACGTGCTAAAATGTTATACTGCAATATGTCTCCACAAATTCCTTATAAGCTAGGCAAGATGAAAAACGTTATACAAAATTTAGTATAAGAGGTTGGAGCGAGCTGCTGTGTAAATGAATTTTTGTGATTTAAGTATTCTTCAATAGTGTAGTATCCCCTTTTTAGCAAGATGCTTTTTAATTTAGTTTTAAATTTAGTGAAAGGCAGATCTATATATCAGATTATAATATTCAATACAGCATACTAGTACACAGAAATATCAGGACGACTCCAAGAGTTCCATCCACGTCTGTCAGGTGTCTAGCAGCAATTTGCCCTCCAGTAATACTGCGATTATCAGGCAGTAATTATTAACGTAGCGTAGGACGCCCAGTCCGGTTGACTGACGGCCTGCGGAAGATCGCCGGCAGGGACTGGATGAGGAAGACGGGAGACCGGGATATGTGCGTTCAGACTGCCTACTGCAGACTGCTCGTGTAGACTACTGATTGTAGACTGCCCCTTCCTGCCCGTACAACGCGTATTTAAGAACCTCGTAGCGCGCCGAAATGGAACTATCCGGTAATGCTTTGGCGCCACTTTAGCTTCACATCCTTCATAAAACCAACTCCCGCCATCCGTATTAACTTCCAACTTCCGATTACTCCATTTCTTAAATTCATTGACTTGGTAATAAATGCTTCTATGTTAAAAGCCGGTTATATGACTTCCGATGTCCGTTTAGTTCATGAAAGAATACTCTATATCCGGTTATTGACTACTTCCGTCATATGGTTACTTTATAATAACAAACGACTCCTACAGGTGTATGTTTCTCTATTGATATATGTATATATATATCATAATCTATGTGACGCTCGCGGACTGCGTTCGTAATACCGAAGTAAGAAAGAGAGTTGGTCTGAAAGAGAGTGTCGGGGTGAAGGTAAGGAAATGAATGCTCCGGTGGTTCGGGCATGTGGAAAGAATGCATGATGAAAGAATGACTAAACAGATATACAATGCAAAAGTGGATGGATGCAGAAGTCGCGGAAGGCCACGACACACCTTCCATGATCAAATTGATCGTGTACTAGCAGAAGATGATGTCAGGAGCCTTAAGAACAGACGAGCGTGCATGACAAGAGTTCTGAATGTCAAAGAAGCGAGTGAGGTGTGTAAGAATAAGCCTGAATGGCGCTCTGTTGTTCGTGCCTACCCCGCAAGGGAACTGGCGTGAAATTATGTATGTATGTATGTATAATCTATCTGACGCTCGAGGACCGCGTTCGTAATACCGAAGTAAGAAAGAGAGTTGGTCTGAAAGAGAGTGTCGGGGTGAAGGTAAGGAAAGGAATGCTCCGGTTGTTCGGGCATGTGGAAAGAATGCATGATGAAAGAATGACTAAACAGATATACAATGTAAAAGTGGATGGATGCAGAAGTCGTGGAAGACCACGACACACCTTCTATGATCAAATTGATCGTGTACTAGCAGAAGGTGATGTCAGGAGCCTTAAGAACAGACGAGCGTGCATGACAAGAGCTATGAATGTCAAAGAAGCGAGTGAGGTGTGTAAGAATAAGCCTAAATGGCGCTCTGTTGTACGTGCCTACCCCGCAAGGGAACTGGCGTGAAGTTATGTATGTATGTATGTATAATCTATCCATAATCTTCATATTTGTTTTTGAGAGTCTGAATGAACACGTTCGCGTCATATTGACTATTTAGCTGCTGGATACTAAAAAGTCGCATACATGTTCAACCTTTGCAGTATTTGTACATGTGTATATCATAATATCAATATAATATTGAACTCCATCCTTTGTCGGTCGGCAATTGATTGAAAGGAACCCGCCGGGACGGGACTACGGCCCCAAGGCACTCACCGGTAAAGCAGAAGGGTTATTCTGTAACAATCTTTAGACGTGGATAATTAAATACTACAATTTAGTGCAAGAATTCTGTTTGTACTGTATGAAATTGATATTTTAAAGAGAAATAATAGTCCAAGATCCCAGTTACCCCAGACTTACGTAATTTTAGGAAAGATTAAATTTTTGTCCTCGCACAGCGGAACTCTTATTTTTTTTATTACAGGAGCTCAGCAGACAGGCAGACGGCCCACTTGATGGAAAGCGGTTACCATCGCCTATAGACATTTGCAACACAAAAGGTGCTACAAATGCGCTGCTGCTCTCTTAAGGGAGACTGAAACCTGATCACTAATGCCGGAACACAACTCAAAGTTGTTATGGCGACATACTTTAGACCGAGTGTGGTAGCCATTCAGTCGGGCAAATGCCCTACCACCTGGCTGTGGGTTGTTTTGTCGCCTCTTACGACAGGCCGCCCGGCCGCAGAAAATTGTATTCTTTCTCCGTTCCTGCACGGATAAAAGACTCTTAACATGTCTGGGAGGATGTTTGGCCCGTCAGATATGTCTGGCTTATTGGAAAATATTTTAAAATATTATACTTGATTATATATATAAAATTCAGCCTTCCTAAAATGACATATGTTCCCACATGTTTTCTACAGTGTCTGTCAAAAGTTATGGCCCACAGGAAATGTCTGGCAACTGTATATCTTAGTTTATAACAATATCACATATGACATATGTAAAAACTAGCCTTGCTACTTTGACGTAAGTTAACATGGTTTGTTTCCACCTTTGATACCTGTTACCTGAAAAACGGCCCCGCTTTCAGCTTAGCGAGTATCCATTCCTTTCTAAGTTTATGTTTTTTTATTATTATACTGTATGTCTTTCAAGACCACGGTCATAAAAATGGCCCGGACTTTTGGGGGGCTTGCGTGGCGCCATGGGAAGGCCAACACGTAGAGGTCCCTTGACAAATTTAATGTAAATGTGGCGTGACACTGACCGGCGATTATCCCTGTCTACACTATATAGTAATGCACCCAAGGACAAGCCCCGGCCAGTGTAGAACTATTGTGGGAAATGAGGATAAAAAGTACCGGGCTATTGTGGTAAACTGCTAATGGTACTAGGGGTCTGGGAATATGGGGACTTTGGCGTCTGCCCGTCGCAATGTTCAAGGAACATGGAAAAATGGGCAGACGGTGACTCGCCACTCCCTGCATGGGCCCCAAAAAATGCCATAAAGACAGGGGCAACATGGGTGTAAGTAGCTAAGGGGTGTAGAGAGGTGGGATGCAGGTTCATCGAAGCTACTTCCGATGTTAGGCCATTTATCACTTCCACCCCTGGAACTTGAGTCTTAGCTCTAGCGATCTCCACTGCGTGCCGGCTGGTTAAGGCAAGCACGGAGGCGGGGGCCTTGCCTTGGCCCCCGGAGTCAGGTACGAGGTGTCGCTACTCACCTAAGGCTTCGCCACAAAGCCCCCCTGCGGGATTATTATTATTATTATTAACAACTCTACGGACTCTAGGTCCGTACCCTTTTTTACAATTAAATTTAAGAAGTTAAGAAGTTGTACACGCTTATTTGTTACTTTGTTATTGTGTGTGACATTTAATGAATGCATGTTTGTGTTGTGGTGTACCTTAAGAATGACTTATTATATTAATTTATTCTAATTTTAACACTAAACTTATACTAATGTAAAGTGTATCTGTTACATGCTGGTGTTGTGAGAAAGTGCATGTGCAGTGTTGGCTTTATATCTATACTTATATATATTGTCCTATCTAGTGCCATGTGTGTTGTTTTTTTCTTTTCTGTGCCTGGGTTATTAATTTTTATGCTCTTTGTGTGTCTTGGTTTGTTTGTGAAGTGTGCGTGTAATGCAATGCGATGGTAGTGCGCGTTGGTTTGAGTATGTGTATAAGTTTTATTGTTAGTTATGTGTTTGTGACTTTGTGTGGTGTTATAATTTATTGTTTAATTCACTCTATAATGTATAGTTATATAGACAATTTTGTGATCATTAAAATATATTCAAAATACAAAAATAAGTCGTAGTTAATAACATCATGCATAGAAGACACAAAGCTGAGCATTACCTTAAAGCGAGCAACATTCACTACAATATTAATATTAAAACCGCATAGGTTTAACAATATTGCATTGTTGGCTATAAAGCGGGGTTCGCACGATCGGATCGTAACTAACGCGCCGTGTGTGCCGCGCTTTCATAACCAAACGCACTTTATTAATTCAGGTGGCGGGCGCCGTACGACGTACGCCACGCATTCACTCTAGTTAAATAAACTACATGTTAGAGATACTGTTTAGAATTTAACTTGTGTTATCTCTCGTATAATAATTCTTAAGAGGATAGTATAGTATTAAAGAAACCTGGCTGGAGGCTGTAGCAGCGAGAGGTAGAGGTTAAATGATACTTCAGATGGCAGAGAGTAGTTAGTAGAGTAGTTTTTATCCGTGCAGGAACGGAGAAAGAATACAATTTCAACCCACAGCCGGGTGGTAGGGCATTTGCCCGACTGGATGGCTACCACCCCTGGTCTTAAGTATGTCGCCATAACAACCTTGAGTTGTGGTCCGGCATTAGTGACCAGGTTCCAGTTTCCCTTAAGAGAGCAGTAGCGCATTTGTAGCAAATGTCCATAGGCGATGGTAACCGCTTTCCATCAAGTGGGCCGTCTGCCTGTCTGCTGATCTCCTGCAATAAAAAAAAATTGTATTCACTGTCGAGTGCTAATGTGAACTGAAGTGAATTAATTTATTTTGGAAACGGTAACCTTAAGTACAAATATTAACAAGTCGTACGGCTAGCACATTGTGTGAGCGGGACGGGTGATGTGTGAGAGAGATAGAGCATCTATTAATATGTGCGCTCCCGTATTGTGCAAGTCAGTAGTTCGTTGTCCACTGCGATGACTAGACGTATGCAGCTCCTATAACGCGAATGGATACGGGAGATTCACCCAGTATAAGATTTGAGGTTTTTTTTTGTCAAATTTGGAAGAAATAAATTACGAAATAGATGTTACCTATTATTATAAATTCTTCTAATTTACAACCCCATCACTTCTGTAGGCAAACAATGTTATCGAACGCGAAATCCTAATCAAGCGGAGCCGCGGGCGAAGTGCGCCCCTCAAGGTAGACATGAATATCTTTGTCCATATTTACATTATCGACATGGAGCTAAGCAGATGGAGAGCAATCATGGCGCATTGTTTGTGGCGCAAACAAACTTGTAACCAGTGTTGCCAAATGCACTGTTTTGCGGGAAATTATAGATTATTAATCCATAATTTTTTTTGAAAATCAATAAATATTATATTTATAATGTTGGGGATATAGATAGGACAATATATATATATATATATATATATATATATATATATATATATATATATATATATATATATATATAAGGCCCACACTGCACATGCACTTCCTCACAACACCAGCATGTAACAGATACACTCTACATTAGTATAAGTTTAGTATTAAAACTAGAATAAATTAATATAATAAGTTATTCGTAAGACACATACACCTCAACACAAAAATCAATAAATTAATGTCACGCACAAGAACCAAAATAACTAATAAGCCTGTTACATTAAAAAAATTAAACCTAGAAATTAAGTTTTAAAAAAGGGCAGGGAACTCGAGTCCGTAGAGTTGGTAATAATAATAAAAAAAATGTTGGGGTGATTATATATATTAATGTAAAACTTTTTAAAATTAGTGCTCGAAAGGACTATTTATTTGCTGCTTTATTGCTCAAGACACAGAAGAAAATGTTTGTTAGAATTTTAATTAGTAGTTTAGAACTTGTACTTATTATGTAATATGACCATTTTAGCATTAAATCCCGGTTGCATTTCTGTTTCAGAGATGCAATGTTCATTTTCATATATCTTCTTCTACATTTAACGTGTTCTTTGGCATCCATTATTCTGAGATCAATGTCGCGCATATCATCATTTACGACGCAAAGTCATAATTTCTAGAGCTTACCTCTTCTAGGCAAGATGTTGTATGTAAGTTCTGTGAATTGTAAACTTGTGTAAAGTAGTAAACTTACGGTATTATATGGTGGTTTTAAGTGCAGTAATTTATTTGATTTTGGCGATTCCGACGTTTCGGCCACTTTTCAGTGGTCGTGATCATGGAAGACAAAGATGTAAAGTGTCAACGAGTATTGTTAAACTTTTATTTAGCCTACCGCGCTTAAAACCGTTAAAACGTAGTTTCATCAAACACATAGTAATTTAATTATTAGAATAGATTCCTATAATTCTACTCTATCGAAGGTAATAATTTCAAATGATATCTTAATGTTCTTATAGTCAGTTTATTTTTTCACTTGCCTTTGCCTTCATAATATTTTTTTTTTAATTTAATTTTGTAATCAACCGAATATTTTCACACTTGCCAGTTTTTATAGTTACGCAATATGACCGCAATATGTCACGTTACATCTGGCAACATTACAATAGCCCTCAGGTGAACTAATAACTTTATACTCGTGGTGTGTATAGTCTCATCACTATGGGAAAGGTTAATAGAGGTTTATGCAAACAAAATAAGAGAATCGTTTGATCAAAGTTTGATACAACGATACTTTTAATCAATTCTAGATACCAGTTTTGTTTATTTTAAACAACTTGAACTTAGGAACTTTAAGTCTTTTTAACTTTATCCGTGCAGGAACGGAGAAAGAATACAATTTCCTGCGACCGGGCGGCCTGTAATAAGAGGCGGCAAAACAACCCACAGCCAGGTGGTAGGGCATGGCTACCACCCCTGGTGTATAGAATGTCGCCAGACCAACTTGAGTTGTGTTCCGACATCAGTAACCAGGTTCCAATCTCCCTTAAGAGAGCAGCAGCGCATTTGTAGCACCATTGGTGTTGCAAATGTCCATAGGAAATGGTAACCGCTATCCATCAAGTGGGCCGTCTGCCTGTCTGCTGAACTCCTGCAATAAAAAAGAAAAAAAGAAATCAACTCTTAAAATTTAGATAGTTAGAGCTATCCATGCGGTTTTGCTCGTGAAAAATAACAAATTAGTTTCTAAAGGAAACGTGTAGATAATAAGAATCTTATACATACATACATACATAACTTCACGCCAGTTCCCTTGCGGGGTAGGCACGAAAAACAGAGCGCCATTTAGGCCCATTCTTACACACCTCACTTGCTTCTTTGACATTCATAACTCTTGTCATGCACACTCGTCTGTTCTTAAGGCTCCTGACATCACCCTCCGCTAGTACACGATCAATTTGATCATGGAAGGTGTGTCGTGGCCTTCCACGACTTCTGCATCCATCCACTTTTGCATTGTATATCTGTTTAGTCATTCTTTCATCATGCATTCTTTCCACATGACCGAACCACCGGAGCATTCCTTTCCTTACCTTCACCCCGACACTCTCTTTCAGACCAACTCTCTTTCTTACTTCGGTATTACGAACGCGGTCCGCGAGCGTCACTCCGCAGATTTTGCGCAGTGCTCGCATCTCAACCGCGTTTACTCTACTTTCATGCTCTCTCTTCCATACCCAACTCTCGCTTCCATACGTGAGCGTAGGTACCAGCACCGCGTTGTGTATGGCGAGCTTATGTTAGAATCTTATGTTCATACTAATCACTAAAATATATACGTATGTTTCTTTCATTGCCAGAAGCAGAGAAACTAACAGGTGACAGACTGCCCACTTGACCTGAGCTTGTTACCGTCGCTCAAGGATGTTTGCAACACCAAGGGCGATGCCAACTCGTTGCAAACCATTAATATAGGATAGAATAGTGAGATAGATGAGATGAGATTGAGAGGAAAGTATTAAGAGATGAGATAGGGTGACGATATAAGGATATGATATAGGGGGAATGGCTATAGGGGTGGGAAAGGATATTGGGACAGAGAGAATACGCAGGAGTGAGTTACAGGAACTCAATCATCGAAACATGATTATGTCAATAAAAGCTAATTATTTTATCTACGATATTGTGTGAGAGCATGGTACAGTAATGACTAACCCCTTTGACGTCATATGTATTAAGAAATATAATGATTTCAAATAGAAACGTAGAACGCCTCCTAAAACAATTGAGGAGAGAATTGTATCGAGCCGCGAACGGAACACGTGAATGTAAGTCTCTTAATTGCTAATATAAGCTTAAATCCTGAATCAGTCTCTTATTCAAGATCCCGGTCAGCTCAAAAACCGCTGGCCGTTACATAGTGGAGGCGCCGGGTACTCAAAAACTCAACTCGTTGCAAACCATTAATATAGGATAGAAGGCTGAGATAGATGAGATGATATAGGAGGGATGAGACAGGGTAACGATATAGGGGTATGATATAAGGGTGATATAGGGGTATGATATAGGGGGATGATATAGGGGGTGATATAGGGGCATGATATAGGGGGTGATATAGGTGGGATGAGATAGGGTGACGATATAAGGATATGATATAGAAGTGATATAGGGGGATGATATAGAGGGGTGATATAGGGGGTGATATAGGGGTATGATATAGGGGGATGATATAGGGTGTGATATAGGAGGGATGAGATAGGGTGACGATATAAGGATATGATATAGGGAGTGATATAGGAGGGATGAGATAGGGTGACGATATAAGGATATGATATAGGGGTGATATAGGGGGATGATATAGGGGGTGATATAGGGGTGATATGGGGGTGATATAGGGGGTGATATAGGGGGTGATATAGGGGGAATGGCTAAAGGGGTGGGAAAGTATATTGGGACAGAGAGAATAGGGAGCAGTGAGTTACAGGAACTCACTCTTCGTATGAATCATAATTACCTCAATCAAAGCTAATCATTTAACTTCGATATTGTGTGGGAGCAAGGTACCATACAAGGCATAAAGATATTAAAATTATTACCAATAAACACCTTAATTGTACCTGTTTAATAATCACTCAAATATGTTAATCTGCGCCAGATACAGGGTATTAAGCCCTGTTTGCGGGTCGTGACCGTGTGTTAAGTTGGCAGAGGCTTCAGGAGTAGGCAAACAATCGCCCTGTTGCGAGAATGGCAAGTTATTAAAACATACACGTTCGACATACTGTTAATTACTTAAGCTTCATTGGTGCCACAGTGTATGGCGAAGACAGTGGGATCAGTTTCTTTTGCGTAATTTTTAGGATAAACTTTAATAATTTTATCTGTGCAGGAACGGAGAAAGAATACAATTTCCTGCGGCCGGGCGGCCTGTCGTAAGAGGCGACAAAAGAACCCACAGTCAGGTGGTAGAGTATTTGCCCGACTAGATAGCTACCACCCCTAGTCTAGAGTATGCTGCCATAACAGCTTTAAGTTGTGTTCCGGCATTAGTGACCAGATTCCAGTCTCCCTTAAGAGAGCAGCAGCGCATTTGTATCACCTTTGGTGTTGCAAATGTCTATAGACGATGGTAACCGCTTTCCATCAAGTGAGCCGTCGTCTAGAAATTTGCTGAACTCCTGCAATAAAAAAAGTAATATTATCATCCTAGTGATAAATACCGGTTGAGTTCGAAGCATGCACTACGGATTCCGGAGTCCGGTATCTACCTCTCTACTATTAATTCTCTAATTCTTACAATCTTTTATAAATAAATAAATAACTATTTATTTTTGCTTTTATATAAAAATATATAATTCTCTTTAAAAAAGTAAGTTAAGAATAAAAATATAAACAGTGTGTCTTTATGAATAAAAGTGTTTTGACAACGCACCTATCACAAATATTGTGTATTTTATATTTTTATGAACATATTTTATAGCGTAAAATAGAAAATCCAAGACTGAAAAAGTGTTTGCAGATTACGTCTGGTTTGGCTAGAAAGTTTGATTTATACAATGAATTTAATTATTTTTATGCTGCAGGTATCACATTTGAAAATAATTTGGGAATACTTAAAGCCACTTTATATTTCTACATTTAGAGAAGTTGTCTTACTAAGTTGTATATAGGGTTGTAGGGTGTTTTCCCGACTGGATGGCTACCACCCCTGGTTTAGAGTATGTCGCCATAACAACCTTGAGTTGTGTTCCGGCATTAGTGACCAGGTTCCAGTCTCCCTTAAGAGAGCAGCAGCGCATTTGTAGCACCTTTGGTGTTGCAAATGTCTATGGGCGATAGTAACCGCTTTTCATCAAGTGGGCGGTCTGCCTGTCTGCTGAACTCATGCAATAAAAAAAAAAATAGGTTATTTTGTTAAAAGTACATAACAAAAAAAAACCATTTATATTTTAAATAAAATCTGTTTTGAATAGATCGTAATGTGTTGGTAAATTTCAATTCGATTAAATATTTTAAAATCTGTGTATTTTTCTATAAGTCGTATTTGTTTTACTGAATTTCTCAAGCCTGTGGACGTAACCCTTTATATGTTTGCGGGGTTCCAGGAAGACCGGCCGATTAATAAATTTAACCAATGTTTGAGTTGGACGGGTTAAACGAAAGCGAAGCGGATCATCGTTGCTATGGATTATTGTATTTTGCATGTCTAACACATGTATAGGTTTTATAATAGTACATACCTAATGTAATATAAAAATTAAAAATATAATTAGGTACGTAATAGACATTACGTTCACCAAATATCAAAGTCTAAAGATAATAATAATCAACTTATATTTAACACTAAGTTATATGTTATCATTGTAAAAGGGCCGAGCTCATTTTTTTTTATTGCAGGAGATCAGCAGACAGGCAGACGGCCCACTTGATGGAAAGCGGTTACCATCGCCTATAGACATTTGCAACAGCAAAGTTGCTACAAATGCGCTGCTGCTCTCTTAAGGTAGACTGGAACCTGGTCACTAATGCCGGAACAAAACTCAAGGTTGTTATGGCGACATATTTTAGACTAAGGGTGGTAGCCATCCAGTCGGGCAAATGCCCTACCACCTGGCATGCTCATACAATGATAGTTCAAAAAAATCTTTATAACTACTACACCGGTCTGAGTCCAGCTTTTCGTTGATTAATATTAAATTCTATGAATTAAAATCTACGATATTTTAATCACGAGAAACATCCAATCTTTAATTATTTGAGAACTCCACCATTTTATAGCATGAAATCTATATCTACTCTAATTTTATTATTGAATCCTGGTATCTAGACCATTTATATAGTAATACAATTTCACAGGTACATATTAGTAAGTTGCACTGGATATTATACTAATAATTCCTGGTCGATCCTCTCAGCTGTACAATTTCAAAATTATAGCAACTTACATTGTTTTTCTATGAATATTTATGCATTTAGTGTCTTGCTAGGCATTTGTTTATATATTGTGCTCGCCAAAACATGTAAAACATTACCAAAATACGGTATTACTCCCAACAAACTTAATAAATAATTATGAAATGGTTATATTATTTTCAGAAGTTTTAAAACTTGTAACAATTGTAGTGGTAAATTAAAATAAAATATAATAATAAAATAATAATAATAATAATAAAAATAAACCCGCAGGGGGGCTTTGTGGCGAAGCCTTAGGTGAGTAGCGACACCTCGTACCTGACTCCGGGGGCCAAGGCAAGGCCCCCGCCTCCGTGCTTGCCTTAACCAGCCGGCACGGAGTGGAAATCGCTAGAGCTAAGACTCAAGCTCCAGGGGTGGAAGTGATAAATGGCCTAACGTCGGAAGTAGCTTCGGTGAACCTGCAGCCCACCTCTCGACACCCCTTAGCCACTCACACCCATGTTGCCCCTGTCTTTATGGCATTTTCTGGGGCCCATGCAGGGAGTGGCGAGTCACCGTCTGCCCATTTTTCTATGTTCCCTGAACATTGCGACGGGCAGACGCCATAGTCCCCATATTTCCAGACCCCTAGTACCATTAGCAGTTCACCACAATAGCCCGGTACTTTTTGTCCTCATTTTCCACAATAGTCCTACACTGGCCGGGGCTTGTCCTTGGGTGCATTACTATATGGTGTGGACAGGGATAATCGCCGGTCAGTGTCACGCCACATTTATATTAAATTTGTCAAGGGGCCTCTACGTGTTGGCCTTCCCATGGCCCCACGCAAGCCCCTCAAAAGTCCGGGCCATTTTTATGGCCCGTGGTCTTGAAAGACATACAGTATAAAAATAATAGTTTTATTAATTTTAAAGCACACTCTGGCATTATTTCTGATAGCAAAATAATCGTTCTAATTTAAAAAACACACGTTTATTCAAAACCAGTAGCTTCTGTCGGTTAAAATAACAATGAAATATTCAACAATGGCGGCGGGTATTATTGGGGCCACGTGCAGCGGTAGGGTTGACGCACCTGGGGGTCCATTGTGCTTAAAGAGATCGTGTTACCGCCAACACGATCGTAGTTAACATCAGAAACAGTTTATCGAACCTAGTTGGGTATATTGATTGACATGTAAAATATGGAAGAGTATTTCGATCTAAAGGTAGTGTTGGGCCGAAATTCGTTCTACATTCGGCTTGACCGAATTTCGGTAGCTTGAGCCTAATTGCGATATCGGCCGAAATTCGTTTTAAATGCCGAACATTTGGTGCAAAAAATATCCGTGCAGGAACGAAGAAAGAATACAATTTCCTGCGGCCGGGCGGCCTGTAGTAAGAGGCGACTTAACAACCCACAGCCAGGTGATAGGGCATTTGCCCGACTGGATGGCTACGACCCCTGGTCTAAAGTATGTCGCCATAACAATCTTGAGTTGTGTTCCGGCATTAGTGACCAGGTTCCAGTCTCCTTTAAGAGAGCAGCAGCGCATTTGTAGCGACTTTGGTGTTGCAAATGTCCATAGGCGATGGTAACCGCTTTCCATTAAGTGGGCCGTCTGCCTGTCTGCTGCTCTCCTGCAATAAAAAAAATACCTACTTGCACTATTTTGACTGAAAAACTAGAAATCATATCTATCATAACCGTAAAATAAAAATAGGCCTCTATATACTCATGTTAATTTATTTTAGTTAGGAATATGTGAAACCTTAAATTACAATGTGATTAAATATTATGAGTTTAGAATTATAAAATGGTGTTTTTTTTTTTCAACCAAAAGTCTAAAAGTCTATTCATTTTATCCATCTACTCGTACTTTAAATTTACTAGAGGTAGGTTATGGTGTAAAAACGCAGTCACATGCACGTAATGCCGTTGGAATTACTATAGAATTTATTAGAACTATACAAACACGTATAACACAGGTACAAATATAACTGGACGCAACCAGTACAAACTGCACGATTCAATAACACGTGCAAAGTCCGTCACTATACAGATTATCGAATGTACACACGTCTTGCTTGTATCGTAATCGTCGCTAGACTGCCTCCCCTCTCCATCCTACCGTCGTTTTATACTTCACAAATATAAGTGTGCCCGCCCGTGTCGTCGACTTAATTTCCTAGAAATACGTAATCCGCACACCTGCTTAATTATTCCTGCGAACGGCCATAAACTAGCGGGAAGGTAATAAACTGTGCTCTATGGCAGGCAGGTGTGCATTCAATTTTGTCGGCATGTAACAATATTATAGATAGTTAAGTTCTACTGAATAAAGTTTTTTGAATGTCATATATATATATGCCAATGTTAAAATTTAAATTTACTTCCTTTTTTTTATTTTTTATTGCAGGAGTTCAGCAGACAGGCAGACGGCCCACTTGATGGAAAGCGGTTACCATCGCCTATGGACATTTGCAACACCAAAGGTGCTACAAATGCGCTGCTGCTCTCTTAACGGAGACTGGAACCTGGTCACTAATGCCGGAACACAACACAAGGTTGTTATGGCGGCATACTCTAGACCAGGGGTGGTAGCCATCCAGTCGAGCAAATACCCTACCACCTGGCTGTGGGTTGTTTAGTCGCCTCTTACGACAGGCCGCCAGGCCGCAGGAAATTGTATTCTTTCTCCGTTCCTGCACGGATAGAATGCCTATTCTATGTACACCTCTTTACTTATTCATCATGGCAACGCGGTCGAAGTTTCGGTAGCATAGCTAGAATGAACTAATGCTTTAACAATTAATCATAACTCACCTATTCCGTGATTATTATTTTGTAAGCTGACCACCCCATCACGCGTCGACCGGTTTACCTTTTAAGCTTTCCGAGAAGCCCGCATGCAGCCACGACGTCAATTGAAGCCAATCAACGTGCAGACTGATCAGTGTATAATATGTTGAGATAAAATTCATCGCTATTTTTTTTAGACGTGATACAGCCAAACTGAGGTCATTACTTTAAATACAGCTAAGGCTCTATCGGTGTGATACTCCAGTCTCTCACAGAATATCGGCCAGAAACAGCCTTCTGCTAATCTCGTTTCGTGCGATGAGTGAGAGGTCTTATGATCCACTAAACCCCCCCCCCCCCCCTTTCCGATCCCATCTCTATCACGTGCTTATTAGCGCAGGGGAATCCTCGGATCTGGGGGGAGGCTTTACATCGAGGGATGTGTGCGACTCTTGAACGGCCGTACGCCCAACGCGACGTGGATGGCAGCCGTCATACTACTTACTAAACGTAATCCTGCGCCCCTAGTTCACACACTTTTATGGGACCCTATCCCATCGTAAAGCTGGCAACGCGTTGTAACCACTTTCCATCAGATGGCCCGGCTGTCTACCTTTTTGCCAGCTTTGCAATAAAAAATACATGAAAATCAATTCTATCTATTTATTAATTTACAAACATCGTTATCATTAGAGTTATACTATATAAGTACGGACTCTAATTCCGTACCCTTTTTTACAATTAAATTTAAGAAGTTAGGAAGTTGTACACGCTTATCTGTTACTTTGTTATTGTGTCTGACCTTTAATGTATGTATGTTTGTGTTGCGGTGTACCTTAAGAATAACTTATTATATTAATTTATTCTAATTTTAATACTAAACTTATACTAATGTAGAGTGTATCTGTTACGTGCTGGTGTTGTGAGGAAGTGCATGTGCAGTGTGTGCCTTATGTCTATACCTATATAAATTATCTTAACTAGTGCCATGTGTGTGTTTGGAGTTATTATACTGTCATAGGCTCTTCATATAAAAATGACTCATATTTCTATGATAGTCTAATAAGGCTCTATAAGTTGTATGCAATCTATACTTAACTAGCTGTCCCGGCAGACGTTGTTCTGCCCTGAAGAAATAAAATTTAGAACCCGATTGCAGCGCCACCTACCGGGTCCAATTGTGAATCTAAACCATCCTCGAATCCACTTGAACACACAGAAAAAAATTCATTCAAATCGGTCCAGCCGTTTAGGAGGAGTTCACTGTCAACACACGTACAGAAGAATTATATATATAAAGATAATGCAAAAAATTGGATAGATTTTTGTTGCTTAATCACGCCAGAGGAGTGTAACGTAATATTATATATTTAAAAATAAATATTGAAATTTAAAATATAAATATAATATTAAAATAATAAATGCGAGCATCGCCGGTCGCGGCGGCTCGCGGGCCGCGTTTTGACAGCACATCGGTGCTCAATGGGTCTTGCATTCGTAATAGATTTTTAGAACCACCAACACGTCGATAATAAAAAGTTTTGCTGAAATTGCTGATTATTTTGTTGAAATCTTCTACATATATTTAGTGCATATAACCCACGTTTTGGGTTCCTTTTCCTCTTCTCAAAATTGGGCTTGGAGTTTTGTGAGAAAGAAGTAGAGGACTCATTGTGCAGGGCACCTGGAAGGTCAGCCCTGGACTTGCAGACACTTCAGGGCAGTACCGCCACAAAAAACCGAAACACAGCCAAGGCGAAACTAACCCCGCTCTCTTATATATATATATTTTAATTTAATACACGTATGCGGTTTGATATAGTCGTATTATTATATCACCCGCTACAGGAGTTGAACGGTTCCCGTGGGAAAACATTAACTCGAGCGAAGCTGCGGGTAAACGCTAGTAAAGTAAATAATAAATAAATAAAAATACGATGATCAGAAAATATTTATTACCTGTCCTTGGTATATTATGTATGTACATATATATTTATCTATAAACATTTATACATGTGTGTATTTGTATGTTATGTATATTAAGTATATGTCTATTTAATATATAGAATATCCGTATATACTGCATTTATATATTTATTACTAGAATGTAAGAAATTGTACTGTTACGAGTTAGCGGGACTCGAATTAAAATGCCGTTAGAATTGTTATACAGTTTATTAGAACTATACAAACACGTATAACATAGGTACAAATATAACAAATCCAAACGTAATGCAGAAGGTCGTAATTCAATAAAACGCGCAAAGTCCGTCACTATTAGATTCCCGAATGTACACACGTCCCACCCGTATCGTAGTTGCAGCTCAACTGACCCCTCTCTCAATCAGGCCATCGTTTTCCAATCGACACAATTTTCTAGAATTAGCTTGTAATCGTAATCCGCAACACCTGGCTAATGATGCTAATGAGCGAATACAATAGAACAATAGCCTGTTCTCCACAATAACTAGAAACGTATGCCAATAAATAAGTGAACAAAAGAAGACGATCATAAAAGGATTAAAATTAGTTCAAATGCCGACAGGTAATAAAATGTGCTTTTACAGATCTGTACGTGGAATTTGTCTTTGTCGCCACACACCACCATCATCATTATAATCTTAAGTCATTCCTGGGGTTGTCTGGAAGAGATCGCTTTTTAGCGAAAAGACCGTCCTTTGTGCATAATGAGACATAATTTTAGTCTGTAAGTTCTTTTTTGTACTGGTGTACAATAGAGAGTTATTGATTGATAATCTTAATATATATAAATTACGTGTCACGTTGTTTGTCCGCGATGGACTCCTAAACTACTTGACCGATTTTAATCAATTTTTCACAACGTGTACAGTTTGATCGAACTTGAAAGATAGCATAGCTTACATTTGGACCCGGTAGGTGGCGCTGCAATTGGGTTCTAAATTTTATTTCTTCAGGGCAGAACAACGTCTGCCAGGACAGCTAGTATAATATGTGTAAGTAACAAGTCCACTTAAAAACAATGAAATAGGCATAATACACCAATAAAACAGTGTGGGGTACAAATTGGGCACAATTACGGCACCTACACGCGCCCGTACCTGCCTCGATCACCTAAACTATCTCACAATTGCCTTTGATGTGGGTCATATGGACAGAGAAAGTCATGGAGCTGTTTAAGATACTACATCTTTTTATTTTAAACCACAAAATAAAATTGTAATGAAAGACATGAATAGAATAGAATATATTTATTGCGTAATGCATGTACAAAGATGTTACGGTTTTTACAGTATCAATGCATTCGGCCCATAATTGGGCGTGCAAAATTAAAATTACAATATTGATTGGTAAACTTATTTTTACAAAGAATGTATCAATACAATTAAAATTAAAAATTAATAATAATAATCAATAAAATCAATATCTACTATATCAATCAATAAAAAATAACATACAATATAATAATAATCTATAAATAATCTAAATAATAAAATGTCTACTATTGAAGCATGTCAAAAATATATTTATGTCAGTTTATAGTGTTTCATCGTCCATAAACATAATGTTATACGACAGTAAACTTTCTAAAATATTAGGTACCAGCTATGCTCGTCAATTCATTCATTTGAGAAACGAACCTTATATTCATATCTTCTGAACAAACACTACCATAATTATATCTAAATGAAACATACACGAAATTTTAAAACAATTAAAAAAATTCCTAGCATTCTCAGTATAATCCGTTGAGTCATTTTAAAGCTGATTAAAACAAAACAGTATAGGTAGCAATTTTTACTTTAATCTTCCATTTATTTTAAAATAAAATAGAAACTTAAATTTTGTTAGTATAGATAGATTCACAAAACCAAGGTATGCAGTCTGTATGCTGTAGTAGTATGCTAGAATTGAAATAAATAAAAAAATAGGCAGACTAACACAAACATATTGTAAGCAAATTACACTTCTAGTTTATAGACTCACAGATCATTTTGTAGCCGATAGCAGCATCCCAAACCATACTTAATAATGTAAAGTTCGCTTACGAATTTCACCATGCCAGGAAACGAACCTGGAGTCTGCATACTCGTGAGTTGGGCGACAACGAGCCGACTCAACTACACTGGCCCTTTTTCATTCCTTTATAGCCGACCCCTTGTTTGTAAAAACAAAGTTAGTTTTAGACTTTATCGTTGAAAGCATAAAATAATAGTTATTTTGGATGTTCATGCATGCAAAATCACTACTATTTTATGCTTATCTATTTATTATTATTATTTTTTGTGCATGCAAGGTTTTGTCTTCACGGACTGATATGGACGCTAGTCCTTAAAATAAATTTAAAAAAACTACAGAGGCCGCCAACTGAATTTTTTTTTTATTGCAGGAGATCAGCAGACAGGCAGACGGCCCACTTGATGGAAAGCGGTTACCATCGCCTATGGACATTTGCAACAGCAAAGTTGTTACAAATGTGCTGCTGCTCTCTTAAGGGAAGCTGGAACCTGGTCACTAATGCCGGAACACAACTCAAGGTTGTCATGGTGACATACTTTAGAGCAGGGGTGGTAGCCATCCAGTCGGGCAAATGCCCTACCACCTGGCTGTGGGTTGTTAAGTCGCCTCTTACGACAGGCCGCCCGGCCGTAGGAAATTGAATTCTTTCTCCGTTCCTGCACGGATAAAATACTAGCACTTTCAACTGTGTACAATAAGAAAAGAACAGAAAATATGTAGTACTAATTCCGAAGCATAGCGTCCCTTCTTCTGAGCGAGTGGTCTATTAACTAAATTGTGCTGTTGACTCACAGGCCACCTGGCTATCACCTCAACAGCCAATTGAACGCATGTGTGTGCACGTGCTCTCCTATAACTGAGTATATCGACTTGCCTTCTAAGGTTATCTAGCGGACAAGTAAACTGCTCTCCGAGTTATGAGTCAGGCAATCTTCATTGTTCTAAGTTTTTAATAAACTTACATAACACAACTACGTTTTGACGGTTTTAAGCGCGGTAATTTATTTGATTTAGTCCAACCTTTCGGGCACTTTTCAGTGGCCGTGATCACGAAAAACAATGATGTCAATTATCAACGAGAATTGTTAAACTTTTATTTAGTCTACCGCCAACTTGTTCACTTTAATTATTTAGTTTAATTTTTGTTATGTTTATTATTTACTCTATGGGAGCCTAATCTAATTTACCACCGCTTCGCAACATGTTATGGCTTGAAGAGAAGAAACGGCGCAAGAAACTCTTCAGCAAACATGCCTAGCTCTAATAATTTTATATAATATTAAAATGGGTGTACGTTTATTAAATATTGTTACAATTTGGGCCAGCTGCATACCTGTAGACAAAGCACATTTATTACCTGCCGGCGTTTGAGCTAACAACATTGAAACTATTTATGACTGTCTTCTTTTGTTTACTTTGTGTTCAAAATTTGTACTTAGAAAAACAGTCCATTGCGTATCGTAATCTTTTATGGCAGTCATTAGACAGGTGTGTCGAACTGATTCTAAGAAATTCGATCTAAGCGGGCGGGCAGCCATATTGTATCTGTACAGTATAGTATCAATGGCCCAATGGAGAGATCGGCAGTCGAGCGACAACCACGACCAAGGCGAGACTTGTGTACTTGTGATCTATTTAGTGACGGAATTTGCGCGTGTTATTGAATCGTACATTACGTTTGCACTGGTTGTGTTCAGTTATATTTGTACCTGTGTTATACGTGTTTGTATAGTTCTAATAAATAATTCAAATTCAGTATATAGTAGTTAAAATTAAGGCTACAAATTTTTTTGGCGGCGGTTGCTGCACTAGACTCTAGGTCTGTATCGCGGCACCCAACACAATTTTATTATAGAAACTTAAATATAATTGATTTATTAATTAATTAACCTAAAACTATGAGTGCGTGTGGTTTTTGTGTGTGTGTGTGTGTGTGTGTGTGTGTGTCGGCGTGTGTGTGTAAATTCTATAATAATTGGACGGTCTCTGTGGTTGAGCGGGCTAAGCCTTTACCGGCCTACCTCACTGCAACGCGGAGGCTCCGGGTTCGATTCCTGGTATAGTAAATTTCGGAAACGTATTTTCTCCGTTATTTACTATGGTCTGGGTGTCTGGGATCGGCCCCAGAGTAGTACGTTGTATATTACCCATAACACAAGCGTAACTTGCTTAATTTGGGGATATACAATATGTGTGTTTGTCTGCCGAATATTATTAAAAAAAAAAAAAAAAAATTCCAACAATTCGAGCATGTGGAAAGAATGCATGATGAAAGAATGACTAAACAGATATACAATGCAAAAGTGGATGGATGCAGAAGTCGTGGACGGCCACAACACACCTTCCATGATCAAATTGATCGTCTACTAGCAGAAGGTGATGTCAAGAGCCTTAAGAACAGACGAGCGTGCTTGACAAGAGTTGTGAATATCAAAGAAGCAAGTGAGGTGTGTAAGAATAAGCCTAAATGGCGCTCTGTTGTTCGTGCCTACCCCGCAAGGGACTGGCGTGAAGTTATGTATGTAATAATTCCAACGGCATTTTAATTCGAGTCCTGCAACTCCACCAGGCCCTCAGGCCCGTACGTTATATTTTTACCTTTTGATGTGTGCAAAAACTATCTTAAAAGGGCAGAGTGCCCTTTCAGGAATCGCATGCGGGTGCTCTTTCAACCCGACTATTGTCCCGTCGCCTGTGGCCGACACCTTAACAAAGTGCTTTTATTTAATTTAACACCGTTTTCTGTTACATGCAGGGTCCTGGTTAGTGCTAGTTTAGTGGGTAGAAGGGTAGAAGTTTGCGGTGAAAATTTTATGTAGACATTTTGCTTTTAATGTTAAATGCCTTTACTATCATAATAAATGGTATTATCATGTAATATTATATCATATCATATTTGTATATCTTGGTTGTGCTTTTAGCAGGGATGGAAGGTACACCGCTGATATAGAAAGAAGAGTGAATTTGGGGAATAGTTTGAATGGAGCGTTAGGTAAACTTCTAGGCGCTAAGAACCTCAGCCAGAAGGCCCAGCTTGCCATACACAACGCGGTGCTGGTACCTACGCTCACGTATGGAAGCGAGAGTTGGGTATGGAAGAGAGAGCATGAAAGTAGAGTAAACGCGGTCGAGATGCGAGCACTGCGCAAAGTCTGCGGAGTGACGCTCGCGGACCGCGTTCGTAATACCGAAGTAAGAAAGAGAGTTGGTCTGAAAGAGAGTGTCGGGGTGAAGGTAAGAAAGGTGTGTAAGAATAAGCCTAAAAGGCGCTCTGTTGTTCGTGCCTACCCCGCAAGGGAACTGGCGTGAAGTTATGTATGTATGTATGTATATTTAAATTCATTTATATATTTTGTAGATATGTATTTGTATGGTATGTATATTAAGTATAATAATTATAATATCAGCCCATAAATTTCCCACTGCTGGGCTCGGGCCTCCCATTATAGGGGGGGACGAGGACGACACAGTATACCCGCCACGCTTGTCCAAGGCGGCTTGGCAGGTTTGACATATCGGCGGTTATGTCGATGTGCAGGTTGCATCAGGATGTTTTCCTTCACCGTTGTTAGCACAATTGGTACATACATACATAACTTAACGCTAGTTGCCTTGCGGGCTAGGCACTAGCAACAGAGCGCCATTTAGGCTTATTCTTACACACCTCACTTGCTTCTTTGACATTCATAACTCTTGTCATGCACGCTCGTCTGTTCTTAAGGCTCCTGACATCACCTTCTGCTAGTATATGATCAATTTGATCATGGAAGGTGTGTCGTGGCCTATCTAAAACAGTTTTAATCGTATTATTTTAATATACAAGTGAATTATTCAGTTTTGTTGTCATTAAGGTTGAGATGCGAGCACTGCGCAAAATCTGCAGAGTGACGCTCGCGGACCGCGTTGGTATTACCGAAGTAAGAAAGAGAGTTTGGTCCGAAAGAGAGTGTCGGGATGAAGGTAAGGAAAGGAATGCTCCGGTGGTTCGGGCATATGGAAAGAATGCATGATGAAAGAATGACTAAACAGATATACAATGCAAAAGTGGATGGATGCAGAAGTTGTGGAAGGCCACGACACACCTTCCATGATCAAATTGATCGTGTACTAGCGGAGGGTGATGTCAGGAGCCTTAAGAACAGACGAGTATGCATGAAAAGAGTTATGAATGTCAAAGAAGCAAGTGAGGTGTGTAAGAATGGGCCTAAATGGCGCTCTGTTGTTCGTGCCTACCCCGCAAGGGAACTGGCGTGAAGTTATGTATGTATGTATGTTGTCATTAATGGAATTAAAATATAGAAATGTATTATAATTAATAATACACATTTGCATCCCGCCATCATGTCCAACAGCTGCGCTAATTAAGACAATTTTAAAATTCCCTTAAAAATCACCCAGAAATACCGGCAATTACTAAACAAAAGGGTGTGTGGGTTATCTGGACAATCGGCATGGGTCGGGATGCGGGCTGAGGAAATTATTAATTTGGACTATTAAAATTACCTAAGGGCGGGCAATTGAGACGGACGCATAAGGGAGTGAGCTACCTTCGGGCCTTTTTAATGGAACCGGGCTTTGTTCTTTTGCCCTTTTCTTGACGAAGGTGAAAATTATGACGATTGTAATAGTTAAACGCTTTGTATTGCGGATTCATGCTTACACCATTGTGAATGAGAATTTGTTTGGGGTTTTATTAGTTGAATCTCCACTATTTTGGCAATTGTCTATATATTAATACGTGAAGCAAAAACTTTGTACCCTTTAAGAGTATGAAATTTCGCACACTTGTCTTATCGTATACTAATATATAAAGCTGAAGAGTTTGTTTGTTTGAACGCGCTAATCTCAGGAACGACTGGTATGATTTGAAAAATTATTTCAGTGTTAGATAGCCCATTTATCTAGGAAGGCTATAGGCTATATATCATCACGCTAAGACCAAACTTATTTTTTCAATTATTCCACGCGGACGAAGTCGCGGGCAGAAGCTATAGTTCATATAGAGAAGAAGCGACGAATGCTAATTTTTTTTTTAATTACATACATACATACATACATACATAACTTCACGCCAGTTCCCTTGCGGGGTAGGCACGAACAACAGAGCGCCATTTAGGCTTATTCTTACATACCTCACTTGCTTCTTTGACATTCATAACTCTTGTGATGCACGCTCGTCTGTTCTTAAGGCTCCTGACATCACCTTCTGCTAGTAAACGATCAATTTGATCATAGAAGGTGTGTCGTGGCCTTCCACGACTTCTGCATCCATCCACTTTTGCATTGTATATCTGTTTATTCATTCTTTCATCATGCATTCTTTCCACATGCCCGAACCACCGGAGCATTCCTTTCCTTACCTTCACCCCGACACTCTCTTTCAGACCAACTCTCTTTCTTACTTCGGTATTACGAACGCGGTCCGCAAGCGTCACTCCGCAGATTTTGCGCAGTGCTCGCATCTCGACCGCGTTTACTCTACTTTCATGCTCTTTCTTCCATACCCAACTCTCGCTTCCATACGTGAGCGTAGGTACCAGCACCGCGTTGTGTACGGCGAGCTGGGCCTTTTTTTTAATTATGCATAAAAAATTACACACACTATCATGTATTTGACACACACGCGCATATATACTCTTTTGTTTATTGTTCAAGTCAAATTAACAGTGTAGCCTTGGCGAAATCGGTGATTATAGAAGTGTAGCCTTTGACATTAATTATTAAGGTCGAATTTCGACCACGGGCGACCACTAGTACATATAAATATTTGTACAACTGTAGGTCAGATACATACATACATAACTTCACGCCAGTTCCCTTGCGGGGTAGGCAAGAACAACAGAGTGCCATTTAGGCTTATTCTTACACACCTCACTTGCCTCTTTGACATTCATAACTCTTGTCATGCAATCTCGTCTGTTCTTAAGGCTCCTGACATCACCTTCTGCTAGTACACGATCAATTTGATCATGGAAGGTGTGTCGTGGCCTTCCACGACTTCTGCATCCATCCACTTTTGCATTGTATATCTGTTTAGTCATTCTTTCATCATGCATTCTTTAGGTCAGATACGATGATATTAATGACCTCGGTCTTTTACTTACAGCTAAAGGATGCAAAGCGTAGATCTGGCGGTCAATTTCTGCGTTATAGGGACATACTCAAGCGCCATCTTTTTGCATGTGATATCTCAAATGATAGTTGGAAAGATCGTAGACTATAAAGAAGGGATTGGCGTAGCTTTATTGATAAACCTGTTGCTGTCTTCGAAACGCAGCATGTAGAACCCTCAGATGGGCAACGCCTTATTAAAAAGATAAAATCTACAGCTATACATACGACTCATCAGGATGGTTGTATTGCGCTCCATGCAAAAGAACTTTTAAATTAAAATTTGGTTTCGCCTAGCCACTTGCGCTTGCATAGCCGAGCTTGAAAATGTTCGCCGTTAACAGATACGTCAAGGAGGACTATATACAACTATATATAACAACTGATGAGATTAAAGCAAAAAGTTGAGAGAAAGCGGCCGGAATGAATCAACAGAAGGGGTGTGGTTTTTCACCATGATAACGCTAGACCTCACACATCTTTAGCAACTTAGCAAAAATTACGAGAGTTTGGCTGGGAGGTGTTAATGCATCCGCCGTATAGTCCTGACCTTGCACCTTCAGATTTTCACCTATTTCGGTCTCTGCAGAATTCCTTAAGCAGTGTCAGGTTAACATCACGAGAGGACTGCCAAAACCACTTGTCGCAGTTTTTTGATCAGAAGCCCCAAAAGTTTTATAGCAATGGGATCACGTCCCTACCTACGAGATGACAAAAAGTTATCCAACAAAATGGCACCTACATACTTTAGTCAAATGTAAATAAACTTTATAAAAAAAACCTTTTGACCTTATTTACTACGTATACTGTCAACATACTACTATCTGTATCTCTGTATATAGGTATATAAGGATTCATTCATTTATTCAATTATGGCCGACTCCTATATCTTACTATTCATTCAGTTGCTCTACCATTAGTTAAATTTTTTACATTACTTGTATGGAGCTTATGTCCAATTTTAATAGAAAGGAATATTACACTATTGAAGAATATTTAAATGACAAAACTGCATTAACATAGCTGCTCGCTCCAGCCTTTTGTACTACCTATATATTCTGTATTACGTTTGTATTTTGCATAACATACGAGGAATCTATGGAGATTCTTAGTATGTCATTATTGCGCCGGTAACAATATTTTTTGTTTGTTACAACTCCATTCATTCTTTGAAAAGTAATTGTAATACAACTTCTATAAGTGTTAAAAAAGGCTGAGATAATATATTGTTACGAGTTGTAAAACTGGAATTAAAATGCCGTTGGAATTATTATAGAGTTTATTAGATATATACAAACACGTATAACATAGGTACAAATATAACCGAACACAACAAAGCCAAACGTAATGCAGAAGATCGTAATTCCATAATACGCGCAAAGTCCGTCACTAAATAGATTATCGAATGTAGTACACACATCTTGCTTCGCTCGTGGTTATCGCTAGACTGCTGATCTCTCCATTGGGCCATTGCTTTATACTGCACCGATACGATATGTCTGCCCGACCGCGTGAACCGAATTTCTTAGAATCAGTCCGACACACCTGGCTAATGACTGCCATAAAAGATTACAATACACAATGGGCTGTTTTCTGATCACAAATTTTGAACACAAATTAAACAAAAGCAGTCCAAATGCGGAAAGGTAATAAAGTGTGTTTTTATGGTATGCAGATGTGAATCCACTTTTGTCGGCGTGTAAGTCGTAACAATATAAATTATAATGATGAAAAATTATTTTTTAGCCTGACGTGTTGCTGGAGAGTATCTTGCCGCTTCTTCTTCTTTGAACAGAGATAACACATTGCGAAGAGATGTACATAGATAGAATAGGAAGTAGATTTAAATTTTGACTTACATGTATGACCTTTAAAACGTGTTCTCTAGTGGAACTTATTTTGAATAACTTAAGGACTTTCACTTTTCATGGTAAATGCTTCTTGGAGTAATGATAAACAATATGGAGATGACTTTTTGGCTAAGTCTAAACAATAATAAACGCCAAAAATTCTAGACAAAAAATCAGTGCCACTTACAATGCAATTTCCGTGGGATTAGCGAGTAGGGTGTCCACGCCGCGAGCGTCATGGGGACAGAACAATGGACTCTCACGTGACATGACGCGTGCCGGTAGAGGGGCGGCGGGGAGGGGAGGGGGATAATGCAATATTTGTTCTGCGACACACGGGTGACACGCGCACGATGGCATTGTGCACCTATTGTCAGGTGTTGTAAACAATTAAATTATTTTAGAACTTTTATTAAAAGAGTATTTTATTTGAATCATCAAAAACGCAAGTTTATTTTGTTTATGTTATATATGATAATTATTATCTATTTTAAAATAAAATGAAATTATAAACTTAACTATCTTAAAAATATTATCATATAGATATCTAATTATAAATAAATTAAACTATACAATAAATTAAACTAAAAATAAACTATATATACAAACTAAAATTAAAGTATAAAATCTAGTTCTAGACCGTTGTCAGTCGGAAACGTGCCCAAAAGACTGGCCACATTGCCTCATCAAAATAATTTGTCATGTAGACTTCTAAAACATGCTTTGTTTTGAAACACTTGGCAATTGCAAGAGCTTACAAAAATCTGTAAATAAAGTGCAATATTTTTTTAAATATCATGGTTGTAATAAATAGCATGGCATGGTTTATTTTTCATAACATATTTTTAGATAAGAAGAATTAGTAGCGAAATCCGAAAATTTCGTATTCAGTTAACATAAAAATCTTATTAAATTTGCAGAGAATTATGTCCATGACCACCAAACACAATAGATTCTAAGAAATAATTCAAATAAATTTACACAGGGCACACAGTATAATAAAATATTCGAATAAAGAAATGTATTTATTAAATTAAGCATGTTTTTGTGTATGTCTGAGAGGGAGTGCGTGTATCGTATATATAGTGACATGTATGATTTAGACATGTACTGTGAGTGTACACGCATAATTTATTAATTTATCTTAGGCTTTTGGTCTACTCAATATCTACGTGTAAAACTTCACTGCTAATTATTTTTAAAAAAATCAGACACGTAATATATTATTTTATAATAAATAAGACTCAAAAATGTTGATAACAACTGCATTGCACATTAATCCGTACACATGGGGTGCACACGATAAAAAGATAATGCGGGCACAGTCGCGTGCGCATCAAAAAACTGGCTTTAATGACGCACCTATACAGGCAGGGCTTATCGCGCCTGCGTACAGAGCGCGGGGCAAATAACAAATGAGCTTAATTATAATACCTTGGCACAGTATATGCAGTGCATGCTGCATGTTCAAGGGGTGCCGACGGTGTGACAAAATAAATTTTCACCCGGGAGGTCGCTCCGTGTTTTTATTGGCGCACCGTGCTGAGGAGTCAATGTCGCGAGAGTAATGACTCTCATGGATTCCTGTCCCTCCGTTCGACGGTAATGATGATTTCTTATCTATAAAGCAATGGAGAATATCCTTGTTTTGATTCTTCTATGTTAAGGGTTCGAGGTTATTTGCATATTATAATATATGGCTATTTTGAAATATAAATGTTCGATAGTATATTCTTGTTTTTATTTTAAATATTATACGCAATCATTTACGTATGTATACTCGGTATAAATTATATCTCCGAAGAAATAAAACTAATAATTGGGTAACAGTTTCGTAAAAACGTGCTTATGTTGTATATTTTAAAAGTCTATTATTATATATAAGATATATTAAAGACCATTCAGATCTTATGGAAATTTAAATATTCAAAAGTAAGAAGCATTTATTTATTTAAGGTACACCAACAGCATACACATTATTATGTTACATTACAAATCCTTTAATATAAAAGTTCTGATGTGTGGACCCATTAAAGGAGTGCACAGCATTTACAATGCGAATGTCAATTACTAGTATCATAATTAATTAATGTCAATATTTTTTTTTTTTAAATGAAACAATTCTACGGACTCTAAAGTTCCGTACCTTTTTTAATTTGAAGTTTATTAGTTGTATTGGTTTGTGTCTTTTTATTGCGCTGATAACATTGTTCTTTTTTTTTATTATTGTATTAAAGTTGACGACATAGACACGGGTGGTGCTTATTGATTAATTTCTTAATCTCTAAGTATTTTATGTTATATGATTTATTTTTTATTATTGTTTGCTATTTGTGTATTGGTTTATAGATGTATTGGACTTATTATATTACTTATTCTAACTTGTGTAGTGTTGCTGTTATAAAGTGGGTGTGGTGTTTGGCGTGTGTGGAATCTTAGGTGCTAATATTATTATGCTATTCTTAGGACATGTATTTTTGTTTTTTTTTTTTTTTGTTTTTTTTTTTTTTTTCTTAAAATGTACATTACAACTAGTCTTAAAAATAGCTTATTCTAATACATTTTGTTGTTTTTTAGTTATTTTTGTGTCAGGGTGGAATTTTTGTTTGTTCGTTGTGTGTTGGTGATTTTGGTGTGCTGTTTGTTTGTGTGTCATAGTGTCTTTTGTGACTTGTGTTGTTCTGTGTTATTTGTGTTTTGTGTGTTTTGTTGCTCTGGTGTGTGGGGTATGTGTTAGGTGAATGTCAATATTATGCATGTGTCAAGTATAAATATAGTTAAAAGTTAATGAATGAATAATGTTGTCAAAATTAACAAGGGAAAGCAAAAAAAAATGTAAAAAGAATCAAATTAAAAATAAATATATAACTAAGTACAAGTGCAAAAACATGAACGGCCTATCAATTATTTTATAGACACAGCTGATTCCAAAACTTTTAAGCATTTGATTATAACTGAAACCTGTTATCTGATAACTATGTTTCCAAAGTATTATTAATAAATTCTAAGAGAGAATTTCAAATATGACATAGAGAAATATGTAGAACTATAAGTACTTTAATTTTTTTTTGTTTTTGGCAAATACTATCCGTGCAGGAACGGAGAAAGAATACAATTTCCTGCGGCCGGGCGGCCTGTCTCAAGAGGTGACAAATCAACCCACAGCCATGTGGTAGGGAATTTGCTTGACTGGATGACTACCAACCCTGGTTTAGAGTATGCCGCCATAACAACCTTGAGTTGTGTTCCGGCATTAGTGCCAGGTTCCAGTTTCCCTTTAGAGAGCAGCAGCGCATTTGTAGGACCTTCGGTGTTGCAAATATCCATAGGCGATGGTAACCGCTTTCCATCAGGTGGACCGTCTGCCTGTCTGCTGAACACAAGCTATAAAATAAATAGGTATCATTAATTCATTCATAAATTGTATCAACCTTCCTTATTTATGGTACCTTTAAAAAAATAATTATATGGTAATAAACTATTGTACATGCAAACAATGAAGTTTAAAACAAATAAGTTATAAATCATTCAATTTATGGCAAACTGAAATAGTTACTAAAATATATTTAAAACACAAGTAACTTATGGCAGTAAAACTACCATTGCGTATACATTCATAGATGTGGAAACAAAAAGCTCAACTATAGTCAGGGATTTCATACCGGTTCTCATTGTTCCCGCGTGTTATAAATCATGCCAACGTGTCGTACGGACTAAAAATCATTCAGTTTAATTTATTATACGAGAGGGGGCAAGGTGCGGGCAGTCCATGGTGAAATCTGTATTGTTGTTACCCTAGTTGTAACGTCACAGACACAGTATTTGTCATTTCATTTATTGATTTTTTAGAGTAAATGGCCACAGGACTGTTTGACTATAGCTTGAAAAATGCTTTCCGCTATTTTTTATTTTACTTGGAGCTTCGGATGTTTACCGTATGGAAAACAAAAATTAAAAAGCATTCGTCATTAAATTCACTAAAAGTTCTGCTATCGACTTTTACAGACTCCATCTATCTCCGTTTGTTATATTCGATCTATACGTATTAAGTATAAGTACATTGTAATTTTTAATTTCATAAGTTGTGCACGACACACCTTCCATGATCAAATTGATCGTGTACTAGCAGAAGGTGATGTCAGGAGCCTTAAGAACAGACGAGCGTGCATGACACGAGTTATGAATATCAAAGAAGCAAGTGAAGTGTGTAAGAATAAGCCTGAATGGCGCTTTGTTGTTCGTGCCTATCCCGCAAGGGAACTGGCGTGAAGTTATGTATGTATGTATAAGTTGTGCTTAAATTTTACTTACACACCAGCTCGATGACTTACGAACGTAATACGTATAAAGTGCTTTTTGTTTTTACTATCCATATGTGATTTGAGTAACAAGTGTCTTTGAAAAATTTAAGCGATAACTGCTTACGAAATTTATAATTAAACATTAATTTTCTCAAAATATGAGTTATGTATACAGTGAAGGTCGAACAAAGCTTAAATGGAATTTTTATTAAGTTTTTGCTTTAAATTGTATATATTTGCAGGTAACCATTGTCAAGACTATTACATTAAAAAAATCGTGTTACAAATGTCCGTGGGTTCCTTGTCATCCCTTTGACCGTCAGCTTGTCTATCTCTACATACTAGTGGTCGACCCGTGGTCGAAATTAGACCATAATAATTAATTTAAATTATAACCTTGAACATTATTAAGGTTCTGTTATCAACGACTATACTTCTATAATCACAGATTTCGCAAAGCCTAAACTGTTAATTTGACTTGAACAATAAACAAAAGAGTATGTATCTATCTGCAATATAATAATATGTAATTTTATATAATTAGTAGATATTATATTGCATATAGTTATATGTTTATTATGTTTAAATTGTTGCATATTATCACCATATCTTGTGTATGTATATAACTTATGTGTATATTTGTATATATAGTATAGTTATATATTTATTATTAAAATGTAAGTAATCGTACAATAATTATGTATACCACCGTCGCCACTCCTAATCAGAATATTCTTGCCACGGGTTGTCTGGAAGAGATCGCTTTTTAGCGATAAGACCGCCCTTTGTACCCAACTAGACTAATTAATACTAGTTCGTAAGTTTTTCTGTAATGGTGTACAATAAAGTGTTATCTATCTATCTATCTATCTATGCGTGTGTGTGTCAAATACATGGTAGTGTGTATAATGTTTTATTTAAATTGATGTATTATTATGCATAATAAAAAAAAGTATTAGAATTCTGCACTCCTTCTCTTTATAAACTATAAGTGTACGAAATTTTATATTCCTCCGGTCGCGCTATTTTCGTAAAAATGGTTACAAAGTTTTTGCTTCACGTATTAATATAATGATACTCTACGTGTAAAAAATTAAAACTCTCATATACATCAAACCTCTCAATTGAAACCAAATATAATTCGGGATCGCTTTTCATCAAATATTAATTTTATCTGGCGTCGTTTTAATTTTTTTTGCAATCGCGCCAACAGCACGCGGGCAGGTTTGGGCGACAATCTAATAAAGCGTCCGGCGCCCCGCCGGGACTGTCCGATTACGCGTCGGAAACCTTGTTACCCTACACTGATTAATATTATGTCCGTCTTTATGACGCTGAAGTGTGCGCATCGTACAATTTATAAAATGACAATGGTGTTTTATTAAATTATTACACGATACATGCGCCGGTAATCTGGTTATTGGGCGTTTATACGTTTTATTTTGATATAAGATATTATTATGTTTTATTTTTAATGTGAAGCTGAAAAGCAGGCAGACGACCCAGCTCATGAAAAGTGGTTACCGTCGCCTATAAGCGTTTTTTTTATACAACTCTACGGACTCTATTTTCGTATTCTTTTTTACAATTCAATTTACGAAAAAGTTTAGAAGTTATACACGCTTATTTGTTACTTTTGTTATTACGTGTTATTTATTTATTTTTTTATTTTATTGCAGGAGTTCAGCAGACAGGCAGACGGCCCACTTGATGGAAAGCGGTTACCATCGCCTATGGACATTTGCAACGCCAAAGGTGCTACAAATGCGCTGCTGCTCTCTTAAAGGAGACTGGAACCTGGTCACTAATGCCGGAACACAACACAAGGTTGTTATGGCGGCATACTCTAGACCAGGGGTGGTCGCCATCCAGTCGAGCAAATACCCTACCACCAGGGATATTGTGGTGTGTGTGTCGTCACACACACACCACAACACAAATGTACATGTAATATTTGTTCTTTCTTTAGACATTGAAACTAAAATACATTATGTAGCAGATCATTGCCAACGGGGAGCGTGCCCAGAAGGCTGGCTGCATTGCCACGCTGTACGGCAATACGTATTTGTTGTGCAAAATATGAGCCAGCCTTCTGATCACGGGTAGTGTCAAAGAGTTTCTTACATATGTCTTTAAAGAAACACTTTGCCGACGGAGCCCACGGGCCTAATGTTTCAACCCCAAACGGCACAAATATGTAACCCCTTCCTAAGGCTCCATATTTGCGCCGTTTGACGTCCTCAGCTGAAGCGGCAGCGTTGCCAGCCCCTGACTCGGTCATTGGAAGATGTGACGGGGCCAGTGTGTCAACACAGGTCGCATCCCACACTAGAGGCCGCCCCATCTTCCAAGGGACAAGTGACATTCCGTCCGGTCTCTTGCCATCATCACGCACCAGGCCATTTGGTTCCAGAATGGCCGGGACGCCGACGCCGCTAAATGTCTTTAATGAATGTACATTTGTGTTGTGGTGTACCTTAAGAATAACTTATTATATTAATTTATTCTAATTTTAATACTAAACTTACACTAATGTAGAGTGTATCTGTTACATGCTGGTGTTGTGAGGAAGTGCATGTGCGGTGTGTGCCTGATGTCTATACCTATATATATTATCTTAACTAGTGCCATGTGTGTTGTTTTTCCGTTTCTGTGTCTGAGTAATTAATTTTTAGTATGTAAGTTTTATATAGTTAGTAATGCCTATAGGCGTTTGCAACACCAAGAGCAAATCCAACGCGTTGCCAGCCTTTAGGATGGAATAAAGAGTAGAGATGTCAAGCCACGAATATTCGGCTGCAATTCGGCCACTTTTTTACTGATGTATTCATTCGGCCGAATACCAAATACTAATTCGTGAAAAAAATACCGCTCTTATTTCTCAAAATTGTACATATTTCCATCAAAAATTGACAGTTAAACTATGTTTTAACAGTGTTTAATTGCGATTTTAATAATTTTTTTATAATAAAACTACGTTTTAACGATTTAAGCGCGGTAATTTTATTTGATTTTTGGTTTTTCCGACGTTTCGGCCACTTTTCAGTGGCCGTGATCACGGAAGACAAAGATGTCAAGTGTCAACGAGTATTGTTAAAGTTTTATTTAGCCTACCGCCAACTTATTAATTTTAATTATTTAATTTTAATTTTGCTTATGGTTATTATTTAATCTATGGGAGCCTAATCTAATTTACTACCGCTTCGCAACATGTTATGGCTTGAAGAGAAGAAGCGGCGCAAGAAACTCTTCAGCAAACATGCCTAGCTCTAATAATTTTATATAATATTAAAATGGGTGGAAGGAAAAATAAAAGTAATTATCAGTCAAGTTGGTTTGTGTTCCGTTGTACGCAGAAAGAGCTCACAGTGTCTTGAGGTCTGGCAGCTGGTTTTTGCTGGGTTTGGGTCTTAATAGTTTTGATAATTGGAAATTTGGGTGTTTTTTGATTTCAATAGCCTCACGCATCATTCTAGGTATGAAACGATTCTCTTTCGCGAGGATTTGTGGGTTATCGAATCTGATGTAGTAGTTGGGTTTATCTAGCGTGTGTTCACTGATCGCAGACTTCGTAGACCTTGTGTGTTTCATGTCGAAACGTCGGAAAAACCAAAATCAAATAAAATTACCGCGCTTAAAACCGTTAAAACGTAGTTTTATTATGTATACAAGTCGCGAAAACTTAAGAAAATATTAATTTTTTTATGTTAATATTACGTTTCGGCTAATTTTTAAAATGTCAGAATCAAATAAAAATCATTCAAAATCGCATTATGTATACCTATCATTCGCGAGAACGTAACAATATATTTGACAAATTATTGCTTCAATACTAACCTGCTACGCGCGAATTGCATATGACTTGCGCCGAACATTCGGTAGCTGAATCTTCGGCGCTTCGACCGAGAGCGTGGCCGAATATTCGGTATTCTGCCAAACCACTATTCGTGGCATCTCTAATAAAGAGTATGAGATAGGGGAATAAAATAGAAGAATCAGTCAGGAGGAATGGGATAGAGAACATTAGATAGAGGGGCGGAGAGGAAGTGCGCCATCGAAACTCTCACTCATTGCGCAAAAGATGATTAGCTCAAGAATAATCGTTTCACGACGATATTCTGTGAGAGCTTGGTATCACTATCCATGCAGAAACGGGGAATGAATACAATTTCCTGCGTTGGGGCGTCCTGTCGTAAGATATTTCCCCGTCTGTATGACTACCAACCCTGGTCTAGAGTATGCCGCCATAACAACCTTGAGTTGTGTTCCGACATTAGTAGCCAGGTTCCGGTCTCAATTTACAGAGCGGCAACACATTGGTAGTACCTTTGGTGTTATACATGTCTATAGGTGATGTTAACCGCTTTCCATCAGGTGGGCCGTTTGCCTGTCTGTTGAACTCATGCAATAAAGTAAAAATATTTTTTCAAACTTAGAGTTGAATTTTGCTCAATGTCATAAGTAGATTCCTAGTACAGCAGACAGGCAGACGGCCCACTCGATGAAAAGCGGTTACCATCGCCTATAGACATTTGCAACACCAAAGGTGCTACAAATGCGCTGCTGCTCTCTTAAGGGAGACTGGAACTTGGTCACTAATGCCGGAACACAACTCAAGGTTGTTATGGCGACATACTTTATACCAGGGGTGGTAGCCATCCAGTCGGGCAAATGCCCTACCACCTGGCTGTGGGTTGTTTAGTCGCCTCTTACGACAGGCCGCCCGGCCGCAGGAAATAGTATTCTTTCCCCGTTCCTGCACGGATAAAGTCACTCACTATCTGTCACTTAACAGCTCTGCTCTTGTCGGTGAAGCCTCTTCCAATCTTCCAGTGAGCTTGGCCGGCAAATGCTTAGCCTACTAAACCAGAGAGGCTGTCTAAATGAACAATTCTAGAACTGTTAACTTAACAACCCACAGCCAGGTGGTAGGGCATTTGCCCGACTGGATGGCTACCACCCCTGGTCTAAAGTATGTCGCCATAACAACCTTGAGTTGTGTTCCGGCATTAGTGACCAGGTTCCAGTCTCCCTTAAGAGAGCAGCAGCGCATTTGTAGCACCTTTGGTGTTGCAAATGTCCATAGGCGATGGTAACCGCCTTCCATCAAGTGGGCCGTCTGCCTGTCTGCTGATCTCCTGCAATAAAAAAAAAACTGTCTACCTTATGTTGTTGCCAGTAATGAAATCGTTTAACATACGTCATTTATCAGTTACGCGTCCTGTCACAACATCAAACCATCGCGCGTGGGGGTGAGGCAGATCTGGTGCGGACGGTGCGCATTAGTGCCGTGACAAACGAGGATTTTATGCAAACCGCACACGCCTCTGCTTATGACGTACTCCTTTTTATAGTGATGCGCTGTTTAAACTATCGATATCGGTATTAACTGCCTAACAATTTTCTTAAAATGTGCTGAAGGTCAAGATAAGACAGGTAGGCCCCATAAATTAAATACATACATACATACATAACTTCACGCCAGTTCCCTTGCGGGGTAGGCACGAACAATAGAGCGCCAATCAGGCTTATTCTTACACACCTCACTTGCTTCTTTGATATTCATAACTCTTGTCATGCACGCTCGTCTGTTCTTAAGGCTCCTGACATAAATATAAATTAAATATATAATTATAAATCGTAATTTCAAATTGTTTAATGCATTATTCTGTCAACCATAGTATTAATATTGACCCTAGAGGTTTCCAATCCTATGTATAAATCCATCAATTCTATATTATTTTTTTGTTGTTGTTTTGACTAATAAATTAATATATGCATATATAATCGACAGACGGATTGTATATCCCTAAATTAAGCAAGTTACGATTATGTTATGGGTGATTTATAACGGACTACTCTAGGGCTGATCCTAGAGACCCAGACCATAGTAAATAACGGAGAAAATTCGTTTCAGAAATTTACCATGTCATGAAACAAACCCGGAGCCTCTGCGCTGCAGTGGGGTAAACTGGGCCTATCCCGCTCAACCACAGAGGCCGTCAATTATGTATTAATACCTTTATATAAGATTACTTACTGAAATTGCATGGGGCGATAGCTTTCTGCCTTTTCTTTTACTAAACAAATGGTACAACTGTTTTTTTGCATTGTTTATGTTGGTGAGTAAAAAACACTTATAAGTTTCTACACATAAGGGTCTCACAATTACGTTAAACTAGCCTTTTCCCTGGGCTTCTCTCGCATTAACGTAAATTTTGTAGACAGAGTGTAGGTCCGGCCGTCGAGATTACCCACACGTCCGTCTTAGAAATGTCAAACCAAAATTTTATTTAAAATGCAAAGGTACAAGGTGGAATTAATCATGAGAGCAACAAGTTAAAATAAAGCACCCTATGTCAAATTTTGTGAGGAGCTGTTACATAGTTAAGGCGTGAAAACGTAACAATCATAATATTTCATATTCGCATTTATGATATTAGTTAGGATGTGGCGAATTTAAAAAGAAAAAACATAAAGATAAAAAAGTAGATTCTTGGATCTAACACGGAAGCGCTGGCGTGTCTTTAAATAAAACAATAAAATTTATTATTTGCAAATCATACCTCGCAACTGTTATAATTTAGGTATGATACTAAGAAAGTTAAAATTACATCGACAAATTAAAACTAATTGTTATTGATTATTCATGTGGTTATGTACAAACGTAGAGAAAACCTAAGAAAATAACATATTAACCATTTTAACTCCAAATTTACGATTAAAAAATGAATCTCGAATACATTTCAAAATATTGAACAGTGTTTATTTTATTTAAGCTTATTAATATTCTCGATAACAGTTTCGTTATGAACAGTTACTAACAAAACTGCAAGAAAATAAATAATATAATAAATAAATAAAAAATTGGGTACTAAATCTTATACTTCCCACGACGACTTCCACTGGCAAGAATAGCTGCATCTACGTCGATATCGATATTCACAAAAGTGCGTGGTACATCTCTAGCAATATTCAAATCAGTAGTTTAGTGGTAGGTAAATACGTTTGAGTGTAATTCGCTTTGCTGCACATAAAACTGGGATGAATTTTAAAGACCTGGATTCACTTAATACGCAGAGATCTGGATAAAAACATGAGTAACATATATATATATATATATTTTTTTATTGCAGGAGTTCAGCAGACAGACAGACGGCCCGCTTGATGGAAAGCGGTTACCATCGCCTATGGACATTTGCAACACCAAAGGTGCTACAAATGCGCTGCTGCTCTCTTAAGGGAGACTGGAACCTGGTCACTAATGCCGGAACACAACACAAGGTTGTTATGGCGGCATACTCTAGACCAGGGGTACCCTGCCACCTGGCAAATATATATATATATATATATATATATATATATATATATATATATATATATATATATATATATATATATAAGTATATATATAAGTATATATATATATATATATATATATATATATATATATATATATATATATATATATATATATATATATATATATATATTTATTTATTTGGAGAGTTGGGTATGGAAGAGAGCATGAAAGTAGAGTAAACGCGGTCGAGATGCGAGCATTGCGCAAAATCTGTGGAGTGACGCTCGCGGACCGCGTTCGTAATACCGAAGTAAGAATTATAATATAATTTTTTCAAACTTTTAGTTGAATTTTGCTCAATGTCACAATTAGGTTCCGATCTATCTTTTTATTGCAGGAGTACAGTAGACAGGCAGACGGCCCACTTGATGGAAAGCGGTTACCCTCGCCTATAGACATTTGCAACAGGAAAGGTGCTACAAATGCGCTGCTGCTCTCTTAAGGGAGACTGGAACCTAGTCACTAATGCCGGAACACAACTCAAGGTTGTTATGGCGACATTCTTTAGACCAGGGGTGGTAGCCATCCAGTCCAGCAAATGCCCTACCACCTGGCTGTGGGTTGTTAAGTCGCCTCTTACGACAGGCCACCCGGTCGCAGGAAATTGTATTCTTTCTTCGTTCCTGCCGGGATAAAAATTCTTCTTCGAAAGGTCAATAATATTCCTAATGTTTTAATAGCTGTAGTATATCGCCATGAATCATTTCCACTTACCCCCTCTCGTGTTCCACACACCAACACTAACTCCCCATGGATATTTGCCCCATAAAGTTTAGAAATGTCTCGTTTATACATCATAAAGTTTATATGCAATTTTATTTCATCAATAAACTTCGATCGTCGTTGCACACTTTACGCACTAGTTTGCACCTTGATGGATTAAAATGAGTGCACTACGTCGTAAGCCTTGCTGGAATCATCATTGTATTAATACGTGAAGCAAAAACTTTGTACCCCTTTTTACGAAAATTGCGCGGGCGGAGGAGTATGAAATTTCGCACAATTATAGTTTATATAGAGAAGGAGTGCATAAGGCTAATATTTTTTTTTAAATTATGCATAAAAATACATTAAATCAATAAAAACAACATTACACACACTACCATGTACTTGACACACACACGCATATATACTCTTTTGATTATTGTTCAAGTCAAATTAATAGTGTAGCCTTGGCTAAATCTGTGATTCAAATTCAAATTCAAATTAATTTATTTATATAAACTTATTTCTAGGCCTTATATAATTATATTTTAAACTTATATAGTAGTTAAAATTAAGGCTACAATTTTTTTTGGCGGCGGTTGCTGCACTAGACTCTAGGTCTGTATCGCGGCACCCAACACAATTTTATTATAGAAACTTAAATATAATTGATTTATCAATTAATTAACCTAAAACTATGAGTGCGTCTGGTTTTGTGTGTGTGTGTGTGTGTCGGCGTGTGTGTGTGTGCCCCTAGTGTTGTGGTCAGTTTAGTATTGTGCTTTCTGTGTCACTGTAATTTGATGTTTTTAACCATTTACTAACTTGGTGTTTAAACTTTGGTGCTGACATTTCTTTGGCGGAGGGTGTGTTTTGGCATACTTTATTATAAATGGATATATGGATATATGGAGGAAGGCGTTTGGCAAAGGATGTATGTATTTTAGGTAAGGGTATATTATAAATTCTACGGGAGCTGAGGTATTGGAAGTTAGGGGCATTTAGATTTTGATTATAGAAGTATATATAGTCTTTGACAACAGAACCTTAATAATGTTGAAACTTATAATTTAAATTAATTGCTCGAATTTTGACCACCAGTTGGAATTATTTTTGAAGCCACTTAGAAACTTTCTTCATCCGTGCAGGAACGGAGAAAGAATACAATTTCCTGCGGCCCGACGACCTGTCGTAAGAGGCGGCTAAACAACCCACCGGGTGGTAGGGTATTTGCTCGACTGGATGGCGACTACCCCTGGTCTAGAGTATGCCGCCATAACAACCTTGTGTTGTGTTCCGGTATTAGTGACTAGGTTCCAGTCTCCTTTAAGAGAGCAGCAGCGATGGTAACCGCTTTTCATCGAGTGGGCCGTCTGCCTTTCTCCGTTCCTGGACGGATATTTCTACAAATAAAGTCCTTTCCATTCTTCTTTCTTCTTGAAAATGAAATGTTAGAAACTTGCGCACCTATTCACCAAGAAATCTAATAAGATCCGATGAAAACATAACCCCTTCCGCTATCACCTTTGTGCCAAAATCAAATACTTCCTCGCAAGGAACGTAACACATTTATTCGAGCATTCATCTGTAAACGACATTACTCGACCCCTTTACGAAATCCCCAAATTAACGGTTTCCACCAGATAGATTTGTCTTCACGACTCGAGACTCACGGGTTTATGTTAATTTAATATTTCCAAGGGTACAAATGTTTTGTGGGGTTGTTTTTGAAACCAAGGGATGCAGCTCAAGCTATAAAGAATACAATTTCCTGCGGCCGAGCGGCGTGTCGTAAGAGGCGACAAAACAACCCATAGCCAGGTAGGGTATTAGCCCGACTGGATGGCTACCACCCCAGGTCTAGAATACGCCATCACAACAACCTTGAATTGTGTTCTGATATTAGTGGCCAGGTTCCAGTCTCCCTTAACAGAGCAGCAGCGCATTTATAGCACCTCAGGTGTTACAAATGTCCATAGGCGATGGTAACAGCTTTCCATCAAGTGGGCCGTCTGCCTGTCTGCTGAACTCCTACCATAAAATATAAATATACTAGCTGTCCCGGCAGACGTTGTTCTGCCCTGAAGAAATAAAATTTAGAACCCGATTCCAGCGCCACCTACCGGGTCCAAATGTAAGCTATCCTATCTTTCAAGTGGGATCAAACTGAATACCGTGTGCAAATTTGATTAAAATCGGTCAAGTAGTTTAGGAGTCCATTGAGGACAAACATTGTGACACGAGATTTATATATATTAAGACTAGCTGTTCTGGCAGACGTTGTTCTGCGCTGAAGAAATAAAATTTAGAACCCGATTGCAGCGCCACCTACCGGGTCCAAATGTAAGCTATCCTCTCTTTCAAGTCGGATCAAACTGCACACGGTGTGCAAATTTGATTAAAATCGGTCAAGTAGTTTAGGAGTCCATCGCGGACAAACAACGTGACACGTAATTTATATATATAACTAGCTGTCCCGGCAGACGTTGTTCTGCGCTGAAGAAATAAAATTTAGAACTCGATTCTAGCGCCACCTACCGAGTCCAAATGTAAGCTATCCTATCTTTCAAGTCGGATCAAACTGCATACGGTGTGCAAATTTGATTAAAATCGGTCAAGTAGTTTAGGAGGCGGACAAACGACGTGACACGCAATCTAATATATAAAATTCTCGTGTCACAGTGTTAGTTACCATACTCCTCCCAAACGGCTTGACCGATTTTTATGAAATTTTATATACATATTCAGTAGGTCTGAGAATCGGCTACTATCTATTTTTCATACCCCTAAGTGATAAGGGTTTTCCACCCCTACATTTTTTTTTGACATTTTTTTTATAATGTTACATTAAAAATACATACAGCCTTAAATTTTCACCCCTCTACGATCAACCCCTATTTTATATTTGTTAATTATAAACTTTAATTTTTTGGCAAGATTTCTAATCTTATTTTGTCATGACTTAGAATAAGAAAAATTATATCACTCTTTTAGATTCACAATTAGAACCGGTAGGTGGCTCTGGGATCGGGTTCTAGAATTTTATTTTTTACAGGCAGGACAACGTCTGCCGGGGTCGCTAGTTTATATATATATAAATATATATATTGTCGAAGCATATTGTCATTTATTAATGGCAAATAAGTAAACATCAATAAAACAAAGCCCTTAATGGCTATGATGACGTTGATTAATAAAATAATAATTGAGTGGGCCACAAAACGTGCGTTTTCGCGGTCGCATTAAATTAAGACGTATAAAGTACAAAACATTGTCGTAAAAACCTGAGTGGTTGTTTCGCTAAAGTATCATGAATATCGCTTGGTTTATGGCCGCACGGGATGATTTAAAGGTGTTATGGCGTCCGCCGTTTTTGATGGCCGATATTTATAATAGTTTTATTGGTTATAAATTATGATTTATATATACCAGTGATCAGTATGTCTTGTTGCAGATTTCTGGTGGAACCAAAGGGTAATTAATCAATATAATAATTTATTAAATGTTCGCGACTAGTATTCTAATATAATAAAACTACGTTTTAACGGTTTTAAGCGCGGTAATTTATTTGATTTTTATTATTCCGACGTTTCGGCCACTTTTCATTAGCCGTTTCAGCTTTATATATTAGTACTAGCTTCTGCCCGCGACTTCGTCCGCGTGGAATAGTAAAGAAAAGTTTGGTCTTAGCGTGATGATATATAGCCTATAGCCTTCCTCGATAAATGGGCTATGTAACACTGAAAGAATTTTTCAAATCAGACCAGTAGTTCCTGAGATTAGCGCGTTCAAACAAACAAACTCTTCAGCTTTATATTAGTATAAGATAATTTTGGACATTGATATCTTTTTAACTAAACCCAATACCTTTAGAAATATAATGAACAAAGAATTTTTCAAAGATAACTAGTTTGTTCCTAACTACTTAATATATACTCAAATTCAAATTCTCTTTTCAATCTTTTAATCTCACTTTTCAATTTTACAATTTTTCAATCTTCATTATCAACCACACACACTGACACACTGACACACACACACACACACACACACACACACGAACACACACACACACACACACACACACACACACACACACACACACACACACACACACACACACACACACACACACACACACACACACACGCACACACATACGCACACATCTTCATCAATTAACCTGAGCAAGTCTATATGCTAAGGCTTGTAATTAGCAATTATTTTATTTATGTTCTTAATTTATATCGTTATTTGTCTGTAAGCCTTACTAAAATAAATAAATAAATAAAAAAATAAATATAATAAACAATCAATAATAAATTGAAGTGACTGTAATGTCAAAATAACATATTTATTCTTATCTGACTTCTGGATGTTCCGGCTAATCTTAGAAACGGCTGGACCGATTTTGACTGGACTGATCACTGGCAGATAACTGATGTTATAAGGAGTAACATAGGCTACTTCCTTTTAGGGTTCCGCGAAAAAAATATCCACGCGGACGAAGTCGCGGGCACAGCTAGTAACTAGAAAGAAAATAATTCATATTTAGAGTTATTTAAAATGGAAATTATACATAGATTAACAAACGCTAAAGGTTAACGAATTCTAAATAGGCCCTAACTCAGTAAATGCTGGCAACACTAATAAAAACTCCAGAGATTTCTTAAACTATGTAATAAATCTATTGTAATTTTCAATGTTTTATCGATAATTGTTAAATATTAATATTCTGTAAGTATGGGTATTTCTATTTAACATAATAAAATTACATATAATCGAATACAATGCAAGAGAACTTAACTTATTTGTATTGCATTCTACTCATAGTCCCTCAAGACTATAAGTAGGATACTGAGCCCAGATCACCGTCTTCTACGGGTAAGGTGCCCAGAAGCCTGGCTACGTTTCCTCGCTGGATCGCCATACTGATCCGTTGGCTGAGGTAAGCACCAGCCTTTTGATCACCTGAAGAGTCAATGAGTCGTTTCGATAAATTTTGTTAGAGGCTCATCGCCTCAGGACCCCACGGTCCAAGCGTCTCGACAGCAAACGGCACAAACATATAACTCTCACAGAGGGTTGCATATTTTCGCCGCTTGAGTGATTCGGCAGTTTCCGCCGCTGAACCAGCTGATCTAGACATGTTTGGTAAATGGGATCCGGCCAATGTTTTATTAAATGCATTAAAAAAATTAATAGAGTAATCAAAATAAATCATATATTTGCTCAAAAACATACATACATATAAAAATGTATAAGGAATGTAATTGCGTCGCAATTTCTTCAAATAAATTTTTCTTTCTTTCTTTCTTTCTATACATAGCTTCACGCTAGTTCCCTTGCGGGGTAGGCACGAACAACAGAGCGCCATTCAGGCTTATTCTTACACACCTCACTTGCTTCTTTCACATTCATAACTCTTGTCATGCACGCTTGTCTGTTCATACAAAAACACGATAAATATAAATATTATATGACAATATGTTATGTTATGTTTCACATGTTTTTGCTCTTTCAGGCATGCAAATGATAATTCAAAATCAACAGAGTCCAGTATAACATTTATATATGACTACATTAATCTTGCATAGGGCAGAAATCGTATTATTGTAGTTTGTCATGCTATATTAAAAATAGTTCTCATATTAGAAAGAAACAAAAACTTTATTTGAAGAAATTGCGACGCAATTACATTCCTGATACATTTTTATACACAAAGCATATTTTGAGAATTTGTACGCCGCATTTTCAGCAAGCATTATTACACATATGATTAGGCGTAAATCGGTAAACTCATAGCAAAAAAACTGACTTCAAAAACTAAAAAGTATAAAAACAAAACAAAAAACAACTATTTAACCGACTTCTTTCTACAACATCTTGAAGTCGGTGTCAATTTTTTTTTTTTTTTTTATTGCTGGAGTTCAGCAGTCAGGCAGACGGCGCACTCGATGGAAAGCGGTTACCATCGCCTATGGACATTTGCAACACCAAAGGTGCTACAAATGCGCTGCTGCTCTCTTAAGGGAAACTGGAACCTGGTCACTAATGCCGGAACACAACTCAAGGTTGTTATGGCGACATACTTTAGACCAGGGGTGGTAGCCATCCAGTCGGGCAAATACCCTACCACCTGGCTGTGGGTTGTTTTGTCGCCAATATGTAAATTTGTTGTTGTTCTTTTTGTTTTACTTAACACCGACTTCATGATCTTGTAGAAAGAAGTCCGTTAAATATATATATATATATATATATATATATATATATATATATATATATATATTTTAAATATTACAAGTTATTCTTATTTTATGCTTTTTAGTTTTTGAAGTCGTTTTTTTTTAAACGATTTTTTTTTATTTGTTACTATTTAGTGTCTAGCTATGGGTAGGCCTACGAAAGGTGCCGCGCGCCTTAAAACATATAGGTCCCAAGAAACGGGAACAAAAAAATACGCGTTTAGCAAAAGGCGCGTCTACATGCTCTTCCGAAAACGAGCTTATACGCGGGTATAAAACGCTGGTCTGAAACCACTCTTTATGTTAGAGAGATTCAAAAACGTCTTGCCAAAGACAATTACATCGTTCACGTAAACAAAAATTTTCATAAAAAAAATGTTTTTTTTTTATTGTAGTACAGTTTCGCGTTTGACCAGAATCTTGCCCTATGTGAGGCGAAGATATTGTCTAGGATGGAGCAAGCTTGCCTAGAAGGTACCTATTCACACGGGACTTGAAGACTCCCAGATTATATGTATCCGGAAAGAGACTCCGGCAATGAGTTCCACTCCTTTCCACCTTTAATAAAATGAAAACTACTGGACCAAACTATATAAAATTTTTAGGAGACCAAATGGCAACTATTCCGCATCAAACTAAAGAAGAATCATATAGATAGATAGATAGATGGATAACACTTTATTGTACACCATTACAGAAAAACTTACGAACTAGTATTAGTCTAGTTGGGTACAAAGGGCGGTTTTATCGCTAAAAAGCGATCACTTCCAGACAACCCGTGGCAAGAATATTCTGATTAGGAGTGGCGACGGTGGTATACATAATTATTGTACGATTACTTACATTTTAATAATAAAAATATAACTATACTATATATACAAATATACACATAAGTTATATACATAAACAAGATATGGTGATAATATGCAACAATTTAAACATAATACCATTTTTACACACCTCACTTGCTTCTTTGACATTCAGAACTCTTGTCATGCACACTCGTCTGTTCTTAAGGCTCCTGACATCACCCTCCGCTAGTACACGATCAATTTGATCATGGAAGGTGTGTCGTGGCCTTCCACGACTTCTGCATCCATCCACTTTTGCATTGTATATCTGTTGTATATTGCAGACAGAATTACAGAAATAAATCGGATCATAAATCTCAGCGTAATGGGTGTACATACATAAAAAAAATACCAATCAAGTTGATAACCTCCTCCTTTTTGAAGTCGGTTAAAAAGGAAAAAGTCTATATTTCAGAGATAGTAAAGAGTAGGTATACCTTAATTCTGTATATCTTGCATTATAGAAATAAATATAATTATTATTGTCTTGTTGAATTGGTGAGCATACCACCCCTGCTTTTTAGTTGCACGGATGCATACGTGGGCAGATCAAGGGGAGTCCGAAGCAGCGATTTCGCACGCGTCAACGGTATGAATGATCGATACTGTCATTACATTATGAGATATACTTTATTATTATTACGAGAAATAGCTGAAAATGGTATCTATGGCTTTTAGACCATTAATATAAGATCTAAGCAAGAGCTATAGTAGTTAATAAAGGCGAAAGTGTATTGGTTGGAAATAGTTTGAATGTCTAGTTTGTGATTTTCAAACACATACATGTTTCGCCAAGGTTCTGTGGTGTTGCCAGCTATTTATTTGGGTGTTTATGGTATGATGACTTCCAATTACTTACGATTGAATATCTATGTAACACTTAATATTTCTTTAATTTATTCCTTTACTTTGCTGCAAAATACGAAATTTATAATAACTTATATATTTGAAATTGTCATTCAGTAATATGACAATACGAGTATGTCTAATTGATTCTTTATTTTCTTTTTAAATTTGAATCTGTCGTAGGTCGCAGAACATTTTCTTAAATATTCTCAGGTTGTAACACCATGTTAGAGAATTGTCAAAAACAGAATCCGCGTGTTCCTTTGAAATCGTATAAAAGGCGGAACCACCAACGTTCCAGCATCAGCTACGAGCATTTGGCTGTAGAAATCCTCCAAGTAATTTTTTTATTTTTATTGCAGGAGGTCAGCTGACAGGCAGACGGCCCACTTGATGGACAGCGGTTACCATCGCCTATAGACATTTGCAACAGGAAGACTGGAACCTGATCACTAATGCCGGAACACAACTCATGGTTGTTATGGCGACATACTTTAGACCAGGGGTGGTAGCCATCCAGTCTGGCAAATGCCATACCACCTGGCTGTGGGTTGTTTTGTCGCCTCTTACGACCGTTCCTGCACGGATAGAATAGATATTAGATAAATTCTAATATTAATCTACAGGCAGCTTTTGTCTCATATAACCCTGCCATCTGAAGCAGGAACTTAAAGTGTTCTTAATCAGAGAGCTGTGTAGCTCCAAGTCTTCGACGCTGCCTCGCAGACAGGCTTGAGTACGGACCTCGACTCTGGCTCTATATGCTGCCAGCGCCCTATCGGCGCCCTGAACGTCCTACCGGCACTTTGAACGGCGCCACGAACTACGAGGGTTTCTGAGGTTCCTGCGAATGCTGCCCTGCCTTTTTGGGGTTGCTCCATTCTACTATCAAACGACTTTTAAATAATACGCGTTTAAGGTCTCGATATGTGACTTAATGTATTATTGTAATAGACATAAAAGTACCCAAATAAATACTGTAAGCGAGACTGTCTACTACTTACTAGTGTGATAATAGTACATTATGGTACTAGTGTGTAATATTGGTGATTACCGCCGAGGCGCCATTGAGACTCGAGCCGTAGGCGAGGGTCTTAAGAGAGCCGAGGACGGTAATCATCAATACACACGTGTATCATACGACGTTTTTCAACACACTTGTGAATAAAATAACAACAAAAACTCATTTTATTTAGTAGATAAAAAGTTTATTTAGAGAAACAATTAGTAAATGTGCAGTTAGTAAAATTATAATTAACTGTTTTTGATGGCATAGCGGTCTCATTAGATAGATTATTTATTGAAATACTTTCATGTTCTATTGTAATTTGAGATGGCTCATTATTCGTGTAGGTAGGTGAAATCCAATCATTGGATGTACTTGGTGTTTCGTCAGTAGGAAGCGCCTTATATTCAAGTTTAATTCTTTTTGTGATTTTTGCACAAATTTCCTTCTTGTTTTGTATGGAATCTTCTACGTATGATTCTGCTACATTGCTAGATCGCCACCCACCATGACGCTTCAAAGTCATTATATCAGCTCCTGAATTAGCCAGCAATGTAGCTGAAGTTCTTCTGAAACTATGTCCAGTGTAGCTCTCAGCATCTGCTAAACCTAAAAACTTAGCGATATCTTTAGGCATAGAACCAAATTTGTTTATATCTATAGGCTGACAGGTACATTTACCATTCTGGTAATTTAGAAAGAAACGGTCAGTTTTTGCTTTTGGTGACCGCAAACTTTCATACTTCTTAACAATTTCATAGAATGGACCGTGTATGGTGAATGACCTCGGTAGTTTATTTTTCGTCATAGGTATCTTTACTAAAAGCATCTCGCCATGGTTCTCTATGTTTTTTACGGTTAAACTTGTTAATTCTTGTATCCTACAGGCACCAGTTACACCAAATATTAAAGCAACCTGAAAAAAAGAAACAATAATTAAGTTCAACACACAACACAGGCTTAAGTCGCGTAGATATTTAAAATTAATTTAACTAACCTTAGTAGCCAGATATTGGTTATTTGGAGCATCTTTTATAAATTTTTCAATATCGTCAGACGATAAAACCTTTGATTTCTTGCTTCTAAATCCATCGGATAGTCTCTTCAGATAAGCTGACAAATTAGAGTATGTTTTTAAGTCCACTCCATTCTTTGTTCGGACTGTACTTTTTAACATTGAGTATAAACACCACAAAGAGCTAGGTTTGTACTTAGAAGATAAATCTTTAAAGTACGCCATGAACACATTTTCTGAAAAAGACTGCGTATTCTTGCTGTTTTGCCATTTTATGAAATTTTGGTACGCTAATAGATATTTTTCCTTGGAGTTTTCAGGTAGTAAACTTTCCATAACGTTAAGGGCTTCACATCTTATATCGGGCGGTGTACAACATAAATCATTTTCTTCGTAACTAGTACTTGTAGACATTTTAATTAATAAATAACTATAATTTCAACAGTGAAAACGAGTTGTGAAAAATGTTTCGCTATGGCGGGAAAAAATAATCAGTTTCCCTATGCGCGCGCATTGCGATCGGCCACAGACTAAAGGGATGAGGTTTCTTTTTTATTTTCCGCGCATAGGGTTTGCGCCTATTCTGCCACGTACAAAATGGGTAATTTAAAGTTCTCTTTTATTACAGAGAAAAAAAAAGTTATATATGAGTGAAAGTTTTACTTATTAAACACGTACGAGTTAAAATTATCTATTTAAATAAGAAGTTGCATGAAATGAGCAAACAATAGGAACATTAATTTATTTGTTCTATAGAACACGATCTTTTTTTTTTTGAATAAAAACTTTTTTAAGAACAAAGCAACTCAACCAATAAAATTAAAAAAAAAATCTATAACTCACTAGTGAGTTATAATGTTTTTTACTCACAGTTTGATAATGGGTGTCATTCTGTGCCTAATTGCGGTGACCATAGAGCCACTTTATGAGCAAGTGTGTTGAAAAATAATTTATTACACTACACGTGAGTGAATATCTTTATTTCGTAACATCTTAAATTAATATTAAAGTCACAACTTATATATAACAATGGATTAATAAAACCGATTAAAGAATATAAAAAACTTTAGTTTTGTATTACTTTACATAGGTGTAAAATTTTTGTAACCATATACTAGATCAGCATCTCCCAATACTAGTTATGTAGCTAATAGAAATCGTAGTCATTATTTTAAATAATGTGATTATTCACAGCTATACAGGCGCTCACCTAGGGGAGTAAGGCAAGGTGCACAATGGCGCAGGACGCGCGACCGATCGCGTCACGCGGCAATCCTCTATTGTATCGACTCTCGCGTCGCCGTTAAATATTATTATTAAGAGATTTATCGCGTGGAAAATTGCACACATTGTCCCTCTACACTACAATGCTATATTTCATTTGATTATGAATTATATTTTTATGTTAATTACGTGTATTGAAGGTGGGGGATTTAATGTGTAACGGTCGTGTTAATATTTTTTTCACATCATATTTTGATTTGAATATTGGTCCGTTATGTAGAATTGTAAATCAAAATTCTATTTATTTCACATAATTTCTTATAATTTATAGGGGAATGGATAGTTTTATCCGTGCACGAACGGAGAAAGAATACAATTTCCTGCGGCCGGGCGGCCTGTCGTAAGAGGCGACAAAACAACCCATAGCCAGGTGGTAGGGTATTTTCCCGACTAGTTGGCGACCACCCCTGGTCTAGAGTATGCCGCCATAACAACCTTGTGTTGTGTTCCGGCATTAGTGACCAGGTTCCAGTCTCCCTTAAGAGAGCAGCAGCGCATTTGTAGCACATTTGGTGTAGCAAATGTCATAGGCGATGGTAACCGCTTTCCATAAAGTGGGCCGTCTACCTGTCTGCTGAACTCCTGAAATAAAAAAAAATAGTATACCCGCCACGTTTTTCTAAGGTGGATTGGTGGGTTTGATACATCGGTTATCTTGATGTACAGATTTCCTTCACTATTAGTATGTGATAATTATAACGATATACATATTAGGCTCAGTAAACTGTCTAACTGATGCATGCGTTTCGGCCTGGTTTCGAAATCAGGACTTTTAGGATTGGAACATGAGTGTGCTAACCATTAAGCTACCATATCTTATTATTTTTTACCCCGTGGAAATAACGGAATTACTGAATACAAAGTCAGATAAACAGAAACACTGAAATATCATCTTATTATGTCTTATAGGTATGATACAATCAGACAATTAGGGATTCAATTGTAAGCGATAGTTTTACATTGTGACGTATTCATTAATTAAGATGTGTCTAAAATCTAACTCCTTGTTTATATTATGCCCACTTCTACTTTGCAAGTAGAAAAGTGACGAGGGATTGGGCAACGCGAATATGCGCAACTTATTGGAGCGTTTGATACTCGCGTTGTCCCTTTCCTTCGCTAGTGTCTTGCTTGTTGCCCTGGAAATGGGCATAATTAAAACACGTAAGTCTACCTTTTTAGCCAAAACAACCAGCCAGTCTTAGATGCTAGTGGGAAAAAGGAAAGTTTATTATCTATATATTTTATTACGTAAAAATACAACAGTAATTTAAAAGTGATAATATAACGTTTTGTTATACTATATAAACTTTTTGGAGTTTATTTTTCAATCATCAGATAAACACATCAGATTATTATTACATCAGATAAAAATTATCAGTCGAATAAATTATTATTATAGCCTCAGTGAATTCAAAAGTAAAACTATTCGATTGTTTTATTTATTGAACTGACATTTTTAATTTTTCCATGTGACACTTTATTCTATATATATCTGTTATCTGGAGACTGAAAAATCGGTCTTTAATAAGGAAGTCCCTAATAAGGAGATACTGTTTCTATTTCAGCTATCATCGTTGTTTGGTTCTAATTGCATTATTTATATTGTATATATTTGTATTGTAACTAGCATCAATCAATTGGTAAATAAATATTGAGTAATATACACGTCACTGTTGTTTTTTTAATTCTACACCAAAGTACAGTCCGCAACTAATTGAACGTTATTGCAGCGAACAGTCTTCTTTTGTTAACCAACTACAATCAAATAGTAAAAAAGTGAAACAACAAAATCAGTTGAGAACATTTTATACATTTCAAACAATCATTCATGCAATCAAGTTGCCTCTTCACCTAAACCAAAATTTCCCAAACGGCATAATCACTGTACCTTTTAAATTGAATTCCAAACAAAAACCCTTTTCCATCAGCTAAAAAAACAATCATTTTTAATCGGCCGTAAGTCGGTATCGTGCGTTAATTCCGAATAAGCGGACCGCGGTCCCCCGGCGTCACTCGGCACAATGCATTAGCTAAATACCGCCGACAATGGTGTCTGACGCGGAGATTCGCACGCACGAACAGTTCGCAACAGTGTAACCCCCGCTTTAGAATTGATTTGTTACGCTCAGCAGCGAAATGACGTATGATTCTGACAGGTAAAAGCGAATACACTCTAGGAGATAAAGTTTAAGGAGTTAAGTGAAAAGTTTTACTTATGAGTTAGTGATTGTGTTATATAGATGTAGCTAAAAGTGCGTTGCTTTATTTGAGACGCGACATTGTTAATAATATTAGACATTGACAGATAACTCGTGCATAAAAATACAGTGTAAACTCTATATAGCGATACCGAAGGGAATGTGCGTTTTATGGAGAGTTGTCGTTAAATGAAGAAAATTATTTTTGTCTGACGTCTTTTGCTGCACCAGTAATTTTGTTGTATTCTTTTACTTATTTTGCTTCAAAATTCCGGGGCATTTTTATGGCCCGTGGTCTTCAAAAACATACAGTATCTATAATATATAACGGCCTCTGTGATTGAGCGGGCTAAGTCTTTGCCGGCCTACCTCACTGCAACGCAGAGGCTCCGGGTTCGATTCCTGGTATAGTAAACTTCGGAAACGTATTTTCTCCATTATTTACTATGGTCTGGGTGTCTGGGATCGGCCCCAGAGTAGTACGTTGTATATTACCCATAAAACAAGCGTAACTTGCTTAATTTGGGGATATACAATATGTGTGTTTGTCTGCCGATTATTATTATTCACATATAATATATTTTGCCAGGTGGTAGGGCATTTGGCCGACTGGATGGCTACCACCCTTGGTATAAAGTATGTCGCATAACAACCTTGAGTTGTGTTCCGGCATTAGTGACCAGGTTCCAGTTTCCCTTAAGAGAGTAGCAGCGCATTTGTAGCAACTTTGATGTGGCAAATGTCCATAGACGATGATAACCACTTTCCATCAAGTGGGCCGTCTGTCTGTCTGCTGATCTCCTGCAATAAAAAAAAATATGTATAACATACTCAAAAATATTTCAAATCGGGTAATGAATCAAGAAAATTCACTTGTTTATGCTAGAACAATACTCAAGCTTGAATCAAAACTTGAGACGATAATACGTCGAAATCAAATCTATCGTTCCGGTGACTTCGTTTTATGCATTTGATATATTTTTCAATTTTCACAGATTATTTGATATAATATCAATGATATTAAAACTTGTTTTCATAATTCCCGTTTTTTGATATACGCTGATGACCTTAAAGCCTATAAAACTATAACTAATATTAGTGACTGTTCAGCTTTTCAAGAAGAATTAGACCGACTTAAACGGGATGTTTAAATTTACTTAAACATCCCTAAATTCTGTTGTATCAATTTTACGCTATAAACATAATTCAGTTTCCTTATACTCTTTGTCATACGCCATTGTTGAAATTAACCACTCTCAGAGACTTAGGTGTCTTAATACACATATTGACAGTATAATTAATAAAGCTTTTAAGATGTATGGATTTGTGATGAGGACCGCAGTAAATTTTAAACGTGTTTCCACTTACGTATACCTGTACAAATGTTTGCCAGGTGGTAGGGCATTTGCCCGACTGGATGGCTACCACCCCTGGTCTAAAGTATGTCGCCATAGCAACCTCGAGTTGTATTCCGGCATTAGTGACCAGGTTCCAGTCTCCCTTAAGAGAGCAGCAGCGCATTTGTAGCAACTTTGGTGTTGTAAATGTCCATAGGCGATGGTAACCGCTTTCCATCAAGTGGGCCGTCTGCCTGTCTGCTGATCTCATGCAATAAAAAAAATAAAAAAGATATCTAACATACACTTTACTACTTGATAAATAAAATATGCTAACACTGGAATCTAGACGACAGTATTTAGAAGTTATAACTCTTTCTAAGATAGTTAACAACTACTTCGGTTGTATATTCAAATTCAAATTCAAAAGTTTTTATTCAAAATAAGTTCCACTGGAGAACACTTTTTGAAGGTCATACATGTAAGTTAAAATTTAATTTTTTACTTCCTATTCTATGTATACCGCTTCGCAACGTGTTGATGCTGTAAAGGAGAAGAAGCGGAAGAAACCCCCCAACAACACGTCTAGCTAAATATTGTTTTTCTTTATATTTCATATTCTATTTATATCTCAAATTCTTTTTTTTTATAAGTTTTGTACAGAAGTATGTTACAGAATCACATTTTGAAGAATTAATGCAGTTGTAGCAAACAATGCATACTCAATTAGACCAAGACAATAAAAGGAAATAAAAATAATATTATAGTTATAATAATGACATGACGTGCTAAAATTTTATGCTGCAATATGTCTCCACAAATTCCTTACAAGCATTGGAAGATTAAAAAAAAAAAATACGTTATACAAAATTTAGTATATGAGGTTGGAGCTAGGTGCTATGTGCTATGTATAAATCTTGTGTGACACATATGCTATGCAGTACCTAGGACTCTAATAATACGGGAGGTGCTCAAATCTCACTTATTTGCTTTGGGTAACTGTCCTACTAATGCTGGATTACGCGCACCTCTTCGTCGAATGCTAGATTGGTACAATAAACACTTTAATGAAATTGACATATTTTCTGAGTAGGAGCCTTAAGAACAGACGAGCGTGCATGACAAGAGTTATGAATGTCAAAGAAGCAAGTGAGGTGTGTAAGAATAAGCCTAAACGGCGCTCTGTTGTTCGTGCCTACCCCGCAAGGGAACTGGCGTGAAGTTATGTATGACATATTTTCTATGGCTATTTCGCACATTCAAACACAATGTACTAAACAAACTTTTAAGTACGTCGTCTCCGCCTTAATGCTAAATTTGTTTTATATTTTATTATTATTTATTTTACTACGTATAAGTTGCATCGTTGGCGGTAAGAAATTTTTTTTTTTCAATTATGTCCCTTAATAAAATGTGAAAAGTTCTGTTGAATACCATATTAATAATATATAGAACATTATATTTAATTATAAAATATATCTGTTTGCTTTTCTTATAAATAAATACAATAAAAAAATAAAAATTTGTTTAAGCGACTTTTTCTCAAATTTAATTTTTATACAAATGAACTCTGAAATAACCACTAGCGACTATAAAAAACCTTTGGAATGCTTAAGATTAAGTTTCTATTTAATTTAATTGAAAACTAGCAAGCAAATGTGGCCAGCTTTCTGAGCATCCTACTCTTAGTGAGCTAGGCTCAGTATTCAATGTATATACTTCAGAGATACATAACTTCACGCCAGTTCCCTTGCGGGGTAGGCACGAACAACAGAGCGCCATTCAGGCTTATTCTTACACACCTCACTTGCTTCTTTGACATTCATAGCTCTTGTCATGCACGCTCGTCTGTTCTTAAGGCTCCGGACATCACCTTCTGCTAGTACACGATCAATTTGATCATGGAAAGTGTGTCGTGGCCTTCGCCTTAGAATACAATATAACTAAGTTAAGTCTTCTTCATTAGTTTATAATGTCTTAATTTAAGATTTTATATTGACTTTCTCTACAGCGATTTTACTTTAACTTGCTAATAAGGATCTAAGTTAGATACACATACGACATTTTTACCCTGTACTAATTTTATCTATACAGATTAAAATAAGCATGAATAGTGACACTAGATGAGGGTGAGTGGAACTCCGACGGCTCCCTGTGCGACGCGGTCCATCAGTAATCGCTGGCAACAACCGTCGAGTTATCCACGCTTATATTAATCACTGAGTCTGTTATTTTCACGTGGGTACACAGCTTTAATATTAATCTCACATTGTCGTCTATCTATAGTATTCTATACTAATATAATTGTCAGAGCGGCATTTCAATTTTTTTCTTTTTATTGGATACTTACGTTTCCCCTGCGGCTACGCTATTTACAAAATTCTATCTAGTAGCTCTGTGTTACTTACATTAAAACTAAATACGGTTTATTATATACTGTAAAACCTCTGTAAGTCGAACTTTTCAACTTACGGAAGTTTTCGACTTAAGCGAATTTTGTAAGGACAGATTCAACTTGTAGATGTTTAAATTTATATTATACTAACGGCCGCGGCAGACGTTGTTCTGTTCTGAAACAATGAAAATCTAGGACCCGATCTCAGCGCCACCTACCGGTTCCAACGGGATAAAAAGTATTATATGTCCGTTTCCTGCTTTTAAGATACCTCTCCGCCAATTTTCAGCCAAATCGGTACAGCCGTTCTTGAGTTTTAAATAGTGTAACTAACACGACTTTCTTTTATATATATAGATTTATATTTATTCATAGAAGTTGTAAAATCAAATATTGCTGAACACACATAAATATCCCGCAGAAGGTGATGTCAGGAGCCTTAAGAACAGACGAGTGTGCATGACAAGTTATGAATGTCAAAGAGGCAAGTGAGGTGTGTAAGAATAAGCCTAAATGGCACTCTGTTGTTCGTGCCTACCCCGCAAGGGAACTGGCGTGAAGTTATGTATGTATGTATGTATGTACACATAAATATTTTATCGAAGTCGGTCCAGCCGTTTGGGAGCTTAGATATACGCACAGAAGAATTATATATATAAGTATAAAGATGCGTATAGAAGCACAACAGCACGCTGACGACCCATCTAATGGATATTTGCAACACCAGAGGTATTAACAATGTGCTGTTGACCTGGGGGGGGGGGGGGCATTAATACCGGGACCACTCATGATAGGACAATCGGGGCCCAAGCCATCAATTACAGCCGTGTCGTAATGATCGATTTCTAACTTTGCAATTGCACTATTAAGCTTTCTTTTGTATACAACAGAAACCATTATAGTTACGAACCATTCCGACACGATTACAATAGCAAACTTAGGGCCTATGAGTCGGCAGTAGACCATCTGACTGTTTGCTAGATTCTTGCTTTTTCTGGTAGTTTGTTTATTGTTTGTTTGATAGACTTACATTAACCATTACAACCCGCAAGAGTTAACTTGAGACTTCGCTCGGATGACGTAAGCGCGAGGTACCGACTCGATCGTATGCGTCGATGGCGAGAGCGGTAAGAAGGCGGGGGTCGGGAGGCGAGCACGCATTCCGCTCAGATCTCAAGTTAACTCTTGCGGTTTATATACGACGATAAAGAACTAGGCTGATAACGGAAACCCAATATGATTCCACTTTTATATTACATCTAAAATTTGCTACACTGTACTGTTTGATATCAATCACATATCGTAATCAGCCATCTTTAATCTCGGCAAATTGTCCTATAATACAGATGCTCTCCCTAAATCCCGGCCAGTACTTTTATTATCCACTTATCAATCCCGCGATCTTTTCATTAAGGTTATCTTTGAGAGAGATCTAAAAGCGACACGTGGACCCCATGGTAAGTTTCGTATGTATTCGGCAACTGAATGTTGTTTAATGGCCAGTACCTATATCTTACCAACCATTCACTTGCCTTAAAATTTGACATAAGCTTCATACAAGTAATGTCAAAATTTAACCTATGGTAGGGCAACGGGCGCGGGTTCGAATCCTGGCCGGAACGCATGCACATATTAAAATTACAATTACCACGTGCTATTTACGGTGAAGGAGAACATCGTAATGCAACCTGCACATCGAGATAACTGATGTGTCAAACCTGCTAAGCCGCCTTGGACATTCGTGGCGGGTGTACTGTCCCTTTTCCTATAGTGGTAGGCCCGAGCCCAGCAGTGGGACGTTTATGGACTGTTATATAATAGAAGGCAAATGAATGAATAGTAGTAAGTTTCGGGCAAGGCATTTCGAGAAAATAAAAATCCTGTAGCAGCAAGAGATAGAGGTAAAATGATACTTCAGATGGCAGAAAATTGTACTCACTGTCGAATGTTGATGTGAACTGAACTAATTTATAAACGGTAACCTTAAGTACAAATATTAACAAGTCCTACAGCTAGTACAAATAGCACAGTGTGTGAGCGGGACGGATGATATGCGAGCGAGATAGAGCAACTATTAATATGTGCGCTCCTTCGTTGCGCTAGCCAGTAGTTCGCTGTCCACTGCGATGACTAGACGTATGCAGTTCCCATTATCGTTATGCTTTTTTTTTAAGGCGGGGGAAATGCTATTTACGCACAATACCGGGTCCTTTGCAAGGGATTAGACCATAGTTGATCATGGAGGCCTTCCCTTTTTAAGGGGCAATCCAAACAGTAATCAACCGGCTTGTGTGGAGACTCAGAGAAGTTGCACGGGCAACAACCACTACCAACTAAAACCACCCTCCTCCCATGTGCCCCGCGCTTTTTATGTAGGAAAGGCTGAGACTTAGAACGTAGTTACGCCCAGTCCGATCCAGTGCAAAAAGTGCCTGAATGTGCCCCGGGAATCAGAACACATCCACTTCGTCATCCTTTTCTCCCTTGATAGCTAAAGGCCCCCCGAAGCGGTATTATTCAGGGTGGGAAGTCATGCGCATACCTGCGTCTCCGGAATTATCGTTATGCTTGCTTTATGTCCGTCCATCTGTCTTTGGAAGTCAGCGTCACTTTTCGCCAAATGTTACTTAGTTTGTATGGTCCCCGGTACACAAATGTCAATGTAAAAAATGTGAAAATGCGAGTGAGACATTACAAACTCCATCTAAGCAGCTCCTTATTATCGTTCAAGTAGGTACATTCAGTGGCTCCCAACCCCCTGTAAGTTGCGGTAAATACTCCTGAGCTACATAAACAAATCTTGCAGCGTGCATGCACGCGGCGCCATTCGATATGCACGTGTGGCGCAAATTAAAAGCCGTCCTGTGTGCGATTATTAATTACCTTCCCATAGCCGGCGCATTCGCCCTACGCCCGTGAGAATTCCGCGCAATCAACGTGTATTGTTAGCAAATAATATTTTTTTAATACAGTATTAATGAAGAGATAGATAGATAGAAAATACTTTATTTAATAAAACTACGTTTTAACGGTTTTAAGCGCGGTAATTTTATTTGATTTTGGTTTTTCCGACGTTTCGGCCAATTTTTCAGTGGCCGTGATCACGGAAGACAAAGATGTCAAGTGTCAACGAGTATTGTTAAAGTTTTATTTAGCCTACCGCCAACTTATTAATTTTAATTATTTAATTTTTAATTTTGTTTATGGTTATTATTTAATCTATGGGAGCCTAATCTAATTTACTACCGCTTCGCAACATGTTATGGCTTGAAGAGAAGAAGCGGCGCAAGAAACTCTTCAGCAAACATGCCTAGCTCTAATAATTTTATATAATATTAAAATGGGTGGAAGGAAAAATAAAAGTAATTATCAGTCAAGTTGGTTTGTGTTCCGTTGTACGCAGAAAGAGCTCACAGTGTCCTGAGGTCTGGCAGCTGGTTTTTGCTGGGTTTGGGTCTTAATAGTTTTGATAATCAAATAAAATTACCGCGCTTAAAACCGTTAAAACGTAGTTTTATTATGTATACAAGTCGCGAAAACTTAAGAAAATATTAAATACTTTATTGTTCACCGCATACATATAAAGTCAATCATTTACAGTCATTTCGTGTGAAGGCAGGAAAAAAAGGGCGGCCTTATCGCTTTAGAGCGATCTCTTCCAGACAGCAGAGTCTGTGGATTGTGTGAAAGGAATCGAGAGTGTATGACGGTGGTGTGCAAATCAAATATATATAATTAAGATACATAAAAAAAATAGACCATAACACATATTAATGTTATTTTTTTATTTTATTGAAGTTTATGGCTTGGCAGCTAGGCCTTTAAGCCAGATCTTAGTTTACAATATAGTTTCTTCATTTTCTTAAGCCTATGTGTAGCACAGCTGAACTGTAGGTAATCAGCTAGTGCCATTCAACGGAGTTCTTGTGATAACTCTAAAGGCCACATTTGACTATACAGTTCACATTTCTCACAAAACACATAATTACTACTCAAAAACTATCAATATCCTACAAAGTTTGTTCATTTTAGAGTAATTTTACACATTTTTCGAAAATAAAACTGCACAGCACAACATCTCTTTTAGTTCCCGCCAAAAACTCCCATATTAATGTTATATAAATACAAATACATTAGGGATGAACCGAATGTAGTTTGAACCGAATACGAACTTCGGCCGAACATTCGGTTAACCCTTAAGACTATTATCGATATACCAAAAGTCCGCAAGACTAACACTATCACTATCTCGTAATATACCAAGAAAATATACCCATTTCATACAAATCCTATATAAATAGAGTGAGACAACAACACAATTAACGATCACGTGCACAAACGCGATCTGCGCTCTCATCGCGGACACATATGTGCTATTAGTGAGCTAAAGAGTTAAAACAAAAAAATCGGCCGTAATTCGGCCGAACTTCGGTTTGAATTCGCCACGCTTCCTCAAGAGCAACTAGGGATGCAACATCGCTCATAAAAAACATCGATGTTAGGATATCGATGTTTTTAAAAGCGAAATATCGATGTTAAAAATATCGACGTTTATGAATGATATATCGATGTTTTTTTATCACCATTTACATAAGCTTTTGACGCTTGTTCCTGCGATGCAAATGAAACATCGTTTTTTTAACATCGATGTATCGCCCAAACCACCTTAGCACACCTTTCTTAATTCTTGCTTTCACTAACATCATCCTTTTATGCCGCTGTTACTCTATCTTTGCAATCTTTGCATCTCAATGCTCTCATCCTACTAATAAACTATGTTTATTCTATTTCTATGTATTTTCCCTTACCCGCATTCACTACCGTACTTACTATTCAACAGCGTGGGCACACACTATCACATCCCTATCACTATTTAAAATAAATGTACATCTAAGAAAAATGGTTATTTTTAATAGAAATGAAAGAAATAAATATAATAATCAACTTTTATATTATAAATTAATACTGGCAATAAGAAAAAATATCAAAAATAGAGCACAAGATGGTGCGTTACGTCTATATACGATAAAACATCGTTCTTTAACAACGATGTATCGTCGATGTTTTGGTTTCAACATCGATGTTAAAACATCGATTTTTATGAACGATACATCGATGTTTGGAAACATCGACGTTTTGTTTGCATCCCTAAGAGCAACACGTCGTGACCTCTTGACAACGTCAACTTGATAACACCGAATTTTTGGCTTTTTTACACCATAACCTGCCTCTAGTAAATTGTAAGTATGAGTAGATGGATAAAAGAATAGGTTTTTAGACCTTTGATTGAAAAATATCACCATTTCATAATTCTAAATCCATAATGTTTACACACTTTTTATCCGTGCAGGAACGGAGAAAGAATACAATTTCCTGCGGCCGGGCGGCCTGTCGTAAGAGGCGACTTAACAACCCATAGCCAGGTGGTAGGGCATTTGCCCGACTGGATGGCTACCACCCCTAGTCTAAAGTATGTCGTCATAACAACCTTGAGTTGTGTTCCGGCATTAGTGACCAGGTTCCAGTTTCCCTTAAGAGAGCAGCAGCGCATTTGTAGCACCTTTACATACATACATACATAACTTCACGCCAGCTCCCCTGCGGGGTAGGCACGAACAACAGAGCGCCATTTAGGCCCATTCTTACACACCTCACTTGCTTCTTTGACATTCATAACTCTTGTCATGCACACTCGTCTGTTCTTAAGGCTCCTGACATCACCCTCCGCTAGTACACGATCAATTTGATCATGGAAGGTGTGTCGTGGCCTTCCACGACTTCTGCATCCATCCACTTTTGCATTGTATATCTGTTTAGTCATTCTTTCATCATGCATTCTTTCCACATGCCCGAACCACCGGAGCATTCCTTTCCTTCCCTTTGTAGCACCTTTGGTGTTGCAAATGTCCATAGGCGATGGTAACCGCTTTCCATCAAGTGGGCCGTCTGCCTGTCTGCTGATCTCCTGCAATAAAAAAAAAAAAAACACAGTTTACACTCAAAGCGTTTGTGAAACTAACGTTTATAGAAAATAGATCAAAAAGTGAAAGGACGCCAACAATTGTCGATTCAACGAACGCTTTTATCAATGTTCCGATTGAATAAAGGCGGGGGCAAATGGAGAGCTGGCCAGTTGACTCGCAGCTTTTTGCCGCCAATAGTGGCGTTTCCGCCGCGTCCCGGATGTGGCCCGATTCTGTACTTCCCGTCCGGTCAACAACAGGGGCGCTTACCTTACTTTTTTATTTGTTGCCGCCGTTGATTTATGTGTGTTTTGGATTTGTTTACCATGTTTGTGTGTGTCCGAAATGCTTTCGACACTTGCACGTGTTTTTTTTCGGCTTTTTGTCGCAATCGCAGTTGGAAATGTTTGTACAGAATTTATTTTGAATAGAAATTGCAATTTTGTTTTGGGTTAATTCACTAACTGAAGTCATACTGAAGTAGTGTGTGGTAGCCCACAAATTATTATCGGTTCTGTATAGCTGATTCCTTGCGGATGTATAAATAAATAATTCAATTTCGTTTAAAGTAATTCGGAAATTCTGTAAGTCAATTCTTAAATGTTCTAGCGATATATCCACTTAAAAAGTTAGGAGACAACACAATTTTGTATGAGTTTGAAAGCTAAAATCCTACTGGCATAAGTAAAAAATAATATCTTATAACAATAATATTTTCTTAAGTTTTCACGACTACTCTCTCTTTTCTTTCACCATATACCAATTACTTGGGGTCGGCACAAAAGTCTTTTCCTTCCACACTCTTCTATTCTGACATACCTCTTCTGTCACACCGCATATCATCATGTCATCCTTCACACAATCCATCCATCTTTTTTTTTGGTCTACCTTTAAATTTGTACCCATCCATTTTGTTGTTTAACATTATTTTTGTCATGTGACTTTCATCCCTCCTCATTATATGCCCATACCAACTTAATCTTCTTCCTCTCAATTTTTCAGTCACGGGTGCAACTTTCAAAGATCCCCTTACGTACTCATTTCTCACCTTATCCATTCTTGTAACACCACACAACCATCTCAACTTTCGCGACTAGCATACATAATAAAAATACGTTTTAACGGTTTTAAGCGCGGTAATTTATTTGATTTTTATTATTCCGACGTTTCGGCCACTTTTCATTGGCCGTGATCACGGAAGACAAAGATGTCAAGCTTAGTATTGTTAAAGTTTTATTTAGCCTACCGCCAACTTGTTCATTTTAATCATTTAGTTGAAATTTTGTTTATGGTTATTATTTACTCTATGGGAGCCTAATCTAATTTACCACCGCTTCGCAACATGTTGTGGCTTGAAGAGAAGCGGCGAAAGAAACTCTTCAGATGTGATCACGGCTACTGAAAAGTGGCCGAAACGTCGGAATAATAAAAATCAAATAAATTACCGCGCTTAAAACCGGTAAAACGTAGTTTTATTATCATATAACAATGTCATTATTTTTCAAGATCTGACTAATTTGCAACCCTCGCTTACAAGTATGGCAGCTTAGACCATTGTTTGTGAGTGTGAACCCCTAGGAGAAGCCGGATGCAGCAAACTGTAGATGAAGTAATGATCTTCCTACGTCCCTTCTGGCCTTCTCTGGTAGAGTTTCCAGATTTTTTTATTGCAGAAGATCAGCAGACAGGCAGACGGCCCACTAGATGGAAAGCGGTTACCATCGCCTATGGACATTTGCAACACCAAAGTTGCTACAAATGCGCTGCTACTCTCTTAAGAGAAACTGGAACCTGGTCACTAATGCCGGAACACAACTCAAGGTTGTTATGGCGACATACTTTAGACCAGGGTAGCCATCCAGTCGGGCAAATGTCCTACCACCTGGCTGTGGGTTGTTAAGTCGCCTCTTACGACAGGCCGCCCGGCCGCGGGAAATTGTATTCTTTCTTCGTTCCTGCACGGATAGTGTTATTTTTAAAACTATCTTGATTAAAGTAAACAATTGCCTACCAAAACACGGGGGCCATGCTACCTCTTACCTTAAAAGTATACTAATGTAGCACACACGCGGGGGACATAATTGTTACTGACGACATATCCGCGGTGCGTGGGGCCACTAAGTGAATTCGTATGTCGCCGCCACCTCCGATTTAGTGGCCTGAACCAATCATCATTACAAAAGGGCCAGCGGCGATCAAAGGTACGTTGTTAAGTGTGAAAAAGTCTATATTTAATCAGGTTCCGTGTATATGTAGAAATCGTATTTGTTATTATAAAATAACCATATGACCATGAACCATATGATGACCATATTTATGAAGCATTTATTATTAAGCTAACAGATATCGGAAATGGAGTAACTGGATATTGGAAGTTAATACGTATGGCGGAAGTTGGTTTTATGAAGGAAGTGTAACTGAAGTGGCGCCATAGCATTACCGGATGGTGTCACTGCGGCGCGCTACGAGGACCTGTTAAATACGCGGTGTTCGGGCAGAGGAGAGGCAGTCGTAAACCGACAGTCTACGAGTCTACAACCAAGTCTACGACCGACAGTCTGCATTGACAGTCTTGGACGAGGAGCATATAATATAATGTGGTCGATAATTACTGCTTGATAATCGCAGTATTCTTGGAAGGCAAATTGCTGCTCGACACCTTACAAGCGTGGATGCAACTCTTGGAGTTGTCCTAATATATCTGTGTATTATTGTGCAATATTTAATATCGTAATTGTGATAATTCTAGTGTAATAAACTTTTATTACAATAATTTCAGATTATTATTGTGTTATTCTCGGAGCGTAGTCCGTTCGCTCCCGGCGTGAACCCGACATATACATATTTTGTTTAATAAATAATGCTATGTCAGCAATAATTATCGTTCAAGAATAAATCTTAATACAAAACCCTCAAGTGTAAGGTATACAGAGTAGAAAAGTTAGCGTACTAGAAGATTGTCTATGTGATAATAATAAAATATGGCTTTATCCAGTCCACACTCTCTACTAATTCATACTGTACTACTCCACAGTACTACTGCACTAAATATCATGTATAAAGTAACCGAAGACAGACAATCAAAGGATTTATTTATGGCAGTTGCTTCTTCTTTGGAAATGAAACTCGATATAAAGTTGTAATGTATGATTGTTATTAAACGATAACTTAGAATATACATAAGAAGTACGTAATGAAAATGACAAATTGCGCGAGAGAGTCGAGAGAGATAGAGTGATAAGTCGTCAATGAGAGTTGAAGAATGAAGATTTTTTTTTTTGGAGCTAAACTGTTTCAGCGATACCGGACTTTGGGAGCTTCCCAACTCCGTGGGAGCGGAGGCGTTCAGCCCGGAAGCAGCACGCTCGAGGAGGCACCTCCTGTGAGGTTCGACCTCGGCTCGACCGCTGCGGGGGATTGACTCTATATTGAGAATTAGCCGTAAAAGGCTGAATGAGCTAAGCCAACAGGCTGAAGTGATTATTTGGGGACTAATTATCGACTCTGCCGGCGGAGCCGATCCTAGTCTATCATTACTACCGCTTCGCAACTTGTTATAGCTGGAGGAGAAGAAGCGGCGGAAGAAACTCTCCAGCAACACGCCTAAGCTAATCTTGTATGGCTACTTGTGTCTGTAATGAGTGAGTGTGATTGGTGGGTCTTATCTTTGTGTAAGAGGATCCGAGCTGGGGGCTCTCCGGCGTCTGTTATGCCAGGCTGATATTCTTAGCCTCGGGGGGCTCATGATCGCGAGGAGACGGGTGATTTCATCGGGCTCGTCAATGAGTACATTGCGAGGGCGACGATTTCTCGTGGTACCATTGGGTGTGAGTTGAAGAATTTTTGCCTCCGATTGTACCGTCCGACGCCTAGCTGCTAATTGTGCTAGCTATGGGCGTCGGCGGTATGCGGGGCGCGGAGAGTAGGTGTGCTCTCTGTCCGCACCAGGATTGTTTTTGTATATTCTAGCATATAAGTCTCTCAGAGATATGAAAATTAAGTGAAGAGCATGGAATATTTGGTTAAAATAAGTTATCAAACCAAATACAGTGAACTTAATTTTAAGCATGTCAGCTGGTACATCTTAACTGATATTATAAATGCGGATGTGACCTTGCTTGTGACGTCACATCTTAACTATTTAGCCGATCATGATGAAATTGTACATACCATTCGTAAGGATACAGAAAAGTCATCGGGTACCTTTCATTCAAAAAAAGTACCAATCCCGAGGGATAGATTATTTGGCGCACCCTTAGAATTCACTATCAAACACATCGCGGTAATGACAACGCGAACGAAGATCCGCTGTTACTACTAGTCATGTTATATGTATATGTTGTTATATATTGCATTGAAAATAGACATGTAGAAAGAATGGATGAAAGTAAAATCTTAACGGCTTCGTTACAATATATAAAAACCTAATTAAGTATTTACGTAATTAAAATAGAGCTACATATGTATGAAAGTTATTACATCGACTAATAATTGTTATTAAAAATATTTTAAGTCCAAAATATCAAGAGAATCCTAAAACGCACCTTTACACAACAGAGATAAACATATAAATTGTTCTTACGTGTGAGCAGTGCAAGAGATATCGTAAACAATTGGCTAAATGAAAGATTATGAGTATCGAGTTAAGGTGCTAGCGCTGGGCCCAAAATAATAAAACTCCCCTTTTTATCCCCTCTTTAGGAGATAAGTTCTGGTTTACGTATACACAAACGTTTTTTCCAAGTAATAGTTTCGGATGATATATAAAAGTTAGTGTCGGTGCGTTTGTGGAATATTTCCGTCGAAATTTCGTCGTTTCTCTTTCTTTGTTGTATACATAATACATGTATATACAAAATTTATTAATATACATACATACATAGCTTCACGCCAGTTCCCTTGCGGGGTAGGCACGAACAACAGAGCGCCATTCAGGCTTATTCTTGCATACCTCACTTGCTTCTTTGACATTCATAGCTCTTGTCATGCACGCTCGTCTGTTCTTAAGGCTCCTGACATCACCTTCTGCTAGTACACGATCAATTTGATCATGGAAGGTGTGTCGTGGCCTTCCACGACTTCTGCATCCATCCTCTTTTGCATTGTATATCTGTTTAGTCATTCTTTCATCATGCATTCTTTTTACATGCCCGAACCATCGGAGCATATAGATACATATATATTATAATGTTACGAGTTGCAGGACTCGAATTAAAATGCCTTTGAAATTATTATGGAGTTTATTAGAACTATACAAACACGTATAACATAGGTACAAATATAAGCGAACGCAACAAATCCAAACGTAATGCAGAAGATCGTAATTCAATAACACGCGAAAAGTCCGTCACTAAATAGATTACCGAATGTACACAAGTCTTGCTTCAATCAAGGCATTGCTTTATACTGCACAGATGCAATATGTCTGCCCGGCCGCGTGGACCGAATTTCCTAGAATCAGTTTGTACTTTAAAGTCGACAAACCTGGCTAATGACTGCCATAAAAGATTACAATACACAATGGGCTGTTGTCCTAATCACAAATTTTAAACACAAGAACAATTTTAAACAAAAGAAGTCCAAATGCCAAAAGGTAATAAAATGTGTTTCTGCAGGTATGCAGGAGTGAATTTGCCTTTGTCGGCGTCTAGATCGTAACAATACTAAGCACTTTTAGAAACTAAAACAGTTTTATAAAATAGTAGAAGTAACACTTGTGAGTTCATGCGCTTTTCTTTCAGACTTTCTAAAACACATTTCCCTTAATTTTTATTGGAAAATTCAGTATTAATGTTCATATTTCTAATTGTTTTTGAGATTAAAGGTTGTCATTTTTAGAATACAGCTTACCTCCTTGTCAAATTTCACTAAAATCTGTTCGGCAGTTTAGTCGTGAAAAGCCAAAAACAATTACTTTCACCTGTACAATATTAGAATCACTGATCAAAATAAAGATCAAAATTTAATGTATCAAAAGCAAAATTATCTTTGTCGTCTTAAAGTTTATTTAAATTCAATTTTCACGAATGGTAAATAAAATTTTAACACGTGAGTTTTATTTAATTATGAAAACGAAGTACATTCAAGTCATTTTCAAAATGAACCTTATAACTTATACATAAGGTACATTCGACTCTGGCATACGAGATTCTTTTAGAATAAAATGACATACATTACAAGACAATGCAATCTATTCTCCAAACTGACAGTTCATGGCAAACTAGTCTTTTGAGGCAAGGCAATACAGTTTATATTACAATGGTTGATGTCACGGGCAAAGTAAAGGAGCTCTCACATTCCGCTGAAAAATGTGTAAAAGAAGTAAGGCAGAGAAAGCTTCGGGATCTTTTATAAAGACATATTATTCTTTTGCGCTTGGGGTTATTGTGCGACGCAATAAGTCGCAGTAATCCGGGAAGGTGGTCCGGAGCGATTCAATTGTTAGTGTGAAAGCGGCTTAATGAAAAATATTTTTGTTGTTCCCTTTTTAAAATGCTTTTGTTTTTTCTTTTATTTGCATTTGTTGTAATGTGATTGTATATTCTGCCGGTATTTCGAGAACTTTAATGGTTGGTTCACACGTGTTAAGTACACAAGTAAATTTGTTTTTAATAAATTTCAAATTTAAGTTATTGCAAGTTTACTATACTTTTTTATCCTTGCAGGAACGGAGAAAGAATATAATTTCCTGCGGCCAGGCGGCCTGTCGTAAGAGGCGACAAAACAACCCACAGCCGATGGTAGGGCATTTGCCCGACTGGATGGCTACCACCTAAAGTATGTCGCCATAACAACCTTGAATTGTATTCCGGCATTAGTAGCCAGGTTCCAGTCTCCCTTAAGAGAGCAGCAGTGCATTTGTAGCACCTTCGGTGTTGCGAATGTCCATAGGCGATGGTAACCGCTTTCCACCAGTGGGCCGTCTGCCCGTCTGCTGAACTCATGCAATAAAAAAAAACATTACAAGTAAATCACTATGTTTATCAATGTTTAGCATAACTTACGGTCCATTTTCCCATACGCTATATAAAACCGCAAAAAAACACTTATCAGAAATAAAAAATACAATATACAATAAACAGTAGATTTCGCGTGGCCTCGTACCCACTTTATAATCGTAATCATACATCAAAATGTATGGATAAAAAGAGTAAACAAGCAGTTCTAATATATCTTGTATATCTCCGAGCGATTGAATTCGCCAAAACAAATCTATAGAAAGGTAATGAAGCGAAATGTGTTGTAGGCCTACAAAAGGATTTATGTACATATCTATAAGAATGTATATGTTACAGCCAAAGTAATAAATCCGGATATTATATATATTATCTAGTCATTATTTATAATGTCTACTCAATTTAGATAAAGTGATAATTGAAACAGAATTAATCACATTAACTAGCAATTTTATATAATATCTTCGAAGACTTGAATAATGTAATAAAACAAGTAGGTATAGGTAAAGATTATACAATTATATTTCAATTTGCCTAAGAATTAAAATAACTGAAAATAATAAAAAAAAATCTACGTTAATTAACATTTTTATAAAGTTATTTAAGTTTAATTTATAAAGTAAATTTAAAGCTCACTAGCCATAAAACAAAATTTAAAAAAAACACAGAGATCAATACAAGTATTTAGTATCACTCTTTAAAGACTACAATAATAAAATATTTCAAAATGAACTGACATGAATTAACTGGGTTATAATTATTGTTTATCAGTTAGACCGTATTTATTACTTTGGCTAACTTTGACCCGCTATTATGAATAATATCCGGATAAAGTGATTAATTTATCACATTGTCTAGTCAATTTTGCTATTATATATAATGACCAGTCATTGTGTATAATAGCTATTTAATCACTATGACTGTAACATATATACTAGCAAAAGTCTAGGCTTCGCTGTATGTCTATAATCGTATACAGGTGAATTTTTCAAGTGGACCTTCGGGGCCGAATGCTAAATTATACGAAATAATATTAAAATTTAGATTTTTGAAAATCAATTGCCCTTGTCAGTAATCGAATTGGCTGATGATGAAAAAAAACAAATACTGTATTATTATATCAAAAAATAGTGTAGCTTGTAAGGACCAATTTCTGTGAAGGAATGTTAAACGGCAAACCAAGGGAACCATGTTTTTTTTTTTATTTGGACTAAAAAGCAGTATTTTACAGAATTTAGTATTATAAATCTTATACAGTAGTTTCGCTTAATATAACACCAAGATCATTTGCCACATATTGAGCAATTGAAATTATACTAGCTACCGTAACTAAAAGCAAAAGAGCGAGAGAGAGAGAAATATAAAGTTTGGTATACAATATCCAAAAAAAAAGAATAAGAAGAAAGGGAGACCTAACCAGAACGCAGACCCGGAGCCAAGATCACACCCAATGCCTGCGACCAGCCGCAAGGCGGACGTTAATTGCCAGAAATACTTGATATTGTTACGACCTGCATACCGTCAAAACACACTTTATTACATTTCGGCATTTGGAATTCTTTTGTTTAAAATTTGTGATCAGAAAACAGCCCAGGTGTGTCGGACTGATTCTAAGAAATTCGGTCACGCGGTCGGGCGGACATATTGTATCTGTGCAGTATAAAGCAATGACCCAATGGAGAGATCGGCAGTCAAGTGATAACCACGAGTGAAGCAAGACTTGTGCACATTCGGTAATCTATTTAGTGACGGACTTCGCGCGTGTTATTGAATCGTGCATTACGTTTGGACTTGTTGTGTTCAGTTATATTTGTACCTGTGTTATACGTGTTTGTATAGTTCTAATAAACTCTATAATAATTCCAACAGCATTTTAATTCGAGTCCTGCAACTCTTAACAATATAATGGTTTATTTGTTTTTCAAACATTTAAGGATCATTTGTTTATACATGTAAGTGCTGGGCCTAGTTGCCGCTATATCTATTAAGTAGAAGTTGTGATTATATATCAATAGACTATTTTTTTTAAAATTATTTACCTCATATTAATTAAACAGTAATTAATACAATTTCTTGTATCCACGCGGCCTGTCCGTAACAGGTGACAAAACAATCCACAGCCAGGTGGTAGAGTATTTGCCCGTCTGGATAGCTACCACCACTAATCTAGGGTAGGTATGCCGCCATAAAAACCTTGAGTTCTGTTCCGGCATTAGTAGCCGAGTTCCAGCTTCTCTTCAGAGAGAGGCAGCATATTGCTAGCACCTTTGGTGTTACAAATGTCCATGGGCGATGATAACCGCTTTCTATCAGGTCGTCTGCTTGTCTGCTGAACTCGAACTGATGAATGAGTGTTTGGATAGCCTACTTCCCCTTCTGCTATCACATGCTCTTATTCCATTCCGGAATCCCATATCTCCTGTCTGAACGCACTATCTTATCCCCTTTGTCCCATTCTTCTTATCCTGTCCTTTTATACCATCTATATATCCCACCCTGAAGCAGGCAACGCGTTGGCTTCGCCTCTGGTGCTGCGAATGTCCATAGAACCCGGTAACCACTTGCCATCAGGTGGGCTGACTGCATATTTATCAGCATAGCGATAACAATAAACAAAACCGAGTTCTAAAATACTAAAAAGCAAAAAATAAAAAATTACCAAAAGATCGTGAAGTTGGTGCGAAGTAAAACATAAAAATTAATAACTTTTGCAAATTTGTTGTTATTTACTTTATGTTTTGTTTGAAACCGACTTCAATATGTAGAATTTTGTTTTTGGTTTTTATATAATTTTTTTCTACTTTTTAGTTACGCAAATAATTGAATAGTTTTAGAAAAAAAAAAACACGAAGTGCTTATAATATTCAAGGGTTGCTCTCGGTTTCCCTGTGATCTACGCATCTGAGACCTTACTTTCAAACGTCTTCAGTCGTTCGCTTTCGTCCAATACAGCCCGAAAGAGTCAATGAAATTTTAAATAGAAGAAATAACAAAGATTTCTTAAAAACTGCAACAATAAAGTCTATAAAACACAAAAACAAATGGAACACACAATGCACTTAATATAAAATAACAAACAAGCCAAAGAAGTTCTACAACTTGGTGATAATACTTCATACTCTTTCAAATAAATAAAAAAATGAAAATCGGTTCACAACTGACAGTGAAATCGTGTAACCATAAAATTTAAAAAAATACAGTCGAATTGAGAACCATGAAGTCGGTTAAAAAACCTAAACAAGTACTCGAGAGAAGCCACAGTACAAATATAGCTAGCTGTGAACGATTGTAAGTCGTTGTATTCCGACACGCGCTATTAGTACGCTGTGTGGAGGAATAATCATAAATATTCATCAGAATTTGTGTTAATGCCTATAAAAACATATGGAGTACCCCCATTAGCGCGTATGGAGGGATGGTCTACGTTTTATAGACTCATATACATGTTTATATTTTATTAAATTAATTGTATAGTGTTACATACCGACAAAGAAATGCGCACACCTGGCTGTCGTAAAATGCAGTTATTACCTTTCCTGCATTCGGAGTAGATTTGTTCTTTTTTTTTTATTGCAGGAGATCAGCAGTCAGGCAGACGGCCCACTGGATGGAAAGCGGTTACCATCGCCTATGGACATTTGCTACACCAAAGGTGCTACAAATGCGCTGCTGCTCTCTTAAGGGAGACTGGAATCTGGTCACTAATGCCGGAACACAACTCAAGGTTGTTATGGCGGCATGCTCTAGACCAGGGGTGGTAGCCATCCAGTCGGGCAAATGCCCTACCATCCGGCTGCGGGCTGTAAAGTCGCCTCTTACGACAGGCCGCCCGGCCGCAAGAAATTGTATTCTTTCTCCGTTCCTGCACGGATGTTTACTTCGTGTTTAAAATTTGCAATTTAAAGGAACATCCTATTGTTATCGTACTTGTTTTATGGCTGTCATTAGTGCCGAGCTAATCCTTTATTGTTATTGTTTTCGACTTTGTTGGCCGTTCGCAGGCGTGCAAATTACATTTTCTTGGAAGAACCCAGCCCACGGAATCGATTGTGTACTGTAGAGTTTACTATAAAACAATGCCCGAACAAAGGGGTGGGACAGTCGAGCGAGGATTACGATACGAGTAAGACGTACATTCGACAAGCGATATAGTGACGGACTTTGCGCGTGTTATTGAATCGTGCAGTTTGTACTAGTAGTGTCTAGTTATATTTGTATCTATGTTATACGTGTTTGTATAGTTCTAATAAATTCTATAGTAATTCCAACGGCATTTTAATTCGAGTCCCACACTTGTAACAATATGTTACGGGCGATTTGATAAATCCAGTCACTATAAATAATGACCGGTCTATATACATAATGTACGTATCAAGTGGGCAATATCATAAAACACAGATGAACTATAGTTTTTGTTTATTAAATGAGTTAGCAAAATAACACTGGTTTTATAATAACGGACTGTATGGGATGCATAGATATCTGGCTTATTCTTGCATTAGAAAAGCAGTAGAATCTTAGCAGCAGTAGACTTCTTCTGGCTTGATTCTGGTTGCAGCACACAGAGGAACAGGCACGGCACCAACTTCACTTTGGAGTGGTTACTTCTTTACACCAGTATCACGCAATAAGTTCTTGGCAGGGCCAGAATTACAGTTGGAATTTAATATACCTTATTTATTATTTAAAAGAATAAACGCACGGCGCAATATCTCATCAAAATGTTGACAGATGTAAGAATTCAAAACCGACTTCAAAAACTATAAAGTATAAAATAACTTATTTCTAAAGCTATTATTATATATTATCTAAAACATCTTAAAGTCGGTGCTTAGTAATTTTCAAAATATAGTAATTTTTATGTTTTACTTTGCACCGACTTTAAGCTGTTTTAGATAATATATATTAATAATAATAGCTTTAGAAATAACTTATTTTATACTTTTTAGGTTTTTAGTTTTTGAAGTTGGTTTTTTTAAACGGGAACAAAAAAATGTTCGTAAAATGAAAACTACGGGGCCAAACTCTGTTAAATTTTTAGGGGACCAAATGGCAACTATTCCGCATCAAACTAAATAAGAATCACGTCAATCGAATCATAACTCTCAGAGTAATCGGTGTACATATGGAACGGAATGAAAATTTTTTCATAAACAATGTTCATAAAATGAAAACTACATGGCCAAACTATATAAAAATTTTATGAGACCAAATGGGAGCTATTCCGCGTCAAACAAAAATATAATCACGTAAATCGGATCATAACTCTCATAGTAATCGGTGAACATACATAAAAAAAAATCGATAAAAAAAAAAATGCTGACGAATTGAGAACCTCCTCCTTTTTTGAAGTCGATTAAAAATGGCTGCCTCTACCCTCCTGTGCATTGGCGGCAACCTCACACAGAAAGAGGTTAGACAGCAAAATTGATGGAACGATTTTTTACCTACCTCATATTAGGCAAGGACCCAGAAACTCCTTCTACAGGTAACCACTGTGTACGTGATAAGAAGGTACGCTTGTACAAAATGTTTACAGCTGCACTTTCTGTACGTTTATTAAAAGCACCTAAATTGGTTTGACTCTGCTGTTTTTTTTTATTACAAGAGTTCAGCAGACAGGCAGACGGCCCACTGGATGGAAAGCGGTTACCATCGCCTATGGACATTTGCAACACCAAAAGCGCTACAAATGCGCTGCTGCTCTCTTAAGTGAGTCTGGAACCTGGTCACTAATGCCGGAACACAACTCAAGGTTATTATGGCGACATACTTTAGACCAGGGGTGGTAGCCATCCAGTCGGGCAAATGCCCTACCACCCGGCTGCGGGCTGTAAAGTCGCCTCTTACGACAGGCCGCCTGGCCGCAGGACATTGTATTCTTTCTCCGTTCCTGCACGGATAATTCTATCTAGCCTTCTATATTATAGCTGTATTAAGTCGAGTGGTTTCATAAGTTTTCATGCTTTTGCCATCGCCTGAGCAATGTAGTAAAAAGACAGATAATATCTCAACAAATCGTTTCAATAGAAAACTAAATTGCATTTCAAAGTTCAAACTCACGTTCATTTGTCACAGTTATACACAATATTCATACAAGAACATCCTAGCAACCACGTTATTATATCTGAAAAATCAACTTTATGTCTATGTCGAATAAGTTGAGATTTTAGTAATGGATATTTAAATATAGGTTAGATATAAAAACATATCGCAAAACGCATCTCAGTCGCAGGCACGTGTCAAGCGATAGTTGCAATTAGGCCCGCTATTCAAGAACGACTTAATGGAAGGATAGTCGCGTGTGTGACGGGCCTGTGTCAGCCGTCGGAGTACGCTCGAGTAGAAATGAATTGGGTGAATTAATTGTTAGAATATTTTGCAACGTTGCCGGAAGTGTTATTGAATGTGGAACTCCCTGAATCGTTATGTTTATGGGACCTCAGATTAACATTACAAGAAACCGGATAATTGATGTAGTTTTTTTATAATAAGAGTAGAATAGAATAGAATATTCTTTATTGCACACAAGAAAATAATACACATGAGTTAATAATGGAAGCGAGAGTTGGGTATGGAAGAGAGAGCATGAAAGTAGAGTAAACGCGGTTGAGATGCGAGCACTGCGCAAAATCTGCGGAGTGACGCTCGCGGTCCGCGTTCGTAATACCGAAGTAAGAAAGAGAGTTGGTCTGAAAGAGAGTGTCGGGGTGAAGGTAAGGAAAGGAATGCTCCGGTGGTTCGGGCATGTGGAAAGAATGCATGATGAAAGAATGACTAAACAGATATACAATGCAAAAGTGGATGGATGCAGAAGTCGTGGAAGGCCACGACACACCTTCCATGATCAAATTGATCGTGTACTAGCAGAGGGTGATGTCAGGAGCCTTAAGAACAGACGAGTGTGCATGACAAGAGTTATGAATGTCAAAGAAGCAAGTGAGGTGTGTAAGAATGGGCCTAAATGGCGCTCTGTTGTTCGTGCCTACCCCGCAAGGGAACTGGCGTGAAGTTATGTATGTATGTATGTATGTATGTATGTATGTATGTATGTATGTAGTTAATAATCATTTAACTAATACAATAGGCGGTCTTATCGTTAACAGCGATTTCTTCCAGACAACCTTCTGTAGATAATTTCACATTTCCAATAGTGGGTCGGTATTCAATGCGCATAGTTTAAAATATATACATATATTAATTGTAAATAAAAATACAAAAACATAAATTACTGTTTATAAATTTATATAGTGATCTTTGAGGAATTTATTAAAAGATGTAAGTGACTTTGCACATCTGATGCTCATTAGTAATGCATTCCGTAAGCTTACAGCCTGTATAGTAAAAGATTTCTGATAAAATTGCGTTTAATGTATTGGCGTCATTAGTCGCAGATTTGCTGATGATCTCAAGAGCCTTGTGCTACTTCCTTGAAAGAATTCAAAGCGTTCCTTCAAATAGGAGGGCGTTTTTGGACTAAGGAGTACATTATACAAAAGGGATAAGATATGAGAATTCCGGCGGAGTCGGATAGGAAGCCATTGTTTTATTGTACTTTTTTACGGCCGAATCATTAGACAGTCGACTAAGTCGACTACGATACGGGCATATTGCATTTGTGCAGTATAAAACGATGACCTGATAGAGGGAGGTAGTCTAGCGAGAACGACGATCAAAGCGAGACGTCTGTACTACAACCGGGAATCTAATAGCAACGGACTTTGCGCGTTTTATTGAATTAAGACCTTCTGCGTTACGTTTGGACTTGTTGTGTTCGGTTATATTTGTACCTGTGTTATACGTGTTTGTATAGTTCTAATAAACTCTATGGTAATTCTAACGGCATTTTAATTCGAGTCTCGCACTCGTAACAAACAATATATTACTATTTTTATTGGCATATTTGGAGTGTTATCTTTTAAATATTATCGACAGCATGATTTAGAACACAATACTAAAACATTTAAACAACGCTCATTGAAACTCATAAAGCCAACCTTTTTAATAACAAAATATTTACCTGTTCATAGCAAATACCGGACATAACGACCAAAGCAATATCCACACATTAAAAAGGAGGAATAAACCATTACATACCACATGTTCAATATGGTATTAGTGAATAACATATTCAGCAAAATACAACCATATTTATAACGCCTTATAACACTTTTTGCCCTGACTGTTCAGATCTAAAACACTGCATAAAACTACTAGGCAAAATATACTTTATTTCTGTGGAATAAAGTTTAAATTATGTAACATTTTGTACATATACAGAGGGATACGGATAGAATGAATTTTGAATTCTATAAGGGTGATTTAAAGTGTAAAATCGTTTGGATAATGTAAAAGTAAGGACGCTGGACAGCAAAATGAACTGCGGAAGATGTATGAGGCACCGGATTAAAAATATTTGTTCGGACCATTATGCATCGTGTAATGAAAGACCTTTAAGGACTGCACACGTTTATACGTTAATAGGATATGCCCGCGACTTCCTTGAGTCGTGTTCCACATTCCTAAGGGTCGTGACCTTTCCCCACTCCTTTTTTTTTATTATTTTTTGCTGTTGGAGACGATTAGTTTTTCTAAATTGTCACCTTCCACCACCGACTTCGTCCATGCTTGACTTAAAATTCTTGGGACACAAAGTACCACAGCACTTAAAAAGAATGTGAGCTTAGTAAAAACTGTGTCGGAACAAGCTAATTTTTATTCACCTGAACAACTTCGAACCTGGGAAAATTCGCGTGGGATTCTCGAGATAAAAAGTATTAAACAGTTTAACATAAAATTTGTTATCGATCAGTGAAAAAATCGCATTTGAATTAAATTTTTTGTCTACCTGGCTACTTTAAATAATTTCCAGAAAAATTCTCGCGGGATTCCCAGGATAAAAAGTAACGCAGATTAATAAGTTCAGCAATTTGCGATCAGCGAAAACCGCATCGAAATCGGCCCTGTAGTTTTTAAGTGAATCACGAACTAACAGACAATAAATCTAAAAAAATGCATCGTGTTCTTAATCATTTATACTATAGTGTATTCCAGTTGCTTTTTTTAAAATAAATTTACAGACACGGCATGTCTAGAATTTTGTAATATTGTTACGAGTTGCAGGACTCGAATTAAAATGCCGTTGGAATGATTATAGACTTTATTAGAACTATAAAAACACGAGGCACAAATATAACCGAACGTAATAAGTCCAAACGTAATGCAGAAAATCGTAATTCAAATATACGCGCAAAGTCCGTCACTAAATAGATCGTATATTTCTTTCAGTGTGAATAACTAGGTCCATCATGCTGGAATCTTAATGAAAACTTGTAAATATCGACTTAATCGGTGTGATATCAATTGTTAATGATCGATTCTTTTCTGTACAATGTGATGATTAATTATTGCGACGGTAGTAATATTTTTTGTTTGTTACAAATCCATTCATGATTTGAAAAGTAATTGTGATACAAGTTCTATATTTATTTTAAAAAAAATACCTGACATAGTATATAAATAATTATGATGAAAAAATCTTTTTAAGCTAGACGTGTTGCTGGGGAGTTTCTTGTCGCTTCTTCTCATTTGAACAGCGATAACACGTTGCGAAGCGGTGTACATAGAATAGGAAGTAAATTTTAATTTTGACTTACATGTATGACCTTTAAAAAGTGTTCTCCAGTGGAGCTATTATGAAAAAAAAAACTTTTGAATTTCAATTTGAATATGATGAGTGAGGACTCCGATGACCCAGTTCCCCTGCGCCCTATGCTATCATCCCTATTCTAGTCACATAAATAAAATAGTTTAACTTCAAATATAAATAGTTTAGAATATTTGACATAAAAAGTTTATTAATAACAAACGGGCGATTCAACGCGAGTATGTATGATGCGTCCTTAATTGTACTGCTTTATTAACCATACAGGGTGTTCCGTTAATTGAAGCCCGGTTTTTCAATAAAGATGGCGCTTTTCATGCCGTGACGTAGGTTTGACGTCACATGTTCTATCAAAAGATTTAAAATTGTAATTAGAAGGACTAATCCGTGAGGTTTTTGTATAGGCTGGACTATAGATGGTGAATGCAGGGGTTAAGAGTAATCCTGCTATGTGGGGCTTATTGTTTTGTGACTTAGAAAGAAATATATAATTATTTAAAATGAAATTTAGGGGCCATCAGTAACTTACGTTACCGTTAAGGGAGGAGGGATATGTTGTCCTAAATTTCGTGACGTTAAAAAAAAAAGATCTTTTTACAAGTGACATCTAATTGACATTTGACATACATAGATAATAAATATTATTTTTAATTAATTTATGAATATATTACTTTTTTAAATCAACTATGCGTGGCAAATTCAAATTTTATGAAGTCTTTTCTCCATCATGTATATTTATAACTTAACTAGCGGTCCCGGTAGACGTTATCCTGACATGAAAAAATAAAAATCTAGGACCCGATCCCAGCGCCACCTACCGGTTCCAATTTTGACTCTAAACCATCCGGGGACCCACTCAAAGGCATACAAAAAAATTTCATCAAAATCAGTAAAGCGGTTCTCAAGTTATGCGCGTACATACATTTCTACAATTCATTTTTTTTAAATAGTTATATAGGGTAAAATTATAATTGTGGTACTAGAAAACTACAACAATATTGAGATTTATTAAAGTTTTTAATAAATTAAGGAGGTGCCAAAATGCTGGGGGGGAAGAACTGTATATTTTTAGCTGAACTACTGCAGACAGGCAGATGAGCCACCTTATGGAAAGCGGTAATCATTGAATTTGGACGTTTGGAACACCAGAGATTTCATCAACTAATCACCAAGCAACCAAACAACCATAGTTTCCTTTCATTTCTGAATTCGTTCTAGGTTAAAAAGGATTAAGAGTTTAGGAGTCATTAAGACCATTGAATTCGGAACAAAAATTACCGAACTATTGATATAATGCAAATTACATTTTAGAGTATCTTTATAATTGTCACCATACATACATTTTCATTTATGTACAAAGTGCAGCGACAAGGGTGCATACGACGGCGTTCATTACCAACAGTAATGAGCGAGCTCATGTAATGTCATAGATTAAGCTGAATTTGGTCTTGCAGATTGGTTTCCGGAAGAGAAAGACTAATTTGAAAGCTGTTAAGAAGGCAAAAAATATCCCATTTGTCCCTGCGCCACAGTTCCAAGGAACACCCCTTACCATCTCCAACAGTATCGCGATCCGCCGTTGATATAACGAACGACGTGCAGTTTCGGAGTCATCTGGAAAGCAAGGCTAAACTTGCCTCAAAAAAGCTTGGTTTGCTAAACCGGTCTAAGCAGTATTTCACCCACCGGCAAAGAAAACACAAATTAGGCCGCATATGGAATACTGCTCACCCTATGGGCCTGAGCCCCGCTTACCACATTGACCTTCTTGACTCCATCCAGCATCGCGCAGTTCGTATAGTCGATTCCATACTAATAGGCGGTTTAGAACCGCTCTGCCTTCGGAGATACTTTGCTTCCCTCTGCGTATTCTACCGCCTGTACTACACTAGTCACGCGACAAATACAATGTTAAACTAGAAGATTGACGGCTACAAATATAAAGGTAGACCAAAAAAAAGATGGATGGATTATATGCAGAACGACATGATGATTTGTGATGTGACAAGGGATCAGAACAGAGGAGTGTGGAAGGAAAAGACATTGTGCCAACCCCAAATAATTGGCAGAAGTTAAAAGTCAAGAGATTTTTATCTGTGCAGGGACGGAGAAAGAATACAATTTCCTGCGGCCGGACGGTCTGTCGTAGGAGGCGACAAAACAACCCACAGCCAGGTGGTAGGGCATTTGCCCGACTGGATGGCTACCACCCCTGGTCTAAAGTATGTCGCTATAACAGCCTTGAGTTGTGTTCCGGCATTAGTGACCAGGTTCCAGTATCCCTTAAGAGAGCAGCAGCGCATTTGTAGCATCTTTGGTGTTGCAAATGTCTATAGGCGATGGTAACCGCTTTCCATTAAGTGGGCCGTCTGCCTGTCTGCTGATCTCCTGCAATAAAAAAAGAAAGATATAGAGTTACTTATAATGAAGAGTTCATTCTTTGGAGCATAAATAAGTTTTATTCTTTGATGGAGACTGTGCACCTTTGAATGCTTTTAAAGGCTCTCTGCCAGAGCTAATAACCCCCACGCCTCGCGGCAGATCTGCATGCAGTTTTATTCCCGGCTTGCCATATTCGACTTTGTATATACCTAAATCTTTCTAGATTGGAAAATTTTACAAGTACGAGTATATAAAATACTGAGATTTATTCTTACCTTTTCCGTATTTTTTAATTTTTTTTTTATTGCAGGAGTTCAGCAGACAGGCAGACGGCCCACTTGATGGAAAACGGTTACCATCGCCTATGGACATTTGCAACACCAAAGGTGCTACAAATGTGCTGCTGCTCTCTTAAAGAAGACTGGAACCGGGTCACTAATGCCGGAACACAGCACAAGGTTGTTATGGCGGCATACTCTAGACCAGGGGTGGTCGCCATCCAGTCGAGCAAATACCCTACCACCTGGCTACACAAGGTTGTTATGGCGGCATACACACAAGGTTGTTATGGCGGCATACAAAATTTGCCGTATTTAACATTACTAATCTATATACATATATCCGACTATATACAGAATTTTTCTGGAATTTTTTAATGCCGCCTGGAGGGATACTCTAAATAATAGAGATAGCAAATTTTACTCCAAAGAAACATTTCTTTGTTTTTGAAAAGATTTGGGTATGGAAGAGAGAGCATGAAAGTAGAGTAAACGCGGTCGAGATGCGAGCACTGCGCAAAATCTGCGCAGTGACGCTTGCGGACCGCGTTCGTAATACCGAAGTAAGAAAGAGCGTTGGTCTGAAAGAGAGTGTCGGGGTGAAGGTAAGGAAAGGAATGCTCCGGTGGTTCGGGCATGTGGAAAGAATGACTAAACAGATATACAATGTAAAAGTGACACACCTTCCATGATCAAATTGATCGTGTACTAGCAGAAGGTGATGTCAGGAGCCTTAAGAACATACGAGCGTGCATGACAAGAGCTATGAATGTCAAAGAAGCAAGTGAGGTGTGTAAGAATGGGCCTAAATGGCGCTCTGTTCTTCGTGCCTACCCCGCAAGCGAAATGGCTTGAAGTTATGTATGTATGTATGTATGAAAAGAAATAAAACTGCATTGAAAGATTTTCGAAAATTCTCCTGCTTCACCCGGGCATCTATTCGACTAAAATCTATAAATATTAAACCCTGTAATTTTATTGCATCGATCGTTAGGATCGTTAGGGTCAATCACAAGAATGAAATCTCTCTAACATACTTGGTAAATTTCAACTTAAAATAAATGTTTCTTTGGAGTAAAATTTGCTATCTCTATTATTTAAAGTACATACATAACTTCACGCCAGTTCCCTTGCGGGGTAGGCACGATCAACAGAGTGCCATTTTGGCTTATTCTTACACACCTCACTTGCCTCTTTGACATTCATAACTCTTGTCATGCACGCGCGTCTGTTCTTAAGGCTCCTGACATCACCCTCCGCTAGTACACGATCAATTTGATCATGGAACGTGTGTCGTGGCCTTCCACGACTTCTGCATCCATCCACTTTTGCATTGTATATCTGTTTAGTCATTATTTAAAGTACTTCTATATTATCATATTAATATACGTAAAATTTAAGTAATAACCTAAGCTTTTCTCAAGTTAAACAATGTAAATATTAAATAGTTACTTAGATTAGTTTAAGTTATCACTGCTGTCGGGCGTCTCGAGACGCACGCGTTTTTTATTGCAGGAGTTCAGCAGATAAGTAGATGGCCCACTTGATGGAAAGCGGTTACCATCGCCTATAGACATTTGCAACACCAAAGGTGCTACAAATGTGCTGCTGCTCTCTTAAGGGAGACTGGAACTTGGTCACTAATGCCGAAACACAACTCAAGGTTGTTATGGCGACATACTTTAGACCAAGAGCAAATGCTCTACCACCCGGCCGCAGGTAATTGTATTCTTTCACCGTTTCATGCAAGGATAAAACGTTCGTTCTTCGACGCCCTGGTTTACGGCGGCGGATCGTGGTCGAAGAAGCTGCATCCTCTCGCTTCCTTTCCGCGTCCTTCTGCCTCATCACCATGGCGCAGATACACCAAATTCTTTACCTTTTTTTTTTTGGCCAGGGGAAATCCGTTCGAGGACTAAGTCGCGACAGGCACAGAAGCCTGGGGGGATATTCGCGACCCGTGTGAGTGTGGGATTCGCCAGATCGGGGGTGGCACTAGCGTGCCCGGTCAGAACCGGTGCCACGCTATTGCCACTCCCCAGTTAGGGATACCCACTAAAATCCCTGGGTGTTCCGTCCTGCGCCTTATGCCAGGGCTACGTGAATGCGGGATTACCAAATTCTTTACCTACGTTAACCTAATTTATGAATGTGGAGCATAAATATATAAGTAAACCACCTATACACAGACACATCCGTATGTCATAATATTTTTGTTTTAAAAATACACAAAACATGTACACATCAGCAGGTGCCACGGAATGTGATTTATAGCATGTAAAAGTCATAATAAATATTTTATTAAAGCAAGGTTAAATTATAGATATTTTTTGATCAGCCGTATCCGCAAATATATTATTTGACATCCAGTTTGTTTTAGTTACCGTTGCTCGGGTGTGGCCACACTAGGAGCGATTAATTCTCGGGTATGGCCTCACTGGGAGCGATTTATTCGCGGGCGTGGCCTCACTAGGAACGATTTATAAGTGAAAACCCAACATTTTAATGCTTTTAAGCGCGGCATTTTATTTTTATTTTTGTTAGGTGGCTTGGACATGTTGAGCGAATGGATTGAAGTAGAATCACAAAACAGGTGTATGATAATATTGTGAATTGTAGAGTTGTTGCCGGTAGACCGAGACGAACACACCATGATCAAATATCAAAAGTGTTAAAGAGAGGTCAGGTAAAAAGCATCTCAAATAAACGTGCACGTATGAAGAGGCTAATGAAAGTAGATGAAGCGAGAGTTGTTTGTCAGGATCGTTGCAAGTCGAGATCTATAGTCTCTGCCTACCCCCATAGGAAACAGGCGTGATATCATGAATGTATGTATATATTTCGGCGTTTTAGCCACTTTTCAGTAACCGTGATCACGTTGTCTTAATTATGTGTACTAATGGCGAAAAATTAAGAAAATATCATGAAAAACGGTTATTATTGTTGTAATGTAAGTTTTTTTTGTTTGTTTCAATACTGTTGACATGTTTCAAGGAGAATTTAAATATTATTTAATGAGAGCTGACCCTTGAATAAGTTTTTATTTAAAACATGGAACAGTATGAACAAATATATATATACTTGAAACATATGAGGTCATTTGACCATATTTTATTATATTGTCTGTTCATCAATTCGTATACTTCATATTTTGCGATGTGAAAAAAGAGAAAACAAAACATTTTTTTTATTTTATTTATTTCATCAATTATGTAATCGTATATTTTCAATTTATGTTATTAGTTTATAGTATGCATGAATCACGAAATTATTATACATGTTTAAATGTGTATAAATACATACACAAAAAAGTAGGGAAATTTATTTTATTACTTACATTATGTAAAAATGTTCTTGTTTAAAAAAACTTAATCACTCGCTGCCTCGTGTAACTGCGACCATACCCATAATCTGTTAGTATTACAATCTTATATATGATATCCGGTACTTTGATTTGGACATTACAAATCGCAATCGGCTCTAAAATATAATTTTTATTATAATATAAGCAATATAAATATATTTGAAATATTGATATTATTTGCAATTCGTGAAATGATTTGATCGCTGTGACATTTTCAGCGAAATAAAAATATATTGGTTGTTGACTTCGATACGACGTCTATACGTTCACGATATCTTGACGCGCAGGGTTACCAAATTTTAAAAAGTAACATACATAACTTCACGCCAGTTCCCTTGCGGGGTAGGCACGAACAACAGAGCGCAATTCAGGCTTATTCTTACACACCTCACTTGCTTCTTTGACATTCATAGCTCTTGTCATGCACGCTTGTCTGTTCTTAAGGCTCCTGAGATCACCTTCTGCTAGTACACGATCAATTTGATCATGGAAGGTGTGTCGTGGCCTTCCACGACATCACATGTTACGAAATAGGTTATAAATAGCGATTATTACAAAACGTGAATTATTCTTAATTTTTATTGGATTTTTTTTTATTAATTATCGTGATTTTAGGTGTTTTTGACTCTAGCTTTAGGTGTTAATATTTTTGATTGTTGGTAACCCTGTGCATCAAGTTATCGTGAACGCAGTGTAAGTATGGCGCCATGGATATAAAACACGGCCAAGTGCGTGATAGACCACGAATTAAATTACATAAGAAAACAGTTAATTGAAAATATTAAGAACAAAGAACCAATATTTTTTTTATTTTTTTTAAATTTTTATTGCAGGAGTTCAGCAGACGGCCCACTAGATGGAAAGCGGTTACCAACGCCTATGGACATTTGCAACACCAAAGGTGCTACAAATGTGCTGCTGCTCTCTTAAGGGAGACTGGAACCTGGTCACTAATGCCGGAACACAACTCAAAGTTGTTATGGCGGCATGCTCTAGACCAGGGGTGGTAGCCATCCAGTCGAGCAAATGCCCTACCACCTGGCAATATTAATTATAAAAGGCGACAAGACAAAGACAAGACAATTCACAGCCCGGTGGTAAGCTATTTGCCCGTCTGGATTGCTATCACACCTAGGGCCCGATTCTTCTGTTACAATCTCGTCAAAATTGCCAGTCACTATCATCTCAATCGTTGTTATGTCTGATTTCGGTATTCTATTAATTCTAATAGCGTGCCCGTGGCACACCACTTCGTCTTTATAAGTATTTATAAGCGAATTAGCGAAACAAATGTTTGAAATGTTGGTAAACTTCAATATTCATTTTGCCTTACGCTATTTCTGCCAATAATAATATCATTTTTTTTTCTACTATTATTCTGCCGCGACGATATCGAGAAAATATAGTGGATTTAGTAGAATATGAATTTCCGACACTACCAAGATATTGAAGTAGCGGAATTGGGTTTATAGTACGAAAATGCCCCCATAACAACAATGAGTTGTGATCTGGTACCAATGATTAGCTCCCAGACCCCGTATAGGGTGGAAGAGTGACATATATATATGTATATGTGTATATATCTATATATATATGTATAAAGTTTTATTTAAGTGGGTCCCGGGATGGTTTAGATTCATATTTAGACTAGGTAGAAGACGCTGTAATCGGGTTCCAGGATTTAGGTGAATTATTTTTGTGTGTATTCAAGTGGGTCCCGAGATGGTTTAGATTCAAATTTGGCCCCGGTAGATGGCACTGCAATCGAGTTCTAGATTTTTATTCTTAAAGGCAGGACAATGTCTGCCGGGTACAGCATACTGCACATATATATATATATATATAAATCAATTGCTGTTCGTTAGTGTCGCTAAAACTCGAGAACGGCTGGACTAATTTTGGTTTTCAATTATTTGTGGAAGTCCAGGGAAGGTTTAGAAGGTGAGTAAATAGATAAAAATGCTTGGAATATAGTAAAAACAACAATTTCGCTTTCCCTTAGAAACTATTCCTACCTGTCAAACATTTGATATTTGTACCGTCGTTTAGAAATCAATTAAACTTAAAAGTCGTTCAGAAATCCAATTAAATTTAAAATACACTTTTTTTTTTTTTGAATGTCAGACGTTTGATGCTCGTCCCGTCGTTCAGAAATCAACGTTTTTTATTTATTGATCCTGAGGCGGTACGAAGTTTGCCGGGTCAACTAGTATATATTTATATGTATATATATATAAATTACGTGTCATGTTGTTTGTCCGCGATGGACTCCTAAACTACTTGACCGATTTTAATCAAATTTTCACACCGTGTGCAGTTTGATCCAACTTGAAAGATAGGATAGCTTACATTTGGACCCGGTAGGTGGCGCTGCAATCGGGTTCTAAATTTTATTTCTTCAGGGCAGAACAACGTCTGCCGGGACAGCTAGTATATATATATATATATATATATATATATATATATATATATATATATATATATATATATATATATATATATATATATATATATATATATGTATATATATATATATGTATATATATTTATGTATATTGTTTTAATGTTACTATGTTTGGAGGATATTTTTTAAAAATTTATATATTTATTGAAATTTGGCTCAAATATAATATTGATTTGTTTTCTTGACATATTTGACATTATTCTTTTACCATATATGATTGCTTGTTAGGCTTCAACATATCTGATGGCAAGGAATTTGACCGGCTCCCTGCCAACACCGGTTCACGTAGTAGCTACGTGAATTAAATTTAATTTGTTCTTACCCTCAGTTTTAAAATATCTCTTTAAGTAATATCTATTCTTTCATGAAAATAGATATACAATGCAAAAGTGGATGGATGCAGAAGTCGTGGAAGGCCACGACACACTTTCCATGATCAAATTGATCGTGTACTAGCAGAAGGTGATGTCAGGAGCCTTAAGAACAGACGAGCGTGCATGACAAGATTTATGAATGTCAAAGAAGCAAGTGAGGTATGTAAGAATAAGCCTAAATGGCGCTCTGTTGTTCGTGCCTACCCCGCAAGGGAACTGGCGTGAAGTTATGTATGTATGTATGTATTCTTTCATGAAAATGTTAGACGACAACCTATTTACGTCAGGTGCAACGTCTTGCACGCGTATACGAGTTTTGTGCCAGAAAAATAGAATTTAAATTTGTATGTATTATTAAATTATAAACGGCTCGTTGCAACATCAATTTGTATACAAGATATGAGCCCGGATGCGCCTGTCATTTAACAAGGTGTCGTCAAATAACTCCGTGTGATGTTCTGAATTATAGATATTTTTTTCTTTATTTCCTTTAATTAAATTTAAGTGGATTGTTTTGAACTGAAATGAGGCCATTTCGTCGGATTAATATGTGGTTTTTAGTAAAATGTTGATTTTGTGCATCATTTGGTTTACGCAGTGTAGTGTGTAGCTTATTGAGATTGTAAATATTTGGTCTGTGAGAAGTTTATTTATAATCATCTGACCGTTAAATCCCGGTTGTCTTTTTTTTTATTGCAGGATATCAGCAGACTGGCAGACGGCCCACTTGATGGGAAGCGGATGGCCTATGGACATTTGCAACACCAAAGTTGCTACAAATGCGCCGCTGCTCTCTTAAGGGAAACTGGAACCTGGTCACTAATGCCGGAACACAACTCAAGGTTGTTATGGCGACATTTTTTAGACCAGGGGTGGTAGCCATCCATTCGGGCATTTGCCCTATCACCTGGCTGTAGGTTGTTAAGTCGCCTCTTACGACAGGCCGCCCGGCCGCAGGAAATTGTATTCTTTCTCCGTTCCTGCACGGATAAAAAAGTCTAAAGTGTTTTTTTTATAAATGCTTTAATAAAAATAATATTTTTTTTTATAACCGGCAGACAAATACACATATTGTATATATCCAAATTAAGCAAGTTACGCTTGTGTTATGGCTAATACACAAGGAAATACTCTGGGGCCGATCCCAGACACCCAGACCATAGTAAATAACGAAGAAAATACGTTTCCGAAATTTACTATACCAGGAATCGAACCCAGACCCTATGCATTGCAGTGAGGTAGGTCGGCAAAGGCTTAGCTCGCTCAACCACAGAGGCCGTCAAACGTTTGCCGTTTGCTTCAACGCCCGGTTCTGCGTTCTTTCTTTTTATTTTGCACTACGCGCAGTCTTCGGCATAACCTGTTTTGAGACAATTGCTACGTATGTCATCCTTCAGAAAGTCAAATCAGCATTTCTCGGGAGTTTTCCTTTTATCGGGACTTGGCCGAGGTGACATGACTGAACATTTCTTCCCCACATAATTAGTCGGAAGTCTAAATCACTAGTTTATTAATCTAACAATAATAAGGACAGAACTTTGTTTATAAGAAGACTTAGGTAGTAATAAGTTTCCCTATTTATATATATCGTATGAAATATGTATATATATATATATATATACATACTAGCTGTACCCGGCAGAGATTGTTCTGCCTTTAAAAAATTTAAATCTAGAACCCGGTTGTAGCGCCACCTCCCGGGACCAATTATTAATTTAAATCATTCCCAAATCCACTTGAAAAAAACACAAAAAATATCAAAATTGGTCCCACCGTTTAGGAGTTCAGCGGCGTCATTTATTGGGTCTAATCGTGGATCTAAGCCATTCTGGGATCCACTTGAACACACAAAAAAACACTCACCTAAAGTCTGGTACCCGATTGCAGCGCCATGTACTTGGTTAATATATACATACATAACTTCACGCCAGTTCCCTTGCGGGGTAGGCACGAACAACAGAGTGCTATTTAGGCTTATTCTTACACACCTCACTTGCCTCTTTGACATTCATAACTCTTGTCATGCCACCCCACAGGATAGACTAGGCGTGTTGCTGGGAAGTTTCTTTCGCCGTTTCTTCTCTCCCAGCCATAACACGTTGCGAAACAGCAGTAAGATAGCGTAGGCCACCGCAAACCACCGATCCCGGCCCGCCGTGATCCTTCCCTTCGGGCTTTATATTACCCGTCGCCCGTTCTCAATTAGTATTTTGTGTCGCCCTATGGTGGGCATCATTAAATTCATTCCCCATTCATGGCAACAGTCCAGCCGAGGTAAAACTCCTTAGGGAGCTCCCTCGAGCAAGTTGCCCCCCCGGGCTCGAGCGCATTCGCTTGGCGAAGGCACTCGCCCCAAAGACCCCGGTAAAGTTGTAAGGTCTTCGGACCAACAACATAAAGTCAAGTCCAATAAAAAAAAAATTGTGGGGTGGGATGGTTAATGTCTGTTTTGAGATCGATCTTGTGTGTGTGTGTGTGTGCGTGTGTGTGTAGTTTAAGATTCTAGTTTTATGCTTTGCAATGATGTAATGTCTACCGTGACGATACCGTAAGGGCGCAGCGAAAGATCAGCGCTGGTTTAAACACACAGGCATTATGCTGAGACTGATGCCCTTTTTGGGCAAGAATTATCTTACTTTAGTTTTTAAATATACATACATACATACATAACTTCACGCCAGTTCCCTTGCGGGGTAGGCACGAACAACAGAGCGCCATTTAGGCTTATTCTTAAACACCTCACTTGCTTCTTTGACATTCATAACTCTTGTCATGCACGCTCGTCTGTTCTTAAGGCTCCTGACATCACCTTCTGCTAGTACACGATCAATTTGATCATGGAAGGTGTGTCGTGGCCTTCCACGACTTCTGCATCCATCCACTTTTGCATTGTATATCTGTTTATTCATTCTTTCATCATGCTTTCTTTCTATCTTTTTAAATATGTTAGCAATTATACTGTATCTGCTGTAATTTGTCCTGAATAAAATTATTTTCTTTCTTTCTTTATTTATCTTTCACGGGCCTTTGGCTGCGTTCGAGTACATTTCGAACCCATATTGCACCGAAAAATCTTTAACGATAAAAAGTGTTCTATAATAGTAATAATATACCCGCAGGGGGGCTTTGTGGCGAAGCCTTAGGTGAGTAGCGACACCTCGTACCTGACTCCGGGGGTCCAAGGCGAGGCCCCCGCCTCCGTGCTTACCTTAAGCAGCCAGCACGGAGTGGAGATCGCTAGAGCTAAGACTTAAGCTCCAGGGGTGGAAGTGATAAATGGCATCACGTCAGAAGTAGCTTCGGTGAACCTGCAGCCCACCTCTCTACACCCCTTAGCCACTCACACTATGGCATTTTTTGGGGCCCATGCAGGGAGTGGCGAGTCACCGTCTGCCCATTTTTCCATGTTCCCTGAACATTGCGACGGGCAGGCGCCATAGTCCCCATATTCCCAGACCCCCAGTACCACTAGCAGTTCACCCCAATAGCCCGGTGCTTTTGGTCCTCATTTCCCACAATAGTCCTACACTGGCCGGGGCTTGTCCTTGGCTGCATTACTATATAGTGTAGACAGGGATAATCGCCGGTCAGTGTCACGCCACATTTACATTAAATTTGTCAAGGGGCCTCTACGTGTTGGCCTTCCCATGGCCCCACGCAAGCCCTCCAAAAGTCCGGGCCACTTTTATGGCCCGTGGTCTTGAATAAATCTTTGTTTTCCAGAATGTAGTACAAAAGTTGTAACATTGATAAGTTGATATCCTATACATTCTATCATTTTCATGGTGTGTAAAAAAATAATAATAATTGTAAATTAATTTAATAATTATTATGTAGATTATTTGAAAAATCCGCCTTCTTTAATATATCTGTACCTATATTTGTATTTATTTATACCTATAATTTTAGAATCACTTAACCAAATTATTTATTAATATTTAATTATTTTATTATTAAGTTTCCCGTTATGTTAACAATGTTAAAAATGTTAAAATGTCAATCACAATTTAATGATAATTTTTTATTTATAATAATAATAATAATCGGCAGACAAACACACACATTGTATATCCCCAAATTAAGCAAGTTACGCTTGTGTTATGGGTAATATACAACGGACTACTCTGGGGCCGATCCCAGACACCCAGACCATAGTAAATAACGGAGAAAATACGTTTCCGAAATTTACTATATACCAGGAATCGAACCCGGAACCTCTGCGTTGCAGTGAGGTACGCCGGCAAAGGCTTAGCCCGCTCAACCACAGAGGCCGTCAACAATAATACAGTTATGGATTCTATAGTATATATGTTCACAAAACCACCTGATGAAAACCTGCGAATAACTCCTCATACCCACCACGCTCGCTAACAACATTTCGAAGGTTATTACTTCAAACGGAACCCTAAAAAAGAGTTATTACCTCCCCATATTGGTTAAACTGCACATTACGGTACGCAAAAACCTCCGGACATATTGAGAGCTCGGAATGTAATAAAGGCTAGGTAATACCGTAGCGCATTGAATAAATATACACACAGAAGAGTAACTTCATACAATCGTACCGTTATGGCACCTTATGGAAAAACAGTCTAAGAAGAAAACTCACAAAATAACCACACACATAAATTATTATAAAAATTTATTATTCATTATAGACATTTATGAAAAAACTACTTTTTTAATGAAAACTCCACATTTTCCCTCTGTCGTATGTATTTTGGTGCCTATATTTTACTCGAGTAACAATAACACGAGTTAACTACGTGAAAAATCTTAAGAAAGCCTCAGATGTAGCGTGTAAAGTTTTCAAACTTGAAACGAAAGTAGTTGACTACAGCTACAACTTGCAAGATTGCCTAATATGCTCAAGATTTAGAAGTACGATTAAAAATCGTGCTTCTATTACAGCTCAACTATTGCTAATAATAGATCATTTGGAAATTTGAAAGATTTATATATTAAATATTTATAATAAAATATTATAATAATATCACAAGACACACAAACACACACGCACGCACGCAATCATACATATTTCTTTATTTTTCTTTTAAATGAATGTAACTGTAATTGATAATTTCACAATCAGAATTGTACCAATTTGGAAGGAGGTCCCCGAGATACAGGTCGACCTAGTTTGGGGACCAACGAGTGTCAAAATTTGTGAATTATGTTTTATTCAATAAATGATTTTTGATTTTGATTGAATAAACACAGTATTTTAAGAAGTCACTTTGTTCTTTGTGGAAATATATTAAAAGTAGGTAGAATTTCAATTGCAGAAATAAATATTCCAAATTAAAATGACCTCCAAACATCTATATTTATAAAAATCAATTGCTGTTCGTTAGTCTTGGTAAAACTCGAGAACGGCTCGCCTGATTTGGCTAATTTTGGTTTTGAATTATTTGTGGAAGTCCAGGAAAGGTTTAAAAGGCGAGTAAATATGAAAAAAAAAATGCTTGGAATATAGTAAAAACAACAATATCTCTTTCCCTTAGAAACTATTCCTACCTATCGAACATTTGATGGTCGTTCCGTCTTTTAGAAATCAATTAAATTTAAAAGTCGTCCAGAAACCAAATTAAATTTAAAAGTAAAGTATTTTTTTTGGTTTTTTGTTTGTCAAATGATTGATGTTCGTCGTTCAGAAATCAATATTTTTTATTTATTGATTCTGGCGGCACGAAGTTTGCCGGGTAAGCTAGTTAAACAATATAATTAAATGTGCCGTCTAATCGAACGCATGTCGGGCTAATATTTGTTTGTGAAGACATACTTTTTTATCCTAATTTAGTAATGAAAGAACCATTCTGTAATTTTATTATCTTTGATCGCTGAACGACAACTGCGGGACTTTTTATGCCTCTTCCCGACCGGTATAGGCAAATGAACTGCCGATGATGTAATATCTGCATTGGAATCGGGGGTTTGCTTTAAAAAAACCTGATTACTCTACCTACATAAGTATTAGCAATATTTAGCTCGTTATGTACGATATGTCATCAATTTATCAAATATTTAATTTAACAAAAAAATGATTTCGTAACAATATTATTTTTAACTTAATAAGTTACTTAAATAAAAACAAAGATACTTTAAATAAATTCAAATTCAAAAGTTTTTATTCAAAATAAGTTCTACTGGACAACACTTTTTGAAGGTCATACATCTTTAATATATAAAAATGAATGTCTGTCTCTATGTCCTTTATAGAATCGTAAACTATATATCCGATTTTGATGAAATTTTGTGTGTTTGAGTGGGTTCCCGGATGGTTTACTACTATATATAAAGCTGAAGAGTTTGTTTGTTCGTTTGCTTGAACGCGCTAATCTCAGAAACTACTGGTCTGATTTGAAAAATTCTTTCAGTAGTAGATAGCCCATCACGCCAAGACCAAACTTTTTTTTTAACTATTCTACGTGGACGAAGTCGCGGGTGAAGCTAGTGGATTATATACGATTAGATGCTTTTTGGGGATGATGTAACCAAATAAAAATATTGAACATTCGCCATCTCGACAGTGTTCCTCGAGCCTATACTAACAATTAATTGCACTTGCCTGAGTTGTTAATTTCAGTTTAGGTGTATTTCTTCTTATGGATATTTTAATGTATCTACATACATACATACATACATAACTTCACGCCAGTTCCCTTGCGGGGTAGGCACGAACAACAGAGTGCCATTTAGGCTTATTCTTACACACCTCACTTGCCTCTTTGACATTCATAACTCTTGTCATGCAAGCTCGTCTGTTCTTAAGGCTCCTGACATCACCTTCTGCTAGTACACGATCAATTTGATCATGGAAGGTGTGTCGTGGCCTTCCACGACTTCTGCATCCATTCACTTTTGCATTGTATGTCTGTTTAGTCATTCTTTCATCATGCATTCTTTCCACATGCCCGAGCCACCGGAGCATTCCTTTCCTTACCTTGACCCCGACACTCTTTCAGACCAACTCTCTTTCTTACTTCGGTATTACGAACGCGGTCCGCGAGCGTCACTCCGCAGTTAATGTATCTATAATATAAAAATCAGTTGCTGTTCGTTAGTCTCGCTAAAACTCGAGAACGGCTGGACTGATTTGGTTAATTTTGGTTTTGAATTATTTGTGGAACTCCAGGGAAGGTTTAAAAGGTGAGTGAGTATAAAAACAATGCTTGGAATATAGAAAAACAACAATTTCGCTTTACCTAAGAAAATATTCCTACCTGTCAAACATTTGATGTTCGGCCCGTCGTTTAGAAATCAATTAAATTTAAAAGTCATTCAGAAATCAAATTAAATTTAAAAGTGAAGTTTTTTTAAAAAAAAAATTGGTTTTGAATGTCAAACGTTTGATGTTCGTCCCGTCGTTCAGAAATCAACGTATTTTTATTTATTGATTCTGAGGCGGTACGAAGTTTGCCGGGTCAGCTAGTATTTCAATAAAAAAATAGTCGCATTGTTTAGAAAGCCTCGACGCGAACATAGAGTAATTTATGATAAAGTTGTAGTTGTAATGATTTGTGGGCACTCACTCAGTGTAGATTACAGGCTCTGTTACACTAATTGCGAAGTATAATAAAGCTATAATCACGCTATTTTTCCAAGCGAAGCGCCGTCTAATGTGGCTCGCATTAACATCATGGTGGGGCTGCAGTTTCAGCGGTTAGTTCTATGATAAAGCCCTTATTACATGCACTTAACTCTAATTTAGAGAACCTAATATCTGGTTATATATTCTACTGGCTTCTGCCCGCGACTTCGAAAAGTAAGTTAAAAAAACCCCCCGATTTTAAAACTTTCTTCATTGGTGCTTCGCTCCTATTAGTCTTAGCGTGATGATATATATTTTAGTCTATATTTTATATTATTTTGACTATATTTTATTTTATTTTATATTAGATTTATATTTTAGACGGCTTCTGTGGTTGACCGGGCTAAGCCTTTGCCGGCCTACCTCACTGCAACGCAAAGGCTCCGGGTTCGATTCCTGGTATAGTAAATTTCGGAAACGTATTTTCTCCGTTATTTACTATGGTCTGGGTGTCTGGGATCGGCCCCAGAGTAGTCCGTTGTATATTACCCATAATACAAGCGTAACTTGCTTAATTTGGGGATATACAATATGTGTGTTTGTCTGCCGGTTATTTATTATTTATTTATTATTTATTATACAGCCTTTGTCGATAAATGGGCTATTTAAAACTGAAAGAATTTTTCAAATCAAACTAGTAGTTCTTGAGATTAGCGCATTCAAGCAAACAAACAAACAAACTCTTCAGCTTTACATATTAGCATAAGATTTCTCTTTTTTTATTACACCACAATGATTTAGAGAAGGCATACGAAAAACAGCGTAATATAATTACTGCCCGGTTTAACCCTCAATTACATTAGAATAATATAAGACGTATTAATATTTTGGTGAAGAAGGTGATGTCAGGAGCCTTAAGAACAGACGAGCATGCATGACAAGAGCTATGAATGTCAAAGAAGCAAGTGAGGTGTGTAAGAATAAGCCTGAATGGCGCTCTGTTGTTCGTGCCTACCCCGCAAGGGACCTGGCATGAAGTTATGTATGTGTTAATATTTTGTTGTTTCAGCTGGAGTGTAGCTGATATTCTAACAGCTGAAATGAGAATGAATGGAGAGCAGTCACCGCCGACTATGAACTTTTGAAGTATCAGCATGTGAAGATAATAAAAAGAAATTTAAATCTTAAGAATGGAGGAAGAATACAAATAAATAATAATAGACTGTATCATGAATTAATATTTTTTTATACCAAATCCGTCCAAATTATAAAAGAAACATAATTACTTTAAATCTTTGACAATTAGATCTAAATAAATTATTTTATTTTTATTTATTTTAGTTATTTGGTTTACCAACAATTACTTGCACTAATACAAAGGATGTACATAGCTTTATAAAAAGAGACATGACAAATGCAGTAATCACTTATAGGCAAACACTACATGCAATTTGATATTTTGTAGTTTAAAAAAATTATAATATAATTTAAAGAAAAAAATTATAGGGCTTTAATAGCTATTAAGTTTCCGACATGTAAATGAATTACAAAAAGAGAAGTTAATTAGTAATGTGAGATTTTAAATAATAAAACATAAAAAACTTAAAGAAGAATGACCTTTTTTTTATTGCAGGAGATCAGCAGACAGGCAGACGGCCCATTTGATGGAAAGTGGTTACCATCGCCTATGGACATTTGCAACACCAAGTTGCTGCAAATGCGCTGCTGCTCTCTTAAGGGAAATTGGAACCTGGTCACTAATGCCGGAACACAACTCAAGGTTGTTATGGCGACATACTTCAGACCAGGGGTGGTAGCCATCCAGTCGGACAAATGCCCTACGACAGGCCGCCCGGCCGCAGGAAATTGTATTATTTCTCCGTTCCTGCACGGGTGACCTGTGGCGCCATCTAGTCTGCAAAACTTAGGAACTATCAAATTTACATTTTTTTATTCGGCGATTATCTTTCATAGTCGTCTTCTTTTATGTGTAATACAAATTAAAATTCTAGCTGTGTAGTAAATTACGTTTCCAGTATAATGGTAATTTCTAAAACAATCATACGCTCACAATGCGACCAAACCATAACTGTGTTGCTGCCTTGGTCTTAAGTGCCCCTAATTATTTTAGTTTTTAGGTAAGGTTTTCATAATATAGTTTTTGTCTATTTTGCTAACAGCACATGTAGCCTTACCATATGTTCTTTTATTGACTGAGTTGCCATTCCAGAGGTACCTATTCAGAAAGTATTGCCATGCAATTATACAAAATACAATCATTTTTATAGGGATACATCTATGCCTTCATTGCTTATACTATAATTGTATTCCAACTAGTTTTTTTTATTTTTTATTGCTGGAGTTCAGCAGACAGGCAGACGGCCCACTCGATGGAAAGCGGTTACCATCACCTATGGACATTTGCCACACCAAAGATGCTACAAATGCGCTGCTGCTCTCTTAAGGGAAACTGGAACCTGGTCACTAATGCCGGAACACAACTCTAGGTTGTTATGGCGACATACTTTAGACCAGGGGTGGTAGCCATCCAGTCGGGCAAATGCCCTACCACCTGGCTGTGTGTTGTTTTGTCGCCTCTTACGACAGGCCGCCCGGCCGCAGGAAATTGTATTCTTTCTCCGTTCCTGCACGGATAAAAATATAATATAGATAGATAATAGATCACAGATAGATAGATTTTTGATAAGTGAAGTTGACACAATACAAAATGTCAATTGACAACTGCAAACATATGTCATGTGTATGAAGACATATATCCTATTTATGTTTTGATTTCTCGTTGTAAAAAAATCACTATAAAAAAAAACAAAAAAAATGATTTTTTTATTGCAGGAGATCGGCAGACAGGCAGACGGCCCACTTGATGAAAAGCGGTTATCATCGCCTATGGACATTTGCAAAGTTGCTACAAATGCTCTGCTGCTCTCTTAAGGGAGACTGGAACCTTAGAAGTTTAGATTTAAGCGTAACGTCGTTTAATTGTTAGCGTAGAACGGAACGCAGCAAGAGGCTTGGATTTGGAGGGAAGAAGCTATCTATCGTTAGCTATGGATAGATAGTACTTATCCTTGATTGTGAAACCCAAACAAGGGATAGACATACTTTTACTGATAGTCGAAGATAGCGATCTATCTGTAAGCTTAGATAATAATAATAATAATCGCCAGACAAACACACATATTGTATATCCCCAAATTAAGCAAGTCACGCTTGTGTTATGGGTAATATACAACGGACTACTCTAGGGCCGATCCCAGTCACCCAGACCATAGTAAATAACGGAGAAAATATGTTTCCGAAATTTACTATACGGAGCCTCTGAGTTGCAGTGAAGTAGGCCGGCAAAGGCTTTAGCCCGCTCAACCACAGAAGCCGTCGAAGTAGTTATTGCAATGCAGGAATGGTGAAAAAATATGAATTCCTTAGACCAGACGGCCTGTCGTAAAAGGTGACAAACAACCCCCAGCCAGGTGGTAAGGCATTTGCCCGACTGTTTGGTTGGTTATCACCTCTGGTCTAGTGTACATCATCATATACTCTAAACCAGAGGTGTTAGCCAACCAATAACAACCTTGAGTTGTGTTCAGGAATCAGTAGCCAGGTTCCAGTTTCTCCTTCGAGGCCGGCAGTATATTGGGAGCACCTCTGGTGTAGCAAAGGTCTATAGGAGACGGTGATTACTTCCATTCTGCTGGACCATCAGCCTGACTGCTGTTCTGCACAAATAAATAAAAAAATAAGTATTTAATGACAATTTCAATTATTTCAATATATTTGTTACTATTACCGTAAAATACCGTTAGATAATAATCTATCTCGCAAGATTGTAAATTGTCGATATATTGTGTACCGTAACATGCTGCTTACAATATAACGCATTATTTTTCGATAAATTATCTATCAACGTGAAATCGTCAAATTGTGAAATGATAATGCGAAATGACAGTTTACATACATACATAACTTCACGCCAGTTCCCTTGCGGGGTAGGCACGAACAACAGAGCGCCATTCAGGCTTATTCTTACACACCTCACTGCTTCTTTGACATTCATAACTCTTGTCATGCACGGTCGTATATATATTAGTATATAAATATAAGATAAGATAATAATACCGCAATTATTATAGGTGCTGTTTTCTTTCGCTTATTTAATATACATACATACATAACTTCACGCCAGTTCCCTTGCGGGGTAGGCACGAACAACAGAGCGCCATTTAGGCCCATTTTTACACACCTCACTTGCTTCTTTGATATTCATAACTCTTGTCATGCACACTCGTCTGTTCCTAAGGCTCCTGACATCACCCTCCGCTAGTACACGATCAATTTGATCATGGAAGGTGTGTCGTGGCCTTCCACGACTTCTGCATCCATCCACTTTTGCACTGTATATCTGTTTAGTCATTCTTTCATCATGCATTCTTTCCACATGCTCGAACCACCGGAGCATTCCTTTCTTTACCTTCACCCCGACACTCTCTTTCAGACCAACTCTCTTTCTTACTTCGGTATTACGAACGCGGTCCGCGAGCGTCACTCCGCAAATTTTGCGCAGTGCTCGCATCTCGACCGCGTTTACTCTACTTTCATGCTCTCTCTTCCATACCCAACTCTCGCTTCCATACGTGAGCGTAGGTACCAGGTTATTTGATATATGTTCTATTAAATGTGGGTATAATTTTTGTACGATATAGTATTTTTAGCAAAATATATAGGTAAATTAAATTGATTATAGTACATTATGGTACTAGTGTGTAACATTGGTGATTACCGCCGAGGCGCCATTGAGACTCGAGCCGTAGGCGAGGGTCTTAAGAGAGCCGAGGACGGTAATCATCAATACACACGTGTATCATACGACGTTTTTCAACACACTTGTGAATAAAATAACAACAAAAACTCATTTTATTTAGTAGATAAAAAAAAGTTATATATGAGTGAAAGTTTTATTTATTAAACACGTACGAGTTAAAATTATCTATATAAATAAGAAGTTGCATGAAATGAGCAAGCAATAGGAACATTAATTTATTTGTTCTGTAGAACACGATCTTTTTTTTTGAATAAAAACTTTTTTAAGAACAAAGCAACTCAACCAATAAAATTAAAAAAAAAATCTATAACTCACTAGTGAGTTATAATGTTTTTTACTCACAGTTTGATAATGGGCGTCATTCTGTGCCTAATTGCGGTGACCATAGAGCCACTTTATGAGCAAGTGTGTTGAAAAAACTTATTTATCTTATATATGCTCCATCAATCTCATTCCTGTTGAAAATCTTCTCTTAACGATACCTGAACATCATCAAATTAATAAGGATTTGAACCTGCGATTGTATTGTATAATTCAATATTCATATGATGTCTTTTTCGAGCTAAATAGGATATTAGACCTATATATTTTATATAGAATAAAATATATAGGCCACGACACACCTTCCATGATCAAATTGATCGTGTATTAGCAGAAGGTGATGTCAGGAGACTTAAGAACAGACGAGCTTGCATGACAAGAGTTATGAATGTCAAAGAGGCAAGTGAGGTGTGTAAGAATAAGCCTAAATGGCAATCTGTTGTTCGTGCCTACCCCGCAAGGGAACTGGCGTGAAGTTATGTATGTATGTAGAATAACATCTGTAAAAGAAAGTCGTGTTAGTTACACTATTTATAGCTCAAGAACAGCAGTACTAATTTGGCTGAATATTGGTGGGGAGGTAGCTTAGAACCAGGAGACGGACATAGGATACTTTTTATCCCGTTGAAACTGGTAGGTGGCGCTGAGATCGGGTTCTAGAATCCTTCTAATCACCTGGAGCGATTTTGTTTTTGTGTGTTTGAGTGGGTTCCCGGATGGTTTAGATTCACAATTAGAACCGGTAGGTGGCGCTGAGATCGGGTTCTAGAATCCTTCTAATCACCTGGAGCGATTTTGTTTTTGTGTGTTTGAGTGGGTTCCTGTTGGTTTAGATTCGGAGTTAGAATCGGTAGGTGGCGCTGGGATCGGGTCCTAGGTTTTTTTTTCAGAGCAGCACAACGTCTGCCGGGGCCGCTAGTTATTTATAAATCAGTTGAGAGTGTACGAATAATTCAACAAATTGCAGACCATTCAGTGCCGCAAACTTAGTTATTGAGTTAACCTCACTACTTTGATTACACCCATGTTTGGGTGATAAGCGGAAACGATTTCAAAATTATGTTAGAAAATTCCTTGTATTAATTACTTCCATGCAGGTGTTCAATAAATAAATAGTAAAACGAAGTTAAATGAAAATTTATTTGCATATGACGTAATAATAACAGCCCATGAACGTCCCACTGCTGGGCTCGGGCCTCCCACTATACTCCATTCCCCAATGGACAATATACCCGCCACACTTGTCCAAGACAGCTCGGCAGGTTTAACACATCGGTTATGTTTCATCACAATGTTTTCCTTAACCGATGTTAGCACGTGGTAATTGTAACAATATGCACATTAGGTCAGAAAACTGCCTAAGTGCTGCATGCGTTTTGGTCAGGATCGAACCCGCGCCCTTTGAGCCTGGGACGCGTGCGCTAGCCATTACACTACCACGACTTATCTTTTTACACCTTGGGTAAGATATTATTTAACTACACAACAAATAAAACTGCACTTAAAAAATACATGATAAGTCTACTATTTTTAATTTAGATTGTTTAAAGTTTTTAACATGTTTTCAACCATATCTTAAAAGTAATAAAGATTGTATGTTAAGAAGATTATTTTACTAATATCTATCTAAAAACATTTACGACATTAAAATAAATTAAATTTCCACTCGACAAGTCTACGCTACAAAAAATCCGTTAGAAACCATTGATAAAGTTTTTTATGATATACAACTTGTATTTATACAGATTGTACTACAATCTACAAACAAAACAAACTTTTATCCGTGCAGGAACGGAGAAATACAATTTCCTAAGGCCGGGCGACCTGTCATAAGAGACGACAAAACAACCCAGTCAGGTGGTAGGGTATTTGCCCGACTGGATGGCTATCACCCCTGGTCTAGAGTATGCCGTCATAACAACCTTGATTTGAGTTCCGGCATTAGTGACCAGGTTCTAGTTTCCCTTAAGAGAGCAGCAGCGCATTTGTAGTATCCTTGGTGTTGCAAATGTCCATAGGCGATGGTAACCGCTTTCCGTCAGGTGGTCCGTCTGCCTGTCCGCTGAATTCATGCAATAAAAAAAAATCATATACTTCAAAATCGCTCCCCGCTCCGCGTATCACAATAGGCTCAACACTCCCAGCAGTTTTACGACACCCGACAGTGAGTTTCCCGAGAAAGAGTTGCCGTTACGACTTAGGTGAGGCGAGTTTAATATCTACCTGCAATGTTGCACCGACTTTATTATAAGACACTGTTGAATTTTTGTATTTACAACCGCCATTTGAAATTCTATTTGCAATAGTTCCGATTTTATTATTGAATTAAATTCAAGTAATGGTTTATTAAAGTAAACACGACTTTCTTTTATATATATACTAGCGGCCCCGACAGACGTTGCCCTGCCTTTAAAAAATAAAATTCTAGAACCCGATCCCAGAACCACGTACCGGTTCTAATTGCGAATCTAAACCATCCCGGTACCCACTCAAACACACAAAAACAAAATCACCAAATTCGTTTCAGGTGATTAGGAGGATTCCAGAACCCGATCTCAGCGCCACCTACCGGTTCTAATTGTGAATCTAAAAGAGTAATATATTTTTTTTATTCTAGGTCATGACAAAATAAGATTAAAAATCTTGCTAAAAGATTTTAAAGTTTATAATTAACAAATAAAAAATAGGGGTTGATCATAGAGGAGTGAAAATTTAGGGTTGTATGTATTTTTGTATGTTGTATCATAAAAAAATAGAAATTAAAAATTTTGTCTAAAAAATAAAAAATAAAATTTAGGGGTGGACTACCCCTAACATTTAGGGGGATGAAAAATAGATGTTGGCCGATTCTCATAGATACCGGATAAGCACAAAAAATTTCATCAAAAACGGTCAAGCCGTTTCGGAGGAGTATGGCAACGAAAACTGTGACACGAGAATTTTATATATTAGATAGGTTTAGATTAATTTTCCTCGCGGCCATGCCTTGTTTACTGTCGATATTATACTTGTTTGGGCCACTTCGTAATTTTCCTTAATTCAAAGAAAGGTGGACAAACGCGCTCCGGTTTGTTCTCACCCCCGCCCCACACCGCACCTCACCGCGGTCGCCTGCACGCGCTGGTTAAGCCAAAAAATGCACCCCGCGACACGCATCAGTGGCTATTCTCACCTTTACGCAAAAACTAGTGTCGTGTGCGCAGCCTTCTTGCTCACAATATTTCCATCGCTAGTGGTATACTGCACCTTCGAATAATCATACCAGGCCTGGTAAAAGCATCGTGGCGACGGGACAACCGTGAGTACCGTTTTGATCTGCTCATTTTTTGAATCGTGGACAATTACGACGTGGCTACACTCTTTCACCGCAATTCCGCATTTTTATTCAGGGCCTTTGGCCTCTACGCCCCCACAATACTGTTCTTTATTTTACTTCTTTTTAATCTAATTATATCTAGACATAAGTTGTTAAAAGTATCCTCTAAATCAGGTTGCATAGAAGAGATCGCTTTATCTGTGCAGGAACGGAGAAAGAGTCGACTTAACAACCCACAGCCGGGTGGTAGGGCATTTGCCCGACTGGATGCCTACCACCCCTGGTCTAAAGTATGTCGCCATAACAACCTTGTGTTGTATTCCGGCATTAGTGACCAGGTTCCAGTCTCCTTTAAGAGAGCAGCAGCGCATTTGTAGCAGCTTTGGTGTTGCAAATGTCCATAGGCGATGGTAACCGCTTACCATCAAGTGGGCCGTCTGCCTGTCTGCTGAACTCCTGCAATAAAAAAAAATAAAAAAAATAGCTTTTTTTTTATTAATAGATGAATAAAGTGCAAGAGATGGCGTAGCAGTCGCGTTTTTATATAAAAACGCAGATGCTATTTTTTTTATTATGGCAGATCAGCAGATAGGCAGACGGCCCACTCGATGGTAAGCGTTTACCATCGCCTATGGACATTTGCAACAGCAAGTTGCTATAAGGTGAAGGTGATGTCAGGCGCCTTAAGAACAGCCGAGCGTGCATGACAAGAGCTATGAATGTCAAAGAAGCGAGTGAGGTGTGTAAGAACAAGCCTGAACGGCGCTCTGTTGTTCGTGCCTACCTCGCAAAGAAACTGGCGTGAAGCTATGTATGTATGTAAGTTGCTACAAATGCGCTGCTGCTCTCTTAAGGGCGACTGGAATCTGGTCAATAATGCCGGAACACAACTCAAGGTTGTTATGGCGACATACTTTAGACCAGGGGTGGTAGCCATCCAGTCGGGCAAATGCCCTACCACCTGGCTGTCGGTTAATAAAAATGTAGACACATTAGGTACACATAAAAGCATTAATGACAGCCCCCATACCCAGCTACCTTATTACGGCAATAACCTAGACGTACCTAAGTCCTAGGTAATGAGCCGCGCTCAAAGGACCGGGTGGGGGTGGCCCCCCGTAGGGGGTAAAAGCCACTTTAATTATGAAACAAGATTGAATGGGAACATAAGCTCATCGTGGAATTTTCGGTGTATTTTGAAAGATGTTCTTTTAATAGGTTCATTATTTTGACTTTAATTTAGATAATTACATACATACATAACTTAACGCCAGTTCCCTTGCGGGGTAGGCACAAACAACAGAGCGCCATTTAGGCTTATTCATACACACCTCACTCGCTTCTTTGACATTCATAGCTCTTGTCATGCACGCTCGTCTGTTCTTAAGGCTCCTGACATCACCTTCTGCTAGTACACGATCAATTTGATCATGGAAGGTGTGTCGTGGCCTTCCACGACTTCTGCATCCATCTACTTTTGCATTGTATATCTGTTTAGTCATTCTTTCATCATGCATTCTTTCCACATGCCCTAACCACCGGAGCATTCCTTTCCTTACCTTCACCCCGACACTCTCTTTCAGACCAACTCTCTTTCTTAGATAATTATTATATTTAAATAAATTTGGTTTTCGTAATATTTTCTTAAGTTTTCGCGACTTGTATACATAATAAAACTACGTTTTAACTAATCAAATAAAATTACCGCGCTTAAAACCGTTAAAACGTAGTTTTATTAAATTTGGTTTGTTATTAATAACTTGAACATTCATTATACTTAATAAAACTACGTTTAAACGGTTTTAAGCGCGGTAATAAATTTGATTTTTTTTATTCCGACGTTTCTTCATTATAATTATAAGATACGAAGACATTCTGGTTATTTCTATCTTTTATTGGAGGAGTTCTGCAGACAGGCAGACGGTCCACTTGATGGAAAGCGTTTACCATCGCCTAGGGAAATTTGTAACCCCAAAGGTACTACGAATGCGCTGCTGCTCTCTTAAGGAAGACTGGAACCTGGTCACTAATGCCGAAACACAACTCAAGATTGTTATGGCGACATAGGCGACCAGGGGTGGTAGCCATCCAGTCGAGCAAATGCCCTACCACCTGGCAATAATAATATATACAATATACTAAGTCTAGGTAACCATTTTCTATAAGTAACGTGTCCAGAAGGCTTACTTCGTTACCTCGTTAGATTCATATACTTGCTTGAAATTTAAAATATTTAATGATTTTTATGGATCATGCAATTTAGGATATTTCGAACTGTATTTAAAATGGTATAATGATATTTATAAACCTAAGTAAATGCAGGAACGTGTGTAGGTGTAGTATAAACCTACCTCGGATTGACCTCTGGCAAGGTCGCGCCGCGCCCACCTCCAGCTATATTTAGCCCACCTCAAGAAAACATCAATCGCTTTAAGACATGCGCACAATTTTCACCCTCAAAAATTATATTAAAAAACAAAATTTTAAAAACACACACAACACGTCACAACACTATTAAGTACGAGAGCCAACTGTTGAAAACAACACACCTGTTTGTAAAGGTATAATACCTGGCCGCACCTTGTCTCCGCCAATCAGCGCGCAGCCCACCTGCGCAGCTCGATAAAAGGGCGGGGTTTTCCACGGTTGGTTTCTACCTGTTCAGCCACTCACCTTTGACGTACAGGTGTACGGTTGGTCGTAAAGTCTTCCAATGGTGAAGCGCACCTGGCAGGCTCACCTTCCAAGTGAGCACAGGTATTGGCTGCGAAATAGGTCGTGGGAACTGGGTCACGGCGAGCGTTGACTCTATATGCTGGCAAGTACATATTTACGACGTCAGCCGAATATTTTAAAGTGCTCCGTTCAGTTTGCGGAGTTTGTTTGCTTACATTGCTTTGTGGTGTTATTTTTCTATTTTTATTAGTCTCGTTGGCGTGATCATAGTTTTGTAAACATTTGAATCATATTTTAGTTTAAAACAAAGTATCACTTTAGAAAAATTCAGCAAATTCTTTCGTATAACATATTGAAAGATTTTTTATGATTTTGTATATGTAATAATTTTGTTATTATTTATTCTTCTTATTTATAATACATTTGCTGAGCGTTAATACTATCTTCTAAATTAAGATGCCATCGGCTTTTAAAAACGATAAAATAAATAAGCTAAATTTTTTTTTATTGCACGAGTCCAGCAGACAGGCAGACGGCCCACTTGATGGAAAGCAGTTACCATCGCCTATGGACATTTGCAACACCAAAAGTGCCACAAATGCGCTGCTGTTCTCTTAAGGGAGACTGGAACCTGGTCACTAATGCCGGAACACAACTCAAGGTTGTTATGGCGGCATACTCTAGACCAGGGGTGGTAGCCATCTAGTCGGGCAAATGCCCTACCACCTGGCTGTGGGATGTTAAGTCGCCTCTTACGACAAGCCGCCCGGCCGCAGGAAATTGTATTCTTTCTCCGTTCCTGCACGGATACATAGTCAGAACTGCTTGAATTTGTTAGTAGCTTAAAATTAATTCCCTATTACGATTTTCAAATGTGTTCTTCAGAAGATCTTATTTTGAATAATTTAATTTAATTTTAAATTTTGCCATGGGTACATTAATTTTTAATCAATTACCAAATGATTTAAAAATGACTAAAAATATTGAGTTCATTTAAAAATAAACTTAGAGGTCTTTTGATTCAAAAAGCGTATTACTCAGTAAACGAATATATGCATGATATACTATAAATACTATATATAAAAGCCATGAAAAATATATAAATAAATTATTATTATTGAAATAAAAGTATTCTATAGGCAAAAATTAGTATTATATTGATTGTATCATTTTAAATTGACTTGTATAATTTTGAAGTAGTCTTAAGTATGTATGTACAATTTGCAAGACATGTGAACCTTATAGGCAATATAATATGATCTATGTATACAGCATGTTTTTTGAGCAAATAAATGATTGATTGGTTTAATAAAAACTTTTGAATTTGATTTAATTGTTTTAATTTAAAGCAGTTTAACTTCTTTGTATATACCTAGCTATAAGTATAAATACTTAATTGCACTACTCTAAATGAAAACAAAAGGTCATAACATTTCAGACTCATAAATACAATACCTACCTCTTAGACTTTATTAACCAATTAACAAAGATCTCCACTAACGTATGCGGTCTGTTTCACCTGAGGTCGTAATAAACTGGGCATATAACACCTAGTTTCACCTAGCCATCACCTAAGGCGTATATAAGCGTGGGTGGGAAGCCTGATTACGGCCGGGTGGAGGGTGGCGATGGAATTGCCAACCTTCCAACATTTGCTGAAATAAGTGGCATAGGCTACCTTTTATTAGAATTACTTTTTATCAAGTACCTTCATACACTTACGTTAAATGTTAACACCATGTTTTTGTCTATGGTCATCTCTCCCACAGAATCGACGTCATTTACCGGGTTAAAATGTATCCTCAGTGTTAATCCGGGATATAAGCTAGATCTGCGCCGAGTTTCATTTAAATCCGTTACGTAGTTTTCACATGAAGTTCGAACAGATAGAATGACAAACAAAACTGCTGGCCGGCAGTAGTGCCTCTTATCTTTTTTTTAAATTTTATATTGATGGTACATACTCAAATCGTCTACAGATTGACGGCCTCTGTGGTTGAGCGAGCTAAGCCTTTGCCGGCGTACCTCACTGCAACGCAGAGGTTCCGGGTTCGATTCCTGGTATAGTAAATTTCGGAAAACGTATTTTCTCCGTTATTTACTATGGTCTGGGTGTCTGGGATCGGCCCCAGAGTAGTCCGTTGTATATTACCCATAAAACAAGCGTAACTTGCTTAATTTGGGGATATACAATATGTGTGTTTGTCTGCCGATTATTAAAAAAAAAAAAAATAATAAATTATTAGTATCCATATTTTTCGGTAGTTTAACACGTGAACTGCCAAAATGCATTTTGAGAAATAGTAAAAAAAAAAATACTTTGCGAATGTATACTCAATATTGTATAAAAAGCCCTTAAAACACGTTTCCATATTTTTACATAGCTTAAATAATAATAATAATAGCAGCCCATAAACGCCCCACTGCTGGGCCTCCCACTATTGGGGAGCGGAGAGTATACCCGCCACTTGGTGGGCTTGACACGTCGGTCATCTCGATATGTAGGTTTCATCACATCGTTAGCACGTGGTAATTGTAACAATATGCACATTAAGTCAGGAAACTGCCTAAGCGGTGCATGCATTCCGGCCAGGATTCGAACCCGCGCATAAGTAACATTCAGAAAAGAAAATCCGGTTGCAATTTCCACGAGTGTTGTTTATGGTATCAAAAAAATATATTTCACTGGCAACACATTTCAGGGAGGTTGCAGGTCGAGGCAAGTTTGAAGACAAATTGTGTAGAGGGGGCATGAGGAGGGGGGTGGAAAAAATGGCGACCGAATGACGTCTCAGGTCGGTTTAAAAATAAATAATGGATAGAAGCTGGAGAATACACTTAATTTGATTTCGGGCTGATGTTACTTCGTTGGCAGAGCCAGTTTGTTTTGTATTCGAAGGCTTTTGTTCTCCTTCGATTATTAACAATACAGTCCGATTTTTGATTAGTGCCTTATTTTATTGGTGAATTACATACATACATACATAACTTCACGCCAGTTCCCTTGCGGGGTAGGCACGAACAACAGAGCGCCATTTAGGCTTATTCTTACACACCTCACTTGCTTCTTTGACATTCATAACTCTTGTCATGCACGCTCGTCTGTTCTTAAGGCTCCTAACATCACCTTCTGCTAGTACACGATCAATTTGATCATGGAAAGTGTGTCGTGGCCTTCCACGACTTCTGCATCCATCCACTTTTGCATTGTATATCTGTTTATTCATTCTTTCATCATGCATTCTTTCTACATGGCCGAACCACCGGAGCATTCCTTTCCTTACCTTCACCCCGACACTCTCTTTCAGACCAACTGTCTTTCTTACTTCGGTATTACGAACGCGGTCCGTAAGCGTCACTCCGCAGATTTTGCGCAGTGCTCGCATCTCGACCGCGTTTACTCTACTTTCATGCTCTTTCTTCCATACCCAACTCTCGCTTCCATACGTGAGCGTAGGTACCAGCACCGCGTTGTGTACGGCGAGCTGGGCCTTCTGGGTGAGGTTCTTAGCGCCTAGAAGTTTACCTAACGCTCCATTCACACTATTCCCCAAATTCACTCTTCTTTCTATATCAGCGGTGTACCTTCCATCCCTGCTAAAAGCACATCCAAGATATACAAACTCATTCACTTGCTCCAGCATAACATCATCGACCATTATTCTTGCATTCGTTCTGGTTTCTTCTCTAACTGGTGAATTACAGCAGTTGTAATAATAATAATCGGCAGACAAACACATTTTTTTTTTTTATTCGCCAACTACCTCCGTCATTGTGGAAGACAGAGCATTTTCTTTTTCGTGTCTCTTTTAATTTTTTAATCTAATTTTAACTACAGAATAGGAAAAAGGGGTGGGAATTTTAATTTATTTTCTTTCTTTTTCTTTTCTTTTCTTTTCTTCTCTTAATAATCTTATTTCTATTACATGTTATACATATGTTTATGTTACAAAAGTCTTATTCTTACTAGTGTTCTTACATTCACTCTTAACTATAATTTTACTACTAATACATGTTTTCATCTGTTATATATCTATGTTTATATTATATTTATGTTTATTACTATTTATTATTACTGATTTATGGCTATCTACTATTAGGTTACATGGTATTATAATCTATTTCTTTAAAAGCTAATACTACATACATACATACATACATACATAACTTCACGCCAGTTCCCTTGCGGGGTAGGCACGAACAACAGAGCGCCATTTAGGCTTATTATTACACACCTCACTTGCTTCTTTGACATTCATAACTCTTGTCATGCACGCTCGTCTGTTCTTAAGGCTCCTAACATCACCTTCTGCTAGTACACGATCAATACTACATATACTATATTATATGTCTAAAGCTTTACTGGTTGCGCCATTCCTTTTGACTGCCTTTCTTACTATTTTTATTGCATAAGCCATGAAGCCCTCTAGCAAATTCTTACTTAGAAGCTCCTTAACGTTACTCCTGGTTATTTCGGTCCGCAGGGTGCTCTCCGTGTTGTAGCGTTCCTTGGCGAAGAGGGGCATTCGAAGATTATGTGTAAGGGGGTCTCTGGTACTCCAGGTTCACAGACACACGATGGGTCATCCTTTAACTTGAAGCGATTCAAGTATTCGGAGAACCCACCGTGGCCCGTGAATATCTGGGTCGTCAGGCTCGTAGTGTCGACTCTCCTGATGATCTTGAGGGCGCACTCTGAATTCGGGAAGAAGAACTTAGTCACGGATGCAGTTGGCTCATCCCTGAAGCGCCGGTTCCATTCGTCAAGGGTCCCCATACGACAAACACATATTGTACTTCCCTAAATTAATCAAATTACGCTTGGCGGATCCCAGACACCCAGACTACAGTATTTTATTTATTTTTTATTGCAGGAATTCCTATCGTCTATGGACATTTGCAACATCAAAGGTGCTTCGTAAGGGAGACTGGAATCTGGTCATTAATGCCGGAACACAACTCAAGGTTGTTATGGCGACATACTCTAGACCAGGGGTGGTAGCCATCCAGTCGGGCAAAGGTCCTACCACCTAGCTGTGGGCTGTTTTGTCGCCTCTTACGACAGGCCGCTCGGCCGCAGGAAATTGTAAGGATATAATAATAATAATGGAAAAAAATTGTTTTCGAAATTTATCACTCCAGAAAATGAACACTGAACATCTGCGTTGCAGGGAGGTAGGCTGGGAAAGGCTTAATCCGCTCAACCACAGAGGCCATCAATTCAGTTTAGACGATAATTAATATATCCACTATTGTCTCTATAAAAATTATGACGTCAGAACTTGCTACGCTCGCAAAAATCGAAGTGGCTATGCCGTTTTGTAAGATGACCAAATTATCTCACTTGGTATATGTGATTCAAAAATGACGGCAATGGCCAAAGCACTCTTTATTCGTGCAGAAACGCAGAAACAATATAATTTTCTATGGCCGGGCGGCCTGTTGTAAGAGGCGACAAAACAACCCACAGCCAGGTGGTAGGATATTACCCGACTGGATGGCTACCACCCCTAGAGTAGAGTTGCCGCCATAACAACCTTGAGTTCTGTTCCTGCATTAGCGACCAGGGTCCACTCTCCCTTAATAGAGCAGCGATGGTAACCGCTTTCCATCAAGTGGGCCAACTGCCTGTCTGCTGAACTCATGCAATACAAAAAAGCAATACCAACGTGAAAAATGATAGATATGGTGTCATTGTTGGTCGTACAAAAACCAAAAATATTTTGAATGTTTGTATGATTAGACTGTTTAGAATGACTAAACAGATATACAATGCAAAAGTGGATGGATGCAGAAGTCGTGGAAGGCCACGACACACCTTCCATGATCAAATTGATCGTGTACTAGCAGAAGGTGATGTCAGGAGCCTTAAGAACAGACGAGCTTGCATGACAAGAGTTATGAATGTCAAAGAGGCAAGTGAGGTGTGTAAGAATAAGCCTAAATTGCACTCTGTTGTTCGTACCTACCCCGCAAGGGAACTGGCGTGAAGTTATGTATGTATGTATGTATGATTAGAGTAGGTAAGAATTTAGTCCAAACATTTATAGGTATTCAGTTCCTAAACCAAATCCCTAAATTAAATTTGAAATTCACCGCAAAATAAAAGCGTGGAGAGACGTATAATGTCGAGCGGGTGTCCCACGGGCCTCGGCGGGCACAATCTGCGCGGGCAGCACCGGAAAATTAGACACTGCTCACCCGCCTCGGCTTAATAAGCTCACTGCAGTAAGCTTTGAATTAAAATACATGCTAATACTACAAGTGTATCTAATTACAATTGTTTATCAAAAGCTTCTTCTTTACCATTGGTCTTTGAAGTTCTGTTTGATGACCTCATAGAAATAGGAGATATTTTTCATCATCTTGCAAAACAACGCAGCCATTTAGATTTTGTACGAGCATACATACATACATATATAACTTCACGCCAGTTCCCTTGCGGGGTAGGCACGGACAACAGAGCGCCATTTAGGCTTATTCTTAGACACCTCACTTGCTTCTATGACATTCATAGCTCTTTACATGCACGCTCGTCTGTTCAAATAATCAAATAGTCAATTATTGTTTAAGCATCAATTGTAACTAGTGGTCGCCCGTGGTCTATAGTCTATACCTCTATAACCACAGTTTCCTAAAGCTACACTGTTAATTTGACTTTAACAATAAACAAAACAGTATATATGCGTGTGTGTGTCAAATATAATATAGTCTTTAACAACAGAACCTTAATGATGTTCAAACTTATAATTTAAATTAATTATTGTGGTCGAATTTCGACCACGGGCGACCACTAATTATTATTATTTTATCCATAAAAATGAGTTTTCTCGAAAAATATAAAAATAATTTTGAGACGGTCGTTGTATGGAATGTTTTTTTTTAAAATATTATTATTAACATCTCTACGGACTCGAGTTCCGTACTTTTTTTTACTACTTAATTTGTATGAAAATTTTTAGAGTCCATACACGCTTATTGTTTACTTTTGTTACTATGTGTGACATTTATTTAGTGATTTATATGCTATGGTGTACCTTAAGATTAACTTATCATATTAATTTATCCTATTTTTAATACTAAACTTGTACTAATGTAGAGTGTATCTGTTACATGCTGGTGTTGTGATGAAGTGCATGTGCAGTGTTGGCCTCATATCTATACTTATATATATATATATATATATATATATACACATACATACATATATATATATATATACATACATACATATATATATATATATATATATACATACATACATATATATATATATATATATATATATATATACATACATATATATATATATATATATATAAGTATAGATATGAGGCCAACACTGCACATGCACTTCCTCACAACACCAGCATGTAAAAGATACACTCTACATTAGTACAAGTTTAGTATTAAAAATAGGATAAATTGATATAATAAGTTAATCTTAAGGTACACCATATATATATATATATCTATAGACAGTTGTAGTATTATTATTTAATTGTAAATAATTCTCAAAATTTACTTTAAGCTACGAGTAATAACTGGTTTAATATAAAAACTGAGTTCAAAGTTTCATTTCAACAGTTCCCTTGCGGGGTAGGCACGAGCGACAGAGCGCCATTCAGGCTTATTCTTACACACCTCACTTGCTTCTTTGACATTCATAACCCTTGTCATGCACGCTCGTCTGTTCTTAAGGCTCCTGACATCACCTTCTGCTAGTACACGTTCAATTTGATCATGGAAGGTGTGTCGTGGCCTTCCACGACTTCTGCATCCATCCACTTTTGCATTGTATATCTGTTTAGTCATTTCATTACAACCCAATTTATTATCATGAGTTGTTTTTCTTTTAGCAGTATCATTGTATTAAGTACTTCTAGTGTTTTTTATATTGTCGCAAGTTACTTCAAGACATGTTTCTGGGGAAGATAGTGTTGTTTTTGTTTCTGATAATTCTCAAGGCGTCTGCGATAGTCACCGATATGATATACTGAGATACGGTCTTATTTGACTAAGTGTATGTAATCTATGTGCTACATTTGCATGGTAAAGACGAATCGCGCCTAATAGCTAAGTGTTGCCAGCATATTAAAAAAAAAAAATCCATATGTTTTAAAAATGCTTGTTTTTTCTTATAAGATAAATTTTTGGATAAAATTTCAGTTAAATTGTTGCTGAAGCATAGCAAACAGGTTTACATTTGCAACATTAAAGGCGCTACAAATGCGCTGTTGCCCTCTTAAGGGAGACTGGAACCTGGTCACTAATGCCGGAACACAACACTACGTTCTTATGGCGGCATACTCTAGATCAGGGGTGGTCGCCATCCAGTCGGGCAAATACCCTACCACCTATCCGTGCAGGAACGGAGAAAGAATACAATTTCCTGAGGCCGGGTGGCCTGTCGTAAGAGGCGACTTAACAACCCACAGCCAGGTGGTAGGGAATTTGCCCGACTGGATGGCTACCACCCCTGGTCTAAAGCATGTCGCCATAACAACCTTGAGTTGTGTTCCGGCATTAGTGACCAGGTTCCAGTTTCCTTTAAGAGAGCAGCAGCGCATTTGTAACAACTTTGCTGTTGCAAATTTCTATAGGCGATGGTAACCGCTTTCCATCAAGTGGGCCGTCTGCCTGTCTGCTGATCTCCCGCAATAAAAAATAAAAAAACCTGGCTGTGGGTTTTTTTGTCGCCTCTTACGACAGGCCGCCTCACTTACTCAACAAACTGTGTATACCTACTTTAAATTGGGCAGCCATGTAGGTCTAATTTGTTTTGCTCTTATTTGCAAGGTATAATAACATATAAAACTACCTGTTATATTACCTAGTATCTGTTATATTAAAGTTCATACAGGTATATATATTACATATCAGTGTCAGATTTGTGCTTACTGATATTAACCAGATATTATGAGTGACTTTAAAATTCGATGAATAAATAGAATATGGAACTAGTGCGTTTTCATTTTATACAAAGATTTCCGATGCTTAAAAGGTTTAGGTGTCTACGTTTGATAAGTTTTGTAGTTGAAAAAAACCGACTTCAAAAACTAAAAAGTACAAAATAACTTATTCCTAAAGCTATTATTATTAATAAATATTATCTGAAACATTTTAAAGTCGGTGCTTAGTAATTTTCACAAAAATTTAGTAAATTTTATGTTTTACTTTGCACCGACTTCAAGATGTTTTAGTTAATATATATTAATAATAATAGCTTTAGAAATAAGTTATTTTGTACTTTTTAGTTTTTGAAGTCGGTTTTTTTAAACGAAGTTTTTTTAATTTTATTTGTTACTTTTTAGTGTCTAGCTATGTATGGGTAGACCTACGAAAGGTACCGCGCTCCTTAAAAAATATAGGTCCCAAGAAACGGGAACAAAAAAACGATCATAAAATGAAAACTACTAGGCCAAACTATGTCACATTTGTAGGGGACTAAATGGCAGCTGTTCCGCGTCGAACAAAAAAAGAATCACGTAAATCAGATCATAAATCTCGGAATAATCGGTGAACATACATAAAAAAAAAGCAAAAAAAAAGATCCCGACGGATTGAGAACCTCCTTTTTTTGAAATCGGTTAAAAATAATGTGGTATCGGTTTTTAAGACTCGATTAAAAGCCATAGATTCAGATCAACATTTGTGACCTGGCAATACCACCAGTTGATTTACTTTGTTTTGCGTAAAAAAAACCTACAATGTTTGTTTGTAGGCCCAAAGGCGTCGAGACGGCGTGAATTAGAAATTTGCATACAACACAATTTGCTAAGTGTCCCTTATAGGTAGTGTCTGGTGTTTTAGCTCAGGATTAATCTTACGTATTGCCCGTTTGGGATTGAGTGGCATTTCTTATATCAGCATTATCTTTGGAGAGGGTTAATGTTTCTTGTAAAACTGTCTTACACGTTGCCAATAGTTACTTACATTTACTATTGTTCTCCTTGTTATGCTTTGTTTTCTATAAACCCATTAATTCTTCAACAAGCAATTACGTCACATATTTATACATCACACGACTCCATCCAGCGTCACACCGTTCGTATTGTTACGACCTAGACGACGAGACAAATTCACACCTGCATTTTTGTTTACTTTGTGTTTAAAATGTGTGATTAGAAAACAGCCCATTTATTGTAATCTTTTATGGCAGTCATTAGTCAGGTGTGACTCTAGGAAATTGTGAAGACTTGTGTACATTCGTCTATCCGTCTATCCGTGCAGGAACGGAGAAAGAATACAATTTCCTGCGGCCGGGCGGCCTGTCGTAAGAGGCGACTAAACAACCCACAGCCAGGTGGTAGGGCATTTGCCCGACTGGATGGCTACCACCCCTGGTCTAAAGTATGTCGCCATAACAACCTTGAGTTGTGTTCCGGCATTAGTGACCAGGCTCCAGTTTCCCTTAAGAGAGAAGCAGCGCATTTGTAACACCTTTGATGTTGCAAATGCCCATAGGCGATGGTAACCGTTCTCCATCAAGTGGGCCGTCTGCCTGTCTGCTGATCTCCTGCAATAAAAAATTTTTTTTAAAAAAATCGGTAATCTATTTAGTGACGGACTTTGCGCGTGTTATTGAATTACGATCTTCTGCATTACGTTTGGACTTGTGGCGTTCGGTTACATTTGTACCTGTGTTATACGTGTTTGTATAGCTCTAATAAACCGTATAATAATTCCAACGACATTTTAATTCGAGTCCTGCAACTCGTAACTATCATCGACGATCCCATGCTAACAGGCGGTTTAGAATCGCTTAGCCTTCGAAGAGACTTTGCGACCCTCTGCGTACTTTACCGCCTGAATAACGGGGAGTGTTCCGAGGAACTGTTTAATCTGGTGCCAACGCCTCACTTTTACAACCACACCGCTCGACGGCGACGAGATGTTCACCCCCATTTCCTTGAGCTCCCACGCTCAACTACGCAACGGTCCTCTAGAACATTTATTCCGCGTACAATAATGATGATGACATGGTGTTCTTTAAGAAGGGCGTTATAATTTTATCCGTGCAGGAACGGAGAAAGAATACAATTTCCTGCGGCCTGGCGGCCTGTCGTAGGAGGCGACTAAACAACCCACAGCCAGGTGGTAGGGTATTTGCTCGACTGGATGGCGACCACCCCTGGTCTAGAGTATGCCGCCATAACCACCTTGAGTTGTGTTCCGGCATTAGTGACCAGGTTCCAGTCTCCTTTAAGAGAGCAGCAGCGCATTTGTAGCACCTTTGGTGTTGCAAATGTCCATAGGCGATGGTAACCGCTTTCCATGAAGTGGGCCGTACGCCTGTCTGCTGAACTCCTGCAATAAAAAAAAAATAAAAAAAAACTGTCTTCGAGGTCAGCAACGCGTTGGCGACACCCCTGGTGTTGCAAACGTCTATAGGTGACGGTAACCACTTTCCATCAGGTGGGCTGTCTGCCTGTTTGCCTGCTTTATTGTACACCATTACAGAAAACAGAAAATCTTATAGCCTAAAAATTTGTAAATGTGCACAATGGGCGGTCTTATCGCTAAGAAGCGATCTCTTCCAGACAACCCGTGGCAGGAATAAAACAGATTGTATTGGTCAAAGGTGGTATAAATAAATATTAGAGGTTATGCAGTTACTTACATATATTTTATTTATTTATAAACATATAAGTATGTAAAATATTATATAAGTAAGAATTACACTTAATAAACATATATAAATACACCTATTGATATTACATGCATAAATATATACATAAATATGCTTAGGTAGGGTAGTGCTTTTTTGTAATGTTCTTAAATATTGTTAGTGATTTAGCTTGTCTAATAGTAACATGTAGCTCATTCCAGTCGAATAGCCTGTACAGTAAAAGAATTATTGAAGAAAGATGAATAATGCTTGGGAGTATTAAGTCTAAGATTCGTAGAAGGTCGTAAATTGTGAGAGGAAGAGACGAGTTCAAAGCGTTCTTTGAGATAATACAGGGTTGCGGGGATAAACAGCACAATGTAAAGGAGTGACAGAATAGGAGTATTCTGGCGAAAACGAATTGACAACCACTTGAGTTTTTTACGAAATTCAGAGACGTGGTCATATTTGCGTAACCCAAAAATATATAAATATGAAGTAAAATAATGTTTAGAAACACGTTTTACTGAAGAGTTCTTGCCAGATTAACATGTTACGGAGCGGTGTAAATAAAATAGTACTTAATTTTTGACTTAAGGTATGCATGACCTAAAAAATGAGGTCAGGAGCCTTAAGAACAGACGAGTGTGCATGACAAGAGTTATGAATGTCAAAGAAGCAAGTGAGGTGTGTAAGAATGGGCCTAAATGGCGCTCTGTTGTTCGTGCCTACCCCGCAAGGGAACTGGCGTGAAGTTATGTATGTATGTATGTATGTATGACCTAAAAAATGTTCTTCATTAGAATTTAACTTGAATCAATACTTTTGAATAAAAAAATACATTTATATATCAGTAAAGTCTTAAGAGACATTACTTAACAGTGTCTACCTATTGTTCTAGTAGTTTTCACTTTTTAACCGACTTCAAAAAAAGGAGGAGGTTCTCAATTCGTCCGGATCTTTTTATTAGTTTTTTTTTTAATGTATGTTCACCGATTACTCCGAAATTTATCATCCGATTTACGTGATTCTTATTTAGTTTGATGCGGAATAGTTGCCATTTGGTCCCCTAAAAATTTAACATAGTTTGGCCCAGTAGTTTTCATTTTACGATCATTTTTTTGTTCCCGTTTCTTGGGACCTATATTTTTTAAGGAGCGCGGCACCTTTCGTAGGTCTACCCATACATAGCTAGACACTAGAAAGTAACAAATAAAAAAAAAACTTCGTTTAAAAAAACCGACTTCAAAAACTAAAACGTATAAAATAACTTATTTCTAAAGCTGTTATTATTAATATATATTATCTAAAACATCTTGAAGTCGGTGCAACGTAAAACATAAAAATTACTAAGCAGCTTTTATTAAAGCACCGACTTTTTTATTATCGTTCTAAATATACCAACTATCATAAGAAGTAGAGGGTGTATCAGTGTACCTTTAGCCACCCTTTTGCATATCTAATGCCTCGCTAATGGATATGAGCGCTGCTTAATATGTACAAACTAGACACACCTCCCCAGACAGTCACGAGTTGTTACTCTGAGAGTGGACACCTCATTAGCGTCGCTCCGTGATGTTACGCCGCGTTAGCCACTAAAGGCTCCTTGCAAAGTAGGTCAATTGGGTCGAGGTTTAGCTCTGTGAGGTATTATGATGATATGAGGTGGTTTCATATATGATGAGATACCGTACATTCGCTTAATGTGTTTGGATATTGGAGTTGTTTCAAATAGTGTCTTAACAAATACTATTCCCAAGGAATTAACTTTTGAAGCCAATAATGTATGTACAATAATAAGTAGTTAGGTAATTTGTCTATTAATATTTCTAAATTAATGTTATTAGATATCCGTGCTAGGTCCGTGCAGGAACGGAGAAAGAATACAATTTCCTGCATTGGGGCGGCCTGTCGTAAGAGGCGACAAAACAACCCACAGCCAGGTGGTAGGGCATTTGCTCGACTGGATGGCTACCACCCCTGGTATAAAGTATGTCGCCATAACAACCTTGAGTTGTTGTGTGTCTAATGCCGGAACATTAGTGACCAGGTTCCAGTCCCCTTTAAGAGAGCAGCAGCGCATTTGTAGCATCTTCGGTCTTGCACTAGAGTTATTCACTTGCTCTTTAAATACACTAGAGTTATTCACAGGCTCTTTAAATACGCTAGAGTTATTCACTTGCTCCTTAAATACAATAGAGTTATTTACTTGCTCTTTAAATATACTAAAGTTATTCACTTGCTCTTTAATTACACTAGAGTTATTCACTTGCTCTTTAAATACATTAGAGTTATTCACTTGCTCTTTAAATACACTAGAGTTATTCACTTGCTCTTTAATTACACTAGAGTTATTCACTTGCTCTTTAAATACACTAGAGTTATTCACTTGCTCTTTAATTACACTAGAGTTATTCACTTGCTCTTTAATTACACTAGAGTTATTCACTTGCTCTTTAAATACACTAGAGTTATTTATTCACTAGGGTTTTTACTGGTATATTTTTTTATTATTATTGTGAAGCTTACGAACAGGCAGACGGCCCATCTAATAGAAAGTGTTTACCAGCCTTTATGCTCGGATGAAGGAGATAGGAGAGGTGGAATAGACGTATCAGACAGGAGAAATAGGATGGAATGGAATAGGGAACTCTCACTCGTCGCTCGAAACACAATTAGTCCAAGGTTAACCGTTTGACTCCAAAATTCTGTGAGAGCGTGGTATCACAAGTCCTTACCTATATTGTCATCAAATTGTTGTTATGACTATACGTGGCTGATTTGAATTAACGCCCTAAAGTTTTTGTTTTGTTTCATTTTTAAATACATTGAACAAACTCGATACCCCCAACATGTTTTAGTATATATAGATTTTCTTTTAATTCCACCGTAAAAGGTAGCGCAAAATTTCCAACCCTTCGAGTAATCCAAGTTCCAGTATCTCTTAGAGAGCAGCAGCGCATTTGCAGCACCTTTGGTGTCGCAAATGTCCACAAGCGTTGGTAACATTTCATCAGAATGGCCGTCTGCCTGTCTGCTGAACTCATGCAATAAAAAAAAAACCAGTTTGTCAAAATCCAAACGTCCGACACAAAAAGTTGCCATATTTTCCCTAAAACTCGCACGTTGGGGAATTCATATTCAGTTCAGTAAAAAAGGTGTTTGGTTGAAGTTTGGCTCGGGCTGGAATGAATTCAGCGCAACATACGGTCGAGTTGGGAATTCGAGGTGTTTTTAAAATGAATAAAAATGAACTCCATCCTTAATACCTACCTCGTTGAAATACGCAGCGATCTTTTATTGCTAAGCAATCGAGGATCGACAATAGTTTGATATTTGTGTCCTTTTTTTTTATTGCAGGAGTTCAACAGACAGGCAGACGGCCCACTTGATGAAAAGCAGTTCCCATCGCCTAAGGACATTTGCAACATCAAAGGTGCTAAAAATGTGCTGCTGCCCTCTTAAGGGAGACTGGAACCTGGTCACTAATGCCGGAACACAACTCAAGGTTGTTATGGCGACATACTTTAGACCAGGGGTGATAGCCATCCAGTCGGGCAAATGCCTTACCACCTGGCTGTGGATTGTTTGGGCCCCTCTTACGACAGGCCGCCCGGCCGCAGGAAATTGTATATATATATATATTATTTATTCGTTGAATAACTTCTATCTGACGATTTAAAAATCGGCCCTTATTCTAAATTATTTATTTGCTTTGGATGTCTGATCTTGCATATTCTAATCTACCTAAGTGAAAGTCGTTTTAACGGTTTTAAGTGCGGTAATTTTATTTGATTTTGATTTTTCCGTCGTTTCGGCCACTTTTCAGTGGCCGTGATCACGGAAGACAAAGATGTCAAGTGTCAACGAGTATTGTTAAAGTTTTATTTAGCCTACCGCCAACTTGTTAATTTTAATTATTTAATTTTAATTTTGTTTATGGTTATTATTTACTCTATGGGAGTCTAATCTTATTTTCTAGATTTAATTTTTAGAATTTAACACGCTTATTAGTTATTTTGGTTCTTGTGTGTGACATTAATTTATTTATTTTTGTTTTGAGGTGTATGTATCTTAGGAATAACTTATTTTATTAATTAATTCTAGTTTTAATACTAAACTTATACTAATGTAGAGTGTATCTGTTACATGCTGGTGTTGTGAGGAAGTGCATGTGCAGTGTGGGCCTTATATCTATACTTATATATATATTGTCCTATCTAGTGCCATGTGTGTCCCGGCAGACGTTGTCCTGCCCTGAAAAAATAAAAATATAGAATCCGATTCCAGCACCACCTACCGGGTCTAATTGTGAGTCTAAACCATCCCGGGACCCACTCCACAGAGACATTGAAAGACATTTTATGGCAATTTTTTGCACCTTGGGTTACATTATTGAAGATTTAATAAAAATCATTCATTTTTCTAGTAATAAATATAGCCTATATTACTCAGGGATAACGTAGAATTCTAATGGTGAGAGAATTTTTGAAATCGGTCCAGTAATTTTTGAGTTTATTCGTTACAAACATACAAAAATATAAATCATTCCTCTTTATAATATTAGTATAGATTAACTATCACTGTATCCTGACACATATTATCATATAGGTTATAAAATAATTGAATTCAAGACTACTAATGTCAAAATACAAATTAATGTACAATTTACAATAATAATAATATAATTACGATTGTCATGTGATAAAATCAGACTAGTATTTGGGTCAGTGAGACATTAAGGTAATATATAATATGCTTTCTTTATTAATAATTGTCGTAATTTTATTATGTAATTTATTTGATCAATTTAGCATTTTTATGTAAGTAGGTTTAATTCTGTTAATTATTTATTTTTAGATGAAGGTGCTATTGCCGTATAGGTAGTCACCAAAAGAATCTCGTAATTATCACGGCCATGTTTTGACTCGAAAATGCATGTAATAAAGTGCATATTAAAATTATTATCATCTTTAGAAATATACATATTACCCTGTGCCTGAAAGAGAGTGTCGGGGTGAAGGTAAGGAAAGGAATGCTCCGGTGGTTCGGACATGTGGAAAGAATGACAAAACAGATATACAATGCAAAAGTAGATGGATGCAGAAGTCGTGGAAGGCCACGACACACCTTCCATGATCAAATTGATCGTATACTAGCAGAAGGTGATGTCAGGAGCCTTAAGAACAGACGAGCGTGCATGACAAGAGCTATGAATGTCAAAGAAGCGAGTGATCTGTGTAAGAACAAGCCTGAATGACGCTCTGTTGTTCGTGCCTACCCCGCAAGGGAACTGGCGTGAAGCTATGTATGTATGTACCCTGTACCAGGGCGGCCCTAGCGCAGCTGCAGCACTACTACGAACTAATAAATTTTGCATATACATTTTAAGTTTGCGTATGAAACTGCGCGATATGTATATTAGTATAGACACAATAAACAAAACAGAAGTGGCTCACCGGCGCAATACGCTACATACATACATTAGTAAATACAAATAAACAGTGATCACACGTAGAGTACTTTGCACGTCACACACACATATGTGCGGCGATGACGTCACGCGACAACCTGTCGCCCGCGCCGTGTAATTAAACCCGTCCGAGGGACGTAGGCAAGCGACCGTATCGATTGTTCCAATGTCGATAAAATATGTGAAATTGGCGAGTGTTTTTTTAAAATCACATGTGTTTGTTTATCAATAATGTATAAAGACAAATGTATAAAGAGTTAAAATCATTAATAAAATTTTCTTTTACAGTGATCTACATATTTCAGTCAAATCAATGTTTGTGTGACTACAGTTATTTACCTATATACTACATAGATTGTCTTTAATACTTGCAAAGATCGAGATTGATCATCTTATTACAGAACTATAGATGAGCAGTGGAATTAACTCTCTCTCCAGGTTCCCCAAGATTCTTCTAAAGCACTGTTTAACTTGGAGGACTTAGAAGTAAAAAAAAATGAAAATTATCTATAAATCTCATGCGTATATACTACAGGGCCAAGCAAATATGCTGTTAGATAAGCATATGGTACGTGTTGTTGTAGCTGCTGTTATACTTAACTTCAATGTTGTTGACATCACACTAAAAACCAAACAATAAATTTATGACCGACTTCTTTCTATAACATCTTGAAATCGGTGTCAAATAAAACATAAAAATACTATATATTGTAAATTTTTTGTTTTATGTTTTACTTATTTTTTGGTTTTTAGTCTAAAGTTGGTTTAGTTTTGTTGAAAATAAAAATTTTAGTTGGGCAAATACTTCAATAGCTTTGTAGATAATATTGTTACGACCGACAAAGACCAATTCACACCTGCAGTTTATTACGTTTCGGCATTTGGACTTCTTTTGTTTATTTTTGTGTTTAAAATTTGTGATTAGAAAACAGCCCATTGTGTATTGTAATCTTTTATGGCAGTCAGGCAGGCAGCCAGGTGTGTCGGATTTAAAGTACAAACTGATTCTAGGAAATTCGGTCACGTGGCCGGACAGATATATTGCATCTGTGCAGTATAAAGCAATGACTCGATTGAAGGACGAGGCAGTCGAGAGATAACCACGAGCGAAGCAAGAATTGTGTACATTCGGTAATCTATTTAGAGACGGACTTTGCGCGTATTATTGAATCACGATCTTCTGCATTACGTTTGCACTTGTTGCGTTCGGTTATATTTGTACCTGTGTTATACGTGTTTGTATAGTTCTAATAAACTCTATAATAACTCCAACGGCATTTTAATTCGAGTCTTGCAACTTGTAATAATAATTAAAAACATAGATCAACAACATGTTTTAAGAGTGTGTCCTTTGACAACTACCATCGATATTTACAAGAAAAGTAGAACAGAAGTATCGCATTAAACTCAGATACATCGATACATATACTGGGCCTCCCTGAAGCCGACCCCCGCGGCACCTCGTTTTATTAAGGCGCATTTTTTGTGCGGCCACACGTGCTCGCCATACCTCGCACTGAGCCCGTATTACGTGTCTACACAACTTATTATATTCTTAGGTGTATGGCCTTTGTTATCGTCATTAGTTATGGGCGTACAGCTCAAAAGAAATCGATGGCCATGTTTGAGATAGTTGTTATAGTCCATTCTCAGCTGAGTTAGTCGGAGAGATCAGATCAGAGTCACAAGATGTATACGACTCAAAAATTATTTGAATGTTTCTGACATTTATTTATATTACACTAGCGGCCCCGGCAGACGTTGTCTCCTGCCTTTAAAAAATAAAATTCTAGAACCCGATCCCAGAGTCACGTACCGGTTCTAATTGCGAATCTAAACCATCCGGGTACCCACTCAAACACACAAAAACAAAATCACCAAAATCGCTCCAGGTGATTAGGAGGATTCCAGAACCCGATCTCAGCGCCACCTACCGGTTCTAATTGTGAATCTAAAAGAGTAATATATTATTTTTTATTCTAAGTCATGACAAAATAAGATTAAAAATCTTGCTAAAAAAATAAAGTTTATAATTAACAAATAAAAAATAGGGGTTGATCGTAGAGGAGTGAAAATCTAGGGTTGTATGTATTTGTTAATGCTGTATCCTAAAAAAATAAAACTAAAAATATAAAAAAAAATATATAGATAGTAGCCGATTCTCAGACTTACTGAATATGCATAAAAAATTTCATAAGAATCGGTCAAGCCGTTTCGGAGGAGTATGGGAACGAACATTGTGACACGAGAATTTTATATATAAGATTATAAACTAGTGGATTAAAAGAAGATGTAGTGAGAAAAGTTAATGAATGTTAAGGTGGTTTGGGCATGTAGAGAGAATTAATGATGAAAGAATGACTAAACAGATATACAATGCAAAAGTGGATGGATGCAGAAGTCGTGGAACGCCACGACACAGCTTCCATGATCAGATTGATCGTGTACTAGCAGAAGGTGATGTCAGGAGCCTTAAGAACAGAGGAGCGTGCATGACAAGAGCTATTAATATCAAAGAAGCGAGTGAGGTGTGTAAGAATAGAGAGCAAGGGAACTGGCGTGAAGTTATGTATGTATGTATGTCTTTTTTTGATGGATTTTGATTAGGTTTAACAAAGTGATTTGTATGAAAAAGTACTGAAAGAGCTTGGTAGCGAATTTATAAATCCATTCAATACATCCACTACAGGCACAAAGTAATATATACTACCTTGAAATAAATTCCAGCAAAGGCAATCCTTTACGACATATGAAAATATCAATTCGAAATCAACTTATGCATAATACCAAGAGAATGGCGGAACTAACGCGGTCTTTTCAATATTCCAACAGCCATTTTACGAGCAGTAACTTTCTCGAGGTGACAATGTCGCAGCAGTTTTATTTTCTATTCCACTAGGAAAGTTTATGTGAGTTGGGTAGTGAATGCAGTTATTGATGACGGTTGCTTGTATTGTCAGATGCATTGTAGGTTCTTTTCATTACAGTAGTACGAGTATATGCATTATCATTCATTCGTACATACATACATACATAACTTCACGGCAGTTCCCTTGCGGGGTAGGCACGAGCAACAGAGCGCCATTTAGGCTTATTCTTACACACCTCACTTGCTTCTTTGACATTCATAACTCTTGTCATGCACGCGCGTCTGTTCTTAAGGCTCCTGACATCACCTTCTGCTAGTACACGATCAATTTGATCATGGAAGGTGTGTCGTGGCCTTCCACGACTTCTGCATCTATCCACTTTTGCATTGTATATCTGTTTAGTCATTCTTTCATCGTGCATTCTTTCCACATGCCCGAACCACCGGAGCATTCATTCATTCGTGCAGTATAAAAAATAATAACAGCTCATAAACGTTGCACTACTGGGCTCGGGCTTCCCACGGGAACGGACAGTTATCCCGCCACGCTTGTCCAAGGCGGCTTAGCAGGTTTGGCACATCGGTTATCTCAATGTGCAGGTTGCATCACGAAGTTTCCTTCATTGTTGTTAGTACGTGGTAATTGTAACAATATGCACATTAGGTCAGAAAACTGCCGAGGTGTTGCATGCGTTCCAGTCAGGATTCGAAAAAAGACAAACTCCTGCGACCGGGCAACCTGTTGTGAAGGGCGACAAAACAACCCACGGCTAGGTAGAGACCACTCCTAGGGTAAAACATGTCACCATAACAACCTTGAGTTGCGTTCCAGCATAAGTGGCCAGGTTCCAGCGCCCCCTTTGAGGCTGGCAGTACATTCGGAGCACCTAGTGTTCCAAATGTCGATATGCGACTGTAACCGCCTTGTCTGCTGTATTCCAACTATAACAATGTGGTTGTTATGCACATTTGTGTTTTACTTACGTGATGATACTTTAAGAATACTATATTCAAATATATTGTTACAAGTCGCGAGACTCGAATTAAAATGCCGTTAGAATTACTATAGAGTTTATTAGAACTATACAAACACGTATAACACAGGTACAATTAATATAACCGAATATAAGAAGTCCAAACGTAATGCAGAAGGTCGTAATTCCATAAAACGCGTAAAGTCCGTCACTATTAGATTCCCGACTGCCCGCCTCTTTCAATCAGATCATCGTTTTATACTGCACAAATGCAATGTCCCCGTATCTAAGTTGACATAATCCGCCACACCTGGGTCCGCCACACTCGGCCGTAAACTTCCATAAAAGAGTACAATAAAACAATGGGCTGTTTTCTAATCACAAATTTTAAACACAAAGTAAACAAAAGAAGACGATCATAAAAGAGTTACAATTAGGTTAGGTAATACAATGTGTTTTGTTTCATATGCAGGTGGATTTTGTTTTTGTCGGGACCTAAGTTGTAACAATATTATGTATTCCATTGTCTGACGTACAAACAGACAGATATTAGCTAGCTCGCCAAGTTTGGGGCCATTAAGAAATATTAACCTATACAACCTGATCAAGTTGAGATTTATCTAGAACTCATAAGATTGCAGGCTGCAGTAAAATTGTTAGAAATGTCACGAGAACCGCGGACGGCGGAGATTGGAAAAGTTGCCCCGCCCCGACTCCACGTTTATGGCCGCAATAGTTTGGTTCGGGCGCCTAATGATTTGTTGTTATGCTCTTACTATCTAACAAACGTTAATCCCGGTTGTTGTTAGGATCTGATTTCTCATTCAATTAGGCAAACAATTTTGAGGTGATAGAGCCATGATAGAATCATTAATGTGTAGTACAACTCACTAGTCTGTCTTGATCAGTTTGATGCCACGCTATCACAGAATATCGATGTGGAACGGATCCACTTTCCTCTTTACTATTTCATTCCCATTAGAGAAGGGGGGGGGGGGGTCACCAAACGGTGTCCTCGCGAGGTGCCATGGGGTACACCGTAGACACAACTCATGGCACCTCGACGCATGGCCTCAATAGGGGTGGCCCCCTGAAACCAGGACACCCGGTATCCTGGGTATTGGGTATTGCTGGAGTTCAGCAGACAGGCAGACGGCCCACTTGACGGAAAGCGGTTACCATCACCTATGGACATTTGTAACACCAAAGGTGCTACAAATGCGCTGCTGCTCTCTTAAGGGAAACTGGAACCTGGTCACTAATGCCGGAACACAACTCAAGGTTGTTATGGCGACATACTTTAGACCAGGGGTGGAAGCCATCCAGTCGGGCAAATGCCCTACCACCTGGCTGTGGTTTGTTTTCTAGCCTCTTACGACAGGCCGCTCCAACGCAGGAAATTGTATTCTTTCTCCGTTTCTGCACGGATAAAATAAGCTGGCATGTTATAATACTGACATATTTTAAATGGAATTTTATTTAGAGGGAATTTTAAAACGTTGTTTACCGGTATTTGGTTTGGTCTGGGCGTTACCGAGATCGAATAATTTGTATGTATTTTTAGTTCTTCAAACCCATTTTTAAATTAGAATAAGTTATTTATCGAGAAAACCGTATTTGTTACTTTGTTTAAGGTGGATTCCATTAGTTTGATTGGTTGAAGCCGCAGAGCGCGATTGTGTATCGCCCACTTTACTCAAGCATATTAGGCTTGGTGTACAATATGACATTATAATTAATTAATATATGTTTTTTACTGCATGAGAACAGCAGACAGGCGGCCCACCTGATGGAAAAGGTTACCATCGCCTATGGACATTTGTAACACCAAAAGTGCTACTGTTGGAACCTCCAACAAATTCTTAAGGTACACCACAACACAAAAATCACTAATGTCACACACAATAACAAAAATAAACAATAAGCTTGTATGAACTCTAGAAACTTTCTTACAAATCAAGTTTATTTATTTACTACATATCCAACAGCTATATTTATAACATAAAACAATTACAAATTACACAAATTAAGTATTAAAAAAGGGTACGGAATTCGAGTCTGTAGAGTTGTTAAAAAAACAACCTCCAACAAAAAAAATAAAATACTTGGTGCAGCATAACACTGGCCACGAAATATACTAAAACTTTGAATTTAGAACATGATGTCCTTTTGTTTTTTTATCTGTTTTTTCCCCTGTTACTATTAAAGTCGTCATTGTGTCACGCACGTGCAGTTTTCACAACAAATTAATATTTATAGAAGTGTTTAACAGCTGCCATTGTGCTGCCGCTCTATAAAGGGAGACTGGAACCTGGCCACTGATGCTGTAACACAACTCAAGGTTGTTACAGCGGCATACTCTAGACCAAGATTGGTAGCCGTTCAGTCGGGCAAATGCCCTACCACCTGGCTGTGGGTTGTTTTGTCGCCTTTTACGACAGGCCGCCCGGCCGCAAGAATTTGTATTCTATCTCCGTTCCTGTACGGTGAAAATCTATACTATTATAAATTTGTAAATGTTTCGAGTTTGTAGTTTGCGTTTAAAAATGTGAAGAAAATTATAGGGACTAGTTCAGACCAGGAGATTACGAAAATGCTATTTTTAGAATTTTTGTTTGTCTGTGTATCTATTGGAGCATCACGTGAAAACTACAGAACGGATTTAAATGAAACTCGATACAGAGCTAGCTTATAACCCGGGTCGTAACTTAGCATACTTTTTATCCCTATAAACGACATCGTTTCCGTGGTATAGACGAAAATAGCGAAAAAGATGGCGCTGCGATCGCATTTTTTTGGAAACTACTGAACGTATATAAATAAAATTCGACATAGTACTAACTTATAATCCGATTTAACACTTAGGATACTTTTTATCCCAATAAATAATGTCGTTTACAATAAATAAACGGATTAACAAAATAGATGGCGCTGCAATCGAGTTTTTCAATACCTACGTTGTCATAAACAACATCTCATTCATTATATTACAAGCTGTACTCGCAACGTCGTCCGCGTGGAATTTATTTTCAAAACCCCCGGTTTTGAAATATTCTTCATTGGTGCTCCGCTCCTATTAGTTTCAGCGTGATGATATATAACCTATAGCCTTCCTCGATAAATGGGCTATCTAACACTGAAATTTTTTTTCAAATTAGACCAGTAGTTCCTGAGATTAGCGCGTTCAATCAAACAAACTCTTCAGCTTTATGTATTAGTATAAGATTTCAAATCAAGTTGGCTGCGACTCGCCTCTATCTTTCGCTGCGCAGTTGTGTAGACTAATAGATTTAGTTTCTTTGTTATTGTAGTGAACATAGTAACAAGAAACAGCAAAGATTTAAGTAAAACACCTAATTAAATGTATATATATGTAACATTGAGGTACTATCCAGGGTTTTTCACTCTGATATGTCTAGTTTATTAATAAATCAGCACTTAAATTAGATATCTATGTTCTAAGATTCCAAAACCAAATGACAAAATGATGACTGCGTGCCTACACTCCGCCGAGACATATTTTGAGTAAATGGATGAATCTCCTATATGTATTATCCGTGCAGGAACGGAGAAAGAATACAATTTCCTGCGGCCGGGCGGCCTGTCGTAAGAGGCGACTTAACAACCCACAGCCAGGTGGTAGGGCATTTGCCCGACTGGATGGCTACCACCCCTGGTTTAGAGTATGTCGCCATAATAACCTTGAGTTGTGTTCCGGCATTAGTGACCAGATTCCAGTCTCCCTTAAGAGAGTAGCAGCGCATTTGTAGCAAATGTCCATAGGCGATGGTAACCGCTTTCAATCAAGTGGGCCGTCTGATTTTAATTGTCGTTAAATTCCGTTTTAATTGAAAAACGAGATATATACGACCTTACCCCACTGATGGACTTCGCCACCTTGACTATATATTTTTAGTTTCGTATAGTGTGAACGTAGCCTATAAATAAGAGCGTCCTTATCAAGAAATGCGCCGGGCCATTCTGTTTTAACGAGGCATTAACGGCTAACGAACAGCGCTTACATTGTATACAACACGCGTTTTAATTGCCCCTTTTTACAATTACACACTTTCAAAACAAAATAGTTTTATTCATGTACTGAATGGTACAGACACACACATATGACTTTTATGTATGTATATACAAACCTTGGTATACATATGTTACTAGTTTTTTTTTGCATGCATGATGAAAGAATAACTAAACAGATATACAATGCAGAAGTGGATGGATGCAGAAGTCGTGGAAGGCCACGACACACCTTACATGATTAAATTGATCGTGTACTAGCAGAAGGTGATGTCAGGAGCCTTAAAAACAGACAAGCGTGCATGACAAGAGTTATGAATGTCAAAGGAGCAAGTGAGGTGTGTAAGAATAAGCCTAAATGGCGCTCTGTTGTTCGTGCCTAACCCGCAAGGGAACTAGCGTGAAGGTTATGTATGTATGTATGTTATCATATTATTTCTTTTCTGTTCTAGAAAAATATCCATAATTAACGTCACACGTAAAGGTGGGGAGGGAGTTGACGAAGTGTGACATTGTGTGACAAGGTGTGGGTATCCTGAATTTCGTGACGTCACATTACAAAATGTAATATATCTAAGATAATTACGGAACTGCTGTTTTCATTTAATAATTTCTTGTTGTAAATGCAAGATGTGATGTCACACGAGGGAGGGAGAAGTCTCGCGAAGTGGTCAAGAAATCATGCAATTCGTGTGACGTATGTGGATGGCCCCTTATTTCCGTTATTTTATCTTTCTTTCTTCCAAGAACTCTTATTACTATTATATAAACTCTTATTCATACTGTCTATTACAAATCTATTATCTCTATGTTACATTTGGAAATGAAAATTAAGTAACAAACAAACACCTATTCATTTCGAATCTGTGTATATATACACCGTGAATCGATCAAAATATACCTAGGTATCTATATTTTTTTCTTAGAAGGTTATTTTGGTACAACACACACAATTGTTAAAATTAATTACACTGTTTAATAATCTTTAAACGTCTAATATTTTCTTAAGTTTTCGCGACTTGTATACATAATAAAACTACGTTTTAACGGTTTTAAGCGCGGTAATTTTATTTGATTTTGGTTTTTCCGACGTTTCGGCCACTTTTCAGTGGCCGTGATCACGGAAGACAAAGATGTCAAGTGTCAACGAGTATTGTTAAAGTTTTATTTAGCCTACCGCCAACTTATTAATTTTAATTATTTAATTTTAATTTTGTTTATGGTTATTATTTACTCTAGATTAGGCTCCCATAGAGTAAATAATAACCATAAACAAAATTAAAATGAAATAATTAAAATTAATAAGTTGGCGGTAGGCTAAATAAAACTTTAACAATACTCGTTGACACTTGATATCTTTGTAAAACCAAAATCAAATAAAATTACCGCGTTTAAAACCGTTAAAACGTAGTTTTATTATTTAAACGTCTATTTAAGAATTTAATTCAAGAAACATCTAATGATAGATATTTTGCCGGGCTCTGTGGTTGAGTAAGCTGAGACTGCCAGCCTAGCTTACTGAAACACAGAGTCTCCAGGTTCTATTCCTGGTATATAACGCAGGCGTAACTTGCTTATCTGGTGTATATTTGACTGCCGATTATAAAAAAAAAACACAATTTATATCAAACTTCTTTCGTACTAGCGGTCTCGTCAGACTTTGACCTGCTTTAAAATAAGTTTAGACTCCTATTATTTAAATTAAATATACCCCATGTTACTCAGCAATAATTTAGCATTCTAATGGTGAAAGAATTTTTTAAATCGTTCCAGTAGTTTTTGATTTTATTCGTTACAAACATACAAAAACACAAATGTTTCCTCTATATAATATTAGTATAGGAGAAAAAATACCCGATAGGTAAACTTATTAAAGTACGCTTTGTATATGAGTATGATAGTAAACAGTTAAAAATTTAACCGTGTCCTGACAGTCGTTAAAACTTTTAAAGCAGGCTCGTTCGAGCACACTGGCGTCGTATGGTTGTACGTAAGCAGATAACCGTTGGACCTGTGACCCTACTTCCAGGGAAGAGTGATATCGGCGTAGGTACACTCCTTATCGGTTTGTCGGTCCACTGCTGCCCACGTCAGTTGGGAGTCAGCGTAGGTACCCTGCGATACGGGAGATAAGAGCTCTTGCTAAATAATTAAATAATATTTCTTTATTTCATTTGTTGACCTATTATTTCTCTGTTATATTTAGACAGACATATTTAGTCGTGGAAGGCCACGACACACCTTCCATGATCAAATTGATCGTGTACTAGCAGAAGGTGATGTCAGGAGCCTTAAGAACAGACGAGCGTGCATGACAAGAGTTATGAATGTCAAAGAAGCAAGTGAGGTGTGTAAGAATAAGCCTAAATGGCGCTCTGTTGTTCGTGCCTACCCCGCAAGGGAACTGGCGTGAAGTTATGTATGTATGTATATTTAGACACTAGCATTTGCCAGCGTAACTCCTAACACATTACCATGACGTATATTGAGACAACTATAATAAATCAGATATTTAATAAATCAGATTTACTATTTAAATACCTAACGAATCTCATCTATAGTTATATATTGATACGCGAAGCAAAAACTTTGTACCCCTTTTTACGAAAATTGCGCGGTCGGAGGTGTATAAAATTTCGCACACTTATAGTTTACATAGAGAAGAAGTGCAGAATGCTAAAATTAAAAAAAATATATAGATAGAAAGTACATCAAATAAATAAATAAAAAATTACACACACTACCATGTATTTGACACAGACGTATATATTCTCCTTTGTTTATGGTTAAAGTCAAATTAACAGTCTAGCCTTGGCAAAATCTGTGATTATAGAAGTATAGTCTTTGACAACAGAACCTTAATAATGTTCAAACTTGTAATTTAAATTAATTACGGGCGACCAGTAGTAGTTATAATAATAAAAACTTTGAAAATCATAGTTCTAGTACTAAGATTACTAAAAAAAAAACAGTATACGCACCAGCTATGATATTTATTCCTCACTTAACTATCTACATAAGTCGTAACCATTTTTACCAATCTATGTTTGAGATAATATCTGTCCAAATGAAGGGTCACTCCTAACTTTTTTGACCTTGCCGCAATTTGACTGCAGGACAAATTCATTGAAACCTCTTTACTTTCAAATGTCATCTATATAATTACAATACAATGAGTAAAATATTGTTAGGAGTTGCAGGACTCGAATTAAAATGCCGTTGGAATTATTATAGAGTTTATTAGAACTATACAAACACGTATAACATAGGTACAAATATAACTGAACACAACCAGTCCAAACGTAATGCACGATTCTATAACCCGCGTAAAGTCCGTCACTAAATAGATTACCGAATGTACACAAGTCTTGCTCCGCTTGTGGTTATCGCTTGACTGCCTCATCCCTCCATTGGGACATTGCTTTATACCGTACAAATACAATACGTCTGCTCGACCGCGTGGACTGAATTTCATAGAATCACATCTGGCTAATGACTACCATAAAAGATTATAATACACAATGGGCTGTTTTTCTAATCACAAATTTTAAACACAAACTAAACAAAAGAAGTCCGAATGCCGCAAAGGTAATAAAACGTCTGCAGGGTATGCAGCAGGTGTGAATTTGTCTTTTGTCGGCGCTCAGGTGGTAACAATATATTAGGCACAAAACTAAGCTTATTTTGGCAGAGTCGTTGTTCATAGACCATGAACCAAGATCGAATTGAAGATATTTTGAGGAAAGGTCATGTGAAAAGCACTTTAAATAAGCGTGTATGTATGAAGAGATTAATCAAAGTTGATGAAGCGAAAAGTGTTTGTCAGGATCGTAGCAGGTGGAAAACCATTGTCTCTGTCTACCCCTACCCCAACGGGAAACAGTCGTGAGAATATGTGTGTATGTATGAACTATGAAAATAATTAAAATTAATTAATCTAGCAGTCTCTTAATCAATGAACTGGCTAACTCTTATCACTCTGTACGCAACAGAACTAAAGTTTCCTGAAAGACATATAAAAAAATCTGTTTATGTATAATCCACAGAACTCCTCTTAAACTCATGGAGCGATTTTGATGAAATGGGTATGTTTGAGTGGGTTGGATGGTTTAGATCCATAATTAGATCTGGTAGATGGCCCTGGAATCGGGTACTAACTTTTCATTTTTTCAGAGCAGAACAATGTCCCACTAATTTTAATATATTCTAGAAATATAGTATATTGATGATTTTTCTAGAAATGTGGAAATATCTCGATGAATATAAGACAGTATGAATGACCCAAACTGCCAGTCTAAATAATAACTATAATCAATAAAGGTGCTTTATCAGCACGTCTTATCTGCTCGGGGTTAGGTCGAACACTAAATTTGTGACGATAAAAACCTGGCCGTGACGTCTATTGACAGATATATTTTGCCACTATCTATACCCAGTGTCAGTTTTGAACAAAACTCCGATAAGCATGGTGATTGACCTCAAAGATTGTTTCAAAGTGGATCTGTTTTTTAATATTATTACATTTACTACTTCGACACTTTTATCTCGGAATAGTAACTAGAGTATCGTGTTACATATTTATTTTTAAACTCCGTGGGTAAATAGTAAAAGGGGTACTGTAACGACTAACCTCTTAAGTCATTTATATTAAGAAATATAATGATATAATATAATATAATAATAATAATCGGCAGACAAACACACACATTGTATATCCCCAAATTAAGCAAGTTACGCTTGTGTTATGGGTAATATACAACGGACTACTCTGGGGCCGATGATCCCAGACACCCAGACCATAGTAAATAACGGAGAAAATACGTTTCCGAAATTTACTATACCAGGAATCGAACCCGGAACCTCTGCGTTGCAGTGAGGTACGCTGGCAAAGGCTTAGCCCGCTCAACCACAGAGGCCGTCGTAATTATTTCAAATAGGAACGTAGAACGCCTCCTCAAAACAATCGAGTACACAATTATATCTGACTGCGAGCAGAATACATGAATGTAAAATGTTTCCTCGCTGATAACATTGTTACGAGTACGGGAGTCGAATTAAAATGCCGTTGGAATTACTATAGAATTTATTAGAACTATACAAACACGTATAAAACAGGTACAAATATAACCGAAGTAAGAAAGAGAGTTGGTCTGAAAGAGAGTGTCGGGGTGAAGGTAAGGAAAGGAATGCTCCGGTGGTTCGGGCATGTGGAAAGAATGCATGATGAAAGAATGACTAAACAGATATACTATGCAAAAGTGGATGGATGCAGAAGTCGTGGAAGGCCACGACACACCTTCCATGATCAAATTGATCGTGTACTAGCGGAGGGTGATGTCAGGAGCCTTAAGAACAGACGAGTGTGCATGACAAGAGTTATGAATGTCAAAGAAGCAAGTGAGGTGTGTAAGAATGGGCCTAAATGGCGCTCTGTTGTTCGTGCCTACCCCGCAAGGGAACTGGCGTGAAGTTATTTATGTATGTATGTATGTATGTATGTACAAATATAACCGGACGCAATAAGTCCAAATGTATTGCACAATTCAACAACACGCGCAAAATCCGTCGCTAAAATGTACATACGTCTTGCCTTTTTATGCCTATTTACGGGCATTGCTTTGTACTGCACCGATACAATACTGCCAGCCCGCGTAAATCGGATTTCGTAGAATCAGTTCGACACACCTGTCTAATGACTGCCATAAAAGATTACAATATATAATGGACTGTTTTTCTAATTACAAATTTTAAACACAAAGTAAACAAAAGAAGACAGTCATAAATAGTTTCAATGTTATTAGCTCAAACGCCGGCAGGTAGTAAATGTGCTTTGTCTATAGATATGCAGGTGGCCCAAATTGTAACAATTTCAAAATCCCGGTCAGCTCTGAAACTGCTGGACGTTAGATGGTGGAGGCGCCGGGTACTCAAAAACCGAGAGAAGAGGACTGGTACAGGAGTATCTACGGAGTTCTATCCGTGCAGGAACGAAGAAAGAATACAATTTCCTGCGGCCGGGCGGCCTGTCGTAAGAGTCGACAAAACAATCCACAGCCAGGTGGTAGGGCGTTTACCCGACTGAATGGCTACCACCCCTGGTCTAAAGTATGTCGCCATAGCAACCTTGAGTTGTGTTCCGGCATTAGTGACCAGCTTCCAGTCTCCCTTAAGAGAGCAGCAGCGCATTTGTAGCACCTCTGCTGTTGCAAATGTCCATAGGCGATGGTAACCGCTTTCCATCAAGTGGGCCGTCTGCCTGTCTGCTGAACTCATGCAATAAAAAATAAATTTAAAAAAGTATCGAAGGAACAGCACATGGTGGTGGAAGTGCGGCGCCAAATAGCGATCTACTCATTAAAGTGTTTTATTTCGGTCAATATTCAGTTTCGTGTGGAAGCCAAATCGAAGTTGAGGCAGTACCTACATTTACAACTTCTTCATGCTCATACTGTTTGTCTGTCTGTGTATCACAGCCTTTATATCAGCTCCAATCGTGAACAAGCAGATCAACTAAAGGAGTTTGTGAAATACGAAAATCGTCTATTTCCCAACAACCTTTTTCTAATACCCACTTTGCTACCAACAGTGTTTAGATAGAAGAATAGTAATAATATACGTAACTAGCCCGTTGTAAGTAACAGACGTGTATAAAATAGATAAAAATAACAATGTAAAATGCTCCGGTGGTTCGGGCATGTGGAAAGAATGCATGATGAAAGAATGACTAAACAGATATACAATGCAAAAGTGGATGGATGCAGAAGTCGTGGAAGGCCACGACACACCTTCCATGATCAAATTGATCGTGTACTAGCAGAAGGTGATGTCAGGAGCCTTAAGAACAGACGAGCGTGCATGACAAGCGCTATGAATGTCAAAGAAGCAAGTGAGGTGTGTAAGAATAAGCCTGAATGGCGCTCTGTTGTTCGTGCCTACCCCGCAAGGGAACTGGTGTGAAGTTATATATATATATATATATATATATATATATATATATATATATATATATATATTTATATATATATATATATATATATATTTATGAAGAGTCGTGGTAGCGTAATGGCTAGTGCAAGCGTCCCAAACTCAGAGGGCGCGGGTTCGATCCTGGCCGGAACGCATGCACCACTTAGTCAGTTTTCTGATCTAATGTGCATATTATTATAATTAACACGTGCTAATAACGGTGAAGGAAAACATCGTGATGCAACCTGCACATCGAGATAACCGATGTGTCAAATCTGCCAAGCCGCCTTGGACAAGCGTGGCGGGTATACGTCCGTTCCCCCTATAATGGGAGGCCCGAGCCCAGCAGTGGGACATTTATGGGCTGATATTATTTTATTATATATATTATATGACCTTCATGAACTATTGAATTTATGCTTTTAAACTCATAAAATAATTTAAAACATTCCACTAATAAAATCACTAAATTCTGTGAAATTTCCACGCCATACCTAACATATCTAATCACTAGTTATAAAATTCTAAGAAACACATGTGCATGAACGACACCTTTTAGTATTTTTTGGTACTATAAGAACCTCTACTCAAATATCAACTTTAATAATAGTAAATAAAGTACAAAACATCATGATTATTAACTTACCTCTCCTTACCTGAGAAATTGAAGTAATATTCATGCGATTCTTAACTTTGAAAGCTAAATAATTAAGTTAGAAATGTATAAAGGAGTTTAAAAGGTTTCCGATAACTGTGTATTTAAGTTTAGACTGTAATCCAACGGCATGAAGTCAAATTTCGTAGATCGCATCTTAATATTTTACCTGCTTAAGGTGAGACCATACGAGCGGGTCTTTTGTTACTAAGAAAATAATGGCTGACAATGTTTTAGACCGCCCTTTTTTGTTGAAGCTTTTTCATCAATTTCTTATGCATACGTCGGTTATAACTTATAAGGTAAGACGGCCATCTTGGGTTCTTTTGTGTCTGACATCTGTGTAACTTCACATATTGGATTCTTTTGTATTTTTTTAATAATAGTATTAGTTTTGTTTTTCTGTTATTACAATTTCGAAAAAAAAAAAATTTACATAACACATATTATTGATCGTGTACTAGCGGAGGGTTATGTCAGGAGCCTTAAGAACAGACGAGTGTGCATGACAAGAGTTATGAATGTCAAAGAAGCAAGTGAGGTGTGTCAGAATGGGCCTAAATGGCGCTCTGTTGTTCGTGCCTACCCCGCAAGGGAACTGGCGTGAAGTTATGTATGTATGTATGTATGTACATATTATTGTATAGTAAATCCATTTGAAACTAACTCTTTTTTTTTTTTTAAATCTCCTCGATCCTGACAAACACGATATGTCAGGGTTTTACTTTTCTTTATTTTCGTTATTTTTTTATCTTTTTTATTCTTTTTATTTGCTTTTTATATTCTTTATTCTTTTTATACTTTTTTATCTTTATTTACCTCTTATTACTATTAAATTTATTCTTATATTCTATGGATTACATTTTTCTTATATGTTACTTATTATTTCTACGATATACAAGATCTTAATTCTATTTTACTTCTACATTATTTTCTTTGTTATCGACAATTTTTATTACTTTCTATTTTTCTATCTAACTTTCATTTATACTATATATTTACACTTTTATGGTTTCTATTTTTGCTACTTCATATTTTACAGTTTTTATATATATTCTTATAATATATATTTAACATGTATTTATTTATCTTTATTACGTTTTATTACAATGCTGACTATATCGATGCAGTACTTTATGAATTAAGAAACTAACTCTTAGTCGTAGACAGGAATTGAGGGTACTCAAAAAACTCGTGAGTCAACAAAAAGTGTTTTTTTTTTGTATTACCTGAAGCAGAGCAACAGGCGGACAACTCAGGAAGGTGGTTACCGTCGCCTATGGATGTTTGCAACACCAGGGGCATTGCCAACTCTAGATCATTGTTGTACCCGGAATAAAAGTTCTAGAGAGCCGTTGCGTAGTTGAGCGTGGGTGCTCCAGGAAATGGGGGTGTACATCCCGTCGATGGCGAGCGGTGCGGTTGTAAAAGTGAGGCGTTGGCACCAGACCAAACAGTTCCTCGAAGCACTGATCGTTGTACAGGCGGTAGAATACGCAGAGGCACGCAAATTATCTCCGAAGAAGATGGCAGCTGGAGGGTCTGAAACAACTCCAAAATAAAAAATATTCGAGATTAAGCCAATACAATTAGAGAGATAAAGGCTCACAGACAACGGGGTACGGATAGGGCGGATCGCAGTGTGAGAAAAGCATACTGAAGGTGACCAGTCGGTCGGTGACCGGTTGACCGTCCTAAGTATCACTGCAAATTTAGAATGGAAGCTGACCTGACAGAACTTTAAGCCTATAATTGGTAATACAATGTGCAGGACACTGCAAAGTGGCGTGCTCTCATTTCGAAGGTCAAGACTGACTGTGCTGACTGAGACATCGGATTTAGTTATAGTACTACAATTTGAGGATGTGGACTACAGGCTTTTTTAAAATCATTACATAAAAAATACAAAGGCTTGAAATTTGGAGTCGTTCTTTATATAATTTTTTTTTTTTTTTTTTAAGTATGGCTGCAATGCCATTTATGCATTGATTTTGCCAATGTCAAGTAAATAGAAAAGTCAGGTGACATAAAAAGGAATTTTGGCCGGTAAATTAAAAAGAAAAAGAAAATTCTGCCAATCTAATACACTACAATAAACATAATATTTACAACAAACCATAACAGCAAAGGACAAAACTAAATAATAACTAACTTCAAGCCAATCTAAGTATAATATATATATACAATAAAATTTATATATATATATATATATATATATATATATATATATATATATCGGGGTGAAGGTAAGGAAAGGAATGCTCCGGTGGTTCGGGCATGTGGAAAGAATGCATGATGAAAGAATGACTAAACAGATATACAATGCAAAAGTGGATGGATGCAGAAGTCGTGGAAGGCCACGACACACCTTCCATGATCAAATTGATCGTGTACTAGCAGAAGGTGATGTCAGGAGCCTTAAGAACAGACGAGCCTGCATGACAAGAGTTATGAATGTCAAAGAGGCAAGTGAGGTGTGTAAGAATAAGCCTAAATGGCACTCTGTTGTTCGTGCCTACCCCGCAAGGGAACTGGCGTGAAGTTATGTATGTATGTATGTATATATATATACTATATAATCTATTATAAGATAATTTTATTCACAGTCAAGAATTTACAAAGAATATATACAAATGATTTATGATTTTCACAAATTTGACGTATCGTCCAGGTTTCTACAAATACATTTATTATCTGTGGTCCATCAAAGTCAACTATTCAGCCGGTTATGTGGTTAAGTAATATTCAATGTATATTTTAAATTAAATTAATTAATTCTTAATTTTAAATGAAATAAATTAACTCAGAAAATTGGGTTAAAAATAATTCATAGAACAGAATTAATGTTTGTGTAATACTACTAGCGCCATCTGTTATCAAGTAGAAAAATCACATTCAGTAGATTATCACGGTTGCAGTTTTAGTAAATGGCTATTGTTTTGTGTTGAATTTATTTTTAAATAGTCATATTATGTTGTGTAGTATTTATTTTTAATTAAATTAATTATTAATAGAATCTATTAATAAAAATCTAACATAGAAATTTACATTTCCGTCATTTAAAAATTTATACATACATAACTTCACGCCAGTTCCCTTGCGGGGTAGGCACGAACAACAGAGCGCCATTTAGGCCCATTCTTACACACCTCACTTGCTTCTTTGACATTCATAACTCTTGTAAAAATTTATACAGTAGGTAATAAAAGTAACGTTAGATAATTTTTTTTTATATTTTGGTAGTTGGTCTTTCTCTTCTCCCGGGTTTGATTCCTGGCATGGTAAATTTTATAAATGACCTTGCCGATGTTTGGCTGCCGGGGATCAGGTCCAGAGTAGTCCGTTACATAATACCCATAAGACAAGTGTAAATTGTTTAGATTAATGGTGAAGCTTTACCTGCGATAGTATCACAGATACTGTTTCACGCAGATATGGGGATAGGTTTAACGCGTTATTTGAGATACGACATTGTTAATGACGTTAAATATTAACAAATAACGCATTTAAATATAAACACTAATGGGTCTATGCGTTAATGGTGTTATTTTTAACGCTTATGATAATACGCACGCGGCCATAGTCTAATAGTCTTATTCGCAGGCACAGAAAAGAAAAAAACAACACACATGGCACTAGATAGGACAATATATATAAGTATAGATATAAGGCCCACATTGCACATGCACTTCCTCACAACACCAGCATGTAACAGATACACTCTACATTAGTATAAGTTTAGTATTAAAACTAGAATAAATGAATATAATAAGTTATTCGTAAGATACATACACCTCAACACAAAAATCAATAAATTAATGTCACACACAAGAACCAAAATAACTAATAAGCGTGTTAAATTTAAAAAATTAAATCTAGAAATTAATGAGTAGTTAATAATAAAAAAAAACGGTCTTATTCATAAAGAGTTAAAGTAAGTTTAAACTCCTCTTTAAGAACCATAGAGTAGCGTTTAAACATATTTTAACTCTCTATGAATAAAACTATAAATCTTTAACAATTACGCAGTTACTGTTGGTAAAGTTGGTTGGACTGTTGGTACTGCTGTGCTTCCTCGTCGTTCCACATACATCCTATCGTGCACTACGATGTGTGTTTGCCTGCTGATTGTTTACTTGTTTTATGACTGAGCTGACGATGATAAGTAAGATTATCCGTGTAAGAACAGAGACAGAATATTAATTGCCATGACTGGTGTCGTAAAAGGCGACAGAATTACTTAAAAGCTGGTGGCAGAGCATTTGCCCGTGTGAATGGCTAAAACTTCTGGAATAGATCATGCTGCCATAACAATCTTGAGCTGCGTTCCAGCATCGGTGGCCAGATTCCAGCTCCCCCTTTGAGCCCGGCATGGCTACCACACGTAGATTACGACAGTATGCCGCTATAAAAATCATGATTGTGTTCACTTGCATCACTGGCTGTATTCCAGCCCTTTCTTCAAGGCCAGCAATTTGGTAGTACCTTTGGTGATACACGTATCCATACCTGACGGTAATCACTTTCTTCTTCTCTGTCTGAACTTCAGAATTTATTTCTGGATTTATTATTATTACTGGCTCATTGACTCTTCAGGGGATCAGAAGGCTGGTGCCTAGTATGGCGATCCAGCCATAGAAGACAGTGATCTAGGCTCAGTATTCTACTTATAGTCTTGAGATTATTTATGGTATTCAAAACAAATTAATGTTACGTATGTTTTGTATCTTATTACTGGTAGTGATTTCCCAAGTTAGGAATTTTAGTCACAGGTTTTTCCTGTACTAATTGACAGATCATGGCTTAATCACACCGCCATAGACTAGAACATGCTCGCTTCATCGTATACATAGTATCCGCATCTGATACAGTGATCTCATTATTTCCCAGCGGCTGGGTTTCGCGGAATCGCGGCAGCATCGACGTGTCCCAAATGCGGACATGTGGTCGACCGACTTGTTATGGTATGGTATTACCTGAACCTTAGCAATATTTTTTTGCGAGATATCATATCTCTCTTAATAATATATTTGCGATAGTAATTCTGTGTGTCGGTTTCGTTTGCAGGAAATACTAATGGAGTTTATAGGGGAAAAGGAGTTGGTATACTCCTCAAACTTGTCTAAGACGATGAGTGAGAATTCTAATGGCCCAATTCCTCTCCCCCTATTCCATTGCCCTATTATAATCGCCTATCCTATTCTCTGTATTCCATGCTTCTTGTCTCATTCCTCTATCCCATCGCCCTATTATATTCGCCTATCTCATCCTCTGTATCCCATGCTTCTTGTCTTATCCCCCTATCCCATTGCCCTATTATATTCGTCTATGTCATCCCCTGTATTCTATTCTACTTGTCTCGTCCCTCTATTCCATCGCCCTATTATATTCACCTATCTCATCCCCTGTATCCCATGCATCTTGTCTTATCTCCCTATCCCATTGCCCTATTATATTCGTCTATCTTATCCCCTGTATTCTATTCTACTTGTCTCGTCCCTCTATTCCATCGCTCTTATTATATTCGCCTATCTCATATCTTGTTTTCCATGCTTCTTGTCTCATCCTTCTATCCCATTGCCCTATTATATTCGACTATCTCATCCCCTGTATCCCATGCTTCTTGTCTCATCCCTCTATTCCTGCCCCTAACCCCTTCCACCTTAACCATCCTAAAGGCTGGCAATGCGTTGGACATCGCCTCTGGTATTGCAAACATCTATAGGCGACAGTAACCGCTTACTCAATGGTAAGACCGTCGCGGACAGGCGGCGTATCTAGTGATGCGCCGCCATCGCCTATAGACATTTGTAATACCAAAGATGCTTTCCAATGTGCTACCGATCGCCATTTTTGATGATTAAATTTCATTGAAGAAGATCAAATTTTCAAAAAATAAATAAACCATTTTCTCATTACGATATCAAACATTTTCTAGGGCGCATCAATATAACTCGAGCACGCGATATTCCTCGAAGCTTTACGTGCTCCCATTTCGCATTCAAAGGTGCAGTATGGTGTTTGAACGATTTTTTTATTATAATTTAACGCTTTCATAGAAAAGTAGAATGTGAGGTTTCTTGTGAAAACATTCACCTAGTTATTTTTATTTGTTTTTGTTAGTTCTCTGACATTGTTTTGTGTTAGCAGAAGGTGATGTCAGGAGCCTTAAGAACAGACGAGCGTACATGACAAGAGTTATGAATGTCAAAGAAGCAAGTGAGGTGTGTAAGAATAAGCCCGAATGCCGCTCTGTTGTTCGTGCCTACCCCGCAAGGGAACTGGCGTGAAGTTATGTATGTATGTTTTGTGTTAGACACATTAATTATTCTGCTTTTTCCAAGTCAACCGCGTATCTGCCTATATAACTTTTTACACTATAAACTTTTCTTGGGGCTAGGTTTATGTAATATTTAAAACAGTTTTTATTTATTTGTTGCGTCACGTTTTGTCTACCAATTTATCTATACTAATATTATAAAGAGGTAAAGTTTGTGAGTTTGTGAAGTTGTAGGGTGTAATCTCTGGATCTACTAAACCGAATTTAAAAATTCTTTTACTATGAGAAAGCTACGTTATCAGGGAGTGTCATAGGCTAGTAGTGTTATAGGCTAGAGTTGTTGATAAGATGGGGCGTTTTTCTATATCATCAAAAATGTCCAATCTCATAAACGTGTAAATATAATATTTAATATTGATTAGAATTTTTTATTTTTTATTGCAGGAGTTCAGCAGACAGGCAGACGGCCCACTTAATGGAAAGCGGTTACTATCGCCTATGGACATTTGCAACAGCAAAGGTGCTACAAATGCGCTGCTGCTCTCTTAAGGGTCACTGGAACCTGGTCACTAATGCCGGAACACAACTCAAGGTTGTTATGGCGACATGCTTTAGACCAGGAGTAGTAGCCATCCAGTCGGGCAAGTGCCCTACCACCTGGCTGTGGGTTGTTTAGTCGCCTCTTACGACAGGCCGCCCGGCCGCAGGATATTATATTTTTTAATTATCAGTCAAGTTGGTTTGTGTTCCGTTGTACGCAGAAAGAGCTCACAGTGTCTTGAGGTCTGGCAGCTGGTTTTTGCTGGGTTTGGGTCTTAATAGTTTTGACAATTGGATCCCAAACAGGTGGTACTTACATGTATACAAGTCGCGAAAACTTAAGAAAATATTATATAACATTTATAATAAGTATCTAACAGGAAATTTGAAATTTTGAAAAATATAAGAACCACCGTGAACTATGAATCCAGAAGGAAAATTAGTTTAGTTACAATCTCTAAAGAACGAGAAAGAATATTTAAATCACAAAACTGTATTTACATAGCTGCTCATTCTAGCCTTTTATACTGTTATAACGTTTGTATTTTGTATAACAATCATGTAAGCATAGCTGAGCACCGTTAATCAAATAGTTAACTTCGTTAATCGCTAATCCGTTACTGAAAAGGTTAACTTCGTTAAAAGTTAAAGCGTTACATTTCAGAAAATTAAACGCAAGTTAACGTCCGTTAATCAGTTAACACGTGATAAATGTTGCATCTTCTTTTAAAACTTGTTGGTTCTGGAAGTTAACAGTGTAGAAACCAAAAAAAAGACGGGTATAATTATTAGAGTGTTTAATATAGGCATGTTGACAAATGATCGTGTACTAGCGGAGGGTGATGTCAGGAGCCTTAAGAACAGACGAGTGTGCATGACAAGACTTATGAATGTCAAAGAAGCAAGTGAGGTGTGTAAGAATGGACCTAAATGGCGTTCTGTTGTTCGTGCCTACCCCGCAAGGGAACTGGCGTGAAGTTATGTATGTATGTATGTATGTAAATAGATATACAATGCAAAAGTGGATGGATGCAGAAGTCGTGAAAGGCCGCGACAAACCTTTTATGATGAAATTGATCGTGTACTAGCAGAAGGTGATGTCAGGAGCCTTAAGAAAAGACGAGCGTGCATGACAAGAGTTATGAATGTCAAAGAAGCAAGTGAGGTGTGTGAGAATAAGCCTAAATGGCGCTCTGTTGTTCGTGCCTACGCCGCAAGGGAACTGGCGTGAAGTTATGTATGTATGGTATGTATGTTGACAAATAATGTTTTTTCATTCATTTGGATTAACGTTTAGAATTTATTTTATTAAGATAGACTAGTTACGTTTTGGACGAAAGGCTAATTAGACGAACTAATTTTAAGACGATTTGATAGTAGTAATATAATGCTACCAATTGCTATTTAGACGAATTGCTACATAGACCACTTAGATCTTAGACGAAACTATACTAACCCGTCAAATATATCTGTCAATTTAGTCATCTGGCATAATATGAATTATTCCCCTTAATGAACATTAATATGTTGAAGTTCTCGTCTGAAAGAGAGGCTCGTTTCGGCTATAGTATATCCTTGACCGTGGAGAAAAGACGTTCACCTGCAGCGCTTGAGGGTATAGCAGTATTATATTTAATAAACATATTTGCAAATATCTGTTCCCCAAGGAATGACACATCATTTAACGAGTCTTTCGACTTTATGTCTAGCCACATTTTGATGAGACTTTGAGCTTTGCTCTTTAAAGATTTGTTGCTGGATTAACGATTAACGGACTTTGGGAAATTTGATGGAAGTTAACGAGTCAGCCTGGTGGCCTGTCGTAAGAGGCGACAAAAAAATCCACAGCCGGGTAGGGTATTTGCCCAATTGGATGGCTACCATCCCTGGTCTAGAGTATACCGCCATAACAGCCTTGTGTTGTATTCCGGCATTAGTGACCAGGTTCCAATCTCCCTTAAGAGAGCAGCAGCGCATTTGTAGCACTTTGGTGTTGCAAATGTTCATAGGCGACGGTAACCGCTTTCCATCAAGTGGGCGTCTACCTGTCTGCTGAACTCCCGCAATAGAAAAACAAGTTAACTTAAAAGTTAATCCGTTACTCGAAATGTTAACTTCGTTAATTAACGATTAACGGATTAACGAGTTAATGCCCAGCTTTGCATGTAAGTAATATATGGAAATTTGTCGCAATAGTATGTCATTATTGCGATGGTAACAATATTTTTTGTTTGTTACAACTCCATTCATTCTTTTAAAAGTAATTGCAATACAACTTCTACATGTATTTAATAAAAAAAAAGAGGCTGAGATAATATATAAATAATTATGATGAAAAAATCTTTTTTAGCTAGTCGTGTTGCTGGGGAGTTTCTTGCCGCTTCTACTCCTTTAAACATCGATAACACGTTGCGAAGCAGTGTACATAGAATAAGAAGTAGATTTAAATTTTGAGTTGTATGACTTTCAAAAATTGTTCTCCAGTGGAACTTATTTTAAATAGCTTCTGCCCGCGACTTCATCCGCGTGCAAAGATTTTTTAACTATCCCACGGGAACTCTTTAATTTTTCGGGATCAAAAGTATCCTATATGTTGACCAGGGATATAAGCTACCACCGTACAAAATTTAATTTAAACCGGTCCAGTCGTTTCCGAGATTAGCCGGTACAAACAGACAGACAAACAGATTAACAAAGAAACAAAAAATTTGAAAAAAATCCAAATTAGATCTATTTCACTTCTTACATCCCCCTGACTCGGTTTTTAGCATTTTATTTCGTTGTACAGAAATTCGACCTTTATTATATGTATAGCTTTGAATATGAATCTGCGAAAACCACCTCTTTAGACCCTGAGGTTTCAGTTTGTTTCATTCAAATATGAAATATGTGACGTGTATAAAGAAGATCAGTAAACTGTTGACCCGTCACGGATACTTGACCTGTCTTAGCAAAAATCCTAAATTAAAAATTGATTGAACTCCCCGGGCTGCGGACAGAGCCGCCTTGTTTAGCGTCCGGCGCACTCCGGATGCTAGCATCCTGAAATCAACACCACATGTCAGCTGTTACAGGCACCTTATTTCATTGATCAAATAAGCTTTTCACACGTCAACGCTCGACTAAACTTTACATAAAAACATACATAACTTCACGCCAGTTCCCTTGCGGGGTAGGCACGAGCAACAGATCGCCATTCAGGCTTATTCTTACACACCTCACTTGCTTTTTTGACATTCATAACTCTTGTCATGCACGCTCGTCTGTTCGTAAGGCTCCTGACATCACCTTCTGCTAGTACACAATCAATTTGATCATGGAAGGTGTGTTGTGGCCTTCCACGACTTCTGCATCCATCCACTTTTGCATTGTATATCTGTTTAGTCATTCTTTCATCACGCATTCTTTCCACATGCCCGAACCATCGGAGCATTCCTTTCCTTACCTTCACCCCAACACTCTCTTTCGACTCTTCGACTAAACTTTACCTGTGGAAACTATAGGAAATGTAATGTTTCTTGCATTGTTACATCTTCCATGTACGTACATCCTCATCATCATCATCCGAGCGTTAAATCTAGCCAGGTGGTAGGGCATTTGCCCGACTGGATGGCTACCACCCCTGGTCTAAAGTATGTCGCCATAACAACCTTGAGTTGTGTTCCGGTATTAGTGACCAGGTTTCAGTTTCCCTTAAGAGAGCAGCATCGCATTTGTAGCACCTTTGGTGTTGCAAATGTCCATAGGCGATGGTAACCGCTTTCCATCAAGTGGGCCGTCTGCCTGTCTGCTGATCTCCTACAATAAAAAAGAATGATATCTTACAATGACGATAGTCTGGATGTCATGTTACTTTTAGCATAATAAATTCGTCATATTCCAAAACTCACTTGGAGACCCAGCAACTACTTTTTTTTTATATTGAATAGATTCGCGTTTGACTGCTATTGCGCTTGATGTCAGATGGAAATGCCGTCTAAGTTGGGCACGCTTACCTAGAAGAGACTAGTCCACGAGAGGCTTATAGACACCTAGATTATATGTTTCAGAGAAACAGACAACGGTAAAGAGTTATACCCTTCAGCGGTGCGTGTGATTAATGTGGATGCATAGCCTTTCGTCCGCTTTGTTGGTATTTCCACCACATTTCGGTGGCGTGAGCTCGTATGTCTGCTTGGTAAAAAGTTGAGGGAACTAGCGACTTTGCGTCGATGATATAGGCTCTGAGGCTTCTCATCGAATGGTCGATTATTGCCTAACAGTTTCCTAGCTCTTTTCTCAATTGAATTGTCTCAAGCTGGTATTTGGCTGAATGAATTAAAATTTTATTAAAAATTTGTCTCGTAAGAAGAAGCAATGTATATTTTTCAAGGTATTGCTTGATTGTTTGTTATAGAATCTCTATTTTGTTTCCTATTTCTCTGGATTTTTTTGCTTCTTTTGGCATTTGTTACTAAAAATTCAACTGTAAATATTGAAATATGTTTGTAAAATTCACCTTTCAGTATCTATCTACTAACGCGAACTACGGATCTGGGAGTGTGCCAAGTGTAACAACTAGTCGGCTTGGTGGGACGAAACGGTCGGGACACAATAGTGACGTGTGATGTGCATTATTGACATCGTTTCATTCTGTTTCTGATGATATACTAGTTGCCTGGAGAGATGCGATGGCCAGGAGATAAAGAGACGTCGAAGAAGCAAGGGAAGAGTTACCTACCTCTCCATCAGTGCACGGCAACACTGTACTCTCCTCCGGAGGTTCAGATAATTCACTATGATTTGACTATTTGTTAAATAAAAGTTCTTTATGGGCTTCTTTAATTCGTGTTCCAACCATACATATTGCGGTGACACTGACAGAAGATGTGAGTGTTTCTCTTGTCTGCGCATTCTTTATTTAAAGTTTATTATTGTTCTATCCTACGCTCACATACGTGAGCGAGAGTTGGATATGGAAGAGAGAGCATGAAAGTAGAGTAAACGCGGTCGAGATGCGAGCACTGCGCAAAATCTGCGGAGTGACTCTCGCGGACCGCGTTCGTAATACCGAAGTAAGAAAGAGAGTTTTGGGGTGAAGGTAAGGAAAGGAACGCTCCGGTGGTTCGGGCATGTGGAAATAATGCATGATGAAAGAATGACTAAACAGATATACAATGCAAAAGTGGATGGATGCAGAAGTCGTGGAAGGCCACGACATAGCTTCCATGATCAAATTGATCGTGTACTAGCAGAAGATGATGTCAGGAACCTTAAAAACAGACGAGCGTGCATGACAAGAGTTATGAATGTCAAAGAAGCAAGTGAGGTATGTAAGAATAAGCCTAAATGGCGCTCTGTTGTTCGTGCCTACCCCGCAAGGGAACTGGCGTGAAGTTATGTATGTATGTATTATTGTTCTTGATAGAGATGATAGGAAGGGAGAATTTACAAGGAAGTGTTCTTCGGCGCAACCACTAGTGATGATGATGATTCCCTTAGACTTCATTGTTTGAGTATTTCCATAGATGAGGATGTAAATCGCCCAATAAAAAACAGTTGCCGCCACAAGTCTGTTTGTTTTTATAGAAAATTGTATTTAAAACGATCAACGTCTTAATTGTTTCAATCATAAATAAATGTTTGTTTAATCTTGATTTCACTGCCTTAATCATCTCCTTTTCAAATTCGTAAATTTTATGATATTACATCATTATTTGAATATAAGAAAAATCCAATCCATCTATCTCTTTTTTGGTCTACCTTAGTATTGGTTCCAGTTTAGCATTATTTTTGTCACGTGACTTTCATCCCTCCTCATTGCATGCCCATACCACCTTAATTTTCTTCCTTTTTTTCAGTCACGGTTGCAACTTCTAGAGATCCCATTATGTATTAATTTTCATCTTATCCATTCTTGCAATAACACACATCCATCTCAATATTCTCATCTCAACTGAGCGGAGACTTTTTTGGTAAACCACAATGGCCCAACTTTCGGACCCGTTTAAAAAAGTAAATGTGATAATTTAAAATATCATAACGATATTATTAGTATTACAAATAGACGTCCTACGAAGCCAATTAGGTGGAAGGAAGGGATGCGGCCAAAGAGCGCCATTATCAAATAATCCGAAGTATGGTCAGCTATAATTTAATAATACATCATAACACCGTTAATAACTGTCACGGCATTAATAACAACTTGTATTATTATTTGTATGCATTAAATTCCTACGGGTTTTGAGGGGTCTATTCCCGAAGTAATAGAATTTTTATCTGTTCTTCTAATTCTTTCGCTCACTGCTGACTCGTGACTTTGATTGTAGTGAATAATTGCATTCCTGCACCAAGATCGGTTTTGAGCAAAGAGGACCTTATTTATGGACATGTCCAGTCCTTTAGCAACCTGGTTTTTAAGTAATAGAATGTTTATCTCTTCTTCTAACTCGTTCGCTCACTGCTAAGGATCGTGACTTTGATTGTAGTGAATAATTGCATTCCTGCACCACGATCGGTTTTCAGCATTGAGGGCCTTATTTATGGGCATGCCCAGTCCTTCAGCAACGTGGTCAATCCATCTAATTAGAGATTTAAGAGGTCTTTTTGCCTGACCTTTTCTAGTGACCACAAATCTTTCCATAATGTCTGGGTTCTTTCGGGCTTCGTGGATAAAGTACTTCAGTGTCCCTTGTCGGCATACTGCTGACAACCACTGGTGATCTTTAATCTCGAGCTCTTCTAGTATGGAGGCATTCTTGCGGCGAGCTGTACTGGGAATTTTTAGCAACCGAGCCCAAGTAAAAAATGGTTATCACCTTGCATGAGTTTTTCATTACTATGTAAAGAAAAAGTCTATAAATCTGATTACATTACTTAAGAAGCCAGTTAAATTGCGTAACTGGCCCGTATGCCCTTAGCCTTTGGACTGATGACTTGAACTTATGACTTAACTGGGCGAATTTCTGTCCAAACAATTATAAAGGCTTAACTCGCTAGTTTCGCAACATAACTCAGTTCAAATGGAAATGTAAATTAGGATTCACATGGTAATATTAACTGAGTTGGATATGATAAAAATTAAGGTTACAAACAGACCAGAATCATATAAGCTGCTTTTAAAAGAAACTAGATTGGACATCCAGGATGTTGGTCCAAATCACATGACTTTGGTCGCAGGATCTGCAACTGTGTTGCACCTGTTGTCACCACTTTTATTATAAGCACATCATTTTGTATACTGTATCAACTTAGTTCGCAAACGCACTACGATGTTCGCTGACATTGTTGAACTATATATTCACCAGACTTGCTTGCGTGTTTACCTTCTAACAACCAAACTAAAACAGCAGAATCTTGGACCTTGATTTGTGGCCAGGTGCCAATCGCCCCTTTGAGGCGTTTCATCGTGTGATTTATCAGATTATCTGCTGTTTTCCAGAAATGTATTTTTTATTACATGAGTTCAGCAAAGAGGCAGACGGCTCATCTGATGGAAAGAGGCTACCATCGCTTATGAACATTTGTAATATCAAATATGCTACCAATGTGCTGCTGCTCTCTCAAAGGAGACTGAAACCTGGCCACTAATGCCGGAACACAACTCAACTCGGTTGTTATGTCGGCATATTCTAAACCAGGGGTGGTAGCCATTCAGACGGGAAAAACCCTACTACCTGGCTGTGGATTGTTTTATTGCCCCTTACGATAAGCCGCCCAGCCGTAGTATTGCAGGAAATTGTATGCTTTCTCCGTTCCTGCATGGATAAAAGAACTGATTTGATTGTCATATTAGAGTTCACATACATGCATTTTACCAACTGTTCATTTGCCTTACTACCGGTTAAAATTTACCATAAGCTCCATAAAAGTAATGCCAAAATTCAACCGATGCTGGGGCAAGTGAATAAATAGTAAGATATAGGAAACAACCATTAAAATTAACTATAACGTATTTGCAATAAATGTCGGCGGGTTACTTGGCGGCTTCACTCATTGCAAGTCAGAAAAATATGTCGGCGACATATCGGTGGCTCGAAATGAAGAACAACACAGCAAGTCACTACAGCTCGAGTGTGGCAGGGACTGGACGCTTGCATACGCAAGCCGCCTACATGCCACCAATGTGTCGGCGGGCAACACGCGCGGGCGCATGTTGCCGACGTGATTCTTTTATATAGGCTATTAGGTTGTGTCGACTGGTCAGCGGCTTTGGTGTGTTGTGCTTTAGATTCGTTACACATTGAACGCCATTATAATTTTTTCCTAGTAAATTAATATTTGAATTGCTTTTCGCGCACTTCGTTAATACGCCCCTCAAACAGCAACGACTCTAAATAAATGTACCGACATTAGTTCACACGTCTATAGCGATTAATAATGAGCGTTGCGTCCGTTTCATCATTGAGAAATGATTTTGACGCGCACTCGGAATGGGCGCTATGAAAAATATCTATACATTCTCTGTAAGTGCTGTAATTTTTTAACCTTGTCACACATTTAATATTTCACCTTGGTTCAAATTAATACATGTTTATTTGATCATGTCGAGTTTTAAAATATGGTAAGCAAAACAGTATATGTCTCATCTGATGGTAAGTGGTGGTCATTCTAAAACACAATTATACATACATACATAACTTCACGCCAGTTCCCTTGCGGGGTAGGCACGAACAATACAGGCTTATTCTTACACACCTCACTTGCTTCTTTGACATTCATAGCTCTTGTCATGCTAGTATACGATCAATTTGATCATGGAAGGTGTGTCGTGGCCTTTCACGACTTCTGCATCCATCCACTAATATCTTAATAAATAAATTCTTCTGTTCGTATGTATGTTACTGAAGAGTTTAGTTCTAGAGCCCTAAACGGTTAGACCGATTTTAATGTTTTTTTAGGGCAAGAAAACTTAAGGACTACCACCGCGGGAGATGTGCGATGGGGCATGGCATTCGCCTCGTCAGGGTATACCAATATCATCCCATTTTTTTAAATTTTTAATAGAAGGGACGGGTATACTTCCCACGCGTGTCCAAGACGGATTAGTTGATTGCGAACATCGTTGATATCGATATGTAGATTTTCTTGTCATATTTTCCTTCCCTTTTTCGCACGTGGTTTTTGAAATAATATGCACATCAGAAAAACTGCCTAAACGGTGTATGTTTCTTGGCTAAGGTTCGAACCTACACCATCATAAATGTATGCTGATGCGTTAGCTACTAAGCAACCGCGGGAAGTGATATTGAAATAGAACTGTGCTGCTAGTGCTCGTATCGTATTATTACATAGTACATGTAGTAAGACGTAGTAAACAGAATTTCAAATGCTAATTCGCTTAGTAAGATTAGTGGTATTTTAATATAGAGTTCCTTGCCAATATTGCGAAAATTAAAATGTCAGTTTTAGTGTTATGCGGATTTGTTCAAGCACGCGGGATTGCATGCATGTAATATCTAAGAAAATATTTTCAATATTTAAATAGTTGCTAATTTATTGGTACATAATCTATAAATCATTATTAGTTCAAATATAGTAACAATTGTATTTCTAACTCAATTCCAATTGATATAGGTATTTAATTAATAATAATAAAATAATTTTATTGTCACCAAAAATATAACAAATTTTGCCTTAAAATTAAGACTAGATACTAACACCTAGACTAGGCCGAGCCTGTACCCTGCGGTGTTAGTTTGTTCAAGCACGCGGGATTGCATGCATGTGATAGCTAATAAAATATTTTCAATGTTTAAATGGTTGCTAATTTATTGGAGGTAGTTCTAAAATTGTTAATGTAGCGGCTTGATAAACATGAACTTGAATTGTCTACAGAACGAGAATTCTGTATTCTGGGGACTTAGGAACATTTTTCTTCTAGTGAGTGTAGTGGGTATTACGAGTACAAAGTTATTTTTATTATTTATATACTACTTATATTATTTATATACTTATGAACAATATATATGATTACTGTACATATTTCGAATAATAAACATAATTTATAATAGACACAAACACACACATCCATATATATATGTATATATATATATGCATTTAGTATACATTTAAAATTGGTTATGATTTAGGTGAGAATTTCGAATAGTTTTTCAGTTTTTTCGTAAGTTTTTGTTTTTAGCCAATTTATTAATATTATTTTACATCTATAGAATAATTAGAATAATAATTTACTTAACTTATCAGAGGAGAAACCACCGTAGTGTTTATAAAAAGTGTGACGTAGGCAATGCTGACCTCACGACTGTTGGCTTCTTGGTGACCATATTTGAGTCCGGGAAATAAAATTTCAAGAGTACTCGGTACCGTTTATTCCAACTGCGTTACGACAACCCACAGAGGTCCGTCCCGTTCGACGTCTCGAACGATAATGCGCCACGCTTTTTTTTTTTGGAGTTGGACTCAGATGAATAGCCGCAGATGGCTGTTTCTGTTCAGCCCGGAAGCAGCACGCTCGAGGAGGCACCTCCTGTGAGATTCGACTTCGGCTCGACCGCTGCGGGGGATTGACTCTATATTGAGAATTAGCCGTTAAAGGCTGAAAGAGCTAAGCCAACAGGCTGAAGTGATTGTTTGGGGACCAATTATCGACTCCGCCGGCGGAGCCGATCCTAGTCTATCATTACTACCGCTTCGCAACGTGTTATAGCTGGAGGAGAAGAAGCGGCGGAAGAAACTCTCCAGCAACACGCCTATGCTAATCATGTATGGCTACTTGTGTCTGTAGTGAGTGAGTGAGATTGGTGGGGTCTTACCTTTGTGTAAGAGGATCCGAGCCGGGGGCTCTCCGGCGTCTGTTCTGTCTGCGTCTGTTATGCCAGGCTGATGTTCTGAGCCTCGGGGGGTTCATGGTCGCGAGGAGACGGGTGATTTTATCGGGCTCGTCAATGAGTACATTGCGAGGGCGACGATTTCTCATGGGAGCGTTCGGTGTGGGTTTATAGTTGACCGTTTCCGTCACCAGAGGGTTCGGGTGATGGGGGGCGAGGTCAAAGAATCTGCGCGATAGAGTGACTATATAATCTTTGATGGAGGGAAGCTCCAGATCGCGATGCAGGTCGGCGAGCCGCATATAGCGCGGGGCGTCGACTGCAGCACGCATAAAATGATTCTGGATTCTTTGCAGTCTCCAGATGTTTGTTTCGCTGGCGTGGCCGAAGACCACACTCGCATAGGTCATGATGGGGCAAAATGCGCCACGCCGGCCGAACCTTCCACTTTTATAGTCGTGAACAAATAACTGACAACCGTCATTTTCTTTTTAAAATTTAGCTGGTACGGATTCAGATGTTTGTATGAACACTTACTTTGTTATTGTTCCATGTTTTTGTACATCATATTAATATATTAAGAAGTTTATAAACAATATAATGTACCAAATATTAGATTAACCTAACACATGCGTAGCACCCGCAAAGAACTTTTTCAGGTTGTGAAGTTGGCGTTAAGATTTACTCATGCGGGCGGGAACCCTCGGGCTTTATATTACCCGTCGCCCGTTCTCAATTAGTGCTTTGTGTCGCCCTATGGTGGGCATCATTAAATCCATCCCCCTTTTATGGCAACAAGGCACTCGCCCCAAAAGCCCCGGTAAAGTTGTAAGGTCTTCGGACCAACAACATAAAATCAAGTTCAATAAAGAAAATCGTGTGGCCATTGCGTGAGCAGATCCGCATGACACTAGACGCGCCATCTGTGCTACTTTGTTTAGGAATTACAACGACTGCTTAAAAAACGCGACTACAGCGCCATCTTGTTTGGATATATTCAGCTAATCCACGGAAGTGCTGTCATTCATCGGGACATGTCGGGCATGTGGAAAGAATGCATGATGAAAGAATGACTAAACAGATATACAATGCAAAAGTGGATGGATGCAGAAGTCGTGGAAGGCCACGACACACCTTCCATGATCAAATTGATCGTGTACTAGCAGAAGGTGATGTCAGGAGCCTTAAGAACAGACGAGCTTGCATGACAAGAGTTATGAATGTCAAAGAGGCAAGTGAGGTGTGTAAGAATAAGCCTAAATGGCACTCTGTTGTTCGTGCCTACCCCGCAAGGGAACTGGCGTGAAGTTATGTATGTATGTATGTATGTTTTTTTTTGTATTTTATAAGGTTGGTGTTGACCGATATTGCATCTAAGAAATGCAGTCTAGATGGAGCTCGCTCTTCTAGAAGATACCTGCTCACGTGCGGATTGAAGACACTATAACCGACAATAACGTCTAGAACGAGAACTATTTTTTTGCAATATTCTATTTTATCTTGCTAGAAACAACTAAATACGTATGTAACAATACCAAGTTTCACGTGAGGAGTGATTTTTAAAGTTTACCAAGGATGTCTAGTGGATGTTGAAGCAAAAATGCTTTCGTTATAATTTGACAATATTTACCAAAGAACATCCGACGTGATAGGTTAGTTCTTTTAATGACTAAACAGATATACAATGCAAAAGTGGATGGATGCAGAAGTCGTGGAAGGCCACGACACACTTTCTATGATCAAATTGATCGTGTACTAGCAGAAGGTGATATCAAGAGCCTTAAGAACAGACGAGCGTGCATGACAAGAGCTATGAATGTCAAAGAAGCAAGTGAGGTGTGTAAGAATAAGCCTGAATGGCGCTCTGTCGTTCGTGCCTACCCCGCAAGGGAACTGGCGTGAAGTTATGTATGTATGTAGTTCTTTTAATAGAATAATTGTTCTGTTAATTATCACAAGGTGTTAAAGCTCTTGCTTACAAAATTATTGTCATTATTACTAAAGTAAACATCCATAGGCTATGTTGACAAAATGCATACGTCATAACTAAAGCAACTTGATACTTGCACGATGTTTGATGTCATACTAAAAATCAATAGTAAGTATCTAAATTACTCTTGACCGAATTTGCGAAAGTGGCGCCGCTATTTTTCTACTTTATTTTGCCACTCTGTAAATTGTATGTATCAGCCAAAAACAGACGACATTAAAGAGTTCCACTCCTCATCGGTACGTATTATAAAAGTGGCTAACATATACGTATTAAATAATCGAGTTTATTTAAATGCGTTCAATAATTTTCTCGCGATGCTCTCGCCGACAGATAAAAGAAAGTCTATAAATTGCATTTCGGAATCAGCTGGTCTGAATTAGCCCTCCCATAGTTTCTCATTTTTTGAATTCGATGTACAGAATGGGATAGTCATAGCAGATTTCATATGTCATTTTTTTTAAATTTACTTTAAGGACTTTTGGACGAACGTCCATATTAATCCCAGTCCAGTATTATATCATAGTAAGATTTATTCAGCAGTTTAAGTGTGAACCTTCTAGCTATGTATAAAAGTGAATAAAGTTGAAGTGTCTGTTTATAATGTCAAAATAACATCTTTTTACTAAAAACATATAAAAGTATTTATATACAGAACTAATATACGTAAAAAACATTTTTTTTGTCTACATATCTGTCTATCTGTTTTTATATCTGTCTGTCTATCAGTCTGTCTATCTATCTATCAGTTTATCTGTCTGTCTGGATATTCCAGCTAATCTCTGAAACGGTTGGACCGATTTTGATGGGACTTTCACCGGCAGATAGCTGATGTTATAAGAAGTAACTTAGGCTACCTTTTTTAGGGTTCCGGGGAAAAAAATTCACGTGGACAAAGTCACGAGTATAGGTAGTACGTAACAAAATAAAATTGTCGCTCATGAGTTAAGAACATGTGAGTAGTTTGATTAATAGATACGTAAGGAACCCTCCTTATCTGTGGTGTAGAGTGACACTTGATATAAATTTATTTTTAAACGAAACTGTATCAACATCGTCCCCTGTATATTCGGGGCACATCGACCGGGGCGGTATGCGAATAGTGCTGTACTCAAGCCACTATCCAAATTAAAAATAATATATATACGTTCAATATTTACTAATTTGAAATTATACACTACCCTCTTCCTTAGTAATTATATATATCTGGCCAGTGTAAAGTAATCATTCATTTTTTAAAAATATGATATGGCTTTAACGCAAATGGTATTTATTTTGCCAGTTAGAATATTAAAAGTATCTAAAAATGTTAGCTGCTGTATATTTTTCTTCTTTCTTTGTTAGGAATTATCAGTACATTTGTTTTATTACAGAGACTAAATTGACAACTCCAAATGTGAAACTTCTGTCAAAATTCACACACACAACCAATCTTCTTCTTTTCAACCTGCCTCTTCGATGTCCAACTTTGATTATATATTAACATTTAATTTAATTTTTTAACAATTAGATAATACAAGAGTGACTTGAAATTACAAAAACCATTTTAGAATTAATTATAGAAATAAGAAAATTTCCAATAAATGACAGCGTTTTGGGACCATTTTTTTATGGCAGAAGTTCAGCAGACAGGCAGACGGCCCACTTGATGGAAAGCGGTTACCATGGCCTAAGGACATTTGCAACACCAAAGGTGCTACAAATGCGCTGCTGCTCTCTTAAGGGAGACTGGAACTTGGTCACTGATGTAGGAACACAACTCAAGGTTGTTATGGCGACATACTTTAGACCAGGGGTGGTAGCCATCCAGTCGGGCAAATGCCCTACCACCGGGCTGTGGGTGGTTTTGTCGCCTCTTACGACAGGCCGCCCGGCCGCAGGAAATTGTATTCTTTCTCCGTTCCTGCACGGATAAAATTATTATTTTAATATATTATCAACCAACCAACCAATATTTTATCTTTAATAATGATTCCCATTTTTATTTCATCTATGTAGTTCTAGTTTAGTTTTTAATTTATATAGAAGTTTATATTATATTTTTATAGTAGCATGTTACACGAGAGGTGAAAGGCCTTTCATCCGAGGCTAACGCTCTGCTTTTCATTTCGAACATGTAGAAAGTAAATAAAACTGATTGATTAAACTAACAACTACTTCTCTAATAGAATCGGGCGTTAAATTCATATGTAAATCTGATGAAACGTCATCACCTACGTCACGTATGAAACGTCAAGTATTTTTTTTCTGTGGCATTCTGCCAGCCAGTATTTTTTTGGCTTCAACTTATGTAAATTGAATAATAATTTAGTGAGAAGTAATTTATAATTATAAAATGATATTACAAAGTTGTTGATATTGTTTGTGATTACAATTTATGCCGCGATTTAGCAGTGGCTGTAAAAACGTTGGGACATGAGTCGCATGTATTATCTATAATATAACGGAGAAAGAATACAAAATCCTGCGGCCGGGCGGTCTGTCGTAAGAGGCGACTTAACAACCCACAGTCAGGTGGTAGGGCATTTGCCCGACTGGATGGCTACCATCCCTGGTCTAAAGTATATCGCCATAACAACCTTGAGTTATGTTCCGGCATTAGTAACCAGGTTCCAGTCTCCCTTAAGAGAGCAGCAGCGCATTTGTAGCGACTTTTGTGTTGCAAATGTCCATAGGCGATGGTAACCGCTTTCCATCAAGTGGGCCGTCTGCCTGTCTGCTGAGCTCCTGCAATAAAAAAAAATATTGACAGCAGGGAGAATCGTTTCCCAGGGACGTAAAGTGCTGTTTTCATCACTGTTATTAGGCAACTCCAAGCGTACTTTCAGAATATGAGAAATGAAAGAAAGAATTTATTTGCTAGGAAAGCGACAATACATGGATGCAGAAGTATGTATACATACATTTTTAATAATAAAATTCAATATATTGTACACCGCATCTCCTACAAATGAGGTCGGGAACTCAGCATAAAGCTGAGTTGCCGATCGGGTGTTGGAGTTTCCTCCAGCACAGCGCTGATTTTTAGTGACGACCCCGCCTCATTGATTTATATATATATATATAAAATATTAAATTTTTGTACATTTAAATGGAGGTGCCGTTAAAATCGGTGAAAGAAGTTATTTTCAGGTAACCAGTAACTTTTCGAACCCTAGCACTCGCTTAGCTCTCGGGAAAATTAGTATCTGGATTAATGGGCGTAGTATATATATATACATATATTTTTTTTTATTGCAGGAGTTCAGCATACAGGCAGACGGCCCACTTGTTGGAAAGCGGTTACCATCGCCTATGGACATTTGTAACACCAAAGGTGCTACAAATGCGCTGCTGCTCTCTTAAAGGAGACTGGAACCTGGTCACTAATGCCGGAACACAACACAAGGTTGTTATGGCGGCATACTCTAGACCAGGGGTGGTCGCCATCCAGTCGAGCAAATACTCTACCACCTGGCTGTGGGTTGTTTAGTCGCCTCTTACGACAGGCCGCCAGGCCGCAGGAAATTGTATTCTTTCTCCGTTCCTGCACGGATAAATAATATGTATATGTGTATATATATATATATATATATATATATATATATATATATATATATATATATATATATATGTATATACACACACACACACACACAAACATATATATATATATATATATATATATATATATATATATATATATATGTATGGGGGAGCAGGAAATTTTTTATCAAACGCACCCCCCGCGTTTGATAGAAAATTTGGCTCGCCTTCAATGAAACACCTTCTTTGAATTGAAACACTTTTTTAATCTTCTTTAAGTAAAGTACACCTTAGAACAACAACTTCGTCTTACACGCACCCCACCACCCTCTTTCGCTTCCGACTAACGACTCCGCTCTGTCCATTCCAAAAATCAATCAAACCTTTCATTCATTCATCTCATTCGATCTACACTTGCGTTCCGTTACACATCACACATTCATAACATTCCTACATATATATATATATATATATATATATATACATACATAACTTCACGCCAGGTCCCTTGCGGGGTAGGCACGGACAACAGAGTGCCATTTAGGCCCATTCTTACACACCTCCCTTCTTCTTTCACATTCATAACTCTTGTCATGCACACTCGTCTGCTCTTAAGGCTCCTGACATCACCCTCCGCTAGTACACGATCAATTTGATCATGGAAGGTGTGTCGTGGCCTTCCACGACTTCTGCATCCATTCACTTTTGCATTGTATATCTGTTTAGTCATTCTTTCATCATGCATTCTTTCCACATGCCCGAACCACCGGAGCATTCCTTTCCTTACCTTCACCCCGACACTCTCTTTCAGACCAACTCTCTTTCTTACTTCGGTATTACGAACGCGGTCCGCGAGCGCGCTGAAATATATATATATATATATATATATATATATATATATATATATATATATATATATATATATATATATATATATATATATGTTTCCAGAGATATAGAATCCTATAAAGAAACCAGATAAGACAAACACGCGCACACAAAATAAAAAGAATCATTATACCTAATTTTTTTTAAAATATTATATAGCCTATAGCCTTCCTCGATATATGTACTATTCAACACTGAAAGAATTTTTCAAATCGGACCAGCGGTTCCTGAGATTAGCGCGTTTAAACAAACAAACTCTTCAGCTTTATAATATTAGTATAGATTTAGTAGGAGACGGCGTATCAACAGAAATAGTGTCTACGAAGGTAAACACATGTGACCAACAATTTATTATACCTGTTTTATAAATTGTGCCAAATTTTTCGCTTTTCCACCTCTGAATGCATCCAACATTCCGATGCTATTTTCACTTTAAATAAATTTGATTTATAAATAAAAAATAGCAACGGTCGCAGCAAGGTGGAACGGTCTCATAATTGATATATTTGTTTTTGATGGCGACCGTACGAAACGGATTTAGCTAATAATTAATAGTCCATTCAGTGTGTTTTTATATTACAGTATGTTTTTACTAACCATAATATTGTTACGAGTCGCCGGATATATCAATTAGGTATATATATATATATATATATATATATATATATATATTTGAAAAAGAAGAAACCAGAACGAATGCAAGGATAATGGTCGATGATGTTATGCTAGAGCAAGTGAATGAGTTTGTATATCTTGGATGTGCTTTTAGCAGGGATGGAAGGTACACCGCTGATATAGAAAGAAGAGTGAATTTGGGGAATAGTGTGAATGGAGCGTTAGGTAAACTTCTAGGCGCTAAGAACCTCAGCCAGAAGGCCCAGCTCGCCATACACAACGCGGTGCTGGTACCTACGCTCACGTATGGATGCGAGAGTTGGGTATCGAAGAGAGAGCATGAAAGTAGAGTAAACGCGGTCGAGATGCGAGCACTGCGCAAAATCTGCGGAGTGACGCTCGCGGACCGCGTTCGTAATACCGTAGTAAGAAAGAGAGTTGGTCTCAAAGAGAGTGTCGGGGTGAAGGTAAGGAAAGGAATGCTCCGGTGGTTTGGGCATGTGGAAAGAATGCATGATGAAAGAATGACTAAACAGATATATAATGCAAAAGTGGATGGATGCAGAAGTCGTGGAAGGCCACGACACACCTTCCATGATCAAATTGATCGTGTACTAGCAGAAGGTGATGTTAGGAGCCTTAAGAACAGACGAGCTTGCATGACAAGAGTTATGAATGTCAAAGAGGCAAGTGAGGTGTGTAAGAATAAGCCTAAATGGCACTCTGTTGTTCGTGCCTACCCCGCAAGGGAACTGGCGTGAAGTTATGTATGTATGTATGTATGTATATATATATATATTTATTTATTTATTTATTTATGACTTAACATATACCTATATATATATGAACCTAACTAGTGCCATGGGTGTTGTTTTTTCATTACTGAGTTATTAATTTTTAGGCTCTGTGTGTCTTGGTTTGTTTGTAGTGTGCGTGTTAAGCAATGTGGTGGTAATGCTCGTTGGTGTGAGTACCTATGTGTGTGAGTTTTATTGTTGATTGTGTGTTTGTGACTTTGGGTGGTGTTACAATGTGTTGATGTGTGAGTTTGTTGGGAAGATTATTTAAAACAATCAAAACAATCTATTTTTATGTCAACATTAAAGAATTATAACAATATTATTGCAAATTTTATTACATTCTTTCTATGTTTTTACATGCTTATCTTAATTTTATTAGTCATATAAATGTTGCAAATGCATTTTACGAGTGAAAATATTAAGCAATTGAAAATATTTTCATATAAACACCTGTGCAATTAATAAATCAGTGAATTTGGTTGCCTAAATTCTGAATCCCACGATGAGTTTTTTTTTGGGTTTCATACCGAATATTGCTAAGAAAGTAACCTATACGAAATCGTTAAATTCATCAATGTATGGGAGCTGCATACGTCTAGTCATCGCAGCGGACAACGAACTACTGGCTAGCGCAATGCGGGAGTTAGTTGCTCCATATCGCTCGCACATCATCCGTCTCCCTCACACACTGTACTATATATTGTACTAGCTATACGACTTGTTAATATTTGTACTTAAGGTTACGGTTTTCAAAATAAATTAGTTCAATTCGGTTCAAATGAGCGCTTGACAGGGAATACTACGCTCTGTCATCTGAAGTATCATTTAACCTCTACTTCTCGCTGCTACAAATCTGTTAGTTTGTCTCTGTATGTCATAGAAGTTATAACTGGCTGACAAGGCTAGCCGTTAACGTACATATTGTTACGAGTTGCAGGACTCGAATTAAACTGCCGTTGGAATTATTATAGAATTTATTAGAACTATACAAACACATATAAGACAGGTACAAATATAACTGGACACAATCAGTGCAAATGTAATGCGCGATTCAATAACACGCGCAAAGTCCGTCACTATATGGATTATCGAATGTACACACGTCTTGTTTCACTGCTGATTATCGCCTGACTGACCATCTCTCCATTGGGCCATGCTTTATAATGCACCGATGCAATATATCTACCTGGCAAGCGTCGACGCAATTTCCCAGAAAACGTAATCCGCACACTTCCGTAATTATGCCTGTGAACGGCTGTGAACGGCCATAAACGAGTACAATACACAATGGACTGTTTTTTACAGTCATAAAGAGTTTCAATGTTATTAGCTCAAACTCCGCGGCAGGTAATAAATGTGCTTTGTCTACAGGTATGCAGGTGGCCCAACTTGTAACAATATCAAGGAGGGCATACATACATAACATCCCCACACACTCAAATTCTTCTAGCCATGTAGGAACGAAGCAAAATATACAATCTTATCATAAGAGGCGACGAAACAACCCAGAGCCAAGTGATAAGGTTTTTGTTATAAAGTAATGATTCTCTTTTGACCAATATTGCACCTGATATCAAGTGGAAATACAGTATAAGATGGAGCATGCTGACTTAGAGATGATAACTGCTTACGCAAGACTTGGGGACCCTTAAATTGTATGTTTCGAGGGAAACGCGGCACGTATTATAAAAGTGGAAGCAAAGCGCTTCGTCCGTTTGGTTGATATTTCCATCATAATCATATTGATGGTGTGAGCTCGTACATCTGCTTGTTCGCTGAAGATTGTATTTTTTTTTATATTTTATTTCAGGAATTCAGCAGTTAGGCAGACGGCCCACTTGATGGAAAGCGGTTACCATCGCCTATGGACATTTGCAACAGCAAAGGTGATACAAATGCGCTGCTGCTTTCTTAAGGGAGACTGGAACCTGGTCACTAATGTCGGCCGGAACACAAAGCAAGGTTGTTATGGCGACTGTGGGGGTGACCAGAGTTATCATATAAATGTAGTCTCTGATCACATCCACAATTATGTACAGTGGCCCATGCAGTTGAGTCATCGCATCACAGGACCGCACTCGAAGCAGGGCTGTCTTCGGTTTGTTGTTATGGAGAATTGTTTGACATAATTATGATTAAATTGATAAAAATGGTGGATGCCTAGTGTACCACCATACGACATACTTTAGACCGGGGGTGGTAGCCATCCAATCGGGCAAATGCCCTACCACCTAGCTGTGGGTTGCTTTGTCGCCTCTTAAAACAGGCCGCCCGGCCGCAGGAAATTGTATTCTTTCTCCGTTCCTGCACGGATTGTATTCTATAGGATAATCGTAACTAGCTTTACGTCAGTAATATAGGCTCTGAAGCCTCCTATCGACTCGGGCGTCTGCCTGTCTGTATGGCCGCCAATCCTGGTCTAGCGTAAGTCGCCATTACAGCCTTATGTTCTGACTTAAGTAGCCAAGATCCGATCCCCTCCTCCCTTCGAGGCCAGCAGCACATTGGTTGCACCTTTAGTGTTGCAAATATTCATCGACGATGGTAACCGCTTTCCATCAAGCAAATCATCATCATTTGACGGCCGCTGTGGTTGAGCGGGCTAAGCCTTTGCCGGCTTACCGGCAGAGGCTCCGGGTTAGATTCCTGGTATAGTAAATTTCGGAATCATATTTTCTCTGTTATTTACTATGGTGTTTACACGATATACACTGTTTTCTAACACTAATCAATAAGTTCCAACTATTTTTTGTGGGATTTTTATTTAAATGAAACCACTCACGTCTCACTCTCAAAATGTATATTTTCACTCTCTTTTTTAAACTCATGTGGACTGTATTCGCACAACATTTCTATTTCACCACAAATAACAAAACAATCAAAAACACATTAAACAATGGTCTGGGTGTCTGGGATCGGCCCCAGAGTCGTCCGTTGTACATTACCCATACAAGCGTAACTTGCTTAATTTGGATATACAATCTATGTGTTTGTCTGCCGATTATTATTATTATCATCAGGCAGCTCATCTGTCTGTTGTACTCATGATAAAAAAATAACAAAATGAAAAAGCGTTTATCCGTGCAGGAACGGAGAAAGAATACAATTTCCTGCGGCCCGGCGGCCTGTCGTAAGAGGCGACTAAACAACCCACAGCCAGGTGGTAGAGTATTTGCTCGACTGGATGGCGACCACCCCTGGTCTAGAGTATGCCGCCATAACAACCTTGTGTTGTGTTTCGGCATTAGTGACCAGGTTCCAGTCTCCTTTAAGAGAGCAGCAGCGCATTTGTAGCACCTTTGTTGTTGCAAATGTCCATAGGCGATGGTAACCGCTTTCCATCTAGTGGGCCGTCTGCCTGTCTGCTGAACTCCTGCAATAAAAAAAAAAAAAGCGGACTCCGGCTACCGAAGCAAACACTTCCGACGAAACTGGGCTTTATTGAATTGGTAAACTTTTTCGCATAGTAACAAAAATACGAATATTAGTGAGATTAAATTAATACATAACTAAACATGATTTATGTTGGACGCAGTTTTTTCACACATCGCGCCGAGTAACGCGGCAATATCTCTAAGTAGCCTGATAAATATCTTAGCTAATAAACGATAAAATGCTGTAAATCTTCTTAGCGCGTTATAGTCTTTACATAGTGTAAGAAATACAGTGGGTAAAGTCTGAACTGATGGTGATGATTCCAAGGCTTGTTCCAAATTTGTTTTATGCCTTACTCAGAAAGTATACATACATACATACATAACTTCACGCCAGTTCCCTTGCGGGGTAGGCACGAACAACAGAGTGCCATTTAGGCTTATTCTTACACACCTCACTTGCCTCTTTGACATTCATAACTCAGAAAGTATCTATCTAAATACAGTTTAAGACGAAATTCAAAATGTCTTAACATCTTGTAAAAGTAAAGAACAGCAACAAAATGAAAAATAAACAGTGTCCGAGCCTGTCTGTCTGTCTATCTGCCAATTCCTCCTAAACTAAACTACACAATGGATTTTTAAATGATTTTCACCACAAGTTACACAATTTGTCAAGGAAGTTTTAGATATAAAATATGTTTTGCCCGCAGCTTCGCTTGCGATACCTATATAAAAACCTAATTAAGTTTTTATATAATATATAGAGATTTGTTTGCAAAATCTCTAATATATAAATAAACTATACGTATGTAATTATCAAAGGAAATAGAAAATTTAAATCTGAATTTTGTTAGACCTATACTTTGCAATGTGTTTGGTGTATATCTAAATGTGTTCATTCACAAATAGTGTGTACACTTCCCTGTTCATAAAGCATTTTTAGTCATTATCATTGTAAAATTACTATACTATCAATTAGTTAGTAAAATAATAAAAAACGTGCGTCTCGGGACTCGGGTTGAACTATTTAATATAGAAATTGTTTAACTTGATCTTTTTATCCGTGCAGGAACGGAGAAAGAATACAATTTCCTGCGGCCCGGCGGCCTGTCGTAAGAGGCGACTAAACAACCCACAGCCAGGTGGTAAGGTATTTGCTCGACTGGATGGCGACCACCCCTGGTCTAGAGTATGCCGCCATAACAACCTTGTGTTGTGTTCCGGCATTAGTGACCAGGTTCTAGTCTTCTTCAAGAGAGCAGCTGCGCATTTGTAGCACCTTAGATGTTGCAAATGTCCATAGGCGACGGTAACCGCTTTCTATCAAGTGGGCCGTCTTGTCTGTCTGCTGAACTCCTGCAATAAAAAAAAAAATGAGAAATGCTGAAGTTATCACTTAACGTTATGCCTAATAACATAGATAAATGTATAATTATATATTATAATAATTTATAAATATATATAGCATATAAATATATAGTAAGCATCTGTCCGAAATACGGCTAACGCTGTGGGTTAGAGTGAGAAAGGAGCAGCCTGTCTACCGCTGCCGTATGCGCGAGAGAAAGGGAAGCCAGAAAGACTCGCGCCGTAACGCGTTACGTAACGAAGCGATTTACCCTCCCATAAGAAGTTATCACTTCAAAAAGAAGATTACCCAAGGAAATTATAGTTAAAAAAATCTAAATTTATTGATTAGGGATATTATTTATCTTGTATCATTTTCAATTTGTTAGTTTTTGTAAATATTAACTATGGTTTTTATTAATATTCTTGATTAAATATTCGTTATTTCCACCATATAAAAGATTAAAATTGGAAAAAATATACTTACATGTTATATTTATTAAAAGTCAATGATTTGTAGCCGGAAGCCGTGGTAACTTAACAGTTAACACCGAGTGTGTTGCTAAATTCAAAAGGCGCGGGCTAAAATTCTGAACGGAAGGTATGCACCACTTTGTCAGTTTTCTGTAAGAAAACATCGTGATGAGACCTACACATCGACATAACCGATCTATCAAACCTGCCAATCTACTTGGAGAAGTGTATACAGTCTGTTCCCCCTATAAATGGGAAGCCCGAGACCAGCAGTGGAACGTTTATGAGAAGTTATTATTATATACTAGCTGACCCGGCAAACTTCGTACCGCCTCAGAATCAATAAATAAAAAAGCTGAATGATAATTGCAGAATGTTTCAATTTTAGTAAAAAATGGTTCAAAACTTAACCGGAACGAACATCAAACGTTTGACATCCAGAACCAAAAAAATTAAAAAGAATCTTCACTTTTAAATGTAATTTGATTTCTGAATGACTTTTAGATTTAATTGATTTCTAAACGACGGGACGAACATCAAATGTTTGTCAGGTAGAAATAGTTTCTAAGGGAAAGCGAAATTGTTGTTTTTACTATATTAGAAGCATTTTTTTTCATATTTACTCACCTTTTAAACCTTCCCTGGACTTACACAAATAATTCAAAATCAATTTTTTTTTTATTTTTTTTTATTGCAGGAGTTCAGCAGATAGGCAGACGGTCCACTTGATGGAAAGCGGTTACCATCGCCTATAGACATTTGCAACACAAAAGGTGCTACAAATGCGTTGCTCTTAAGGGAGACTGGAACCTGCTCGCTAATGCCGGAACACAACTCAAGGTTGTTATAGCGACTGGCTGTGGGTTGTTTTGTCGCCTCTTACGACAGGCCGCCCGGCCGCAGGAAATTGTATTCTTTCTCCGTTCCTGCACAGATAAAAAGCGAGACTAACGAACAGCAATTCATTTATATATATAGATGACTTCTATAGAGTATATTGTCAATTTAAGACTTAATGTACTAACAAAAAAATATTTACATAATTAACCTACTGTAGTTGCATTGACTGTGTAAATATTCAGAGGCGTATAAAAATATGGACGATGCCGGGGGCAAATGTATTTGCTAAGATAATATATAGTCGAAATACTGTATTGTTATTTTACATCACAATTTGTTGCCAGAATACCCCGTTCTTTACTACTATTATTTATTTTAAACGGAGATTTTACGCCACCGTTTGTTATATAAATGATGTTTAACGTTAACGACTACCTCAATAAAATCTGCTATCTCGCTCGCACATTACATTTTTGAAGTAATAATTTTTATTTTATTTATTTAGGATAATAAATAGATATACACTAAAGTTACATAATTTAAAAAAATATATAGTATTAAAATCAGTGCTTATCCAACTAAGTACATTATCCACGAACTAATAAATGGTAGTGTAGAATACTTTAAAAGAATACGGGACATAACGCACGCACGCACGCACACGCACACGCACACGCGCGCGCGCGCGCACATACACACACACACACACACACACACACACACACACACACACACACACACACACGCACGCACAACAAACCTCTAATATACGAATTTCAACAATAATACTACTTCAACAATAGCCACTCGAACCCATGTTGCCCCTGTCTTCTAAGGCATTTTAGGCACCTATGTAGGGAGTGGCGAGTCACCGTCTGCCCATTTTTCCATGTTCCCCGAACATTGAGACGGGTAGACGCCATAGTCCCCCTATTCCCAGATTCCTAGTACCACTAACAGTTCACCCCAATAGCCGGTACTTTCTGTTCTCATTTCCCACAATAGTCCTACACTGGCCGGGGCTTGTCCTTGGGTGCATTACAATATGGTACACCATATCGATACGATATGGTGGATATACGATTATCCCTGTCTACATACATACATACATACATACATAACTTCACGCCAGTTCCCTCGCGGGGTAGGCACGAACAACAGAGTGCCATTTAGGCTTATTCTTACACACCTCACTTGCCTCTTTGACATTCATAACTCTTGTCATGCACGCTCGTCTGTTCTTAAGGCTCCTGACATCACTTTCTGCTAGTACACGATCAATATCCATCACGATCATTATCCCTGTCTACAGACAGGGATAATTGCCGGTCAGTGTCACGCCACATTTACATTAAATTTGTCAAGGGGCCTCTACGTGTTGGCTTTCCCATGGCCCTATGCAAGCCCTCCAATAGTCCGGACCATTTTTATGGCCCGTGGTCTTCAAAGACATTCACTTAACAACAAACCTCGTGTTGTGTTCCGGCATTAGTGACCAGGTTCCAGTCTCCTTTAAGAGAGCAGCAGGCATTTGTAGCACTTTTGTTGTTGCAAATGTCCATAGGCGATGGTAACCGCTTTCCATCTAGTGGGCCGTCTGCCTGTCTGCTGAACTCCTGCAATAAAAAATAATAAAAAAAACCACTATTATACGAACTTCAACAATAGCCACTCGAACCCATGTTGCCCCTGTCTTCTATGGCATTTTTAGGCGCCTATGTAGGCAGTGGCGAGTCACCGTCTGTCCATTTTTCCATGTTCCCGGAACATTGAGACGGGCAGACGCCATAGTCCCCCTATTCCCAGACCCCTAGTACCACTAACACTTCACCCCAAAAGCCCGGTACTTTCTCTCTTCATTTCTCACAATAGTCCTACACTGGCCGGGGCTTGTCCTTGGGTGCATTATTATATGGTGTAGACAGGGATAATCGCCGGTCAGTGTCACGCCACATTTACCTTAAATTTGTCAAGGGGCCTCTCTGTGTTGGCTTTCCCATGGCCCTACGCAAGGCCTCCAAAAGTCCCCTCGAAAAAATAAATTGGGCCTCTGTATCTCGAACATAGGAATATTTAATTTTACATCCTTTACAACTCGATTATTTGAAAATCGATTTTAAGAATATGCCAAGCATGTACATCATTCTTTTTTTTAACCGACTATGTATGTTCACCGATTACTCCGAGATTTATGATCCGATTTACGTGATTATTTTTTTGTTCCACGCAGGATAGCTGCCATTTGGTCAGACGTAATGGATTTGTACATACGTTTGGCCCAGTAGTTTTCATTTTATGCGCACGATCTTTTATGAAAAATTTTCCATTCCGAAAGGCACCATATGGGTACACCGATTACGCTGAGATTTACTTGACTCCGATTTGCGTAGATTCTTGTTTAGCCTTGATTTTTTTATAGTTTTTGGCCATTGGAAATCCCCTAAAGGACTAAGCATAGTTTGGCCCAGTAGTTTGGGGGGATTTTATGAACATCTTTTAGTGAAAAATTCGCCAGATCCGGGGTGGCACTAGCGTGCCCGGTCAGAACCGGTGCCACGCTATTGCCACTCCCCAGTTATGGATACCGATTAAAAGCCCTGATTCTTCCGTCCTGCGTTTGATGCCAGGAATACGTCGCCATTTAGGATTCCCTACTCCGCGTAACATAGTTGGCGTGGGCCCCCCTCAGTTTTCATCTTCCTATGCCGGAGGACATCTCCCCCGGCTACTACTGAATTTAGTCCATTCGTGTTCCGGTATGTACACGCGCCCCACGCTGAGATTTATGATCGCGATTTGCGTGATTCTTGTTCTAGTTTCGATGCGGAATAGTCGCCATGTGAGTCCCCTAAAAATTTAACCCTAGTTTGGCCCACCCGCGTTTTCATTTTACGGCGGCCGATTTTTACTGTCTCCCATCCGTCTTGGGACCGTCCTATTTTTTAAGGAGCGCGGCAGGGAATTACGCTCAGGTCTACCATACCGCCTCCTCCTTCACTAAAAAGACTAACAAAAAGAAGGAAAAAACCGACTTTAAAAACTAAAAATCTCCCGACCATAAAATAACTTCGGATCGGCCTAAAGCTATTATTATTAATATATATTATCTAAAACATCTTGAAGTCGGTGCAAAGTAAAACATAAAAATTACTATATTTTGAAAATTACTAAGCACAGACTTTAAGATGTTTTAGATAATATATATTAAAAATAATAGCTTTAGAAATAGTTTTTTTATACTTTTTAGATATTTAGTTTTTGAAGTCCAAAACACCAAAACAGAAGTAGAAAAAAATGAAATAGAAATAAATGTAAAGTGTAAACAATAAGCCGAAGAAAATTATCAGAAGTAGTATGGTTTATCAGTAAGACTAATTTACCCCAAAAGATGATAAGTCGAAAATTCTATAAATCGATTTTTTTGGTGTCTCCCTTCAAGTTAGACTTACAGAGGTTTTATTGTATCAGTTTTATTTCTGTCCAAATTGGACCTATGTTTAATCATCGGTCTTATTGACTCCCTAATCTGAGCTGCACAATCTAAAACTCGTATCTCATTCTCTTGCAGGTTTAGATTTAGTGTCGATTTTTCGTTTCATCGAGTTTCAAATCACAACGATTCTAAAGAAGTTTCATATCAAAAAGTCGTACACGGTTCTGTTACATACAATGTAGTTCATCTCCAATCACTCTCTTCACTCTTCAGCACCAATATCAGGTTGGCAGCATCCCAAACTGCGTGCATAAATCATTCGGCGCTCGGATCACTCGGATATCTCCGCTGCACGCCGACAGACGTATTGATAACTTGTGACGATCATGTAAACATATGATATTTTGCTAGACCGTTTTTAGTGAAGTGGCGAATAGTAAAGACTAATGAAGATTGACAGAGATTACATGTTTGTTTTATAATAAAACTACGTTTTAACGGTTTTAAGCGTGGTAATTTTATTTGAATTTGGTTTTTCCGACGTTTCGACGTTCCATAACATGTTGCGAAGCGGTAGTAGATTAGATTAGGCTTCCATAGAGTAAGTAATAACCATAAACAAAATTAAAACTAAATAATTAAAATTAACAATTTGGCGGTAGGTTAAATAAAACTTTAACAATACTCGTTGACACTTGACATCTTTGTCTTTCGTGATCACGGCCACTAAAAAGTGGTCGAAACGTTGGAAAAACCAAAATCAAATAAAATTACCGCGCTTAAAACCGTTAAAACGTAGTTTTATTATGTATACAAGTCGCGAAAACTTAAGAAAATATTTTTTTTTTTTATTTATTGCATGAGTTCAGCAGACAGACTGCCTACCTGATGGTTACCATCGCCTATGGACATTTGTAACACCAAAAGTGCAACTAATGTGATACCGATTTCTAAGGAAGACTGAAACATGGCCACTAATGCCGAAACACAACTCAAGGTTGCTATGGCGACGTTCTCTAGACCGGAGGTAGTAGCCAACCAGACGGGTAAAAATCCTACCATCTGGCTGTGGGTTGTTTTGTCGCCTCTTACGACAGGCCACCAGGCCGCAGTAAATTGCATTGTTTATCCGTTCCTACACGAATGGGTTATATATGTTTAGTACTGTAATCTTCAAAGCTACTTGGGGGGAAGAGCGGTACTAAGACTTTTCTAATTATATAACAAAGATTTAAGTTACTATATGCCGCCTGTACACAGAATGATTACAATTGTGATTACAAATGATTACCTTTGCCAGGTGGTAGGGCATTTGCCCGACTGGATGGTTACCACCCCTGGTCTAGAGCATGCCGCCGTAACAACTTTGAGTTGTGTTCCGGCATTAGTGACCAGGTTACAGACTCACTTAAGAGAGCAGCAGCGCACTTGTAGCACCTTTGGTGTTGCAAATGTTCATAGGCGATGGTAACCGCTTTCCATCCAGTGGGCCGTCTGCCTGTCTGCTGAACTCCTGCAATAAAAAAAAAAAAAAAAAATTGTTTTATATGGTCTTAGAATTATTAATTTCGGACTAATTATTTGTTTTTTTTTTAAACATAAAACTACCAAAGCGGTTGGTTGTTATAGTACATAGCGATAAAGCCACAAAAAAATCAATTATTATTTTTGCCAATGGTCGACATCTTAATTTTATTTATATCAAGTGCAATAAATACTTACTTATGTATGCAATTATTCCTAAGTCAATACCGATGCCGTGCGACTTTAGATACGCAACTTAGATTTTTACATACTGTATCCTAGTTTTCTGTCCACTACTAAATATAATTTTATATTTTAATTCAATAAATAATTCTATTTTTAAATATTTGCCCTAATTGAGTCTTAATAAGTAGTAAGTAGTCTCTGAAATATAGTGTACTCTGTACTCAAGGTAAACACGCGGTGCGTTCACACTGCGCTAGTCAACAGCGGCCATTAGCCTGTCAGCGCCGGTCGTCTCGTGTGAACGGGCCTTAATCACTCTCTCTATGATCTCGTCCGAATGTACTCAAATTGTTATTGCTACGTATACACGTTCTAAAATGTTTTGCTTAACTTCTTTTTCATTCCGACCCACTCACGATGAATCTTTTTGAAAGCAAGAATTAGGTGTTAATATATTTCTGTTTGTGTTTACAGAATTGAAGTAACTCATCAAAGTAGCTTCAGGAAAATAACTTGATATAATGTTTTTAGTTTGGTCAGTTGACTCGACTTTGGCTGACGAAAGCATACGTCGTCAGCCATTCGCAGTCTGCTCCACCGGCCATCAGTCTTGCGGCAGACGTGACCAGCCTCCTGCCACTTCAACTTGCTAAATTTGCGAGCTATGTCGGTAACCTGGGAAATTACCACAGAAATGTTACATTGAACGCTGTACTTTATTTCACCTTTTACCTCTTAAAACTAGAAGAAAGATTGCTGATTTACGTTTCTTAGTTAATATTGCGCAATCCAAAAAATTGATTGTGCAAATCTCATTGAGAAACTACATTTGTATGTTCCTCCTACTAATGTTCGCCCTAGGAAATTATTACATACACCATTGACGCGCACAGCTTACCGACGTAATTCTTTCTCTATCAGAACAGCAAATGAATTTAATAAGCTAAGTAAGTTAGAAGATATAGACTTAGACTTATTTACTAATAGTGTAGCACTGTTTAGCGCAAAGTTGGTCAAGTTCTATTCAAACTCGGATTTATTAGTTTAAGTACCTTATGTCTATTTTTATCATTGTTTCTATGTATAATTTTCATTTTTTTTCTTCTCTTCTTATTTTTACTGTTATCTGTGGAGGCTTATTAATAGCTTCTCTAAACCTATTTTATTTTTAGTTATTAATAATGATAGCTGTTAGCCTCCCATGTTTAGTCGCCTCTTACGACAGGCCGCCGGGCCGCAGGAAATTGTATTCTTTCTCCGTTCCTGCACGGATAGCACACTAACCTCGGAATCCACCTCTAATGGGGCAGCTAGACAGCTCCTGAAGTGCACGGCACTAACAAGTCCTCGGATGGCACTTAGGTTTAAGTTATGGCACACTCACACCAAGAGCAAGCACGGCTTGTATCTAAAGTTTAATAGGATCTCCAAGAATGGGATGTGAAACGTTCACTTGCACGGAGAAAACGGAACGTCCGAACTGACCTCGCGTGCGTTGGAGACTGGTTCGCCACCACGCAATGGCGGCGAGACCGAAAGCCAGCGGCACTTACAAAACTACCCACATCAGTATAAATCGTGAGGATCCAACACTTGGTTCTCTTACGGATATCCTCATTTCTAATTTTATCCATAAGAGAAACACCCAACACAGCTCGCGCCATAGCTCGTTGAGCGACTTGGAACTTGTGGACCAATCCTGCCGTCAGTGTCCATGTCTCGGCTGCCGTAGGTCAGGACGTCGTACGTCGGTAAGCTTCGTCAAGTCTTCTCGTCGACCATTCCGCAATGCTTGAAGACAAAAGTCTTCGAGCAATGCGTCCTCCCTGTCCTGACCTATGGAACGAAACTATACATTCGAAATATTCACAAACCTTTTACATGATTGTATCCGTGCAGGAACGGAGAAAGAATACAATTTCCTGCGGCCGGACGGCCTGTCGTAAGAGGCGACAAAACAACCCATAGCCAGGTGGTAGGGCATTTGCTTGACTGGATGGCAACCACCCCTGGTCTAGAGTATGCCGCCATAACAACCTTGAGTAAGTTCCGGCATTAGTGACCAGGTTCCAGTCTCCCTTAAGAGAGCAGCAGCGCATTTGTAGCACCATTGGTGTTGCAAATGTCCATAGGCGATGATAACCGCTTTCCATTAAGTGGGTCGTCTGCCTGTCTACTGAACTCCTGCAATAAAAAAAAACATGACAAATGTTAATTAATGTCACCTCATCAAACTTGATCGTCTTCAAAATGTTTGTATTAGATTCATATTTGGATTAAGAAAATATGACCACATTTCTGAATATCGCAACACACTTAAACACTACTGTTATACACTATATATACATATATATATATACACTCCTACTTACTTTAAGGAATGTTTCAACTTCCTTCATACATTACATTACTCGTGCAGGAACGGAGGAAGAATACAATTTCCTGCGGCCGGGCGGCTTGTCGTAAGAGGCGACAAAACAACCCCCAGCCAGGTGGTAGGGCATTTGCTTGACTGGATGGCAACCACCCCTGGTCTAGAGTATGCCGCCATAACAACCTTGAGTTGTGTTCCGGCATTAGTGACCAGGTTCCAGTCTCCTTTAAGAGAGCAGCAGCGCATTTGTAGCACCTTTGGTGTTGCAAATGTCCATAGGCGATAGTAACCGCTTTCCATCAAGTGGACCCTCTTCTATCTTCTAAATTCTTTATCCGTTCCTGTACTGATAAAGTATGTTATACAGTTACTGAAATAACTTATAAATTAATTATTTCATTATTATATTGTTACAATTTGGGCCACCTGGATATCTGTAAACAAAGCACATTTATTACCCGTCGGCGTTTGAGCTAATGACATTGAAACTCTTTTATGACTGTACTATTTTGTTTACTTCGTGTTTAAAATTTGTGATTGGAAAAACAGTCCATTGTGTATTGTAATCTTTTATGGTAATCATTAGCCAGGTGTGATTCTAGGAAATTTAGTCCACGCGGTCCAGCAGACATATTGTATTTGTACAGTATAAAGCAATGCCCCAACGAAGGGGTGAGGCAGTCTAGAGATATCCACAAGCAAAATAAGACGTTTGTGACGGACTTTGCGCGTGTTATTGAATCGTGTATTACGTTTGGACTGGTTGTGTTCAGTTATATTTATACCTGTGTTATACGTGTTTGAATGGTTCTAATAAATTCTATAATAATTCCAAAGCCATTTTAATTCGAGTCCTGCAACTCGTAACAATATATAATAAATTTGTAAATACGGCCAAAGAAATATTTTATGCGAAGGAGCCAATATTTACAATAAATTAGCAAATGAAGTAAAGGAGTGTAAAATTATAAATTCTTATAAAAGGAAATCAAAAAATTATATTTTAATAACATAATATTTAAAAAAAATCTTATTTACAGAAGACTTCTCAGAAAATCTCGTTATTGTTTCCCTGTTTACCTATTTTTTTATCTATGACTATATAAGTCGCGGTGGCGTAATGGCTAACGCACGGGACCCAAACTCAAAGGGCGCGGGTTCGATCCTGGCCGCAACGCATGCACCACTTAGGCAATTTTCTGACACTAATGTGCACATTGTTACAATCACCATGTGCTAACAACGGTGAAGGAAAACATCGTGATGCAACCTGCACGTCGAGATGACCGATGTGTCAAACCTGCCAAGCCGCCTTGGACAAGCGTGATGGGTATACTGTCCGTTCCTCCTATAGTGGGAGGCCCGAGCCCAGGAGTGCGACAGTTATGGGCTGTTAATAATAATATAATGTCTACTCATTCTTAGATTACAGGACTTATATTAGAATATAAACTTTTGGCCCAGCTTGCCATACACAACGCTGTGTTGGTACCTACGCTCACGGATGGAAGCGAAAGTTGGGTATGGAAGAGAGATCATGAAAGTAGAGTAAACGCGGTCGAGATGCGAACACTGCGCAAAATCTGCGGATAGACGCTCGCGGACCACGTTCGTAATACCGAAGTAAGTTTCTGATGATATACTAGTTGCCTGGAGAGATGCGATGGCCAGGGGACAAAGAGACGTCGAAGAAGCAAGGGAAGAGTGACCTACCTCGCCACTAGTGCACGGCAACACTGTACTCTCCTCCGGAGGTTCACAAAATTCACTAGGATTTGACTATTTGTTGAATAAAAGTTCTTTATGGGCTTCTTTAATTCGTGTTCCAACCATACATATTGCGATGACACTGACAGAAGATGTGAGTGTTTCTATTGTCTGCGCATTCTTTATTTAAAATTTATTATTGTTCTGTCCTACGCACACGTATGGAAGCGAGAGTTGGGTATGGCAGAGAGAGCATGAAAGTAGAGTAAACGCGGTCGAAATGCGAGCACTGCGCAAAATCTGCGGAATGACGCTCGCGGACCACGTTCGTAATACCGAAGTAAGAAAGAGAGTTGATCTGAAAGAGAGTGTCGGGGTGAAGGTAAGGAAAGGAATGCTCCGGTGGTTCGGGCATGTGGAAAGAATGACTAAACAGATATACAATGCAAAAGTCGATGGATGTAGACGTCGTGGAAGGCCACGACACACCTTCCATGATCAAATTGATCGTGTACTAGCAGAAGGTGATGTCAGAAGCTTTAAGAACAGACGAGCGTGAGTGACAAGGGTTATGAATGTCAAAGAATCAAGTGAGGTGTGTAAGAATAAGCCCGAATCGTGCTCTGTTGATCGTGCCTACCCCGCAAGGGAACTGCCGTGAAGTTATGTATGTATCTATAAACTTTTGTATCTCATATGTACTGTAATGTTCTTTTGAGATAAAATTCTTTAAATACATTTATAATTAACGAAGTTGATATGGCTGATGGCGACATTTTAACGCTTGGATCGATTGATTTTTTTAGCTCCGTAGATATTTTTACAGGCTGTTTAGTCTGCTTGATTTATGACTTAGCTTGGGTATATACAGTGTATTTGTTTGCCGAGCTGAAGATAAACCAAGCAGACTAACGATCTATTTTTGCCAAAATAACTGCGGCACCTCAAGAGTTCATCGAGGCGTTAAATTTATTACTGCAAGCTATTCGGGGACGCAGGTGATATATTAATCAACGTGTCCAATTTAACCTATAATAATAATGTAAAAATAGTATGAAAAAGTCGCGTTGTGTATTATAGCGACATTGACGGATTTCGTGTGTTTCAGCGACATGACATCAGGCGACACCTGTTGGCGGCGCCGTGCGACATTGTGTAATACTGGTGCAACAAGCTAATAAAGATATTTCATTTTTTTTTGTTTTAATTAAAAGATTTTCGGTTCATATTACAATCTATATTGAAATAAATCCGTACAGAGTTCGAGTCTGAACAATGAAAAAAATCAGGGGTCTAATTCGGACCAACAAATTTTGAAAATACAATTTTTAAACTATTTGTCTATCTGTCTGTTAGAGCATCACGTGAAAACTGCTGAATGGATCGGTGTAATACTACAGCTTTTTTTTCAAAATCAGTCCACTGAATTCCTAGTCAGGATAACTGATTTTTCAACTAATGGTTCCGCTTTAGTTTTTATCAAAATTCCTCTGTGTATTACTTAAATTCAAATTATCGACCATTTTCTTTATTGCAGAGTTCATCAGGCAGGCATACGGCCCACCTGATGGAACTCGGTTACCATCACCTATAGACATTTGTAACCTAAGGTGCTACAAATACGTTGCTGCTGTCTCAAGGGAGTCTGGAACCTGACCACTGATGCCGGAACACAACTCAAGGTTGTTATGACGGCATACTCTAGACCAGCGGTGGTAGCCATCCAGTCGGGTAAATACTATACCACCTGCTGTGGGTTGTTTTGTGTTGTCTTACGACAGGTGGCACGGCCACAGGAAATTGTATTTTATCTCCGTTCCTGCACGGATGAACCATATGGGATATCGACCATAACGTCAAGGCCCTTATTTCAGCAGCTTGGGCCAAATGACGTGAGGTGAGAGGAATCATTTCTGACCCCAAAATGCCGGTTAAATTAAAGGGACTGGTCTATAAATTCGTGATTAGACCTGTCCTTTTGTATGACAGTGAAGCGTGACCTGTACTTGAGCGACACAAGCAATAACGGAGATGAATATGCTGTGATGCATGTGTGGAGTGACGCGGATAGATCGTGTCAGGAACTCCCGCATTCGGGGCAGTCTTCATGTTCGTGACAGACCAACTCCAAGAGTGTCTCTTATGCTGATACTGCCACGTTTTACGGAGATCAGCTAGTTACGTGGGGAACAAATGTCTAACCATACCACCTTCGCCAGGTTCCGGTCGAAAGGAAAAGCCCAAGAAATGCTGGCTTGACGTTGTGAAGGATGAGTGCGAACCAATGGTCTCAAAACGGGGGATGCTGAAGACCGCGCGAAGTGGAGTAGATAAAGTAGGAAAGTGGAGCTTGGGCGTCGGAGTGAACGCTCCGAACGCAACCGGGATTTAACGGTCGGATGATGATAATGATTACTTAAATTCAAATTCATTTTTTTAGTCAAAATAAGTTGCAGTGGAGAACGCTTTCTGAAGGTCATACAGGTCATACATATAAGTTATTCCTATTCTATGTAAAACGCTTCTCGTTAAGGAGAAGAAGCACCATACAAGTATATTAGAAAAAAGTACATAAGAACACTTTTATTGATATATTAAATATATAAGTCAACTAGCTGTCCCGGCAGACGTTGTTCTGCCCTGAAGAAATAAAATTTAGAACCCGATTCCAGCGCCACCTACCGGGTCCAATTGTAAGCTATCCTATCTTTCATGTCGGATCAAACTGCACACGGTGTGCAAATTTGATTAAAATCGCTCAAGTAGTTTAGGAGTCCATCGCGGACAAACAACGTGACACGTAATTTATATATATTAAGATTAATCTAGCACACTTCACAAACAAACCAAAGACACACAAAGAGCCTAAAAATTAATAACCCAGGCACAGAAAAGAAAAAACCAACACACATGGCACTAGATAGGACTATATATAAGTAAAGATATAAGGCCAACACTGCACATGCACTTCCTCACAACACCAGCATGTAACAGATACACTCTACATTAGTTTAAGTTTAGTATTAAAAATAGGATAAATTAATACAATAAGTTAATCTTAAGGTACACCATAACATATAAATCACTAAATTAATGTCACACACAGTAACAAAAATAAACAATAAGCGTGTATGGACTCTAAAATCTTTCATAGAAATTAAGTAGTAAAAAAAGGTACGGAACTCGAGTCCGTAGAGATGTTAGTAATAATAAAAAAAAATAAAAAAAAGATTAATCTAACCACTTTACAAGTCTTACGACTATAAACATCAGAAGGTGATTTTTTATACATATATTACAGTATAAAGATTAGTGACGATAAGATAAGTAAATACAGCATCCAAAATCTTCCCATGCCTCCCCCAAGTGAAATACCTCATCTATTTCAGTGCCCCATTTAATTTTCGAATTAAAGTGCCCTGTACACCGTCCTGTGAAAGCTGCGACTTTGCGTTCACACGTCCGTCAGTCGAAGTAGTGTCATTACACTTGCGTCTTGAAAAAAAAAACAAATTGACAAGAGGAATGGCCATAAATATGGGATTAGGAGCCTTAATATTATATTCATAAAGTCGAATCTAGAAGTACATGCATACACACATTACATTAATAGTTTACATGGTAGACAAGGAATCGGACAATTTGAAATGATCTAGAGATCAACACCAAAGATGCTACAAATTTTTTATCCGTGCAGGAACGGAGAAACAATACAATTTCCTGCGGCCGGGCGGCCTGTCGTAAGAGGCGACTAAACAACCCACAGCCAGGTGGTAGGGCATTTGCCCGACTGGATGGCCCAACGCAAGAAATTGTATTCTTCCTGTGTTCCTGCATGGATAGACATGCCCGAACCACCTCTAAAATCCCTTTTCATCTCTTGTCACTACACCTCGTTTCTGTCACTACACCTCGTTTCAATAGTATAGATAGATATATATTTAAAAGACAACAAACACGAAGTCGTTTTGTAACCTGAAAATAAGTGTGTTGATCATAAACCTCCAATAGGCGAAGTAAGTAACCGAGTTGGTCCATCCAGAGTGTCGTTTGCCTGTCTGGAAAGGAATGCTCCTGGTTCAATAAAAAAAGAATGACTAAACAGATATACAATGCAAAAGTGGATGGATACAGAATTCGTGGAAGGCCACGACACACCTCCCATGATCAAATTGATCGTGTACTAGCAGAAGGTGATGTCAAGAACTTTAAGAACATACGGGCGTGCATGACAAGAGTTATGAATGTCGAAGAAGCAAGTGAGGTGTGTAAGAATAAGCCTGAATGGCGCTCTGTTGTTCGTGCCTACCCCGCAAGGGAACTGTATGTGTATGTATGATCATAAACCTATCTTCAGAACCTGGAAAACCTGCTAACATTAAAATACACGCTTTCCCACACATAAAGGTATATCACTCTTCAACTATCAATAATTTACAGACACATAGTATAAGAGCTGACGTCAAATTTTAATTGGCGGAAATGGCGTTCTAAACATTTGCTCGAAATGAATTTTTGTATCCGTTGAATAAAGAATATTTCTTAGAAGTTTGTAGCGTTTGAAAAATTGGAGTGAAGTGCTTTATACACGACTATAAGAATCTTTTTATTCGTGCAGGAACGGAGAAAGAATACAATTTCCTGCGGCCGGGCGGCCTGTCGTAAGAGGCGACAAAACAATCCACAGCCAGGTGCTAGGGCATTTGTCCGACTGGATGGCTACCACCCCTAGTCTAGAGTATGTCGCCATAACAACCTTGAGTTGTGTTCCGGCATTAGTGACCAGGTTCCAGTCGCCCTTAAGAGAGCAGCAGCGCATTTGTAGCACCTTTGGTTTAAAACATGCATCCTCCCGATCATGACATACATACGCGAGTGTGGTATTCGGCCATGTCAAGCCTGCCCTTTTAGATAAACTGCAAATCGTGCAGAATAAATTCATGCGCAGAGCCGTCGGTGCTCCCCTCTATATGCGTAACGTCGACCTCCACCGCGATCTGGAGCTTCCCTCCATCAAAAACTACATTACGTCGCTCTCGCGTAAGTATTTCGATCTCGCGCCGCACCATCGAAATCCGCTCGTCGTGTCCGCGTCCGATTATAAGCCTCGTCGAAAGGCTCTTGTGCGACGACCGCGTAACGTCCTGACGGACAGAGTCGACGTTATTACGAAACGGCTGGCCCGGATCAGTCCGCCCACGGTTAGAACAGTAGGCTGGCAGGCACCGACAGACAGACACAGACGGCGGCGTCTCAGACGCCGCCAATCAAGATCTCTCCACGTCCCCGCGAGGGACGCTAGGAGACATAGCTCAACCCCACAGGATAGACTAGGCGTGTTGCTGGGAAGTTTCTTTCGCCGTTTCTTCTCTCCCAGCCATAACACGTTGCGAAACGGCAGTAAGATAGCGTAGGCCACCGCAAACCACCGATCCCGGCCCGCCGTGATCCTTCCCTTCGGGCTTTATATTACCCGTCGCCCGTTCTCAATTAGTATTTTGTGTCGCCCTATGGTGGGCATCATTAAATTCATTCCCCATTCATGGCAACAGTCCAGCCGAGGTAAAACTCCTTAGGGAGCTCCCTCGAGCAAGTTGCCCCCCCGGGCTCGAACGCCTTCGCTTCGCGAAGGCCCTCGCCCCAAAGACCCCGGTAAAGTTGTAAGGTCTTCGGACCAACAACATAGAGTCAAGTCCAATAAAAAAAAAATAAGTAGCACTTTTGGTGTTGCAAATGTCTATAGGCGATGGTAACCGCTTTCCATTAAGTGGGCCGTCTGCCTGTCTGCTGAACTCCTGCAATAAAAAATATATATATAATATTTTTTTTACAAAAACTTAGCTGTAATGTCTTGTGGTCGTTGTTTTAATAATCAAAACAAGTTAGTCTGTAACAGTGGTGCGGGGTGGAAATTCGTCCAGGGTAAGCTGGTTGAAAAAACTACCGTATAATGCAAGCGCCGACTATTTTACAAGCTTTCATTTAACTTGCAATAGATGTACCTCTGTATGTATGTTAGTATGTATGAAAGTTCGGGTGAAATCTTGCAAGTTAAATTTGACCAACTTCCCGGTTTCCGATTGAGATGAATTTTGCCCATATATGTATATCGTGTGAGAATGCGATAATATGGTACCATGGAGATGATCTGATGATGGAGTCGGAAGGTGGCCATAGGAACTCATGTACTAAATAAGATAGCCCCGATGTGTTTGGGCTCGTTTTACTTGTCTTGGCTAGCACTCTAGTGCTAGCTAGCTATCCAGGATCTCAAAAGCTTGTATTTAAAAACCCTTTTTAAAAAAGCTTATTCTTATTACAATTTGTATTTTTAATTTTGCAATCTAACTGCATATTTTGAAATAAACGCCGATGCCCGATCTAGTTATGATTTGCTATTTCATCCAATACGTGTGGAAAGTCGCCAAGCGAACAGGGTAATACAGTAATTATGTATGCATGAGTAAAAAACGTAAGTGCCAATAAATTCATAGTACTTACGACCTTCCGGTCGCTAGTTAATTTATAGAGACACTAGTAATAGTATGTTTGAACCGTGGAAGAAGTACAGTATTATATATAGAAGTACAAGCATCAAGGTGCTGGAATAATATTCCACCACCTATTCGAAATTTGCATTGTCGTAATGGGTTCAGAACTAATTTAAAGATATTTTTAAAAGAGCACCAACATTCACAACGCGACTTAAAACACGATACAAGTGGTATTTAACTTAATTTAATTGTAATATCGTTGCAGTTTATTTTTTTAATTTTTTTAAGAACCTATCTATAACACCTTTCCCTATTTCTATCTATTGTGTATGTATTATATACGTATGTGTGTATATATATATACATACACACACACACATATATATATAGATATATATATATATATATATATATATATATATATATATATATATATATATATATATATCTATCTATATATACATACAAGTATGCATGTATGTATTTGTATATAGTTAAAGATTCTAATTTTATACTTTACAATGATGTAATGTCTACCGTGACGATAGCTCATGGGCACAGCGGAAGATCAGCGCTGGTTTTAACCGACCGGCATTATGCTGAGTCTGATGCCCCTTTTGGGACAAGATTGTATCACGCTAGTTTTAAATTTGTTAGCAATTATACTTACTGTATTTATATAATTTTTCCTAAATAAAATTATTGTCTTTCTACTCTTTTCCTAAGGTTTAAACAGAACGCATAAACGCCAATAAATTGCTGATGCTTCCGACCTTTTGGTCGCTAGTCGCTGATTTTTTAAAGCTAGGGCATGGGGAATCGAACTGTATGAATCCACGCCACTGGTCTGTAACTCTAGTATATTATATAAAGTGGCCAAAAAATATTTCATTCTCTAAATTGACTATACAAAATTTGCCACCGGCTCTGAGACTGACACCACGTCCATTCACCTCATTGCTGTCGCGCGTTTTTATTGCGCTTTTTGAACGCCAATGTGAAAAAATAAATTATATCTGAATTTCGCACGCAGACCGCATGTGGCGCCTTCACCCTTCCCACGTTACCTTGAAATCTCTTAATCATTTTTTGACGTTATTACTAAAGCGTTAAAGACTATTTTGGCTTAACAAATCAATCACATGTTATTTTTACGTCTTTACCTTATCTTTTATAAATTGAGGTTATATTTAATTGAACGACATGTAACATTTTTAGTAGTTTTATAGGAGACAGCAACGCTCATCTCGTGAAGTTTTTAATTCTTCGGGGTGGGATTTGTTGGAATCAACCTCTTTAGTTAAAATACTTTTTTTATATTTTGACACTGGCAACATTCTTTAGTTGGATTGGCAACACAACTTTGACTAGAAAGGAATTAATAACAGCTTTAAGACTCAGATCTGGACACATTCCATGCAACAAATTTTTGTACTTAGTTCGCAGAATTGATTCCCCAAGTTGTGAAACTTGCAACACTATGGATGATTTGTATCATATATTGATAGAATGTGTTCAGAATGCCACTTTTAGACAAAGTTTTGGAGTCAATTTAAGGCTATTAGGTCAAATCAATAGTATTCTAGCAGACCCATCTTCAAATGACGTTAGAATTCTATATAAACTGGTAGATATAAGAAATCAGTGATTAGATACTATTTTTTGTTATCCTACTTAATTGTACTTACCAGGGCAGCATGGTCGCTTAAGCGACAAAGCCCTTTAATTATGAATAAAAAAAAAAAAACATTCTTTAGTTATTTTCTTCTTTTTTTACTCTATATTTATCCTTGCCTTGTGCCGTATCGTTGTATAATAAATATTAATATTATAAGAAAATTGTCGTATTACTTCATGTTCAAGTTAAAATATATACAGTCTACGTGCTCTCCACAGGATTAAAATCAGTTTTTTTCTATCCAGGTTTATAAAGAACAATCAAAGATCAGAACTATTTTTTTTATCTATACTAATATTATAAAGCTGAAGCGTTTGTTTAAACGCGCTAATCTCAGGAACCGCTGGTCGGATTTGAAAAATTCTTTCAGTGTTGAATAGTACATTTATCGAGGAAGGCTATAGGCTATATTATATTTTCAAAAAAATTAGGGATCCTTGCTAAAAGTCTAATAATGTAACCAAAGGTGTAAAAAAATGACCCGAAAAAATCCTTACACGGCGTGCGCTGCGAAAACTATTGATTATAGAACAAAACAATGTACTACCACTTCTCAGAACATATAACTGTCTACAAAAAATATTGCGTAACCATATGTCTAACTATTGTAGTTATCTCACAATAAGTGTTTTCTTTTATTTTTTTAAATAATTAAAATGCCGTCGCTTCAAAAACTCTTTATTTTGTAACTTGGTATTAATCCTTATCAAAATAAATTACTCCATATTCAAGACGAATTCAATACCTTTCTAGAACTTTTTGAATTATTCAATTCGGACATTTCATTCAAAAGATATCGCGATATTTAAAATGTAAGTATTAGTGTTGTAGCCAAATATACTAATAAGGAACTACTGGTCTGATTTGAAAAATTCTTTCAGTGTTGGATAGCCCATTTCTCGAAGAAGCCTATAGGCTATATATAATCACGCTAAGACCAATAGGAGCGGAGCACCAATGAAGAATGTTTCAAAATCGGAGGGTTTTGTAAGCAAATTCTACGCGGACGACGTCGCGGGTACAGTAGTGTAGATATACGTTTGGATTATGTATAAGAAAAGAAATTTAATAACATCTTTGTTTGATTTTATCTAAAAATAGCTAGTGCTCGTCCACATCACTACGTCACAACTTCGTCTACCTAGAACGATGCGGTGTCGCGGCGCGGCACGCTGACGTGACGTGCAAATTTACATTATCGTGTCGTAAAAACGCACGTCACGATGCCGCAACGTTAAGCGTCGTCTTGCAAAATTCCGGTACAGTATTCACTCACGAACCTGTGAGATAGCAGTCTTTTTCTAGTTCTTTTTATCCATGCAGGAACGGGGAAAGAATACAATTTCCTGCAGCCGGGCGGCCTGTCGTAAGAGGCGACAAAACAACCCACTGCTAGGTGGTAGTGCATTTACCCGACTGGATGGCTACCACCCCTCGTCTAAAGTATGTCGCCATAACAACCTTGAGTTGTGTTCCGGCATTAGTGACCAGGTTCCAGTCCCCTATAAGAGAGCAGCAGCGCGTTTGTTGCAAATGTCCATAGGCGATGGTAACCGCTTTCAATCAAATGGGCCGTCTGCCTGTCTGCTGAACTCTTGCAATAAAAAAAAAATATGGATCGCACAAGATGTATCGGCTCCTGCTATTGTCACCAAGATATAATCAATAATTTCTGTAATTTTTCTGCTCAAGTAATCGCTAGGACAATGAAACGTCGCATCGCGAGCGCATCGTAGCCACGTATCTCTTGTGACGACGTCCGACGCGTCGTTTTTTTTTTTTTTTTTTTTATTGGACTTGACTTTATGTTGTTGGTCCGAAGACCTTACAACTTTACCGGGGTCTTTGGGGCGAGTGCCTTCGCGAAGCGAAGGCGCTCGAGCCCGGGGGGGCAACTTGCTCGAGGGAGCTCCCTAAGGAGTTTTACCTCGGCTGGACTGTTGCCATGAATGGGGAATGAATTTAATGATGCCCACCATAGGGCGACACAAAATACTAATTGAGAACGGGCGACGGGTAATATAAAGTCCGAAGGGAAGGATCACGGCGGGCCGGGATCGGTGGTTTGCGGTGGCCTACGCTATCTTACTGCCGTTTCGCAACGTGTTATGGCTGGGAGAGAAGAAACGGCGAAAGAAACTTCCCAGCAACACGCCTAGTCTATCCTGTGGGGTGAGCTATGTCTCCTAGCGTCCCTCGCGGGGACGTGGAGAGATCTTGATTGGCGGCGTCTGAGACGCCGCCGTCTGTGTCTGTCTGTCGTTGCCTGCCAGCCTACTGTTCTAACCGTGGGCGGACTGATCCGGGCCAGCCGTTTCGTAATAACGTCGACTCTGTCCGTCAGGACGTTACGCGGTCGTCGCACAAGAGCCTTTCGACGAGGCTTATAATCGGACGCTGACACGACGAGCGGATTTCGATGGTGCGGCGCGAGATCGAAATACTTACGCGAGAGCGACGTAATGTAGTTTTTGATGGAGGGAAGCTCCAGATCGCGGTGGAGGTCGACGTTACGCATATAGAGGGGAGCACCGACGGCTCTGCGCATGAATTTATTCTGCACGATTTGCAGTTTATCTAAAAGGGCAGGCTTGACATGGCCGAATACCACACTCGCGTATGTCATGATCGGGAGGATGCATGTTTTATACAGAGTAAGCTTGTGTCTGAGGGACATTTTGCTTCGTTTGTCTATCATGGGTGCTAAACGACCCATCACAAATCGCGCTCTATTTCGGACTATAGTGATATGCTCGTTGAAGCGCAAGTTCCGATCTAGGGTGACACCAAGATATTTGGTGTACTTTGCCCAGGGGATTTGTTGGTCATAGAGCGAAATGGTTTTTAGGCGAAGGCTAGCGCGTTTGGGGGAGCGAAGCGTGCCCGGGGAAAAGAACATTGCTGCGCTTTTCTCCGGGTTTACCTCTATCCTCCATTTGCGAAACCATTCGCCTAGTTCTGTGACAGCTGTCTGCAGCCGGATGCAAGCCATTTGTCGGTTTTGATCTGATGTATAGAGTGCGGTGTCATCCGCAAAGAGGGCCAACTCCACATCTGGAGTTTTTGGGATGTCGCTGGTGTACAGCGTGAAGAGTAGTGGCGACAGGGCCGAGCCCTGTGGTACACCAGCTGTGAGTGGGTGAGGGGACGAGCGCGTTCCCTCCACTCGAAAACGGAAGCTACGACCTAGGAGGAAGTCTCGCAAGATGAGCACGAGTCTGTCTGGCATACCGAACTGGTACAGCTTGTAAATCAAGCCGTTGTGCCAGACCTTGTCGAAGGCTTTTGCTACGTCTAGAAACAGTGCGGCTGTTCCTATAGGGCGGGGGCGATGGGCAAAGTGAGATAATATGTGCTCCGTGATGCGGTGCACCTGTTGGACGCATGAGTGTCTGGCACGGAAGCCAAATTGCTCATCGGGTATTAGATGTTTGCTGAAGGCAAAATCTCTAAGTCGAGAGAGGATGACCCTCTCGTAAAGCTTGCTGAGTGCGCTCAGTAGGCTGATTGGACGGTAGCTAGACGGTTTATTAGCCGGTTTTCCCGGCTTGTGAATACCGATGACATCTGCTTCCTTCCAGATCGCGGGAAAGGAGCAGTTTGTTATGGCGGCATTGAAGATGCTCACTAGAATTATAATTAGATGGGCGGGTAGGAGTTTTAAAACGCGATTGTTGATGCCATCGGTCCCTGGGGCCTTTCGCGGTTTGAGAGACTTGATCAGATCTTGCACTTCTTCGACCGTGACCGTGTCGAGTGTGGTTTCCGCTGGTAAGGAGGATCTACGTTCGACCTCGGAGTCTACCTCCGTCAGGTGTGACTGGTCGACGTTTTGCGTAGTGGGGGAGCATTGAAGCTCTAGACTCTGAGCAAGGCACTCGGCCTTCTCCTCGTCATCGAACGCCTCGGTGTTGTCGGCTCTTTCTAGCGCGGGTATGACAGTAAGGGTGTCTGATTTGAGAGCTCTAGCCAGCTTCCAGTATGCCTGGTGAGTTGGCTCGATATCCCTCAACGTTCTGTCCCAACGTTGTTCCCTGACTTCCCGGATACGCAGTTTGACCTCGCGCTCTAGTTCGCGGAGTCGGACTCTGTTATCCTCGGTGGGATATCTGTCGTGAGCTCTGGAGGCGGCTCTCTTTTCCCTCAGCAGTACCCTCACCTCGTCCGGCAGGCATAAGTGGCGGTCATCCTCCACTGGCACCTGCCTGGACGAGTTCCGCACTGCGGATTGAAGGTGGCTGGTGAGGGCCTCGATTGCCGTCTCCGTGTCATGGCGGGACACGATGTGGTCCGGGATGCGGTCCAGGTCTTGTGAGCTGGTTGCCTTGAGGAGGGTCTCAAGTCTCAACCAATCCACAGAGGTCCTAGTTTCAGATGTCTGGTCTGTCTGTGGTCCTAATCTGAGGATAACCGGACGATGGTCCGAGTCGATATCGTCCATCGTTTCGATCGAATGGAACTGAAGGGTTACGCCCCTCAGTAATGCTAGGTCGAGAGTGTTTGGGGTCCCCCAGTCGCGGTTGGGGGGGTATCTTGTGGGGGTCATGGGAGTTAGTATATCAAACAAAAGATTGTCTGATATATTTATTAGGGCTCTGCCATTGGGGTTAGTGGTATTGCAATTCCACTGCTCGTGTTTGCAATTCAGATCTCCGGCTATAATAACAGCCGGGCCTAAGTTGAATAGGGTTTCTAGGTCTTTCTTAATGAGGGTTTTTTGGCATGCGAGGTATGCTGAAACTATGACTAGAGGTTGGTGGCCAGTCATTGCTAGTCTGCAGGCGGATACCTCCATACCTTCTAGTGGGGGGGTGACTACAGGCATGCAGTGTAGGGATCTTCTGAAATAGATCAGGGTGCCGCCACCACGGCCTACCCTGTCATGTCTAGTGATCCGATAGTTAGAGATCTTTGGATCTCTATTACTCGGTTTCAGGAAGGTCTCCTGTACTAGTAGTATATCTACTTGATTGGTAACCAGGAAGTCATGGACCAAGTCGCGCTGGTTTCGAAGGCCATTGGCGTTATAAGTCGCCAGAGTCAATGAGCGTGGTTTATTTCTACCTACATGCGCCATTTATTACCGGTAACAATAATTTGACTAGGTTGTTTAGTTACAACGATCTAAGTATTTGGAGGAGGTACGCGTGATCCATTTCGATCACGAGTTGATCCCGGAGGGAGGGTTGTGTTGACTCTGAAACTTGCCTCAGTTTCCGAGCCAAGAGTTGGACCTCTTGCAGGTCGAAGGGCAAGTTCTTGGCGAATTTAGTCGCCAAAGCTAAGTCCTCCGCTATAGAGTGGTGGGCCGATGGCCCTGAAGGTCCCTTAGAAATGGGGGTGAGGGCGGGGGCGGGGGTGGCCGAGGGTAGGCCGGCCATAACTGGGGCACGCGTCCTTAGCGGAGGGAACGCTTCCGTCGTGGGAAGACCCGTCCAGTGGTTTACCACTGGGGGGGGGGCCGCCACGAATGCGGGTTTGTTCGGCACTTTTCTAGTGCCTTTTTGGGCATTTCCCTTTCCGACCTTACGTTTGGGTCGGGGGGCGGCAGGGCAGCCTCTGTAGTTAGCGGGGTGACCCGCTTGGCCGCAGAGGATGCAGCTCGGTGGCTCCGGGGAGTCCCGGGTGCGAGTGCACTCCGAGGTCCCGTGGTCGCCCAGGCACTTGACGCACCTGGGACGGGATTGACAATGTAGGGCAGAGTGCCCATAAAGTTGGCAGCGATGACACTGCCGCAGTGTATGTTTTTCGTGTGGACGTTCCACACGAAGGCCAGAGAGGCCACAGACCTTCTCAAGATCGAAGATCTTTTTCCCCTCTGGGGAGAGGTCGAGGACAACCAATACTAGGTTTAGAGGGGACTTTGTGGCGTCGCCTCTGTGCATACGGTGCACTTCGTGCACTGGTAGGGCTTGGGACTTAAGGTCCTCTAGAATATAGGAACTTTCAATTTCCTGAGGAAGTCCGCGGATTACAGCCCGAAGGCGTTTTTCTTCTGGCAGGGCGTAAGTGTAGTAACCGATTTTACGGTCACATAATAAAGTAGTTAGGGCGCGGTGGTCACTTGAAGACGTGACCATAACTTTGATGCCGTGTTGAGTATCACGGGCTTCTTTTATGGAGATTGCCTTACCTGGCAGTTCTTTAGCGAGTTGAAGCCAATGGGCTTTCTCGCGGATGGTCAGGGGTGGCGGCGGGCGTTGTGAAGGTGGCCCAGGGCGGCTGGAAGGTGCCGCTGTCGGTGTTGTGCCCGCTGTTGGGGCGGGGTTGTGGGGGACCTCCCTCTGGGTCTTACGTTTTTTAGTACGATTAACGGTTATAAAACCGTCATCGTCTTCGCGGTCTAAGGGGATGTTCGCGGGAGGCGCGACATCCATAGGGGTAATTTCATCGGCCGGTGGAAGAGGGGCATCCCTGAGGTTTTGCGGACCTTCAGAGGATAAATCGATTTCTCGACGAGAATCGATTACGCGATGGATGGGCGAACGTGAACGCGATGTCGTCGAACTCGCAGAGCTCGAACGCGGTTTTGTCGATGCGGAACCGCGAGAAAACGAGGCGCGCGACTTTGGTGCCACACGATGGGCATCGTTGAGCGGGGGTGCGGGCGGCGGGCGCACTGGTAACGCGGCGGGTATGGACGCGGGGGGCGCGGGCGCTACGGCAGAGCGCAGGTGGACCGCGGTAAGCGCGGCGGCGGGGGTTGCGGGGCGTGCGCTAGTCGCGGCAGGTGCGATGGTCGCGGCAGATGCGGGTGCGGGGAGGGGGGCCTGCGCGGGGGCCCTTTGCACGTGTGACTCGCGGGACACAGGTTTCTCGGAATTAAGTTCCGAAATAACGGACACCATTGATTGGGACTCCGGAGTCCTCAAAAATTGGTCGAGAGCTTGAGGGAATTGCTGTCGTAAAAACGACAGCAAACCCTCTAACAACGATGGGGAGGGCTCCACGCCGTCCATTGTCCCTGAGGGGGACGAACGATTTGGTGGAAAAACCACCTGATGACGCACTTTTCACTGCACTGTCACAGAAAAAACACAGATCGACCGGGTGAACGAACGAACACAACGAACACGAATAACGGACTGCCGAGGCGGAACGGGAGACGTGCGCGCGCGACGAACGACAGCGGGCGAATGTTGCCGACGCGTCGTTCCGCGGCGACGTTGCCGCAGCGTGCATTAGCACGTCACATCAATGCACCGCGCCGCAACACCGCTCCGTTCTACTTAGACGAATTTGTGACGTGGTGATATGGACAAGCCCTTAGATAGATAATTCTTTCTTCTCAGTCGTCAGACTCTTGGCAGAGTGGTCGTGGTCCTCATGACAGGGGGGTGGTGGCAAGCTTCAAAACGGTGATAAAATCTTATCCGGCCCAATTGTCAACCTCACCTGCACGCGTTGGTGGTTCGTATGAATAGTCAACGGCGATGGTCTCACACTGTCGCGGTACTCCCTGCTAGATAACGGACGAAGCTCTAGCGACCGGACTATGGCGGTATGACCATAAGCCCGACTGGGAAACCGATCGGAAGAGGCTTCAGCGACCTTGAGGATCAAATACCCTCAAAAATGTCTGGTGCAGAAAACCATGGGAAATTACTGGACTATATTCCTATAGAAAAGTCGTGATATCGTAATGGCTAGCGCACGCGTCCCAGACCCAAAGGGCGCGGGTTCGATCCTGGCCGGAACGCATGCACCGCTTAGGCAGTTTTCTGACCTAATGTGCATATTGTTACGATTACCACGTGCTAATAACGGTGAAGGAAAACATCGTGATGCAACCTGCACATCGAGATAACCGATGTGTCAAACCTGCCAAGCTGCCTTGGACAAGCTTGGCGGGTATACTGTCCGTTCCCCTATAGTGGGAGGCCCGAGCCCAGCAGTGGGACATTTATGGGCTGCTATTATTATATATATATATTCCTATAGAAAGTCATCATGATTGAAAAGATAGATAATACTTGATCATAAACAATTACAAAGATAATCCATGTAATTAAATGAAATACACAATTTCTATCCAGTGAACGCATTCATAAAAGTTCAATAAAACAGTATGTGACAATTCACGTGGAACGCGACCTAAGTGATATATAGATAACTCTGCGAATGACGGTAGTTACATTTTCTTTGTATTTAGAATACTTTCTAGGCAATATAATAGTCGGCCTTATCGCTTTTTTTTATGGCAGGAGATCAGCAGACAGGCAGACGGACCACTCGATGGAAAGCGGTTCAAATTCAAATTCAAATTCAAAAGTTTTTATTCAAAATAAGTTCCACTGGAAAACATTTTTTGAAGGTCATACATGTAAGTTAAAATTTAATTTTTACTTCCTATTCTATGTACACCGCTTCGCAACGTGTTGAAGCTGTAAAGGAGAAGAAGCGGCAAGAAACTCCCCAGCAACACGACTAGCTAAATATTGTTTTTCTTTATATTTCATATTCTATTTATATCTCAAATTCTTTTTTTTATAAGTGTTGTACAGAAGTATGTTACAGAATTACTTGTTGAAGAATTAATGGAGTTGTAGCAAACAATGCATACTCAATAAGACCAAGACAATAAAAGGAAAGAAAAATAATGTTATAGTTATAATAATGACATGATGCGCTAAAATGTTATGCTGCAATATGTCTCCACAAATTCCTTACAAGCTTGGCAAGATGAAAAAATAAATAAAAACGTTATACAAAATTTACTATAAGAGGTTGGAGCAAGCTGCTATGTAAACCATAAACCAACCGGTTACCATCGCCTATGGACATTTGGAACAGCAAGTTGCTACAAATGCGCTGCTGCTCTCTTAAGGGAAACTGGAACCTGGTCACTAATGCCGGAACACAACTCAAGGTTGTTATGGCGACATACTTTAGACCAGGGGTGGTAGCCATCCAGTCGGGCAAATGCCCTACCACCTGGCTGCCAAGACATCTCGCTTAAAGCAATCTCTTCTTAGGAACTTATATTAATACGTATGTTTAAAATAATAAAACTGCGAATAGCAATGCATTACAGACAGGATTTTGGAGGTTTCAAAAAATACGTTTTTAGTGGGTGACCAATCATATTATTATCTTATACTAATATATAAAGCTGAAGAGTTTGTTTGTTTGAACGCGCTAATCTCAGGAACTGCTGGCCTGATTTGAAAAATTCTTTCAGTGTTAGATAGCCCATTTATCGAGGAATGCTATAGGCTATATAGCATCACGCTAAGACTAATAGGAGCGGAGCACCAATGAAGAATGTTTCAAAATCGGGGAGTTTTGAAAACAAATTCCACGCAGACGACGTCGCGGGCACAGTTAGTTAGTAGATACTTGATATTCAGACATAAAAAATTACACATTTTTATAAATAAAAAAACTACTAACTTCACGAGTTTGTTTGTTTGAAACCTGGTTAACTTTAATTTGACCCCATAATATTCAACTCGGTATACTGACAAAGAATACTGTGTAGAATCAACGATGTGTAAAATCATTACCCTCTTCTTTCAAAATCGGTTAATCCCAGTCATCAGTTCTCTTGAACATAAAACAACAAACACATCTCCGGTGCTAGCCATGTTTTCACAGCCGACTTCGCCTGTTAAACTCATTAGTGTACTGTCATCAAACGGGCCGAGACTTGATTTATTATTTGTATAGACACACTCAGACTAAATTACGTTATTAGCTGCATAGAATGTTCATATCGCTTTACAAATTACCGAAGCCGTCATCCAGCATTAATTAGAAGATGGATTACTTATAACATACATACATAACTTCATTTATCTGTGTTTTAATTTATGTGAAGAAACCCATTTTTTATTGCACGAGTTCAGCAGACAGTCAGACGGCCCACCTGATGGAAAGTGGTTACCATCACCTGTAGACATTTGCAACAGTGATACTACAAATGCGCTGCTCCTAAAGGGAGAACTGGAACCTGGCCAATAAAGCCGGAACACAATTCAAGGTTGTTATGACAGCATACCCTAGACCGGGGGTGATAGCCATCCAGACGGGCAAATGCCCTATCACCTGGCTGTAGATTGTTGTGTCGCCTCTTACGACAGGCCGCCTCAACGCAGGAAATTGTATTCTTTCTCCGTTCCTGCACGGAAAAAGTCTTCACCAAAGTTCATCGTAGTTTGCCATAGATATTTGGATAGAGTTTTTTATTTAGATACGAAAAACTCTTCTGGTCCAACAAAATAATATTTCTATTGCATAAATAGCAATTATCACTCTTGAAATCAACACTAATCACATTATAATTCGCTTTGATTAAGGCGATGGATAGTGATTGAAAAACTTAGTGCACTGACAACCGCTTTCAAAGAAGTGAATTTTTATTTCTAAGATGGTGGTCCCGCTACCATAGACACGACACTCCGCTAGAATGGCATTGACAACTACTCGCTCCTGACAATGACGCGCTGATATCAGCGCATCATTAAAACGTCAATCAATCAATATATATTGATGGTTGTAATTTTGTAAATCATCAATCAATAAAAATAATCGAATTGTAAAAACTGAATAAAAAAATGTTTAAGTGCGTGTTGAAAGAGGTAAAGTAGTAGTAATAAAACTACGTATTAACGGTTTTAAGCGCGGTAATTTATTTGATTTTTGTTATTCCGACGTTTCGGCCACTTTTCATAATTATCAGTCAAGTTGGTTTATGTTCCGGTGCATGCAGAAAGAGCTCAGTGTCTTGAGGTCTGGCAGTTGGGTTAAGACCCAAACCCAGCAAAAACCAACTTGACTGATAATTTCTTTTATTTTTCCTTCCACCCATTTTAATATTATATAACATTATTAGAACTAGGCATGTTTGCTGAAAAGTTTCTTGCACCGCTTCTTCTCTTCAAGCTATAACACGTTGCGAAGCGATGGAAAATTAGATTAGACTCCCATAGAGTAAATAATAACTATAAACAAAATTAAAATTAAATAATTAAAATGAACAAGTTGGCGGCAGGCTAAATAAAACTAACAATACTCATTGCCACTTGACATCTTTGTTTTCCATGATGACAAACAAAACAAAAATCAAATAAATTGCCGCGCTTAAAACCGTTAAAACGTAGTTTTATTACGTATAAAAGTCGCAAAAACTTAAGAAAATATTAAATTAATAGTTTTTAAATTGTCAAAGTTTTTGTCATTTTGCAACGTAACCGAAAAATCTTCAATCACACAAATCTCTTTTCATTGTAAAAAGTCCTCTGTGCAGTTGTTTTAACCTTTTTAAATTTCAAAATATTTTTAAACCACCAGGAGCAATTTAATTAGACAAAAATATTTCCCTACTGCATAAAAATAAAATAACCACTTTATATACTCCGTGAACCGTAATATTGTTTAAAAACGTACGGTCCGGTACCGTCCGGTATTTTGAGGGGACTGAAAATCGCACATTACACGGTCAGTCTGACCATTACATGCATACAAATTCGTCAGTTTCGTTTCAAACAGGTTAAGTTCAACAATATGTTGAGTTATATGTTATTATTCTTTTATCCGTGAAGGAATCGAGAAAAAATACAAATTCCTCCGGCCTGTCGTAAGAGGCGACAAAACAACCTACAGCCAGCATTTGCCCCTTTGGATGTCTACCAGCCTTGGTCTAGAGCATGCCGTTATAACAACCTTGAGTTGGGCATTAGTGGCCAGGTTCCAGCTCCATCTACGAGTACGGCAGCACATCAGTAGCATATTTAGTGTTGCAAATGTTTATAGGCGACGGTAAGCACTTTTCAACACAGTTGGGCCGTCAGCCTGTCTGCTGTACTCCAGCAATAAATAAATAAAAATAGTTTACACATTTATAGGAATAATTCGAAATACTTACTTTGCGGACGTGAAAATCATATCATCGTAGATCATTCCTAATCTTAAATTTAAATTAAAACCTATAAAACCAAACGTGTTTTAGGTATTGAAAAATATTTTAGTGTTGAATACAATGAGGTTATGCCAACAACCTTCTTCATGGAATCTAAGGTTATCTAAGGCAAAATCAATCTGATCGGACAATTAGTTGATGAGCACTACGTTAAGAGCTGAAAGTAAACATCAATTCCCGATTCCAGAGCCACCTACCAGGTCTAATTGTGAATCTAAACCACCCCGGGACCCACGCGAACACATAAAATTTCATCAAAATCATAGAACCCGATTCCATCAACAAGTATTTTGTTTCGATTGATGGGTAGATTATTGAAGTTTTAGTATGGATCCCTAATTTTTGTACAGCCTATATTAATCTGGAATAATCTAGTACATGAATGGTGAAAGAATATTTGAAAGCGGTCCAGTATTTTTTTATTTTTTTTATTGGAGGAGTTCAGCAGACAGGCAGACGGCCACTTGATGGAAAGCGGTTACCATCGCCTATGGATATTTGCAACACCAAAGGTGCTACAAACGCGCTGGTACTCTCTTAAGGGTGACTGGAATCTGGTCACTAATGCCGGAACACAACTCAAGGTTGTTATGGTGACAATACTTTAGACCAGGGGTGGTAGCCATCCAGTCGGGCAAATGCTCTACCACCTGGATTGTTTGGTCGCCTCTTACGACAGGCCACCCGGCCGCAGGAAATTGTATTCTTTTTCCGTTCCTCCACGGATAAAAGGTGTCGTACGGTCCAGTAGTTTTTAAGTTTTTTCTTTAATACAAATCTTACCTCTTTATAAATGTATAGATTGATTGATAGTAAACTTATATCAGTTTGAAGGTGTAACTGATCTCCAAGTATATGCAAATTTTATATTTAAAAAATTCAAGCGGGTAGCCACATGTCATGGACGTTGTTGGGTTTATTGCCCCTCGCTGCCGCACCTCGCAAGATTTTACCATGTTTGTACTTATATCTTTGAGTATATTTTTGAACGTTATTGGATTTTTGAGTTCCGTTTCCAAGCTTAAGATTTTAGATGCATGAGTTCAGCAGACAGGCAGACGGCCCACTTGATGGAAAGCGGTGACCATCGCCTATGGACATTTGCAACACCAAAGGGGCTACAAATGCGCTGCTGCTCTCTGAAAGGAGACTGGAACCTGGTCACTAATGCCGGAACACAACACAAGGTTGTTATGGCGGCATACTTTAGACCAGGGGTGGTAGCCATTCAGTCGGGCAAATGCCCTACCACCTGGCAAAAGATTAGAAACGTTACACCAAACAAATATCCATAGGCGACGGTAATCGCTTTCCATTAGGTGGGCCGTCTGCCTGTTTGCTGAATTCACGCAATGAATAAAAAACCTATCCCATAAGACCATGATGGTCACCTAACGATGATCCCAAGTGTAAAATCTTAATATAAAAGAAAGATGTCAAGTTATAAGTAGTATAATTTTACGAGCATCGCAGTCCACGTGACGTCTTTATTAAAGTGCGCAAGGTGGGACCCTTAGATTAGGGGGTCCCTCGTAAAAATGGACACTCGCCGATTAGATTGCCCGTGGCTCTGTAATATTTGGTTTTGCATCGACTAAACGATACAGATGTGAACATGAAATTTAGTTTTTTGGGGTGACTCCATAACCTTGTTCTTCTTTCATTAAGACGTTTTCTTAATACTTTTTTTTTGCAGGAGTTCAGCAGACAGGCAGACGGCCCACTTAAGGAAAAGCGCTTACCATCGCCTATGGACATTTGGAACACCAAAGGTGCTACAAATGCGCTGCTGCTCTCTTAAGGGACACTGGAACCTGGTCAATAGTCTGAAATTTACTTTTAGTTTTTTGGGTTGACTCCATAACCTTGTTCTTCTTTCGTTAAGACGTTTTCTTAATACTTTTTTTTGCAGGAGTTCAGCAGACAGGCAGACGGCCCACTTAATGGAAAGCGGTTACCATCGCCTATGGACATTTGCAACACCAAAGGTGCTACAAATGCGCTGCTGCTCTCTTAAGGGAGACTGGAACCTGGTCAATAGTGGAGCGTGCTTCAATATTCATGTCTACTTGGTATATCTTTATGATATGATAGACATCACATGTTTACCTCTTGTACGGCATCAGTTGAAGAAATATCTATCCAAACAGTAGTTTTAAGTTGAACAATCCAGGGCAGGAGCGGGGGCCATGTAATAAATGCGGACAGGGCCGGCGCGGTGTGTCGAAACATAAAATATATAAAGTTTGACCGTCGCTCGCCCACTTGATGCGACCACCTAAGGTCGTGGTTGGATTACATGGCAGTACCTTTATATTTCTCAAAAGACGACTCAAAAAAGGCTCGAAGGACCATTAAATGTACAGTTTGTACACTTGTTCTTGCTTGTTGTGGTGGATGCAGGCAGTTGTTGTTGGAGGGCTGGTGCTTAGGAGGACGCGCCGACGCCGGAGGTCGGATAGTGATCTTCGGCCGCCGTAAGCGGGCGGCGCGGGTGAGGCCCCTAGGGGTATAGGGGTTCTCACTCACCCGCACATGCCGTCGAGATGAGAGCGCGAGTGTTCCGCGCGCGCTCATCTCTCTTCCCGTGGGGCGCGTTACAGACCGCCCCACGCACGAAAGAGACCTAGTAGTAGCCGGGGGACACGTCCTCTGGCATAGGAAGAGGCCCAGTGAGGGGGGCCCACGCCTGCCAGGGCACGCGGAGTTGGGAAGCCCGCATTCACGTAGCCCTGGCATAAGGCGCAGGACGGAACACCCAGGGGTTTTAGTAGGTATCCCTAACTGGGGCGTGGCAATAGCGTGGCACCGGTTCTGACCGGGCACGCTAGTGCCACCCCCGATCTGGCGAATCCCACACACTCACACGGGTCGCGAACATCCCCCCAGGCTTCTATGCCTGTCGCGGCTTAGTCCTCAAACGGATTTCCCCTGGCCAAAAAAAAAAAAAAAAATGAAGGGCTGGTGCTTTCTTGTAGTAGGATGAAGAAAATTCACCTTGTCGCTTTCAGGGATTTATTCTGGTAGTACTTGGGCTTGGATGCTGATCCCTGGGTTCAACTTAGTGGTAGTTGAAGTCGTATGCTACGACTAATAGCAGCTCGTAGCGACTTGATTGCAACTTGTTAGCAATTCAACTACAAAGTATTTATGAGCATTATTTATACTAATGTTATAATATTAAAGTAGCCTAAAGTAAGCCGCAGCGTCAGCAAAACGCTGTACGTTGAACCGTACATATATTTAAAAATATTCATGATTATTTCTGTTTTGGTATCGTATTGAATAAAACTTGGTTTCGATTTCTGTTTGTTTATTTTAGTGATTTCAGAAGCTTTTATCTTTAAATATATCTGGGTGGGAAAGTCAACCCCGAGTGTATAGAGGGCTGGAATTTTATGAGATATTTTGTATGATTTGCATTTGAGTCGCTTGTTCTTTTTCGGTGATCTTAGGGTCGGCCCGTCTGGCAGCTTCTTTCTTGATGTGACACTTTTACACTGTTTGCGGTGTTGGTAATGCAGAATAAGCCACCTTATATGTTAAATATGAATTATATTGGTATTTGAAAACGGGAAACTTGCGCGAACAGAGAGCGGGGCACGAAGCGAATTTTAGCGCGGGATTAAAAAATGCAAATGTCACTGTCAATCACATGTTTTTTTTATTTACACGGTAACAAGGCTTTGGCCTTTACATTGTTATATATATATACTTTTATTTTCTGGCGTGTATGTCTTCCTCCTAAACGATTGGACCGAATTTGATGTGATGATTAATCGTAACGGCGGTAACAAACAAAACACGACCACAGCGCCATCTTTTTCACTATATTCATCTAACCCTCTAGAATAAAAACTATCTTACGTGTTGACCCGAGACATACGCCAAATCTATCTCGAGTTTCATTTAAATTCCTTCAGAACAGACAGACAAATAAAAATCCAAAACGTTGTATTTTCGGAATCTACAATACCGAATCAGTCCTCTTTAATTTTTGAAAATTAATTATACATACTTGACTTCTCTACAAAATTATTTTATTATAAATGATTTATAAAAAAAAAAAATATTTAACCGGTTTTTTTTCTAACACTCAATTAAATTCAAATAATAAAACAAAATTAAAACTAAGTATTAACACTAAATGTTAAAAATATATAAACTAAACTATAAATAAAGCTATACTTACAAAATAACATAAATCTATGAATAAAAAATTGACTCCAAATCGCTTTCGGCGGGGAGCGTGCCCAAAATGCTGGCCGCATTTCCGCGTTGAATGGCAACGCTAATTCGTCGCCCTAGTTGCAAGCCAGCCTTTTGGTCACGCGAGACCTCAGTTAAACGCGTTGAGAGGTCTCGATAGAGGTGATGAGCTCCAGGCCCCCACGGCCCCAGGGTCTCGACCCCGAAAGCCACAAATACGTACCCACTACCAATGGACACATATTTGCGACATTTCAGGGCCGCCTGGTGTGCAGCAGCAGCCCCGGCCGTCACGGCTGTGTCTGGAAGATGGGACGCCGCCAAAGTATCGACACAAGTTGCGTCCCATCTTCCATGGCACCAACGACATTCCGTCTGGTCTCTTACCATCATCGCGGCACAGACCATTTGGTTCTATAATTAAATAATTCTCAATTAATTAATAATGTCAAACGCCAAAGTCTGACAATTCCTAATTTTATTAAAAAAGACCATAAACTCTCAATGCTTCTGCAAAGTGGACTAACGCCTTTTCTGAATACGTTACGTCAGCGTGTAGATCTCATCGAATTGAATTTTCTGCTATATCTTCGGAAGCCACAGTCAAACAGCAATAAAAAATTTACCAGACTACTTTGAAGCTATATTGGATTTTTTTTTCAAATCATAAAAAATATCTTCGATAAATCAGGTTGAATTTAAATCATATAAAATAATGCTTCAAAAATTTCTGTCGAATGTAAACCAACCGCTGTCCAAGCAATATTGTATCAAGTAGAAGTGTCCACGTAGAGTCGTGTTTGTATGAAAAATATTCCAATATCCACCCCCCTTCATATCTTCCCGCCCCGGGGATGGGACGAATAAGGTGATCCAAGATCACCCACGGACTAAGGTCGATGATATGATTTTGATATGTGTATATTTGTTTTTTCAAACCCGCATTTGCTTGAAAGTTAAGGGCTATTGTGTTTGGAATGAGATCTGGTGAATATTTGGGCCGTTTTCATAATTTGACGGCCAGGTTTCGCTTGCAGTAGCTATTTCGCGTCGAAAATCGCCCAGTAAAATTTTTTACTAGTAACACTCTACAATGGCTGCTGAAGCCACCAGGGTTTTCTTATTTTTAACCGACTTCCAAAAGGAGGAGATTCGACAGTATGTTTTATACAAGCTTTTATTTAACTTGCAATATATGTATGTATGAATGTATGTATGTAAGTTCGGATGGAATCTTGCAAGCTAAATTTGACCAACTTACCGGTTTCCGATTGAGCTGAAATTTTGCACGCATATTTATATCGCGTGACAAGGCAATAATATGGTACCATGGAGCTGATCTGATGATGAAGTCGGAAAGTGGCTTTAGGAACTCCTGTACTAAACAAGATAGACCTGTCGTGTTTGGACTAGTTTTACTTGTCTTAGCTAGCAATTTGCTGCTACATGATATTCAGGATCTCAAAAGCTTGTATTTAAAAACCTTTTTAAAAAAGCTTATTTGTATCTTATATTCTTCTTCTAACCTATATGTCTTTGTACTTTTATCTGTGCAGGAAAAGAGAACTCGTCGTCGTAACAGGCGACAAAACAACCCACAGTCGGGTGGTAGGGCATTTGCCAGTCTGGATGGCTACCACCCCTGGTCTAAAGTATGCTGCCATAACAACCTTGAGCTGTTTTGCGGCATTAGTGGTCAGGTTTCAGTCTCCCTTAAGAGAGCAGCAGCGCATTTGTAACGCCTTTGGTGTTGCAAATGTCCATAGGCGATGGTAACCGTTTTCCTTCAGGTCGGCCGTCTGCCGGTCTGCTGATCTTCTGCAATAAAAAAAATAAAAAAAAGGAAGTCTACCTTTCTTGACGTCGCTGAAGACCACCCGGAGGCTACCTGGAGCATCCAGATACTCGCCCTGTATTGGGTCCCCTCTCTGCATCCAAACAGGACATGGGCGATCTAGTAAGCCATACATACAGGCAACCATATTTAGGTCAGAACTATATTTTTGAACAAATTATATTAGACATAGTGTTTATTTTTTCTTAAAAACCGAAAGGATATGGGGTAGGTATCTTTGATTGTAAAATGTTGAAGAGTTCTTGTAGGACTGCATCCTACGAAGATTTTTTTTTTATTACGTATATGATCTAAGATCGAGCACGCTTACCAAGAAGGTACCTATTCACACGGGACTTGAAGACACCCAGGTTGAAGGTTTCGGGAAAAACAGACTCCGGCAGTGAGTCCCACTCCTTTGCGCTGCGCATAATGAAGGTGGACTCAAAGCGCTTTGTTCGTATAGGTGGTATGTCCACCATATAGCGGTGCCGCATACCAGTGCGTCTGGTTGTCCGATGGTGGAAGGGAGACGGCGGGATGAGATTGAAAAGCTCCAATGCACACTCTCCAAAATGTATCCGATAGAAAACCGACAAGCTGGCAACCCTGCGTCAATGTTCGAGACTTTGTAATTTGTCATTAAATAGCTGGTCGTTGCCTATCAACTTCCTGGCTCTCCGCTCAATCGATTCTAGTGCCGCGAGTTGGTATTTAGCTGAGCCATCCCAAAGAGAACATTTTATGCAAGCAAAGCCACGGATGAAAGCCTTAGTCAGATATAAATACAACCTCGTGCATTTCCAGCCGGTTCAAAGAATCCCGGACGAAACGCCCCGGGTGTAATCGTAAGATCTGCGATGTTGTGTGACCGGAAATTAAGACACGGGGTGAGCCACCCCACCCTTCCGTTTCCGGTCGGACATCACCTTGCCGGGGGATGACTGATCATTATCATATATCACCTTCAGAATAGCATTTTGCTATTCAACTTTTGCATGAAAAAACATTCCAAATTCATCCACATTGTACTACTCTGTCAAAAAAGTACCGGGAAAAGATCAATAATACATTATACCAACGAATATCCTATCAGTAGCCATCTCCATCAACTACACTATTGAAGAATACTTAAATGACAAAAATTCATTTACATAGCAGCTCGCTCCAACCTCTTATACAAAATTTTGTATAACGTTTTTTTTATCTTACCATGCTTGTAAGGAATTTGTGTCATTCATTCATCATGTCATTATTATAACTATAACATTATTTTCCTTTCCTTTTATTGTCTTGGTCTTATTGAGTATGCATTGCTTGCTACAACTCCATTAATTCTTCAATAAGTAATTCTGTAACATACTTCTGTACAAAACTTATAAAAAAAAAGAATTTGAGATATAAATAGAATATGAAATATAAAGAAAAACAATATTTAGCTAGACGCGTTGCTGGGGAGTCTCTTGCCGCTTCTTCTCCTTTACAGCATCAACACGTTGCGAAGCGGTGTACATAGAATAGGAAGTAAAAATTAAATTTTAACTTACATGTATGACCTTCAAAAAGTGTTCTCCAGAGGAACTTATTTTGAATAAATACTTTTGAATTTAAATACATTTAAAGGTCTGGATAGAGATGATACGTAGGTCTTTAGTGCCATAGAATTTCAACTAAATGTGCATATGGGATAGTTTCCCCTTGGACAGGATCTCCAGATTGAGGATTTGTCTCTGGTTTGTAAAAGTTCAAGCCAAGTAATAGAATGTAGTCAATAATGACAACAGACTGCCTGTCATGTTACTTCTAGCATAACAAATTCATCCATCATCACGATAAGGTCTACGCTATAATTTCATAAGGGAAACACTAGTGCAAATGAAACGGTTCGCCTCCATGATCCTTCTGCGTTCAGTAGAGCTGTGGAATGCAGTACCAGTCAGTGTTTCTCGAAAATTATAATCTGGGTATCTTCAATTTTTTTTTATTGCAGGAGTTCAGCAGACAGGCAGACGGCCCACTTGATGGAAAACGGTTACCATCGTCTATGGACATTTGCAACACCAAAGGTGTTACAAATGCGCTGCTGCTCTCTTAAAGGACACTGGAACCTGGTCACTAATGCCGGAACACAACTCAAGGTTGTTATGGCGATATACTTTTGACCAGGGGTGGTAGCCGTCCAGTCGGGCAAATGCCCTACCACCTGGCTCGAATAAATTCTCGAGTAAATGGGTATTTTCTTAGCAAGCATGCTCCATCTTCGACCGTATCATAGTCCGACGTTAGACGTGACGTGGTCAAACGCAAACCTATCTATCTCAAAAAAAAGGAAAATTTCCCAAACTCAATCTGCAGACCAGGAATGTCTGGAGTTTTGAGTAAAGCATGAGAAGCACAAGTAGACTCTAAATTCTTGTTTAAAAATACTTATACCATAGCACTACCATTGCGTCCAGTTTGAACCATATATCAAACCTGCGTCCATTAGAGCCATGAAAAAGTAACTTCGCCTATTACTGGTCAAACATTATTTGTAATATCCCCATTCCTCGGTGCCTATCGTAGTGTTTGTTATACATTACTCATTTCATTAAGAACAGGGAGATGAAGGCTGTTTTGAACATGCAATGGATCATTACATCTACACTTTACAAGGGTAATATTTTTTGCATTAATCGTAAAAGTTGTTAATGCATGCTAGAGTTATTAGTTTGTTTGTAATAAAACCCAGTTTTGTTGTAACAATATTTCAAATTCAAAATTATTGTTAATCCCTTTATGATAATATGGAGCATCTACTACTAGTTTTGTTTTGAATTGAAGTTACTTAAGTTAGTATCACAAAAATTTTTATACTTCTGAATGAAAATTTACTTACTTACTTGTCTTTAGAGAAAAAAAAATCTTACATCGTCTATTACATATTTGTTTAATAAAATTTAAAGCCAATATAAACTCGTTAATTCTGTTTTATAATTTGATTGAATCAACCAAATTGAATTTTTTAAATGTTTTAAAGGAAGTTTACATACATACATAGCTTCACGCCAGTTCCCTTGCGGGGTAGGCACGAACAACAGAGCGCAATTCAGGCTTGTTCTTACACACCTCACTCGCTTCTTTGACATTCATAGCTCTTGTCATGCACGCTCGTCTGTTCTTAAGGCTCCTGACATCACCTTCTGCTAGTATACGATCAATTTGATCATGGAAGGTGTGTCGTGGCCTTCCACGACTTCTGCATCCATCCACTAAAGGAAGTTTAAAGCCGATATCAACTCGTTAATTCTGTTTTACAATTTGATTGAATTAACCAAATTGAATTTTTTCAATGTCATTGATGTTCGACCTAGATACACTGAGAATACCTGGAACTACACATATATTTAAATATTTACATTATATTGTCTAACAGACATACAAACAGGCGTAAGCAAACTGCTATCAAGTAAATACTTAAAAATATATTATCTTGTTTAGAGTCATTTTACAGTTGGTACACTTGCTCTTGCTATTCATGGTGGATGCTGACGGTAGTTGGTGGAGTGCTAGTGCTTTCTTTCGGACTGGGCGTAACTACGTTCTAAGTCTCGGCCTTTCCTACATAAAAAGCGCGGGGCACATGGGAGGAGGGTGGTTTTAGTGGGTAGTGGATGTTGCCCGTGCAACTTCTCTGAGTCTCCACACAAGCTGGCTCGATTATTGTTCGGATTGCCCCTTATCAAAGGGGAAAGCCTTCATGATCAATTATGGTCTAATCCCTTGCAAAGGACCCAGTATTCTGTGTAAACAGCATTTCCCCGCCTTAAAAAAAAAGTGCTAGTGCTTTCTTGTAGTACAGTGAAGAAAATACACCTTGTTGCTTACAGGGATTTATTCTCGTACTAGTTAAGCTTGGATGCTGGTCCTTAGGTTCAACTAAGTGATAGTTGAAGTCGTATGTTACGACTAATAGCAACTCGATAGCAACTTGATAGCAATTCAATCACAATCAAATCCGTTTTATCCGTGCAGGAACGGAGAAAGAATACAATTTCCTACGGCCGGGCGGCCTGTCGTAAGAGGCGACTAAACAACCCACAGCCAGGTGGTAGGGTATTTGCCCGACTGGATGGCTACCACCCCTGGTCTAGAGCATGCCGCCATAACAACTTTGAGTTGTGTTCCGGCATTAGTGACCAGGTTCCAGAATCCCTTAAGAGAGCAGCAGCGCATTTGTAGCACCTTTGGTGTTGCAAATGTCCATAGGCGATGGTAACCGCTTTCCATTCAATGGGCCGTCTGCCTGTCTGCAACCCCCAGCCAGGTGGTAGGGCATTTGCCCGTCTGGATGGCTACCCCCCCTGGTCTAGAGCATGCCGCCATACCAACTTTGAGTTGTGGTCCGGCATTAGTGACCAGCTTCCAGAATCCCTTAAGAGTCTCTGCATTTCTAGATCATCTCAATTCCATTAGCAGTAATATTAAATTTACAGCGCATTTGTAGCACCCTGACAATTCTTGGTCATACGGTGTATAGGAAACCTACCCATACAGATAAATACCTTAATGGTTCGTCTCACCACCATCCTAGTCAGTTAGCTACCGTGGGCAAATCTTTGTTTCAGAGAGCACGGAAAATTTGTGACGAGAACCACATAGCTGGAGAGCTTCCATGTCAAGCGAGTTCTACAACGCAATCAGCTGAAGACTCCACACCAACGTCACAAAGGCCCCAAACCACCTTCAGTTGAGCGGTGCCCTGCTACCCTACCCTACATCAAGCACAGACAGAATTGGTCACATTCTCAGGCGAGCTTTTTATCAAAACATATTTCAAGCCGCAGAAAAAGATTACCCAATTTCTGAGACCTGTGAAATGCAATATCCCACTCCAGGATGCAGTGGTCTACAAGCTTGATTGTGAGTGTGGATTGTCATACATTGGGCAGAGGAGCATAAAAACACGAGTAAAAGAACACATTGCTGACATGAAACACACAAGGTCTACGAAGTCTGCGATCAGTGAACACACGCTGGATAAACCCAACCACTACATCAGATTCGATAACCCACAAATCCTCGCGAAAGAGAATCGTTTCATACCTAGAATGATGCGTGAGGCTATTGAAATCAAAAAACACCCAAATTTCAATAGAGAAGATGGTTGGCAAGTACCACCTGTTTGGGATCCAATTATCAAAACTATTAAGACCCAAACCCAGCAAAAACCAGCTGCCAGACCTCAAGACACTGTGAGCTCTTTCTGCGTACAACGGAACACAAACCAACTTGACTGATAATTACTTTTATTAATCCTTTTAATATTATATAAAATTATTAGAGCTAGGCATGTTTGCTGAAGAGTTTCTTGCGCCGCTTCTTCTCTTCAAGCCATAACATGTTGCGAAGCGGTAGTAAATTAGATTAGGCTCCCATAGATTAAATAATAACCATAAACAAAATTAAAAATTAAATAATTAAAATTAATAAGTTGGCGGTAGGCTAAATAAAACTTTAACAATACTCGTTGACACTTGACATCTTTGTCTTCCGTGATCACGGCCACTGAAAAGTGGCCGAAACGTCGGAAAAACCAAAAAAACCAAAATCAATTGAATTGATGCAAAATGAATGAGATCATCCACCACTTCAGGTAGAATGCCAACCGCTGTTATTTAGATGTCGTCGTATTCTCAAACATTTGATACGAAATGTCAACCCACATCTACCTCGGGTACAACAAGGTAATACTAGGAATTTATATTTACACGTATTGGATGCTCGTTCGGCATCCTCATGGGTCGATGACATTAGGGCCAGACTCGGCATAACACCGGCAAAGGCGGCAGGTGAGCGTCATGATGAATGAGAACACTTAATTGCTCACCAAAAATTAAAACTAGGTACAGTAAATGTTGAACAAAGGGCGGCCTTATCGCTTAAAGCGATCTCTTCCAGGCAACCCCTAAACTAAGGAACATATCAAGACAATAGTGGCGGTGAAGACAATAAATAATATAAAACATTCCAAGAATAAATAAAACAAAAAAATAATAATAACAATATACTTTTTTATTTTTTTTATTAACAACTACGGACTCTAGTTCCGTACCCTTTTTTACAATTAAATTTAAGAAGTTAGGAAGTTGTACACGCTTATTTGTTACTTTGTTATTGTGTGTGACATTTAATGAATGCATGTTTGTGTTGTGGTGTACCTTAAGAATAACTTATTATATTAATTTATTCTAATTTTAATACTAAACTTATACTAATGTAGAGTGTATCTGTTACATGCTGGTGTTGTGAGGAAGTGCATGTGCAGTGTGGGCCTTATGTCTATACCTGTATATATTATCTTAACTAGTGCCATGTGTGTTGTTTTTTCCTTTCTGTGTTTAGGTTATTAATTTTTAGGCTCTTTGTCTGTTTTGGTTTGTTTGTAAAGTATGCGTGTAATGCAATGCGGTGGTAGTGCGCGTTGGTGTATAATATAATATAATATACTTTATATACTACTAGCGGCCCCAGCAGACGTTGTCCTGCCTTTAAAAAATTAAATTCTTGAACCCGATCCCAGAGCCACCTACCGGTTCTAGTTGTGAGTCTAAACCATCCGGAAACCCAGTCATCCCTACTCCGTGATGTTTGCTGGATGAGAGGTGACAACGGTAGACATCTAGCGGGGATAACTGATCGATTGATAGATAAAAAAAAATCGCGATGGAAAAATAAGGGTTGATAGTAGAGAGGTGGAAAATTAAGAGTAATATAATCTTTTTTATTCTAAGTCATGACAAAATAAGATTAAAAATCTTGCCAAAAAAATTAAAGTACATAATTAACAAATAAAAAATAGGGGTTGATCGTAGAGGGGTGAAAATTCAGGGTTGTATGTATTTTTTAATGCTGTATCCTAAAAAAATTAAAAATTATCTAAAAATTCAAAGAAAAAATATAGGGGTGGACCACCTTTAACATTTAGGGGGATGAAAATAAATGTCGTCCAATTCTCAGACCTACCCAATATGCATACAAAATTTCATGAGAATCGGTCAAGCCGTTTCGGAGAAGTATGGGAATGAACATAAACATAAGATATATCATAACCACGACACACCTTCCATGATCAAATTGATCGTCTACTAGCAGATGGTGATGTCAGGAGCCTCAAGAACAGACGAGCGTGCATGACAAGAGTTATGAATGTCAAATAAGCAAGTGAGGTGTGTAAGAATAAGCCTAAATGGCGCTCTGTTGTTCGTGCCTACCCCGCAAGGGAACTGGCGTGAAGTTACGTATGTATGCATGTTATGTATATATCATAACTATATATAAAATCAGCAGCAGGTTTTAAACCTGCGAAGACCAAACATATTTAGTAACCATCAGTTGAAAAGACAGTATGGATTTAGCTTGTCTGATGTTGAGTGGCAGTGAATTTCATAAACGGACAGCCTGTACCGTGAAAGAGTTATCAACGAAGGAAGAAGTGATCCAATATGGTTGATCCGTCTTATATCAGCATAAAGAAGCTAATAGAAAAAGTATTTGATCAATTACTCTTTGACGAATTAACAAATTTTCATCAACATTAATGAGTAGTAAATACTAAAGTCACTAGATTTTTTTATTGCAGGAGTTCAGCAGACAGGCAGACGGCCCACTTGATGGAAAGCGGTTACCATCGCCTACGGACATTAGCAACACCAAAGGTGCTACAAATGCGCTGCAGCTCTCTTAAAGGAGACTGGAACCTGGTCACTAATGCCGGAACACAACACAAGGTTGTTATGGCGGCGTACTCTAGACCAGGGGTGGTCGCCAAAACCGTAACCAAAGGCGTACCTAGATAATTACATGCGGCTTCAATCGCGTACATTTTAGTTCAGTGTTTCAAAAAAAAAATTATTTTATTGTATAAAAAATATACAATATTCATCTCCGTTGTGGAAATGAAATAATTTTGTACCTTTCACCAAATTTAGTTAATTTGTGAAAGTGTAATAGAAATTTCAAATGTATATACTGCTAGCGGCCCGGCGCGGTTTCACCCGCGCTCTATCCCGCTCCCGTGGTATATAGCGTCATGTTATATAGCCTATGGCACTCCCTGTTAACGTAGCTTTCGAACAGTATAATAATTTTTAAAATCGGTTTAGTAGATCCAGAGATTACCCCTACGTCACAAACTCACAAACTTTACCTCTTTATAATATTAGTATAGATGGCGTCTATTTTGCTCAAAGGGTAAGTAAGCATTGCTATTCAGCGTGGTAACGCCGCCAGCCTTTTGGAAATGTTCCCGGTAAGTGACAGTGGTTTAGGACCAATATTTTCTCTATAATTTTGCTCTCCTTTTTTATTTAGTTTTAGTATTTAATTTTAGGTTTCTATTTTATAGTTTAGTTTAATTTTTAAAATAGTTTTTTTTATTGCGGGAGTTCAGCAGACAGGCAGACGGCCCACTTGATGGAAAGCGGTTACCATCGCCTATGGACATTTGCAACACCAAAGGTGCTACAAATGCGCTGCTGCTCTCTTAAGGGAGACTGGAACCTGGTCACTAATGCCGGAACACAATTCAAGGTTGTTATGGCGACATACTTTAGACCAGGGGTGGTGGCCATCCAGTCGGGCAAATACCCTACCACCTGGCTGTGGGTTTTTTTGTCGCCTCTTACGACAGGCCGCCAGGCCGCAGGAAGTTGTATTCTTACTCCGTTCCTGCACGGATGGATTTTAAGTATTTAGATTTAATTCACTACACTGCTAATTAGTTCATAGACAGGATATTTCTACCATAATAAAGTATAGATTGGTTTGATATAGAAATAATGTTGTTATTTTCTTTAATATAATTTGGGCTTATAAAGCATCAGTAGTAAACACTAACACACAAAGAATGCATTGAAACAGAGGTAAACCTGCTAACGGTCATAAGTATACACCATTAACAGAATTTCACATTACAATATGAGCCTTATTCCAAACGAGAAAAAACAAATTTTGCTTACCAACAACACTTGACAGACAGAACGATACTGATCATCTCTTTATTACCAAATAGACTATGTGCTTGATTTGTGAAGACAAAAACGAACTATTTGTGTAGGAGTTTAAGGTCTATTATAATGTAAAGTGGAGTGGTGCTTAGGTCGTTTTGGATATGTGATATAGTAATTGTGGTTCGCGGATGGCAACCGGACACCGGCGATATGAAAGCAACAATAAAAGGTGGTGGACCTGTCTAGCTGATTGATACAGACGTGCAGGAAAGTAGCAGCTATGTTTTTTATCGACTACCAAAAAAAAGTATTATGTTTTATGTACGAGTCTTTTACTCGTTAGCTATTCAAATAAAAACACCCAAATTTTAATAGAGAAGGTGGTTGGCCAGTACCACTTGTTTGGGATCCGATCATCCTCCCGCCCATTTTAATAAATATATATATAAATGAATCCCTATTTCTCTTGGTCACGAAATCACGCGTGAACGGCTGGACCGATTTCGATTATTCTTTTTTTGTTGTTTGTTATTGTCAGGAGAAGGTTCTTATGAAAGAAAAAAAGAAGAAAATTGCGCGGGAAATTAGAAAATTTAAGAATACTTAACCACCATATAAAATTATTTCTTATCTAACCTTAGCTTAGCGAGCGACAATTACGATACAAGCAAAACGTGTACATTCGACAAGCGATATAGTGACGGACTTTTCGCGTGTTATTGATCGTGCAGATTGTAACAAGTAGTGTCTAGTTTTATTTATACCTGTTTTATACGTGTTTGTATAGTTCTAATAAACTCTATAGTAATTCCAACGGCATTTTAATTTAAGTCCCACACTCGTAACCATATATATAGGTATAGACATAAGGCACACAGTGCACATGCACTTCCTCACAACACCAGCATGTAACAGACACACTCTACATGAGTATAAGTTTAGTATTAAAACTGGAATAAATTAATATAATAAGTTATTCGTAAGGTACACCACGACATAAACATCATACAATAAATGTCACACACAATAACAAAAATACAAATAAGCGTGTATAAATTTTAAAAACATTTTCCTAAATTAAGTTGTAAAAAAGGCTACGGAACTCAAGTCCGTTGAGTTGTTAAAAAAAAAATATATTACCCGCGAAAGTCTGTAAGAATGTATGGATGTATGTATGTTTGTTACTCTTTCACGCAAAAACTGCTGAATTGATTTTGATGAACCTCTACAATAATGTTACAAGTTGGGCCACCTGCATACCTATTGTTACACATCGAAAAAAAATGCTGCACACCTTGTTTATTGCACCTCCCGCATTCGAAGTTCTTTTGTTTACTTCGTGTTTAAACTTTAAAAACATCGATTGTTATCGTACTTATTTCATGGCTGTAATTAGAGTCAAACTAATCATTTTTTTATGGCCAACGAAGCTTGCCAGGTGTGCGGGATTGACTCGGCGAACGCGATCCTTTGTTCTATTATACACTTTAGTATAAAACAATGACCGAGCGAAGGGGTGATGCAGTCAAGCGACGACTACGATACGATTAAGACGTGTGTAGTACTTTCGATTAGCGACATAGTGACGGACTTTGCGCGTGTTGAATTGCATTAAATCGTGCAGTGTGAACTGGTTACATCCAGTTTTATTTTGTACCTATTTTATACGTGTTTGTACAGTTCTTTTATTTTAATTCGAGTCCCACACTCGTAACAATAATATAGCTTACACATCAGAATAACACGTAGGCTATAATTTATAAAGATATAATGTAAGTATATAATGTAGTAAATAATAAACATTAACAAAATTAATACTAAATAATTAAAATGAACAAGTTGGCGGTAGGCTAAATAAAACTTTAACAAATCTCATTGGCATTCAAACATCTTTGTCTTCCGTGATCACGGCTACTGAAAAGTGGCCGAAACGTCGGAATAATAAAAATCAATCACTGCGCTGAAAACTGTTAAAACGTAGTTTTATTATGTATACAAGTCGCGAAAACTGAAGAAAATATTAAAGAAAGAAAGAAAGACATATTTTATTTAGGACAAATACAACATACAGTATCATCAAACAGTAAAATAAGAAGTTCTAAAATTGGACCCAGTCTCAGCATATGCTGACCAATTAAGACCAGCGCTGTTCTTCCGCCTGGCATCAGCAGGTGACGAAGAACAATACAATATTGTTCTATTTGACGGCCTCTGTGGTTGAGCGGGCTAAGCCTTTGCCGGCGTACCTCACTGCAACGCAGAGGTTCCGGGTTCGATTCCTGGTATAGTAAATTTCGAAAACGTATTTTCTCCGTTATTTACTATGGTCTGGGTATCTGCGATCGGCCCCAGAGTAGTCCGTTGTATATTACCCATAACACAAGCGTAACTTGCTTAATTTGGGGATATACAATGTATGTGTTTGTTTGCCGATTATTATTAATATACTGCATGTCTTTCAAGACCACGGGCCATAAAAATGGCCCGAATTTTTGGGGGGCTTGCCTGGGGCAATGGGAAGGCCAACACGTAGAGGCCCCTTGACAAATTTAATGTAAATGTGGCGTGACACTGACCGGCGATTATCCCTGTCTACACCATATAGTAATGCACTCAAGGACAAGCCCCGGCCAGTGTAGGACTATTGTGGGAAGTGAGGACAAAAAGTACCGGGCTATTGTGGTGAACTGCTAATGGTACTAGGGGTCTGGGAATATGGGGACTATGGCGTCTGCCCGTCGCAATGTTCAGGGAACATTGAAAAATGGGCAGACGGTGACTCGCCACTCCCTGCATGGGCCCCAAAAAAATGCCATAAAGACAAAGGCAACATGGGTGTGAGTGGCTAAGGGGTGTCGAGAGGTGGGCTGCAGGTTCACCGAAGCTACTTCTGACGTTAGGCCATTTATCACTTCCACCCCTGGATCTCCACTCCGTGCCGGCTGGCTAAGGCAAGCACGGAGGTGGGGGCCTTGTCTTGGCCCCCGGAGTCAGATACGAGGTGTCGCTACTCACCTAAGGCTTCGCCACAAAGCCCCCCTGCAGGTTTCTTATTATTATTATAATATTAAATATACGGTCTATTTTATTCCTACAATGACCCGTCACTATCATTAGAATTACATGGCAAACCTCGTGTAAAGTGCATCAACGGTAGGCAGCCGTCACCCACGAAGTTCAAGGCGCAGTTCGAGGTAAACGCACCTTTATTGGCCCTCAATTGGTTGCATCCGGAGAGGTCTCCGACCCTCGGCCCGTGGGGACATTAGCTGTTACGCTGTACGGCTCATCGGCTCATTCACATTGTCACGTTCATGATCCCTTTACAGTCCACAAAGTTATATAGCCATAAGCTTTAGATTATAATAATAATCTAATATATAAAATTCTCGTGTCACAGTGTTAGTTACCATACTCCTCCGAAACGGCTTGACCGATTTTATTAAATTTTATATGCATATTCAGTAAGTCTGAGAATCGGCTACTATCTACTTTTCAAACCCCTAAGTGATAAGGAGTGTCCACCCCAAATTTTATTTTTTATTTTTTGGATATTTTTTTTAGGATACAGCATTAAAAATACATACAACCCTTAATTTTCACCCCTCTACGATCAACCCCTATTTTTTATTTCTTAATTATAAACTTTAATTTTTTGGCAAGATTTTTAATCTTATTTAGACTCGCAATTAGAACCGGTAGGTGGCGCTGAGATCAATTTAATCCAAATGTGGCGTGACACTAACCGGCGATTATCCCTATCTACACCATATAATAATGCACCCAAGGACAAGCCTCGGCCAGTGTAGGACTATTATGGGAAATGAGGATAAAAAGTACCGGGCTATTGGGGTGAACTGCTAATGGTACTAGGGGTCTGGGAATATGGGGACTATGGCGTCTGCCCGTCGCAATGTTTGGGGAACATGGAAAAATGGACAGACGGTGACTAGCCACTCCCTGCATGCGCCCCAAAACATGCAATAAAAGACAGGGGCAACATGGGTGTGAGTGGCTAAGGGGTGTAGAGAGGTGGGCTGCAGGTTCACTGAAGCTACTTCTGACGTGATGCCATTTATCACTTCCACCCCTGGAGCTCGAGTCTTAGCTCTCTGGCGGAGTATCTTCCGACACAGCAAAATGCTGAGTGCCAATCTCCTTTGTCGAATAGCGGCATCTACAAACATATTTTGTCTCGTCTATTTTATGCATGCATGCATACATACATACATAACTTCACGCCAATTCCCTTGCAGGGTAGGCACGAACAACAGATCGCCATTCAGGCTTATTCTTACACACCTCACTTGCTTCTTTGACATTCATAACTCTTGTCATGTATGCTCGTCTGTTCTTAAGGCTCCTGACATCACCATCTGCTAGTACACGATCAATTTGCCGAATAAATTATAACTTGAGTAAATTCAAAAGTAAAACCATTCAAGTATTTTATACATGCAAGTGACATTTTTAATTTTTAACCGACTTAAAAAAAAGGAGGCGGTTCTCAATTCGTCGGGATCTTTTTTTTATGTATGTTCACCGATTACTCCGAGGTTTATGATCCGATTTACGTGATTCTTATTTAGTTTGATGCGGAATAGTTGCCATTTGGTCCCCCAAAAATTTAACATAGTTTGACCCAGTAGTTTTCATTTTACAATTATTTTTTTGTTCCCGTTTCTTGGGATCTATATTTTTTAAGGAGCGCGGCACCTTTCGTAGGTCTACCCATACATAGCTAGACACTAAAAAGTAACAAAAAAATAATAAAAAACTTCGTTTAACAAAGTCGAGCACCGACTTTAAGATGTTTTAGATAATATATATTAATAATAATAGCTTTAGAAATAAGTTATTTTATACTTTTTAGTTTTTGAAGTCGATTTTTTTAAACGACGTTTTTTTTATTTTATCGTGTTATTTTTTTATTGCTGGAGAGCAGATAGGCTGACGGCCCAACTGTGATGGAAACTGGTTACCATCGCCTATAAACATTTGCAACACTAAAGGTATAATAACAAAATATTTCTATAATTTAGAAGGCAAATGGTTGTAGGTCATGGGTAGACCGTTAGCACGGGCATTACCTTGTGATGCGCGCGCGCAGCCGCTCGATTGCTTCAATTGGCAGCAATCAGCGTCAATTTACAACCGACGTCCCCCCTCCCGCGGACACGTTTCCTCGCCCCCCAGTCGCCACCATCCTGCTTTCACTTCTCACCAGTACATTGGTAACCAAAAGTGCTTGGTGGTAATTTAATTATATTGTATTATAGTCTCAATACTTGTTTTCTTTTAGCCATGCAGTAATACATGTATATCTCTGAAGACCATGGACCCTAAAAATTTCTCTGACTTTTGGAGGGCTTGGGTGGGGTCATGGGGACGCCAATACGTAGAGGTCCCTTCGACAAAATTAATGTGGCGTGACAGTGACCGACGACCGTCGCTGTCCACACCATATAAAATGTAACGAAAGACAAGCCCCAGCCAGTGTAAGACTATTGTAGGACAGAACAAAAGGTAAATACTAGAAATCTGATTCTATTTAGTTATGCAATAATATTATTAACTAATTGTGCCCACGACTTCGTCCGCGTAGTTTTTTTTTCACGGAACCCTAAAAAAGCCGCCTAAGTTACTCCTCATAACATCATCTATCTGTCAGTGAAAGTTCCATCAAAATTGGTCCAGCCGTTTCCGAGATTAGCCAGATCATCGAGAGACAGATTTTTTTTTATTGCAGGAGTTCAGCAGACAGGCAGACGGCGCTGCTGCTCTCTTAAAGGAGACTGGAACCTGGTCGCTAATGCCGGAACACAACTCAAAGTTGTTATGGCGACATATTTTAGACCAGGGGTGGTAGCCATCTAGTCGGGCAAATGCCCTACCACCTAGATGTGGTTTGTTTTGTCGCCTCTTACACCAGGCCGCCCGGCCGCAGGAAATTGTATTCTTTCTCCGTTCCAGCACGGATGTAATACTAACTAAACTAACTAAAACTAAAACTACGTTTTAACGGTTTTAAGCGCGGTAATTTTATTTGATTTTGGTTTTTCCGACGTTTCGGCCACTTTTCAGTGGCCGTGATCACGGAAGACAAAGATGTCAAGTGTCAACGAGTATTGTTAAAGTTTTATTTAGCCTACCGCCAACTTATTAATTTTAATTATTTAATTTTTTTAATTTTGTTTATGGTTATTATTTAATCTATGGGAGCCTAATCTAATTTACTACCGCTTCGCAACATGTTATGGCTTGAAGAGAAGAAGCGGCGCAAGAAACTCTTCAGCAAACATGCCTAGCTCTAATAATTTTATATAATATTAAAATGGGTGGAAGGAAAAATAAAAGTAATTATCAGTCAAGTTGGTTTGTGTTCCGTTGTACGCAGAAAGAGCTCACAGTGTCTTGAGGTCTGGCAGCTGGTTTTTGCTGGGTTTGGGTCTTAATAGTTTTGATAATTGGATCCCAAACAGGTGGTACTTGCCAACCATCTTCTCTATTGAAATTTGGGTGTTTTTTGATTTCAATAGCCTCACGCATAATTCTAGGTATGAAACGATTCTCTTTCGCGAGGATTTGTGGGTTATCGAATCTGATGTAGTGGTTGGGTTTATCCAGCGTGTGTTCACTGATCGCAGACTTCGTAGACCTTGTGTGTTTCATGTCAGCAATGTGTTCTTTTACTCGTGTTTTTATGCTCCTCTTTGTTTGCCCAATGTACAAGCTTGATTGTGAGTGTGGATTGTCATACATTGGGCAAACAAAGAGGAGCATAAAAACACGAGTAAAAGAACACATTGCTGACATGAAACACACAAGGTCTACGAAGTCTGCGATCAGTGAACACACGCTGGATAAACCCAACCACTACATCAGATTCGATAACCCACAAATCCTCGCGAAAGAGAATCGTTTCATACCTAGAATGATGCGTGAGGCTATTGAAATCAAAAAACACCCAAATTTCAATAGAGAAGATGGTTGGCAAGTACCACCTGTTTGGGATCCAATTATCAAAACTATTAAGACCCAAACCCAGCAAAAACCAGCTGCCAGACCTCAAGACACTGTGAGCTCTTTCTGCGTACAACGGAACACAAACCAACTTGACTGATAATTACTTTTATTTTTCCTTCCACCCATTTTAATATTATATAAAATTATTAGAGCTAGGCATGTTTGCTGAAGAGTTTCTTGCGCCGCTTCTTCTCTTCAAGCCATAACATGTTGCGAAGCGGTAGTAAATTAGATTAGGCTCCCATAGATTAAATAATAACCATAAACAAAATTAAAAAAATTAAATAATTAAAATTAATAAGTTGGCGGTAGGCTAAATAAAACTTTAACAATACTCGTTGACACTTGACATCTTTGTCTTCCGTGATCACGGCCACTGAAAAGTGGCCGAAACGTCGGAAAAACCAAAATCAAATAAAATTACCGCGCTTAAAACCGTTAAAACGTAGTTTTATTATGTATACAAGTCGCGAAAACTTAAGAAAATATTAACTAAAACTAATTGTGCCCGCGACTTCGTCCGCGTAGATTTTTTTTCACGGAACCCTAAAAAATGTAGCTTAAGTTACTCATAACATCAGCTATCTGCCAGTGAAAGTTCCATCAGAATTGGTCCAGCCATTTCCGAGATTAGCCGGATCATCGAGACAGACAGAAAAAAAATGATTTTTGATTTTAAAAATCTAATTCCAATGCGATTTTTTAACTAATCGATGGCAAACTTTTTATTATAAAATATGTGATGTTATATTTTTTATACCGGGAGTCCCGTGGGAATTTTCCCGGGAGAGGTTTGTTGTAGTTCGCGTGCATAAACATTAGCTTATTCCAACACAGTTATCACCAAAACAATACTTTACATTATTTATCAAATGCAGCTTTATTTTTTGTCCCGGAATCCCGCGGGAGTCTCAAGTCAAGTGTGGACGAAGTCGCGGGCATTTCCTAGTATAAAATACGATAACTGTGCTGACTACTTTTAAATATTGACGGCCTCTGTGGTTGAGTGGGCTAAGCCTTTGCCGGCCTACCTCACTGCAACGCAGAGGCTCCGGGTTCGATTCCTGGTATAGTAAATTTCGGAAACGTATTTTCTCCGTTATTTACTATGGTCCGGGTGTCTGGGATCGGCCCCCGAGTAGTCCGTTCTATATTACCCATAATACAAGCGTAACTTGCTTAATTTGAGGATATACAATATGTGTGTTTGTCTGCCGATTATTATTATTATTAAATATAGTAAATACAAAACTACGCAAGTAAATAAACTGATAGCTTATTTAAATAAATCATTATAATCAAAACATCTGCCAAAAAGTATCTTTAATAAAAAACAAGGATTAGATGGATATCACGTAAAACATTATTTATGGCACCATACCGCCATAATTCTATACTTACACGCGAAAAATATGTTACAAAAACAAACAACACCGGGTGGCGAGGCGAGTGTTGTTTATTATAGTTATGAGGATTACTGCAGTTTAGAGGTTTGTTTGGACGGTTAATAACCTCGAGGTTTCTACATTAAACATTATCAGTGTTTATTATAAAACTAAATATAAACACGGCTGTTCGTGCCTACCCCGCAAGGGAACTGGCGTGAAGTTATGTATGTATGTATGTATTATAAAACTAGAGTTTACCCTACGACTGCGCCGCGGGTCGACCTCTAGTGCGTATCTCTTGTTTAAAGAGCAGGCAGTACCAGATTCTCATCATTTTTCTTATTTTTATTGCAGGAGCTCAGCAGACAGGCAGACGGCCCACTTGATGGAAAGCGGTTACCATCGCCTATGGACATTTGCAACACCAAAGCTGCGATATATGCGCTGCTGCTCTCTTAAGAGAGACTGGAACCTGGTCACTAATGCTGAAAAACAACTCAAGGTGGTTATGGAGACATGCTATAGACCAGGACTGGTAGCCATCCAGTCGGGCAAATGCCTTACCACCTGGCACTTTATATCGCAAACCATTCCCTGTCTAGTTGTAAACTACATAAATGACAAAACTTGACAAAAATGACAAAATAGACAACATGGACCTAGTTGACCAAGTGGACGAAATGGTCAAAATCACAAAACCTCTCCTAGTTTCCGGGATAATCTTCTTCTTCTATCTTCTATCTATACAATAACAAAACTATAGAGGTCGATTTTCTGTACAATGAAAAAAAAATGCTAAAAACCAAGTCAGGGGGATGTAAGAAGTGAAATAGAACTAATTTAGTTTTTTTTTTAATTTTGTTCCTCTGTTTGTCTGTATGTCTGTTTGTCTGTCTGTTTGTACCGGCTAATCTCCGAAACGACTGTACCGATTTAAATGAAATTCTATATGGTGGTAGCTTATATCCCTGGTCAACATATAGGATATTTTTGATCCCGTAAAATTAAAGAGTTTTCATGGGATAGTTAAAAAATCTGTCCACGCGGACGAATTCGCGGACAGAAGCTAGTCTTTACATAAATCTATCCCATTATCCGGGATGAAATGTATCCCTTGGCCGTTAATAAAATTACATACGTACCGAGTTTCAGCCAAATCGGTCCAATAGTCTTTCCATAAAAGGACAACAAACAGAGAGACAAATATATTTTTATACCGAAAATTATCCCATTTTTCGGGATAAAAGTATTCTATGTTCATCCTTGGCATCGAAAATATGTATATACCGAGTTTCAGCCAAATCGGTCCAGTAGTTTTTCCGTGAAAACGGACAGACAGAGTTACATTCGTGTTTCTGATATTAATTGGGATTTCTAATATTAATTTGGAATTAATGTTTTCTTACGGCCTCTGTGGTTGAGCTGACTAAGACTTTGCCAACCTATCTCACTGCAACACAGTGGCTCTGTGTTTGATTCCTGGTATGGTAAACGTAAACTAACTATCCGTTACTTACTGTGGTCTGGATGTCTGGGATCGGCTTTAGAGTGGAACTTTGATTACCAATATTAATATAAATGTCCCACTGCTGGGCTCGGGCCTCTCATTATTGGGGGGAAGTATACCCCCGCCACGTTTGTCCAAGGCGGCTTGGCAGATTTGACACATCGGTCATCTTGATGTTTTCTTGCATCACGATGTTATTCCTTCACCGTTTTTAGCACGTGGTAATTGTAACAATATGCACATTAGATCAGAAAACTGACTAAGTGGTGCATGTGTTCTGGACAGGATCGAACCCGCGCCCTTGAGTTTGGGACGCGCGCACTAGCCACTACGCTACCACGACTATTAGAAATACCTGTGAAAATCTCCACAATATTAAAGCCAAAGATTACAGCGATGCGAGTACTATCAATCAAAGCATTCATATTCTATTACGACTGTTATTACAAATTTAACTTTAATGACATAAATATTAGGTTAGTTTTCCTCAGTAATGATTTATAACAGTGTTTAAGGGTAAATAGTGATATTAAAGCGCTCCTATTGTGATAGAAAGGTACGTTTCGCACCGCGACGCCTTACAGCCAAGCCGGTGTGGAGGTCACAGATAAAAATACAGATATGTCAGGAAATCAAAAACTGTTTTGTACCTATTCTTCTAAAGAAGTATATGTATATCAATTTGAACTAGTGATCGCCCGTGGTCGAAATTCGACCATAATAATTAATGTAAATTATAAGTTTGAACATTATTAAGGTTCTGTTGTCAAAGACTATACTTCTATAATCACAGATTTCGCCAAGGCTACACTGTTGATTTGACTTTAACAATAAACAAAAGATTAGGTACATACGCGTGTGTGTCAAATGCATGGTAGTGTATGTAATTTTTTTTATTGATTTAATGCATTTTTATGCATAAATAATAATAAAAATAGCACTTTTCACTCCTTCTTTATTTCATACTTCTCCGTCCGCGTAATTTTCGTAAAAAGGGTATAAAGTTTTTGCTGAGATTTTGCTTCACGTATCAATATATAGATAGTTCAACCGAAATTAATACTTGAAATTTGTAATATCACAAGTATATCTTTGATAATGAGTCTTTCCTTAAAGATTTTGATCCAAACTTAACCACCGGCAGTCATAAGAAATGTTTCCTCTTTATTACATACTAGAGGTTCTGGCAGACGTTGTTCTGCCCTGAGAAAATAAAAATCTAGGACACAATCCTAGCGCCACCTGTCGGTTCCAATTGTGAGTCTAAACCATCCGGGCACCCACTCAAACACACACAATTTTTTTGTCAAAATCAGTAAAGTCGTTCTCAAGTTATGCGCGTACATGCATTTCTACGATTCATTTCATGCATGATATATGAAACAAATAGAACAGATATATAATAACAAATAGACTAATACAACTTATACTAATATATAAAGCTGAAAAGTTTGTTTGCTTGAACGCGCTAATCTCAAGAACTACTCGTCTGATTTGAAACATTCTTTCAGTGTTAGATAGCCTATTTATTGAGAAAGGCTATAGGCTATATATCATCACGCTAAGACCAATAGGAGCGAAGCACCAATGAAAAATGTTTCAAAATCGGGGAGTGTTTTTTTCACTATTCCACGCGGATGAAGTCGCGAGCAGATGCTAGTAGATTAATAAACTGAACCGAAAAGGTGTATGAAAAAACTGAACTAAACGCTGCTTCATATTTAACTTCTGTGTGTGACTTAAGCTTTAAAGAGATTTGATAGATCTTATTATTTATACGTACTTTTTAAACTTCAATGTGTGTGATTTTATTAACATAAATGTGAAAAAGTAGTACGATGTTTTTTTTGTAACAAGTTTATAAAGGAAACTGGTGGAGCTATAACTAGTGCAAGATCACTAATAATAATATGAGCCAAATACGAAAAAATATGTGGTGAAGTGGAGAAAATAGCACAAAGATCCTTCAAATATCTTCGATCACAAGGGTTTCCCTTATAACTTAAAAAAATCCATTGCAAGTAGGTGCAATAAAATCATGGCTATTGTTGCGGACAGAATCACCCTCCCGACCTCTTCCCCGGAACTCCGGTACCCCCACGCCCCGCTTACCGTGAATGTATAGCTCGTTCGATTAGCAGCTAAGCGTATGCTTAAAAGTAGTACCTTAGCGATTGCGGTGCGAGCCACGGGCATGTCAGTTGTTCAAGTATACAACCAGTTTTCGAATCAAGTTATACACATAAGAGAAGAGAAGGAAGACAACAGCCATTTCATTTAGACTCGTTCATGGATCTTGTGAATACCAGTGTGTATGAGTAGTGCAACTAGTATTGATCGGTGAAATCGATACAATTAGTGCCATCAGTGTTCAGAGGAACATCGGGTTCTAGTGCTAACTTGTGTTGATTGACTTGAACGTGCGATTCAGTACAGTACTTCTAATCATACCTATTGCTGTCGTAAGCGCCTATAATAAATACATACATACATACATACATAACTTCACGCCAGTTCCCTTGCGGGGTAGGCACGAACAACAGAGCGCCATTTAGGCCCATTCTTACACACCTCACTTGCTTCTTTGACATTCATAACTCTTGTCATGCACACTCGTCTGTTCTTAAGGCTCCTGACATCACCCTCCGCTAGTACACGATCAATTTGATCATGGAAGGTGTGTCGTGGCCTTCCACGACTTCTGCATCCATCCAATTTTGCATTGTATATCTGTTTAGTCATTCTTTCATCATGCATTCTTTCCACATGCCCGAACCACCGAAGCATTCTTTTCCTTACCTTCACCCGACACTCTCTTTCAGACCAACTCTCTTTCTTACTTCGGTATTACGAACGCGGTCCGCGAGCGTCACTCCGCAGATTTTGCGCAGTGCTCGCATCTCAACCGCGTTTACTCTACTTTCATGCTCTCTCTTCCATACCCAACTCTCGCTTCCATACGTGAGCGTAGGTACCAGCACCGCGTTGTGTATGGCGAGCTGGGCCTTCTGGCTGAGGTTCTTAGCGCCTAGAAGTTTACCTAACGCTCCATTCAAACTATTCCCCAAATTTACAGTTATAATAAATACAGTCCATTTTTAAGAGGTGTTTCATTGAGTATACCACCTGCATCGTACAGCTATGAAAGATTACAATTCTTCTGTATATAATATTCTTTGGCAAGTATATTCCCAACAAAGACTGGGATTGTTTCGACCACTGGCTCGCATTGTCTGGCCCGCGTCCCATTGTTATTCTGACAACCACCCCCGTGAGCCGTTCTAGTTGTGGGTAGCTGACGCGCCCTCTGCCGTGCAACTCGAGGTTTGATTGTTGCCGAAATACCTTCACAGATACGGTGGGGGAAAACGGTATTTGTATTTCATTCTGAAGATATAATTCTTTGTAAAATATTTATATTGTGTAACAAAAAGAAATTGAATAAATATATGGATAATATCTATATATTAATACGTGAAGCAAAAACACAGCAAAGTCTTTGTACTTACAAAGTACACAGTACTTACTTAAATTTGGCACAGTTATATTTCATACTAGTTGTACCCGGAAGACGTTGTACTGCCCTTAGAAATAAAAATCTAGAACCCGATTACAGCGAAATTTATCGAGACCAATAGTTATATAAACCATTCTCGAATCCACTTTAATAAAAACAAAAAAAATCATCAAAATAGGTCCCCACCGTTTAAGAAGACTTCAGCGATGCCACCTACCGGTAGATCTATGATCTTAACCATCCCGGGACCCACTTGAACACACACAAAACTGATTTCACCTAAATATTGGAATCCGATTACAGCGCCATTTACGTGGTTCAAATTTGAATCTATACCATCCCGGGACTCACTTGAACACACATAAAAATAATTTCACCTAAATATTGCAACCCGATTACAGCGCCATTTACCTGGTTCAATTTTGAATCTATACCATCCCGGGACCCACTTGAACCATTTACCTGGTTCAATTTTGAATCTATACCATCCCGGGACCCACTTGAACACACATAAAAATAATTTCACCTAAATATTGGAACCCGATTGCAGCGTCATCTACCTGGTTCAAATTTGAATCTATACCATCCTGGGACCCACTTGAACACACATAAAAATAATTTCACCTAAATATTGGAACCCGATTGCAGCGCCATCTACCTGGTTCAATTTTGAATCTATACCATCCTGGGACCCACTTGAACACACATAAAAATAATTTCACCTAAAAATTGGAACCCGATTGCAGCGCCATCTACCTGGTTCAATTTTGAATCTATACCATCCCGGGACCCACTTGAACACCCACAAAAATGATTTCACCTAAATATTGGAACCCGATTACAGCGCCATCTACCTGGTTCAAATTTGAATCTATACCATCCCGAGACCCACTTGAACACACACAAAAATAATTTCACCTAAATATTGGAACCCGATTGCAGCGCCATCTACCTGGTTCAAATTTGAATCTATACCATCCCGGGACCCACTTAAACATATAAAAATAATTTCACCTAAATATTGAAACCCGATTACAGCTAAATTAATTATTTTACATGTATTTTATCAATAAAATAACTCCGACCGAAGCATCTGTTTTAAACGATATTCTGTTTTTTTACATCCTCTTTGACGATATTTGCAGCACGCGTTCTGTCAATACTATGTCAAACGTCATACGGTTACATTAAAAAGGTATATTGTCCAAAGCGCTAAGGTTAGATTAGAAATAATTTTATATGGCGGTTAAGTATTCTTACATTTTCTAATTTCCCGCGCAATTTTCCTAGTTTTCTTTTTCGTAAGAACCATCTCCTAATAATAAGAAACACAACAAAAAAATAATTAGCGAAATCAGTCCAGCCGTTCATGCGTGATGGCGTGACCAAGGGAAATAGGGATTCATTTTTATATATATAGATAGAGAACAAGCGACGAATGCTAATATTTTTTTTTATTATGCATAAAAATACATTAAATCAATAAAAAAAAACATTACACACACTATCATGTATGTATTTGACACCCACACGCATGGATACTCTTTTGTTTATTGCTAAAGTCAAATTAACAGTGTAGCCTTGGCGAAATCTGTATTATAGAAGTAGGTATATAGTCTTTGACAACAGAACCTTAATAATGTTCAAATTTCGACCACGGGCGACCACTAGTTATACTAATTGTAGTTTATAAGTGGTTGTATCGGAGAAGGACGAGACGCGGGTGCATTTGGACTGATAATGTCTCCATTTCCTGTAGCATTTCCTTTGCAGTAGATAAATAGGATATTTTATATATTTCCTCTCAAGGGGCGCCCCTCCCTTAAGATACTGACGGATTAGTGTCCCCCTTGTTTCTAATCCAACCGCCGGCTGGAGTACCAGGTATGTACTTATATACTAAAAATGACTAGGGGGTTTGTGCACCGTATACGGTACACTGCTATTTGTTTCCTTTTGTACAGGACTGTATACGGTACACTGCTATTTGTTTCTTTTTGTACAGGACTGTATACGGTATACTGCTATTTGTTTCCTTTTGTACAGGACTGTATACGGTACACTGCTATTTGTTTCCTTTTGTACAGGACTGTATACGGTACACTGCTATTTGTTTCCTTTTGTACAGGACTGTATACGGTACACTGCTATTTGTTTCCTTTTGTACAGGACTGTATACGGTATACTGCTATTTGTTTCCTTTTGTACAGGACTGTATACGGTACACTGCTATTTGTTTCCTTTTGTACAGGACTGTATACGGTATACTGCTATTTGTTTCCTTTTGTACAGGACTGTATACGGTATACTGCTATTTGTTTCCTTTTGTACAGGACTGTATACGGTACACTGCTATTTGTTTCCTTTTGTACAGGACTGTATACGGTACACTGCTATTTGTTTCCTTTTGTATAGGACTGTATACGGTACACTGCTATTTGTTTCCTTTTGTACAGGACTGTATACGGTATACTGCTATTTGTTTCCTTTTGTGCAGGACCGTATATGGTACACTGCTATTTGTTTCCTTTTGTTCAGGACTGTATACCGTATACTGCTATTTGTTTCCTTTTGTGCAGGACCGTATACGGTACACTGCTATTTGTTTCCTTTTGTACAGGACCGTATACGGTACACTGCTATTTGTTTCCTTTTGTACAGGACCGTATATGGTACACTGCTATTTGTTTCCTTTTGTGCAGTGGCAAAATATGATGTCTGAGACATCTAGCTTCGTAGTGATTATCGCTAACCTTGCATTTAAAAATATCATAAAAATCTACGTTGTATGGATTCGATTTTGTTAACATTCACATCATACCGTGCAAGAACGGAGAAAGAATACAATTTCCTGCGGCCGGGCGGTCTGTCGTAAGAGGCGACTTAACAACCCACAGCCAGGTGGTAGGGCATTTGCCCTACTGGATGGCTACCACCCCTGGTCTAAAGTATGTCGCCATAACAACCTTAAATTGTGTTCCGGCATTAGTGATCAGGTTCCAGTTTCTCTTAAGAGAGCAGCAGCGCATTTGTAGCAACTTTGCTGTTGCCAATGTCCATAGGCGATGGTAACCGCTTTCTATCAAGTGGGTCGTCTGCCTGTCTGCTGATCTCCTGCAATAAAAAAAAATACTTTGGATTCCATATCTATACCGATACGGACTCCTATCCGGCTCGAAGGACCAAATTATGTAGGGGTTTTCCTACATAAGATGTTATTGATAGAATGTTTTAATATGTTAATTGGTTATTGCTTAAATTATGGTAATGAACATGATGGTGCTTATGATTATGCTCTAAGATCGATTGGCTGTTTAGCCAACTGACCGAATACGGTGCTAAACGAGTACTGATGTGAATGATATGTTAAAATGTATGTCGGCGTAAACCGCTGACAAGGCACTGTACGGTTGTTGCTAGTCCATACAAACTTGAAGTTCGATTAGAGTACTTGCTTCAGTGATAATCCAAATAGTCCTAGGCCATAAAATTTATGAGCAATATGAAATGCTTCATTGCATTTACGTCTCGATTTTCTTTTTACGACCAGTCAACATAAATACGCGCACCTGGCCAGGACTCGTCAACGTGTTTCTCAGAAGTGCAAATTGGTAACCACTGCGTTAGTGTTAGCTTACTGCTACGGATATACCTTATGTATATCATTACTACAGGTGACTGTTTGGACGTTTGCTTAATGGCTGCTGAGATGTACGAAGATAAATTTTGAGATTGTGGATATGTATCGACTTTTCGAAACTTCGATGTTCTTTTATTCGCGTTGCCATTTGTTTATTTCGATGCTTATGATAGACCTAAAAGTACTTACAATTTTCTGTCCAAATCCTATAAATCTTATAATGATTGTAGGTAAAACTTCTCTGAACTTTGTAATTCGGGTATGGGAAGACAGCCCTGGACTTTCTGATTAATTTGAACTTACTCGTTAATTTATTACCTACTTTATTTTGCTGAAAATGCGAATTTTATAATAACTTAAAGATTTGAAATTGTCATTGAAAAATATGACAATATGTCTAATTTATTTTTTATTTTTAAATCTGCGGAGTGACGCTCGCGGACCGCGTTCGTAATACCGAAGTAAGAAAGAGAGTTGGTCTGAAAGAAAGTGTCGGGGTGAAGGTAAGGAAAGGAATGCTCCGGTGGTTTGGGCATGTGGACAGAATGACTAAACAGATATACAATGCAAAAGTGGATGGATGCAGAAGTCGTGGAAGGCCACGACACACCTTCCATGATCAAATTGATCGTGTACTAGCGGAGGGTGATGTCAGGAGCCTTAAGAACAGACGAGTGTGCATGACAAGAGTTATGAATGTCAAAGAAGCAAGTGAGGTGTGTATGAATGGGCCTAAATGGCGCTCTGTTGTTCGTGCCTACCCCGCAAGGGAACTGGCGTGAAGTTATGTATGTATGTATGTATATATTTTTTATTTTCTTTTCAAATGTAAATTTGTCGTAGGTCTCATAACATCTTCTTAAATATTCGCAGGTTGTGATCCTATATTTGGAGACTTCCAAAAATAGAATCCGCGTATTCCTTGGAAACGGTATAAAAGGCAGAACCATCAACGTTCCAGCACGCATTTAGCTACGAGCATTTGGCTGGAGTAATCCTCCAAGTAAGTACTAATATTTATCTACAGGCATCTCTTCTCTCATATAACCCTGCCATCTGAAGCAGGAACTTAAGGTCGTTTTAACCAGAGAGCTGTGCCGCTCCGAGTCTTCGGCCCTGCTTCACAGACAGGTCCATCTACTCGCGCCCTGAGTGTCCTGCCAATGCCCTAAACGGCGTCTCAAGCGCCCTGAGTGCCCTGTCACTTTACGCCCTGGTTGCTGCAGTTCCTGCGAGCGCCGCCCTGCCCTTCGTCGGTTGGCTGTCTAGCTGCCGCCGCTCTGCTGCTGCTGTCGCGAATGCTGCTTGCTGCTCCATCATCGCCGGATTCTACTCTGAAAGGACTCAGGCTATATATCATCAAAGGACTCTAGGCGGACGAAGTACATACATACATACATAGCCAGTTCCCTTGCGGGTAGGCACGAACAATCTTTAGGCCCATTCTTACTACTTGCTTCTTGTTTAACTCTTGTCAATCGTGTGTTCTAGGAGTTTTAAAGATAAGTGATCCGCGTTTAGGGCCACGTTAGGTTTCTTAGGCTAGTTATAACAAATTATCACGGATCGTTTGTATTTAAATTCTTCTTGTAATGTTTCTGTCGTTTTTCATATTAATAAAAATCTTTCTTTTGTTTCTTTTTCTTTACAAACATTTGTGGAAAAAAAAATTAAGTGATGTAAGAACTGCGAAAGTAACGTAATTGACAAGCATTGTTTCATCCGAAATCAGTTAGAATCCGTTCGTCCGTGGAAATAAACAGTATTCTACACGAGCTCACGCCTTTGATGTCTGCTCAGGGACTTACGAGAGATGGGTGTGACGCCAGCCAATAAAATCAACTAACACTCGCAGCTGCTTAACTGTTTATTTAACCCTTTTTACTTGGTTTGTCAGCGTATTTTATGAAATATACATTCTTATTGTTACGACCTAGACGCCGACAAAGACAAATTCACACCTGCACACCTGTAGAAACACATTTTATTACCTTTCGGCATATGGACTTCTTTGTTTACTTTGTGTTTAAAATTTGTGATTAGAAAACAGTCCATTGTGTATTGTAATCTTTTATGGCAGTCATTAGCCAGGTGTGTCGTATTTAAAGTACAAACTGATTCTAGGCAATTCGGTCCACGTGGTCGGGCAGACATATTGCATCTGTGCAGTATAAAGCAATGCCTCGATTGAGGGACGAGGCAGTCGAGCGATAACCACGAGCGAAGCAAGACTTGTGTATAGTGACGGACTTTGCGCGTGTTACTGAATTACGATCTTCTGCATTACGCATGGACTTGTTGCGTTCGGTTATATTTGTACCTGTGTTATACATGTTTGTATAGTTCTAATAAACTCTATAATAATTCCAACGGCATTTTAATTCGAGTCTCCCGACTCTTAACATTATCTCATCTTATCTTATACTAATATATAAAGCTGAAGAGTTTGTTCTAAAATAGGGTCTAAATTAAAGTCTAGTCTTGTTCTAAGAGAAATTTGTTCTAAAATAATGCATTATTTGCGAAGGTGTTTTTATAAACATGATATTAATCCTTATCCAAATAAATACGTTATTCATCATAAGTATTTAATTTAAAACAAAATTGCCATTTTCATTTATTTTTTTTATTGCTGGAGTGCAGCAGACAGGCAGACAGTCCACTTTATAGAAAGCGTTTACCATCGCCTATAGACATTTACAGCACCAAAGGTGGTACAAATGCGCTGCTGCTCTCTTAAAGGTCACTGGAACTGGGTCACTAATGCCGGACCACAACTCAAGGTTGTTATGTCGACATGCTTTAGACCAGGGGTGGTAGCCATCCAGTCGGGCAAATGCCCTACCACCTGGCTGTGGGTTGTTTAGTCGCCTCTTACGACAGGCCGCCCGGCCGCAGGAAATTGTATTCTTTCTCCGTTCCTGTACTGATAAGGACTTTGTCTTCGGACTGATTTGGCTAATTTTGGTTTTGAATTATTTGTGAAAGTCCAGGGAAGGTTTAAAAGGTGAGTAATTATGAAAAAATGCTGGGAATATAGTAAAAACAACAATGTCGCTTTCGCTTAGAAACTATTCCTACCTGTCAAACATTTGATGTTCGTCCCGTCGTTTAGAAATCAATTAAATTTAAAAGTCGTTCAGAAATCAAATTAAATTTAAAATTGTAGTTCTTTTATTCATTTTGTTGGTTTTGAATGTCAAACGTTTGATGATCGTTCCGGTTAAGTTTTAACCACATTTTTTACTAAAGTTGAAACTTTCTGCAATTACCATTCAGCTTTTTTATTTATTGATTCTGAGGCGGTACGAAGTTTGCCGGGTCTAATAAAGCTGAAAATTTGTTTGAACGCGCTAATCTCAGAAACTACTGGTCTGATTTGTAAAATTATTTCAGTGTTAGATATCCCATTTATCGTGGAAGGCTATAGGCTATATATCATTACGCTAAGACCAATAGGAGCGGAGCAACAATGAAGAATGTTTCGAAATCGGGGTTTTTGTTAACTTACTACTTTTTTTAACTATTTCACGAGGACGAAGTCGCGGACAGAAGCTAGTTTAATAATAATAAGTTTTTTGTCACTCATTCACATCGTTCATTCATTCGCATAGTTCAGGTCTGTATTTCAGTTTGAATGAATCAACTACAGTGATCTAGATAAATACAAATCTGAATAATGCACAAATCACCGTTTCCTCTTTAACTCTGCACGATTCAACCAAATTGATTCAATTTCGTAGATCCGTCTAATACCAACAGCTTCAAATAATTCCTATCAATATTGATCTTCGCTTACAGATTTTCGACCATTCCTTTTAGGCTTTTTTTATCCGTGCAGGAACGGAGAAAGACTACAATCTCCTGTAGCCTAGCGGCCTGTCGTAGGAGGCGACAAAACAGAACACAGCCAGGTGGTAGGGTATTTGCCAGACTGGATGGCTACCACCCCTGGTCTAGATTATGCCGCCATAACAACCCTGAGTTGTTTCGTCGTTAGTGATCTGGTTCTATTCTCCCTTAAGAGAGTAGTAGCGCATTTGTATCACCTTTGGTGTTGTAAATGTCTATAGGCGATGGTAACCGCTTTCCATCAAGTGGGCCGTCTGCCTGTCTGCTGAACTCCTGCAATAAAAAAAAGCTCTATCGCCCTGTGACCCAATTCCTGAATTCACTTCGAGATCGGCTCATTTAATTCGTTCATCATCGCTCTTAAACGAAGAAGAAATGAATGAGAAGGCTCATAAAGTATTATTTATGTTTTTGCATCGTACACCGGTCGGTCGTAAATATATCGTTTTGTTGACGCCATGCGACTGTTGCGCGACATTGTAGCGACTTCGCCGGCGCAAATAGCCACCCGTGATTTATGTTGAGGCCAGGTTAATTGGTCTGCCCGGGGTATGAATCTGGAGCGTTTAGGTGCACTCAAATGGCGCTTAGGAAATAATTAGATTTAATAGACCTGGTGCGTGTTCAAACTGGACTGTTGCTTGTGACATTTCACTAAGTGCTCTTAGTAAGTTGTAATCTGTATTTGATTTAGAACTAGAAGCATACCTACCTCATGATAGTAGTGTGGCGAGTGATGGTGGAACAATCTAGTTGGTTTAAGAAGTTTTAGAAAAAGGCAGAACATTGTGGAAGGAAAAGTCAAGGACAGATACATTTTAGAAAGGGATAGATGATGAGCGAAAGTTCTAGAATAGATAGAATAGAAGGTTCGAGAAGGAAAGACAGAGATAGATGGATGTTAAGAAAGGGATAGACACTAAATAAAAGAATAGCGAAAAGAAGATCGAAATTCTGGGTTCCAGAAGATTTTTCCGGGTATATAAGCAGCGTAAGTGCGCCTACCGGAGTAGTTCAGTTCTAGACAGCGAAGCAACAAGTGCGATACGAAAGAGTTGGAAGAGTAGTTTAATAGAAGACAGTGACGAGTTTAGTGGTGAATTTAGTGAAAAGTTTAGTGGAGAGTTCAGTCAAGGAGGAGTGTAGCGTAGTTTGAGGTAGCAGGAGGTGGTCTACGCAATATCGGTGACGGTATTATGAGTGAGACATCTTATCGTCGGGACAGTGCGTCGTTAGTTGTGCGTATAGGGGCAAGTGAAAACTACTTTTCACACTCGCATTTACAGTAAAACTTATTCTATATAAGTACAAGATTTGTATACAAAGATTGTATCGTGTTCTCCATCGTTCCTATAGTGACGTATATATGCATATATTCACATACACATACATATGTACATATATACACATACATACATACATAACTTCACGCCAGTTCCCTTGCGGGGTAGGCACGAATAACAGAGCGCCATTCAGGCTTATTCTTACACACCTCACTTGCTTCTTTGACATTCATAGCTCTTGTTATGCATGCTCGTCTATTGTTAAGACTCCTGACATCACCTTCTGCTAATACACGATCAATTTGATCATGGAAGGTGTGTCGTGGCCTTCCACGACTTCTGCATCCATCCACTTTTGCATTGTATATCTGTTTAGTCATTCTTTCCAGATGCCCGAACCACCGGAGCATTCCTTTCCTTACCTTCACCCCGACACTCTCATTCAGACCAACTCTCTTTCTTACTTCGGTATTACGAACGCGGTCCACGAGCGTCACTCCGCAGATTTTGCGCAGTGCTCGCATCTCGACCGCGTTTACTCTACTTTCATGCTCTCTTTTCCATAGCCAACTCTCGCTTCCATATGTGAGCGTAGGTACCAGCACTGCGTTGTGTATGGCAAGCTGGGCCTTCTGGCTGAGGTTCTTAGCGCCTAGAAGTTTACCTAACGCTCCATTCACACTATTCCCCTATATATACACAGAGATACATATATACACACATTAGCATTAGCAAGCAATGTATATGTGTGTAGGTGTATCCTACACATATATACATATACATAGTCACGAATGCTCATATACACTGGCTGTTATTGCAATATTTCTAAATAATATTTTTTTTTTGTTTCTGTTTTATATTTTTAGAATTTAAAGATTCCCGTAGTGTAGTGGGCAATTGATTAATTACTTTGATGTTATATAGTTATTAGTATTTTGCGATAGTGGTTAATTAATCCCGGTACTCTGCTGTCCTCATCCAGCCCCTATCGGCGATCTTACGCAGGTTTTCAATCCATCGAGCTGGAGGGTATCCTACACTAGTATGACTTGTTGTTTGTGTTTTTTGTATGTTTGTACATTTCTGTTGTGCTAAAACATATTGACAAAAAATATACACATGCATTTATAATACAGTAGCGAGTAGTAACAATGTATGGGCGGGTCTGTCATCGACTCGCATCGCCGACGGCCGTTCAACAGATATTTGTAAAGTTGACGTGACTGACGTGTCTATTTGTAAGACGAATTCCATGTCTTTCATTGCAAATATTGAAAGATTTTCAAAATTATGAAACTTTGTTAATATGTCTTTAATAATAGATAGAGGGGTAACACTTTATTGTTCACCAATATAAACAACTAGAGGTCCCAGCAGAGGTTGTCCTGCCCTAAAAAAGTAAAAATCTAGGACCCGATCCTCGCGCCACCTACCGGTTCCAATTGTGAATCTGAATGATCTGGAGACACACTCAAACACACACAAAAAATTGCATCAAAACCAGTAATGTCATTCTGAAGTTATGCGCGTACATACATTTCTAGGCTAGATAGGCTTATGCGATGTAGGCGTCACTGGGGTACGGACAGTACGGGAGGGGAAGTATTTCGAATTCGCTTAGTAGGTAATTATACAGTAGAGACGCCAAAAAATTTGAGTTGTACAGTTTCCAACTTATGCAGCATTTTGACTTAAGCGAATTTTATTAGGAAACATTCGAATTGTAGAGGTTAAGATTTATTCAAATAATCGAGTTGTAAATGTTGTAAAATTTATTTTTTCGAGTCATAGAGGGAAAATAAGTACTGCATTTGCTTAAAGGGAGTCACTAATTATTTCCACTTATAGAGGTTTCAGATTTTGAGCAACGGAGGTTTTGGGGTTTGAGGGGAAAGGAATACAATGCAATACTTTCTTAGCAAAAATCGCTAGGTGGTTTTGACCAGATAACCTTAAAGGAAATTCTTAAGTAAACTGGCATCAAGAAATGATATAGAACTGAACAATTGAAATGATTGATAGCGTGGATCAAAAAGATGATTAAACAAACTCTTGTTAAAACTGAAACCCTAAGGGCCGCTTGCATAACAATCGCCTTTAAATAAAATTAGTTGATCATATTAAACTGTCAAAATACGTTTTACTCAAAACGTATTGACAGTTCTTTAAACATATTTAGCGGCAAATTTTGCATTGTGCAAGACGCTAATTGTATTTAAGGGTTTTAAATACGTTTTGTGTTTTTTAAATAAATTTAAGCAACCTTATGCAAGCGGACCTTAAAGTTGTTATTCTATACTTAAACTAATTGAATAATAAGTAACAGTTGTAATGTTTTGATAATGCGTAAATGTAGCTGAGTGATTGATGTAAGCAATCTAAGTTGTGGGTTGAAAGTGTACGGTGCTTGATGAGAAGTCACGATATTGGATACTTGCATCACCAAAGGTGCTACTAATCTACTAATCCGAACCAACCTGGAAATTGAGAATCATGTGGCGGAGCCTAACATAATAGGAGAAATAAAAGCTCACCGCCTCCGCTGACTCGGTCACGTAGAACCGGGAGAGGATCGCAGCATGAGGGAAGCATATTTGGCACGACCTGTAGGTCAGTCTCCAGTCAGCTGTCCCAAATATCGCTGGAAAAACAGTGTAGAGGCTGACCTGTCGGAGCTACGAGCCAATAATTAGCAAGAAACTACGCAGGACAGAGAAAAATGCATGATCTCGTTTTGGACGCCAAGTCCCACTTTGGGTCGCTGAGCCAACGGAGTACATAAGTAAACTCCTAAAATGCTGCCGGCTTCGAAAGAGGCTTGGAAGTTAGTCACAAATGCTGGAGCACAACTCAGGGTTATTATGGCGGCATACTCTAGAGTAGAAGAGGTCATCATTCAGACAGACACCACACTGGAGGTTGGTTTTGTCGCTTCTTTTTCTTCCTTCTTCTCGCACTTTCTCCGTTATTGAACAGACGATCTTGTCTCATCATCACCATTATCACTTTATCGAGAACAGACATAAAACACACCCAGACAAGAAACAAACTTCTGGCATCATGCAAATCTGTTTTGAGTCTTATCAGTGCAGGAACGGAGAAATAATACAATTTCCTGCGGCCGCGCGGCCTGTCGTAAGAGGCGACAAAACAACCCACAGCCAGGTTGTAGGACATTTGCCCGACTGGATGGCTACCACCCCTGGTCTAAAATATGTCGCCGTAACAACCTTGAGTTGTGTTCCGGCATTAGTGACCAGGTTCCAGTCTCCCTTAAGAGAGCAGCAGCGCATTTGTAGCACCTTTGGTGTGGCTAATGTCCATAAGCGATGGTAACCGCTTTCCGTCAAGTGGGCCGTCTGCCTGTCTGCTGAACTCCTGCAATAAAAAAAAAGAGTCCGAATGGATCTAACAAGCAAGTCGATGTAAGGCGACTATCGTAACCATCACGCTAAGAGCCAAATGGACCAACAAATTTGTAAGTACAGTATAAATAGATATCCTTGTTTTAATTAAGGTGTTGGGAAAAGGGGGCTGCGAGTAATTAAGCTTCAGGTTGACAGATGACAAATTGACCGGAGACTGGTGTTCCGGTCGATTTGGTTAAATTTGCGTTTTGATCTTTTGCACTAGCACTTCCTGCACGGATAAAGTTGTTGTTGTAAAGTTGTCTACATGCATTCCATAGTTTTCACCTGATGCTGTAACAGACATACAGCTAAAAAAAATATGAAGTTGTATTTTAAGAATTCTGGTACTAGTTAGTTAGTTTGTATTTTTTGCTAAAATTTATTCAAAATTCAAAAAAAACTTCGTTTATTATTTTATTAAAAAAAAAACTTCGTTTAAAAAAACCGACTTCAAAAACTAAAAAGTATAATATAACTTATCTCTAAAGCTATTACTATTAATATATATTATCTAAAACATCTTGAAGTCGGTGCAAAGTAAAACACTACACTTACTATATTTTGAAAATTACTAAGCACCGACTTTAAGATGTTTTAGATAAAATATATTAATAGTAATAGCTTTAGAGATAAGTTATGTTATACTTTTTAGTTTTTGAAGTCGGTTTTTTTAAACGAAGTTTTTTTTTATTTTTTTGTTACTTTTTAGTGTCTAGCTATGTATGGGTACACCTACGAAAGGTGCCGCGCTCCTTAAAAAATATAGGTCCCAAGAAACGGGAACAAAAAAATGTTCGTAAAATAAAAACCACTGGGCCAAACTATGTTAAATTTTTAGGGGACCAAATGGTAAGTATTCCGCATCAAATTAAATAAGAATCACGTAAATCGGATCATAAATCTCGGAGTAATCGGTCAACATACATAAAAATAAAAATAAAAGATCCCGACGAATTGAGAACCTCCTCCTTTTTTTGAAGTCAGTTAAAAATAAGTTCCACTGGAGAACACTTTTTGAAGGTCATACATGTAAGTTAAAATTTAATTTTTACTTCCTATTCTATGTACACCGCTTCGCAACGTGTTGATGCTGTAAAGGAGAAGAAGCGGCAAGAAACTCCCCAGCAAGACGTCTAGCTAAATATTGTTTTTCTTTATATTTCATATTCTATTTATATCTCAAATCCTTTTTTTTATAAGTTTTGTACAGAAGTATGTTACAGAATTACTTATTGAAGAATTAATGGAGTTGTAGCAAACAATGCAACTCAATAAGACCAAGACAATAAAAGGAAAGAAAAATAATGTTATAGTTATAATAATGACATGACGTACTAAAATGTTATGCTGCAATATGTCTAATTTCAAATTCTAATTTATCAATTCGACCCCTCTACAAATTTACTTATTATTTGGCAATATCGATGCATGCTTAATATTAATTAGTTCGATAGATAGATCAAGCGCTGCGCAAAATCTGCGGAGTGACGCTCGCGGACCGCGTTCGTAATATCGAAGTAAGAAAGAGAGTTGGTCTGAAAGAGAGTGTCGGGGTGAAGGTAAGGAAAGGAATGCTCCGATGGTTCGGGCATGATGAAAGATTGACTAAACAGATATACAATGCAAAAGTGGACGGATGCAGAAGTCGTGGAAGGCCACGACACACCTTCCATGATCAAATTGATCGTGTACTAGCAGAAGGTGATGTCAGGAGCCTTAAGAACAGACGAGCGTGCATGACAAGAGTTATGAATGTCAAAGAAGCAAGTGTTCTCTCTGTTGTTCGTGCCTACCCAGCAAGGGAACTGGCGTGAAGTTATGTATGTATGTAGTTCGATAGATTTTAATTTAAAGAGCTATCATTTCTAGTAGCCGACACAAACACACTTACTGCCTAAAAACGATTTGTTCAGGAATTCTTCCAAACATATTTCTCTTTTTAATTTGGTCGTAAAATTTATATAAATGTTCCAACGATCACTTATATTTATTTATACGTATTTTTGTGTAGTGCCTGCTTTTTTGTCATTTATATATAGTGGGCCATAGTTTCGTTTGTCAAACGATTTGTCAATTTGACGTAGTGCTTCCTAGTCGACGCATAGTGCACTTGTGACGTATGCTATCTAGGGTTGTCAACGCTGCCTGTGTTGACAACACAATCGAGTGATACATTTAATAAAACTACGTTTTTTTATTTATTGCAGGAATTCAGCAGACAGGCAGACGGCGCACTTTACGGAAAGCGATTACCACCGTCTATGGACGTTTGCTACAGCAAATATGCTACAAATGCGCTGCTGCTCTCTTATACCCTACCACCTGGCTGTGGGTTGTTTTCTCGCCTCTTGCGACAGGCCGCCCGGCCGCAGGAAATTGTATTCTTTCTCCGTTCCTGCACTGCATTCCGACGTTTCGGCCACTTTTCAGTAGCCTTGACCACGGAAGACAGAGATGACAAGTGTCAATGAGTATTGTTAAAGTTTTATTTAGCTTACCGCCAACTTGTTGTGTTTGTTTAGTTTTAATTTTGTTTTTGGTTATTATTTACTCTATGGGAGCCTAATCTAATTTACCACCGTTTCGCTATATGTTGTGGCTTGAAGAGAAGAAGCGGTGCAAGAAACTCTTCAGCAAAATGCCTAGCTCTAATGATTTTATATAATATTAAAATGGGTGAGAGGTAAAATAAAAATAAATTATCAGTCAAGTTGCTTTGTGTTCCGGTGCATCCAGAAAGAGCTCACAGTGTCTTGAGGTCTTGCAGTTGGTTTTGATGGGTTTGGGTCTTAATAGTTTTGATCTTCTCTATTGAAATTTGGGTGTTTTTTGATTTCAATTTCAATAACCAACACCATAAATCACGCTGTTAAAAAGTAGTTTTATTATATATACTAGTCGCGAAAACTTAAGAAAGTATAAAGTAATACACTATATTTATCACAGTACCCTAGATTTTGTATCAGCGTGGAATCTTATGTCGCCAAAACTTTGTATAAGTAAAAGGAGTCAAATAGCGCATTAATTAACAGTATCTTTCTTCTTAATTAATGCGTTTCACCTTAGCGCGAGAGTCCATTAAAATAAATAAATGCCATGGTAACTCGGCTTATCTGTGTGTTAAGCTTTATAGCTACAATGGATGTACCGTCCGCGGCGGGATCGGTAACCCGACGGCACAAACCCACAAGGTAAATTCTGGTACTTATATTCTAGGTACTTACCTGGTACCCCAGCCGGCGGTGGTGGGAATAGGAACAAGGGGGAACACTAATCTGTCAGTATTTTAAGGGAGGGCGCCCCTTGAGAGGAAATATATAAAATATCCTACCAAACTACTACTACAAGGGAAACACTACGGGGGTTGGATAAAATGTCTGTCCAAATACACCCGCGCCTCGTCCTATTTTGTCACAACCACTTGTTCACTGAATATATTAACTATTATATTGTTCCACTAACTGGTATTTATCAGAAAATCTCAATAAATAATTTAATATTAAATATATTGCGCGAGAGCAATCACCGGGCGTCTTCAAGCAAATCACCGGCATACCCGCTTTTCGACGCCATAAAAAAGAGTACCGCGTAACAATCGAAAACCGGCGCTCAATATCTGTATTCCGAACAATGGACATAAGATATTCTTAATACATACATACATACATACATACATAACTTCACGCCAGTTCCCTTGCGGGGTATGCACGAATATTCTTAATGGGAAATATAATATTATTGCATGCGTTCAGATGACAGGCAGACGGCCTACCTAATGGAAAGCTGTCACCATCATCTATGGGCATCTGTAACACCAAAGGTGCTACTAACGTGCTTTCAGCTAAAGCCTTTTCTGCTAATGGTAATTCCAAGGTTTTTTCTACTATTATTCTGCCGCGACGATATCCAGAAGATATTGTGGATTTAGTAGAATACGACATTTTTACCACTATCGCAATGGGAATAGCGGGGTCACCGGGAACTGAGGGCCGTTTTCTATAGTGCTTCTTCATTGGGGTCAACGCCATAGCTACCACGCTTGGCATGCGGGTTGGTAACGTATTTTTTTTTTATTGCAGAAGATCAGCAGACAGGCAGACGGCCCACTTGATGGAAAGCGGTTACCATCGCCTATGGACATTTGCAACACCAAGTTGCTGCAAATGCGCTGCTGCTCTCTTAAGGGAGACTGGAACCTGGTCACTAATGCCGGAACACAACTCAAGGTTGTTATGGCGACATACTTTAGACCAGGGGTGGTAGCCATCCAGTCGGGCAAATGCCCTACCACCTGGCAAAATTTGCATCGGAGGCGCTGCTGCTCGTCTCCAACCAGGGGTTTATATAGGCTGGCTTTCTTGCGATGGTTATACCACCATCGATCGGTCGCCAGAACCTCGTTCGAACAGATTGTTATGCGATATAATTAAATAAATGTTATCCCGGAGATGGGTTAAAAGAAAGTAAATTTTCTGAGGAGAATAGCGCCTTTACTTAGTCATCGTCTGTTAGGGCGTATTCACATGTTCTCATGTCCTAAATATCACTTATGTTATTATATTTCACTATCGTGGAACACTTACAAGCCAACAGATGGCGCTGTACAATAATTGAGGTAGCAAACAATTCCCCAAACGTAGAAAGAATATATAAAAAAATCAAAAATATAGCCTCGCTGGAAGATCTTCGTTTGATACGGAGCAGCATTCTGTCTCGCTCGTCCACCTAGTCGGGACATCCCTAAATCACTATATACTAGAGTTGGGTAGGACATGATTTTAAAAGTTTGTAAGAGTAACATGACATTTTGTACTGAAACAGTACAATGTACCACTTCAAATGAGGCGAGGAGATTTGTACAGTTTGTACCGCGGCAGTACATTTGAAGCGATGAGGCCGGTGAGGCGGTTGCGTTGCGAATCACCTCATTTTACTAGCAATCGTACATGTCATGTTGTCCCTCTTTGTCATGTGAATATCCGTAGAGGTGTTATTGTACTGCTGTCCTAGTTCCGTCGTTCGTCTTACATTTTCAGCAGGACACAAATTTTGAAGTAGTACAAATTTAAATTTTGAGCCGAATCAGTACAAATCAATTTTGTACGGGACAAATGTACTGCCTCACACGTCTTCGTTCGCCTTCGTTTGGAGTCTTCGCACTGACGTAAACTAACTGACGTAAAACTTAACGTAACTGACAGCCCTGTATAATCGCGCCACTGACCGTCCTCTTTGATTTACCGCCGCGCGCCTGCTCAAAGGCATAAATCAATTCCATACCTTTTCTTGAGAAAAAAAGGGGTTATTAGTTTTCGCATATTTTATTATTTGATTTTCTAAAATAGCTGTCGCGTGCAGGTTACGAGTGATGTTTATTAGCTCTGTATGAGAGATAAATACACAGTATTCACTAAACACGATACTATTGCGTATTAGACTTTATACTGTCTTCTGTATAACGTTTATCTTCTAATATATAAAGTTCTCGTGTCACAGTGTTAGTTACCATACTCCTCCGAAACGGCTTGATCGATTTTTATGAAATTTTTTATGCATATTCTATAGGTCTGAGAATCGGCTACTATCTATTTTTCATACGCCTAAGTGATAAGGGTTGTCCACCCCTAACATGTTTTTTTAATTATTTGGACAATTTTTTTTTAATAATGTTGCATTAAAAAATACATACAACCCTAAATTTTCACCCTTCTATCACCAACCCCTATTTTTTATTTGTTAATTATAAACTTTAATTTTTTGGCAAGATTTTTAATCTAAATTCACAATTAGAACCGGCAGGTGGCGCTGAGATCAGGTTCTGAAATGTTCCTAATCACCTGGAGCGATTTTGGTGATTGTGTTTTTGTGTGTTTGAGTGGGTTCCCGGATGGTTTAGATTCGCAATTAGAACCGGTAGGTGGCTCTGGGATCGGGTTCTAGAATTTTATTTTTTAAAGGCAGGACAACGTCTTCCGGGGCCACTAGTATTTCGTATAACATGTAAGGAATCTATGGAGATTTGTCGCAGTATGAATTCTTATTATGACATTTTATTGCGACGGTAACAATATTTTGCTTCTTTGTTACAACACCACTAATTCTTCAAAAAGTAATTGTAATACATCTTCTATATGTATTTAAAATGATGCAACCTGCACATCGAGATAACCGACGTGTCAAACCTGCCAAGCCGCCTTGGACAAGCGTGGCGGGTATACTGTCCATTCCCCCTATAGTGGGACATTTATGAGCTGTTATTACTCACTATAAGTTTGAACATTATTAAGGTTCTGTTATCAAAGACTATATACTTCTATAATCACAGATTTCGCCAAACCTACACTGTTAATTTTACTTTAACAACAAACCAAAGAGTATCTATGCGTGTGTGTGTCAAATACATACACGGTAGTGTGTGTAATGTTTTTTTTCTTTTATTTCTAATTAGAACAATGTTCATAAATATAAACTAGTAATTTATTTTGCATAATTTTATAACAATATAACTTTTATGCAAAAGTGGATGGATGCAGAAGTCGTGGAAGGCCACGACACACCTTCCATGATCAAATTGATCGTGTACTAGCAGAAGGTGATGTCAGGAGCCTTAAGAACAGACGAGCGTGCATGACAAGAGTTATGAATGTCAAAGAAGCGAGTGAGGTGTGTAAGAATAAGCCTAAATGGCACTCTGTTGTTCGTGCCTACCCCGCAAGGGAACTGGCGTGAAGTTATGTATGTATGTATAATTTTATAACGAATGTTTATTGTTTTAATTTGCTTTGTGGAGCTAAGCCGTGGCATCACTTAGAGGTACTTGCGGAAGATCAACGCTGGTTGTGAAACTGGTAATATGCTGAGCAAGAGCCTTCATATAAGACTTTTTGTATCTTTTTTTTTAATTGCAGGAGATCAGCAGACAGGCAGATGGCCCACTTGATGGAAAGCGGTTACCATCGCCTATGGACATTTGCAACACCAAAGTTGCTACAAATCCGCTGCTGCTCTCGTAAGGGAAACTGGAACCTGGTCACTAATGCCGGAACACAACTCAAGGTTGTTATGGCGACATACTTTAGACCAGGGGTGGTAGCCATCCAGTCGGGCAAATGCCCTACCACCTAGCTGTGGGTTGTTAAGTCGCCTCTTACGACAGGCCGGCCGGCCGCAGGAAATTGTATTCTTTCTCCGTTCCTGCACGGATAAAGATCTTGTCCTAAATAAATGTTTTACTTTCTTTCTTCTTCTTTCTTTTTTTTTTATTGATTTAATGTATTTTTTACGCATAATTAAAAAAAAATTAGCATTCTGCACTCCTTCTCTATATAAACTATAAGTGTGCGAAATTTCATACTCCTCCGTGCGCGCAATTTTCGTAAAAAGGGGTAGGTATAAAGTGTTTTTGCTTTACGTATTAATATATAGATATGTGTCAAATACCCAATTCAAAACATACCTCAAACTGTAGATAAAAAAGGAAAGGAATCTGTCAGTTTTGGTAACTTTATTTCATCCGTGCAGGAACGGAGAAAGAGTGCTAATTCCTGGAGCCAGGCGGCCTCTCCTAAGAGGTGACAGAACAACCCACAATCAGGGAGGGATTTGCCTGTCTGTAAGGTCACCGGACGGGATGGTGCTTGGTCCTGGAAATTCAATGCATTCACAAACAGACAAAACATCATAATAAAACTACGTTTTAACGGTTTTAAGCGCGATAATTTATTTGATTTTGGTTATTCCGACGTTTTACAATACTCGTTGACAATCGACGTCTTCGTCCACCGCGATCACGGCCACTGAAAAGTGGCCGAAATGTCGGAATAACCAAAATTATTTTTATCCGTGCAGGAACGGAGAAAGAATACAATTTCCTGCGGCCAGGCGGCCTGTCGTAAGAGGCGACTAAACAACCCACAGCCAGGTGGTAGGGCATTTGCCCGACTGGATGGCTACCACCCCTGGTCTAGAGCATGCCGCCATAACAACTTTGAGTTGTGTTCCAGCATTAGTGACCAGGTTCCAGACTCACTTAAGAGAGCAGCAACGCATTTGTAGCACCTTTGGTGTTGCAAATGTCCATAGGCGATGGTAACCGCTTTCCATCCAATGGGCCGTCTGCCTGTCTGCTGAACTCCTGCAATAAAAAAAAATCAAATAAATTACCGCGCTTAAAACCGTTAAAACGTAGCTTTATTATGTATACAAGTCGCGAAAACTTAAGAAAATATTAGACACAACATCAGTTTAATATAAATTCCAAAGCTATAATATTGTGTTTCAAAATAAAAGCATAAACCCTGCGGAAGCTCTAAATAGCATATGTATACTAGAATTTCAAATTAACACCGCGTATTTTTGTGTCGAAAAACCCAAAATAACGTGGACATAATAGTTGTCACATTCTGTCGACAATTACGTACAATAATGTCCACTGTACGTGACAATCTTCGAGATGGCTCGACGAATTATTTATTACTATATTCACCTATAAACTATCAAACGGAGAGTAACCAACTTTTGCAGCCATTTACATTTCGTAACACTGTCTCATTATAAGAATGATAAAGCATTTTTTGTCACTTCTTTATATCTAGATGTATTTCTTGATATCTGTATTATTACAGTTATTGAGTAGGATAGTTATTCTTGTCGTATTTCTTTTTAAAGTTAATAATTGATTTTGTTATTTCTAAACGATACGATCGGCCATTTCCTTAATTGAATAATAGTGTTATATTTTTATTTATTCTGTGTTTAGCGACTGTAAATTTGGGGAATAGTTTGAATGGAGCGTTAGGTAAAACTTCTAGGCGCTAAGAACCTCAGCCAGAAGGCCCAGCTTGCCATACACAACCTACGCTTACGTATGGAAGCGAGAGTTGGGTATGGAAGAAAGAGCATGAAAGTAGAGTAAACGCGGTCGATATGCGAGCACTGCGCAAAATCTGCGGAGTGACGCTCGCGGACCGCGTTCCTAATACCGAAGTAAGAAAGAGAGTGTCGGGGTGAAGGTAAGCAAAGGAATGCTCCGGTGGTTCGTGCATGTGGAAAGAATGCACGATGAAAGAATGACTAAAAAGATATACAATGCAAAAGTGGATGGATGCAGAAGTCGTGGAAGGCCACGACACACCTTCCATGATCAAATTGATCGTGTACTAGCAGAAGGTGATGTCAGGAGCCTTAAGAACAGACGAGCGTGCATGAGAAGAGCTATGAATGTCAAAGAAGCATGTGAGGTGTGTATGAATAAGCCTGAATGGCGCTCTGTTGTTCGTGCCTACCCCGCAAAGGAACTGGCGTGAAGTTATGTATGTATGTATGTACTTACCTGTAAAACGAATCATTTGGGGGTATGGCCTGTTTATATTTAGTTTATATCCGTGCAGAAATGGAGAAAGACTACAATTACCTGCGGCCGGGGACCTGTCGTAAGAGGCGACAAAAACAACCCACAGCCAGGTCGTAGGGAATTTGCCCGACTGGATGGCTACCACCCCTGGTCTAAAATATGTCGCCATAAAAACCTTGAGTTGTGTTCCGGCATTAGTGACCAAGTTCCAGTCTCCCTTAAGAGACCAGCAGCGCATTTGTAGCACCTTTGGTGTTGCAAATGTCCATAGGCAATGGTAACCGCTTTCCATTAAGTGGACCGTCTGCCTGTCTGCTGAACTCCTGCAAAAAAAAAATGAAACCCACTGTCTCACCTGATGTTGAGTAATGAGGCAGTCTAGGATGGACCACGCGTACCTAGAAGATACCTAGAAGATTCACTGGTGACTTGAAAACTTCAAGATTGTATTTGTCAGGAAAAACAGACTCCGGCAAATTATTCCACTCTTCGGCAGTGCGCACCAGGAAAGATGAAGCGAAACGCTTGTTTCTGGCTGGTGGTGTTTCCACCGTGTAACGGTGACGCCACCCGGTGCGTCTGATTGTCCGATGGTAAAATGGGGATGGAGGAATCAGCTTATCGAATCATCTATAGCTCCCTTAAGAGAGCAGCAGTGCATTTGTAGCACCTTTGGTGTTGCAAATTTCCATAGGAGATGGTAACCGCTTTCCATCAAGTGGACCGTCTGCCTGTCTGCTGATCGCCAGCAATAAAAAAAAGCTGAAGACGATTTCAGTTTTTCTAGATTTTCTGCCTCTATCTATATTAATATTATAAAGAGGTAAAGTTGTTGTAGGAGGTAATATCTAGATCTACTAAACTGATTTTAAAAATTCTTTAACTCTTCGAAAGCTACGTTAACAGGGAGTGTCATAGGCTATATAACATGACACTATATACCACTGGAGCGGGACAGAGCGCAGGTGGAACCGCGCCGGGTCGCTAGTAGACAATAAAACATCTGATAGCCGTTCCTTTTGACCCAGCAGTTATTCTCAAATATTTTATTAATCTAAAAAAGATTATGGATAACATTTTAGGATTTTTTGCTTGCACACTTTACGGGGCCCCTGTAGCCTGGGGGGCCCGTATCATTGATATAGCTGATACGGTGGTAGCTACTCCCCTGTTTATTACACATGCTCCAAATTACGCTAAATCCGTCTGTACATCGAGTAAATCTAGTAAAAGACCATAAAAGTATGTAGGATCGTTGATTGAAGTTACAGGCTTTGTCTTGATACTAGATTTATTTCAACACTTGATATGGATGTAGATGCATTGATGCATTGAAAGCGGTTACCATCGCCTATGGACATTTGCAACACAAAGGTGCTACAAATGCGCTGCTGCTCTCTTAAGGGAGGCTGGAACCTGGTCACTAATGCCCGAACACAACTCAAGGTTGCTACGGCGGCATACCCTAGACCAGGTGTGGTAGCCATCCAGTTGAGTAAATGCCCTACCGCCTGGCTGTTGGTTGTTTTATCGCCTCGTACACATTATTCCTAAAAAAACCTTTGAAATCTTAATTACAGACCCATTGACTTTAAAGTTACGTACATCTTTGTTATCATGTGACTAAACCAAGTACTAGGAGATCAGCGACCGGAAAAGGAAACTCACCGCGTGCGATACCGTCGTTTCCGACCTCCCACACTTCCTGTTAAGCACGACTTAAGTTTTCAAGTTAGGTATTACTAATATATACAGTAATTTACGCATTTATAGATTAATCTACTAATTCTGCCTGCGCTAGAGCATAGTTTATTACCTTCCCGCATCTGGACTTCTTTTCTTTACTTTATGTATAAAATTTGTAATTAGAAAAGCAGTCTATTGTGTATTGTTAATCTTTATGATGGTCGTGAGCCAGGTGTGGTTCTTGGAAAATTCAGTCCACGCTATCAAGTATTGTATTGTATACTTTAGTATGCATATACAATATATACAATGCCCGACCGGAGGCGTGAGGCAGTCAACCGACGACTATGATACGAGCAAGACGTGTGTACATGCGTAACTTATAGTGACGGACTTTGCGCGTTTTATTGAATCGTGCATCACGTTTGTACTGGTTGCGTCCAGTTATATTTGTACCTGTGTTATACGTGTTTGTATAGTTCTAATAAATTCTATAGTAATTCCCACGGCATTTTTAACGTAACAGTATGATGAAGCTAGATGCAAAGCGCTTCGTTCTTATAGGTGGAATATCCACCATATATCTGATGATGGAAGGGAGACGGCGGGATCAGATCGAAGAGCGCAGCTGCATGCTTTCCATGCTTATTTTTATGCTTAGTTTCATACCGCTACTTCGACCGCTGTTTAAAAAGTAAATAAACAGCAGTAACAATTTCAAAATGAGGCTAACCGTACACTGAAAGGCCGGATTAGTTTATAGTTATTACCATAATTTTGTTTATAAAGAGCGCGTGCTCTATGGCCCAGGTTCGCTTCCCGGGTCGTAATTTTCGTTCAGAAGTGGCAGTTTGCTTTACACGGATTTCGTGGCCCACATTTTTATTAGACATTCGTTTTTGAAATTGTTTCTACATGATGTTCATGTTACGAAATTTGCTTTGTCTTCCTCATAGTTTAATCCTAGCTGTGCCCGCGACGTCGTCCGCGTGGAATTTGCTTTCAAAATCCTCCGATTTTGAAACATCCATCATCGGTGCTCCGCTCCTGTTGGTCTTAGCGTGATGATATACAGCCTATAGCCTTCCTCGATAAATGGCCTATCCAACGCTGAAAGAATTTTTCAAATCAGACCAGTAGTTCCTGAGATTAGCGCGTTCAATCAAACAATATTAGTATATTTGGTTACAACACTAATATTTACATTTTATATATCGCGATATCTTTTGAATGAAACGTCCGAATTGAATAATCCAAAAAGTTCTAGTAAAGGTATTGAATTCGTCTTGAATATGGAGTAATTTATTTTGATAAGGATTAATACCAAGGTACAAAATAAAGAGTTTTTGGAGCGACGGCATTTTAATTATTTAAAAAATAAAAGAAGACACTTATTGTGAGATAATTACAAATTTAAACATATAGTTACGCGATATTTTTTGTAGACAATTATATGTTCTGCAAAGTGGTAGTACATTGTTTTGTTCTATAATCAATAGTTTTCGCAGCGCACGCCGTGTAAGGATTTTTTGGGTCATTTTTTTACACCTTGGGTTACATTATTGGACTTTTAGTAAGGATCCCTAATTTCTTTGAAAATATAATATAGCCTATAGCCTTCCTCGATAAATGTACTATCCAACACTGAAAGAATTTTTCAAATCGGACCAGCGGTTCCTGAGATTAGCGCGTTTAAACAAACAAACAAACTGTTCAGCTTTATAATATTAGTATAGATATTTTATTATTATAATATGAATAGCTGATAGTCATCCAAAAATTGTAAAATGAAATGGTAATTAAAGGATCTGACTGATGATACTACATTCCTTCAACCATAGCAGATTTTAATTAGTTTTTCACTTTTCTACTTCCCTATTGGTAAGCACAATTAAAGACTGAAATTTCCTTTAAAATCTCCTTCATACAAACTTAGTTGTTTTTGAAAAAAAAAACAACCATAATATACAAGAAGGATATGACGAAATCATTGACGTTCTATCTATACCAAAATACCTAGGGTATCCTAAAAATCGCGACACACTAAAACGTTTCCAAAATTATAAATAGTGTTGTTACATATACAAACATCCGCAGGTAATATCCCTAAAATCCGCATCGAGCGGATATTTTTAACGGCCCGTTTCATACACAAAGAGATGCTCTGATTTAATACGACATACATCACTCAACGAACTAGGTTTATAATTTCATAAATCATAAACTTAATCTCCCATTTTTAATTGTATCTACACCATGTAAAATAGACTTTAAATACATGTCAATGGAGTTTATTTTAACTGCATAATTTATTTTGGTAGATAACCAAATGACACTGTCTACAGGATATAACGCTATTAACAATAAATACGGAATTTAAGTAAATTTGAATTTTAAGTCATTGCAATAAGGCTTATGGTAACTGTAAATATTGTACTGGAAACGAAGCACTCGACATCAAAGTATTTGACATCTGTTTTATAGCCGGTCTGCAGCGTTCTCACAGAATGTGTGATCTCATTTTAATTAATAAAAAATAACCAAACGGAATATGAGATAATGACAATAAAGAATAAGTTAAGCATTGTTTTGAAATCTGTAATCGTTATTTTCATATTTTTAGTAGTTGCTGTTTTTTTATTTTTGTCGCTTACCATATTTAACTACTACGAGTTATATTCTATAAGGGCCGCTTGCATAACGTTGCTTACATTTATTTGAGAAACACAAAACGTATTTAACACCCTTAAATACAATTAGCGTCTTGCACAACGCAAAATATACCGCTAAATATGTTTAAAGAACTGTCAATACGTTTTGTGCAAAACGTATTTAGGCAGTTTAATATGATTAACTAATTTTATTTAAAGGCGATCGTTATGCAAGCGGCCCTAAATATCTTGTTGTAAATCAAATCAAATCAAAATAATTGATTGCACAAAATTATGGTTTTACAAACAGGTCTTGTTGTTATGTACTGAGTACAAGTTTTTGCCGGTTGGGCGTACAATTTCTTTTTTTTTAACTTATATTATAAAGGTATATACTTATTTGGTTTTAATTATTATCACTAATATTTTAATCTTAAAATTATGCCTATTTAGCCTTAAATTTAACAAATACTAAATGACGCACAATTTAAATTTAGATCTGTTTCTAGTGGTATTTATATGGTACAAATATTATAAATATATTTAAACACTTAATATTCTAACTTATCACTTATATTTAAAACTTATCATTAAGGAACTCAGTTACACTGTAGTGGCTTTTACTTATTAGAACTTTTTTAAATTGTGATTTAAATAATTTCGTTTTCAGAGCTTTCAGCTCTTTTAGGATTTTATTATATATTTTTGTATAACTTTTGTATAACTTATACAGTAAATTTGTTTTTGTTTGTAGATGAACCAATTAACAAATGTTCAAAAGCTCCAAGCCTCTCAACTGTTTATCTAATGATTAAATATATAACTTTTTTTTTATTCAATCCGAATTTAGTTATGTTCCTTATAACATAATACTTAAATTACCCTAAATGAAAATAGCATATTAATCTCCTAGTAGTAATCTATACGTCGACCAAAATTAATGATAATTAGTTAAAAAGAAATGAAATAAATAATCCAAAGAAATTAAAAACATTTCAGGTTTATTTTCTTTTTCAGATAATTTTGAAATAGAACAGAATAGATAAAACTTTATTGCTCACCAAATATACTATTTCAAAAATACACAATTACAATATTGTCATGGTAGAAACAATATGCGGCCTTATCTCTTCAAGCAATCTCTTCCAGGGAACCTAACTTAAGGAATAATTTAACCTAATCTGGCAATGTAGGTGGTGCAGATTATTAAACAAACATACTTAAACTACATCTATACATATAATAAAACTGTAGAGGTCGAATTTCTGTACAATGAAAAACAATGCTAAAAACCAAGTCAGGGGGATGTAAGAAGTGAAATAGAACTAATTTAGATTTTTTTTTTAATTTTTATTTCTCTGTTTGTCTGTCTGTTTGTACGGGGTAATCTCCGAAACGACTGGACCGATTTAAATGAAATTTTGTATAGTGGTAGCTCATATCTTTGGTCAACATATAGGATACTTTTGATCCCGAAAAATTATAGAGTTCCCGTGGAATAGTTAAAAAGTCTTTAATTACTTAATTCTCCCATGTAAGTCAGCCATTCAACCTATTTGTCCATATTCCGAATCAGTTTACATTGAATGTCGTCTACAAAGAAGCATTATAAGGTATTGCGATCTATATTTTTTTTATTTAAGGAATAATAAATACCACGCGGACGAAGTCGCGGGCATCAGCTAGTATTATATAAATTAAATATACTTATATTACTTCATAAATTAAATATATACAAACATATTTATAAGATAATAATCTACATATTAAAGAATGAATAAACAGATATACAATGTAAAAGTGGATGGATGCAGAAGTCGTGGAAGGCCACGACACACCTTCCATGATCAAATTGATCGTGTACTAGCAGAAGGTGATGTTAGGAGCCTTAAGAACAGACGAGCGTGCATGACAAGAGTTATGAATGTCAAAGAAGCAAGTGAGGTGTGTAAGAATAAGCCTAAATGGCGCTCTGTTGTTCGTGCCTACCCCGCAAGAGAACTGGCGTGAAGTTATGTATGTATAACAAATAATGTAATTATATTATTTTCAGCTCGCCGTACACAACGCGGTGCTGGTAACTACGCTCACGTATGGAAGCGAGAGTTGGGTATGGAAGAAAGAGAATGAAAGTAGAGTAAACGTGGTCGAGATGCGAGCACTGCGCAAAATCTGCGGAGTGACGCTTGCGGACCGCGTTCGTAATACCGAAGTAAGAAAGACAGTTGGTCTGAAAGAGAGTGTCGGGGTGAAGGTAAGGAAAGGAATGCTCCGGTGGTTCGGACATGTAGAAAGAATGCATGATGAAAGAATGAATAAACAGATATACAATGTAAAAGTGGATGGATGCAGAAGTCGTGGAAGGCCACGACACACCTTCCATGATCAAATTGATCGTGTACTAGCAGAAGGTGATGTTAGGAGCCTTAAGAACAGACGAGCGTGCATGACAAGAGTTATGAATGTCAAAGAAGCAAGTGAGGTGTGTAAGAATAAGCCTAAATGGCGCTCTGTTGTTCGTGCCTACCCCGCAAGAGAACTGGCGTGAAGTTATGTATGTATAACAAATAATGTAATTATATTATTTTTCTAAACTGAAAAATAGCAAATGAGTTAACAACACATTTGATCCAGTTTACCTTCATGTACTTTCAAAGAAATATTTATAATTATAATGAATATCTACTACCTAGAATTATAAAATGTGTCTTAAAAATAGGTCAATTAACACAGCAAACAGACAAATTGTAGGGATATTTATGTACTTGATTTAGTTTTTATGTACGGCAAAAGACGTCAGAACTCATAGTAACCGTTACCAACATTTTTCACGGGAATAAACCAAATAAATTGCATACCCTAATCACTTGGCCGGACGCCTAACTGCAGGTAATTATCCTACTTCTTTTACATTAGAGAATATTTAAATATATTCGGATAAAAAACTCAACGCGGATATTTTCACACCTGCGGCACTTGATATTGACACCTCACTATTTTTATTTCTTTTGTGTTTTCAAATTAAAATTTAATTTAAATAATAAAACATCAGCCATCAAAGCTCCGTCGAAAATTTTCGAGGAGACTTGAAGAGTGATTGATTTTGTAGAGTATTATTTTGAAAAATTCCATATTATTGGTGAAACACAAATAGTACGAACATTGGTGGCTGGCTCTCATCGATACTAATATCTATACTAATATTATAAAGCTTAAGAGTTTGTTTGTGTAAACGCGCTAATCTTAGGAACCGCTGGTCCGATTTGAAAACTTCTTTCAGTGTTGAATAGTACATTTATCGAGGAAGGCTATAGGCTATATTATATTTTCATGGTGTAAAAAAATGACCCGAAAAAATCCTTACACGGCGTGCGCTGCGAAAACTATTGATTATAGAACAAAACAATGTACTGCCACTTTGCAGAACATATAATTGTCTACAAAAAATATAGCGTAACCATATGTTTAACTATTGTAGTTATCTCACAATAAGTGTTTTCTTTTATTTTTTTAAATAATTAAAATGCCGTCGCTTCAAAAACTCTTTATTTTGTACCTTGGTATTAATCCTTATCAAAATAAATTACTCCATATTCAAGAGGAATTCAATGCCTTTCTAGAACTTTTAGAATTATTCAATTCGGACGTTTCATTCAAAAGATATCGCGATATTTAAAATGTTACTATTAGTGTTGTAGCGAAGTATACTAATATATTGTTTGATTGAACGCGCTAATCTCAGGAACTACTGGTCTGATTTGAAAAATTCTTTCAGTGTTGGATAGCCCATTTATCGAGGAAGGCTATAGGTTACATATCATCACGCTAAGATCAATAGGAGCGGAGCACTAATGAAGAATGTGTCAAAATCGGAGGGTTTTGAAAGCAAATTCCACGCGGACGACGTCGCGGGTACAGCTAGTATCACATAATTTGGTGGAATGTTCAATTTGATTTCAGCTAATAATTTAAATAAGTAGGAGACCAATGCAAACTTGCGTCTGGGTGCTAAACTGTTATTACTCAACCATGCCCAAGACAAAAAAGGGTAGTGCGTTAAAGGCTGCTATCTATCTCTTCGACTATATTATTAATATGTGCTAGGCCTTAATGTTTAGTCGTTTATTTTTGACAACTTGAATGACTAGTAATATTTCATATAAAAATTATCAGGAGTTGGCGCCAGAATGGAAATTATTTATTATATTTATTAGTATCCATTTAAATAAAATATGAAACTAAGATATTGTATTTCTGCTTTATGCGTTAGTTTAGTTTTTATGTAACTTCCGTTCGGAGTTATAGGTCGTGATCTCAAAACCTAGCAAATGACATTATTTTTTCTATAAAAACGAGAGCGGATAGGTAGCGCCACCTGTAATTGTAGAATGTGTTACGTTTGTTATTTTACAAGCTTTTATTTAACTTGCAATGGATGTACCTATGTATGTAAGTTCGGGTGGAATCTTGCAAGTTAAATCTGACCAACTTCCCGGTTTCCGATTGAGCTGAAATTTTGCACGCATATGTATATCGCATGACAATGCAATAGTATGTTACCATGGAGCTGATCTGATGATGGAGTCGGAAGGTGGCCATAGGAACTCCTGTACTAAACAAGATAGACCCGTCGTGTTTGGTCTCGTTTTACTTGTTTTGGCCAGCACTCTGCTACTACATAATATCTAGGATCTCAATAGCTTGTATTTAAAAACCTTTTTATAAAAAGCTTATTTATTGTAAGAGAGTGTCGGTGTGAAGATAAGGAAAGGAATGCTCCGGTAGTTCGGGCATGTGGAAAGAATGCACGATGAAAGAATGACTAAACAGATATGCATTGTCATGCAAAAGTGGATGGATGCAGAAGTCGTGGAAGGCTGCGACACACCTTCCATGATCAAATTGATCGTGTACTAGCAGAAGGTGATGTCAGGAGCCTTAATAACAGACGAGCGTGCATGACCAGAGTTATGAATGTTAAAGAAGCAAGTGAGGTGTGTAAGAATAAGCCTAAATGGCGCTCTGTTGCTCGTGCCTACCCCGCAAGGGAACTGGCGTGAAGTTATGTATGTATGTTATTTATTGTACGAATGTCATTCCTTAGTATTTTTCTTCCATAACACAGGTGTCATTTTTACTACGACTCCGTTGACTCAACGAGTCAAAGTGAGTCTTGGCCTCCGAAAAGAGAACACTCCATTTTTCTCTGTCCTGTGCAGTTTCCTGCCAATTATTATCGACCAGAAGCTCAGGCAGCACAGGTCAGCCTCCACTCCGTCCTGCCAGCGATATTTTGAGCGGCCGGCATTTCTCACGCTGCGATCTTCTCCCGTCTTTTTTACGTGACCGAACTACCGGAGGCGATGAGCTTTATTTCTCCGATTATGTTGGGCGTGGTCACGAGATTCTCGATTTCGAGGTTGCTACCGACCCTTCAGCTACCATCCTCTCTTTCTGTTCGACCCAAAATCCGTGCAGGAACGGAGAAAGAATACAATTTCCTGCGGCCGGGCGGCCTGTCGTAAGAGGCGGTTTAACAACCCACAGCCAGGTGGTAGGGCATTTACCCGACTACATTGTCGCCATAATAACCTTGAGTTGTGTTCCGGCATTAGTGACCAGGTTCCAGTCTCCCTTAAGAGAGCAGCAGCGCATTTGTAGCAACTTTGTTGTTGCAAATGTCCATAGGCGATGGTAACTGCTTTCCGTCAAGTGGGTCGTCTGCCTGTCTGCTGATCTCCTGCAATAAAAAAAAATCTTGCGGAGCACCTTCCTTTCCGCTACTAAAAGCTATCAGTTTTAATAATCTGCACCACCTACATCGCCAGATTAGGTTAAACTATTCCGTAAGCTAAGTTGCCTGGAAGAGATTGCTTTAAGCGATAAGGCCGCCTATTGTTTCCACCATGACAATATTGTAGTTTGTGCATTTTTGGAATTGTATATATGGTGAGCAATAAAGTCTTATCTATCAATCTACCATTTTTATTGTCTTTATATTGAATGCTATCATTTAAATAACTTAAATGTGAGATTTATATTAGAGATGTGCCGATTAGTCGGCGACTAGTCGGTAAAGCCGACTATTCGGCCACTATCATAATCGGCGACTAGTCGGCACTATTCCGTAAAGAGTGCCGACTATCCGTCTTGTTACTTGATAATTTGTAATCTATACTTTACTAATACTTTGTAATCCTAATCCATACACGAGACTTTCTTTTTAACCAGATTAAATTTTAACTGAGCTCTTTTACTTTAATGAACAATAACAGTATTATTTTTAAAATAAAATATTTTTTATATTTTTTAAACAAAAAAGCAAAAATCAAGAAACCCATGCGTTGGTTGCGACTTGCGCGCGAATCAGCTATAAACGAAGTGTCACGGAAATGCCCGAAACCGTGATCGGCTTGGCCGACTAATCGGCCGACTAGTCGGCCTCTTTACAACCGACTAATCGGCTAGTCGGCCAAAGTCATAATCGGCACATCTCTAATTTATATTGAATAACTGAGATTATAAGAACGGATTAAGTGAGTAGATACATAAGATCTTTGAAAGTTACGTCCGTGACTGAAAAAATGAATTGAAGAAGACTAAGGTGATATGGGTATGAAATGAGGAGGGATGAAATCATATGACAAAAAGAATATTAAACTGAAAGTATCACGGGTACAAATGTGTTGGCAACCTAAGTCTATGGCAGATAATGTAATTTTATTAGGCTTGTTCTTGCTAGATCACTGAACGGAGCGATCCGTACTAGTGCAATTAGTCAGATGTCCTAATCCGGTCTTTTAGTACCTTTAGTACAGTTTAGTACACTGATATAGAAAGAAGAGTGAATTTGGGGAATAGTTTGAATGGAGCGTTAGGTAAACTTCTAGGTGCTAAGAACCTCAGCCAGAAGGCCCAGCTTGCCATACACAACGCGGTGCTGGTACCTATCACGTATGGAAGAGAGAGCATGAAAGTAGAGTAAACGCGGTCGAGATGCGAGCACTGCGCAAAATCTGCTGAGTGACGCTCGCGGACCGCGTTCGTAATACCGAGGTAAGAAAGAGAGTTGGTCTGAAAGAGAGTGTCGGGGTGAAGGTAAGGAAAGGAATGCTCCGGCGGTTCGTGCATGTGGAAAGAATGCATGATGAAAGAATGACTAAACAGACATACAATGCAAAAGTGAATGGATGCAGAAGTCGTGGAAGGCCATGACACACCTTCCATGATCAAATTGATCGTGTATTAGCAGAAGGTGATGTCAGATATATTGCCTATAGCCTTCCTCAACAAATGGGCTATCCAACACTGAAAGAATTTTTCAAATCAGACCAGTAGTTCCTGAGATTGGAGCGTTCAATCAAACAATATATTAGTATATTTGGCTACAACACTAATACTTACATTTTAAATATCGCGATATCTTTTGAATGAAACGTCCGAATTGAATAGTTCTAGAAAGCTATTGAATTCGTCTTGAATATGGAGTAATTTATTTTGATAAGGATTAATACCAAGGTACAAAATAAAGAGTTTTTGAAGCGAAGGCATTTTAATTATATAAAAAAATAAAAGACAACACTTATTGTGAGATAACTACAATAGTTAGACATATGGTTACGTGATATTTTTTGTAGACAATTATATGTTCTGCAAAGTGGTAGTACATTTTTTTGTTCTATAATCAATATTTTTCGCAGTGCACGCCGTGTAAGGATTTTTTCGGGACATTTTTTACACCTTGGGTTACATTATTGGACTTTTAGTAAGGATCCCTAATTTTTTAGTAAATATAATATAGCCTATAGCCTTCCTCGATAAATGTACTATTCAACACTGAAAGAATTTTTCAAATCGGACCACCGGTTTCTGAGATTAGCGCGTTTAAACAAACAAACTCTTCAGCTTTAAAATATTAGTATCGATTTAGAACTTACTTTATTTTTAATTATTATCTATATATAACTGAATGTATATAAATGAAACTCAAAAATAATTATATTGTCTATGCGTAAATCTCTACAATATAATGACCAAAGATTATTTATCACGCAATGTGGCACATTTACAAATTCGTCTGTTTTCAAATTGAACGCTTTCATAAGTGCTACATACATTCGCGCGTTGCTAACGTGACATTGACTAAGTGTGTTTGGTAAATAATAATAAATTACGTCTAGAACACCTTTTTGCTTTTAAAATATCAGACAAATTTCTTTGATGTAATAATTCAGGAATACTGTGATTAATAAATCTTTCAACTAGAAATGCGTGCAAGCGGCGGGATGACAGTAAGCTAGCTATACTTAACCTACTTTCGTTCATCTTTACGTAGGTATCAACTTTGAAAAGAACCCTGTTAAAGAAAACAGTGTCTATCTATTTAATGTAGGAATGTTTATTACAAACTGTGAAACCATAGCAAAGGAGTTACCTGAAAGGATAATTGTTGCGGACAGAGCACCCCACTGACCCGCCCGCCGGAGCACAGCTTCTCTCCACGCCCCGCATACCGCCGACGCCCATAGCTCGCACAGTTAGCAGCTAGGCGTCGGACGAAACGTGGGATACAAGAAACGGCCTTAGAGGTCGAAAATTCTTCACATACATATGGCATCAATACGCAATACTTTATTTTCTGACATTCATCCTTCTCTCTGTATTTCGACTATGAATAGTTTAATTTAATTGTAAATAATGCCAATAATAAGTCGTATAGTACAAATCGAGTTTTATTTGGAAGAAGCAACTGCCACCAATAATAAATATGTCTAGCCTGTTATGGAAAAACATCGTAAGCGGCATAATTTAATGATTTACATCATTTTACCTTAAGCCCAAATCTGCGATAATGTCAAAATCTATATAATATTACATAATTTTTAGACTGAAATTCTGCGCTACTTTTTATGTTGGAAATCTCACGGGGATCTTTCTGAGAATGATTTAAAATGGCCAGATAAAAATCTAGTTCCAATGTCATTTATCCGTGCAGGAAAGGAGAAAGAATACAATTTTCTACGTTGGGGCGGCCTGTGGTAAGTGGCGATAAAAAAACCTACAGTCAGATGAAAGGGTACTTTCCCCTCTGGATGGCTACCACCCCTGGTCTAGAGTATGCCGCCATAACAACCTTGTGTTGTATTCCGGCATTACTGACTAGGTTCTAGTCTCCCTTAAGAGAGCAGCAGCGCATTTGTAACACCTTTGGTGTTGCAAATGTCCATAGGCGATGGTAACCGTTTTCCATCAAGTGGCCCGACTGCCTGTCTGCTGATCTCCTGCAATAATAAAAAATTTACTAATCGATCGCAAATTTAATGCAATTAAATGTGGGATATTCTTTATCACGGGAATCCCGTGGGAATTTCAAGTCAACTGTGGACGAAATCGCGGGCATATCCTAATCTTATATTATACATACATACATACATAACTTCACGCCAGTTCCCTTGCGGGGTAGGCACGAACAACAGAGCGCCATTTAGGCTTATTCTTACACACCTCACTTGCTTCTTTGATATTCATAACTCTTGTCATGTACGCTCGTCTGTTCTTAAGGCTCCTAACATCACCTTCTGCTAGTACACGATCAATTTGATCATGGAAAGTGTGGAACTTATATTATACTAATATATAAAGCTGAAGAGTTTGTTTTTTTGAACGCGCTAATCTCAGGAACTACTGGTCTGATTTGAAAAATTCTTTCAGCGTTAGATAGCCCATTTATCGAGGAAGGCTATAGGCTTATATAACATCACGCTAAGACCAATAGGAGCGGAGCACCAATGAAGAATGTTTCAAAATCGGGGGATTTTAAAAACAAATTCCATGCGGACGACGTCGCGGGTTCAGCTAGTGCAAAATATTTTGTAAAGTAGCTCTACTGTAAAATTTAATATACAATACCTACGACGCTTACGATGTTCTTCCATGACATGGTCGATGTGATGGAGTCTACTTAGCAGTCAAATGATACTAGTTTTTTATTTAAATAAAAACAAATTCATTTTTTTCTATACAAACATTCTAGATATATCAACTATACATATTATAATTGTAATTATAACGATATAGAATATTTTAGCATTGCTTATCATGTGCATGAATGTGTGCATGTCTATGTGCATGTATGTGTGCAATGTGCATGTGTATGTGCATGTATGTGTGCATGGCTGTTTATGTGTGATTGAATTGTGCACATTCTATGTTGCATTTAACAAGTTAACAGCAAGTCCTTACATATGCTCATGGCGAATTTAACTCATTACTTGAGAATTATGCCTTCTTTGGGGATGTATAGTCGCCGCCCCTGTGGCCTAATGGATAAGGCATCGGCCTCCTAAGCCGGGGATTGTGGGTTCGAGTCCCACCAGGGGTACGTGAGGAAACACTTTTTTATGCCATTATATTGTACTCCGCTATACTATTTTATTTTTATATTCTAAAAATTGCCTTTTCTTTGCAAATAATATTTTATATACTGCCCACGCCAGTCATGCTTTGTCAAGGTTCCCCCAATTAATCAACGATCATTAACTAAAAATTTATGTTCTTTCTTTTGATTACACCATTTCTAAGGAACACATGTCTTTTCAATTAAATCCATTATGTTCGCTTAGAAACACATACCTACTTAATATTTAAAAAAAAAACATAATATATGTAGGTAGGTACTTATTTTCTAACCGATATTAGGTGAGTGAATATATAAAAAGGTTAATAAGGTAAGGTTAATTTTTGAATATAATAAGCTTTTTTAAAAAGGTTTTTAAATACAAGCTTTTGAGATCCTGCATATCATGTAGCAGCAGAGTACTAGCCAAGACAAGTAAAACGAGCCCAAACACGACGGGTCTATCTTGTTTAGTACAGGAGTTCCTATGGCCACCTTCCGACTCCATCATCAGATCAGCTCCATGGTACCATATTATTGCAATGTAACACGATATACAAATTCGTGCAAAATTTCAGCTCAATCGGAAACCGGGAAGTTGGTCAAATTTAACTTGCAAGATTCCATCCGAACTTACATACATACATCTTTTAAGGGTAGGTACATCCATTGAAAATTAAATAAAAGCTTGTTAAAAATATATGCAAAGTGATGACACAGTGCTAAGAGCTGACATATAGGTTCAAATAGAGAGCATCCGAAAATAATAGAAGGATTATACCATACATAAATTCAACGTACAAACGGATATTATTATAATACTCTATTATTAGTTCAGACATATGTTTGCCCACGACGGTCACTATTGTAGTGCGTGAATATTTTTGGACTGATTTATTACGTTTCGTACACAGAAAAGAGAACAACAGTGTGTATAATTGTTATAATATATGGTGTAGTATATATCCGTGACTGACGTGATTATGTTGACATGTTCAAAATGTCAATTTTACAGGGGCGCAATTTTAAAGTTTGACTAGTAATGATGAATTTACTTACATATCTCACTTGACTTGAGGATAAAGTTATACTATCTATTGAATTATGATAAGAAATACGCTTAAAAACACAGGCGTAGGAAGCGTCTAAAAGAATAAAAAGAAAAAGATGTATGTCGAGATATCAATTTATTCCCGCCAGCCACGGATATATAGTGTGGTAAATGGGTATATGACGTGGTAGGTATATGATACAAACTTACAAAGCATTTTAGATCTTTCTGTTGTTTAGGTATCATTGTACTCATTTTTATAATATAAAATTTTGAAGCCAGATGTGATTATTTTAATCCAGTCAATGTAATAATTGCAAAATCAAAAAAGAGTATGTAAAACACTTGTGCTTAGATTTGTATGAGTAAAAAACAATATTAAAAAATTAAATTTAGGATTTAAAATAATATAAATAAATTTTCTATTCACATAATAAAATTGTAGAGGTAAAATTTCTGTACAATGAAAAAAAAATGCTAAAAACCGAGTCAGGGGGATGTAAGAAGTGAATGAGAACTAATTTAGAGTTTTTCAATTTTTTTGTTTCTATGTTTGTCTGTCTGTTTGTACCGGCTAATCTCCGAAACAACTAGACCGATTTAAATGAAATTTTGTATGGTGGCAGCTTATATCCCTGGTCAACATATAGGATACTTTTGATCCCGAAAAATTTAAGAGTTCCCGTGGGATAGTTAAAAAACCGTACCACGCGGACGAAGTCGCGGGTATCAGCTAGTTTATAATAAAATAAAACTTAATTTAAACTATGCTTAGAGCGCGTTTTTGTTTGCAAGCGCGGCATTTTATTTGATTTTTGTTTCGACGTTTCGGCCACTTTTCAGTAGCCTTCATTACGAAACACAAAGATTTCAAATACGTAATGTAATACTACTAATACTTAAATAATAAAATTATTAATTAATTAAATAAAAAAAAAGATTTCAAATCTGTCCCTTACATACATACATAAAATTAGGTCAACATCTTGTATGATTGACAATAAAAGGAATATATATTTCTTTAACGGAAATAAATAAATAAACCAGTTTCCTTGATTGTCTTTTCACGGCCTATGTATAATAATATATCTAGTACATATACGAACAATAATGTACATAAGATTTGCAATAGTTACAGTAATGAAAAAAATTGATACACTGTTAAAATAGATACTATGTACAAATTACAGACAAACACCTCCTGCCGCGAATTAATAGTTTATTTTTTTAATACGCGCGTTAGACGATAATTAAGCAGTTGTTTTATGAGCGTACTCATAAATAACCTGAAACTAGACATTATTATTATAGGTATACGAAGTTTTAAATTAGCCTAAAGTACGGAAAATTTGCAATTACAAAACTAGGTATTGGGCTTGTAAGAGAGAGAGAGAAATAACACTTTATTGAACACCAAAATATATAATTAAAAAAACAGGCCATATTTACATAATTTTCTAGGCAATACAATAGGCGGCCTTATCGCTCAAAGCGATCTCTTCCAGGCAACTTTCATCCGTGCAGGAACGGAGTAAGAATACAACTTCCTGCGGCCTGGCGGCCTGTCGTAAGAGGCGACAAAACAACCCACAGCCAGGTGGTAGGGTATTTGCCCGACTGGATGGCCACCACCCCTGGTCTAAAGTATGTCGCCATAACAACCTTGAATTGTGTTCCGGCATTAGTGACCAGGTTCCAGTCTCCCTTAAGAGAGCAGCAGCGCATTTGTAGCACATATAGTGTTGCAAATGTCCATAGGAGATGGTAACCGCTTTCCATCAAGTGGGCCATTTGCTTGTCTGCTGATCTCCAGCAATAAAAAAAACCTAAATGAAAGAAGTTTGAATCAGGCGATATAGGTGGTGCAGGAAAAAGGCAATAGATACATAAATACTCAAAACAATTTAAGAAATAAATATACAAATACATACATATATACATAGTCACACATATATATATATATAGTCATATATATATATATATATATATATATATATATATATATATACATAGTCACATATATACATATATATATATATATATATATAGTCATATATATATATATATATATATACATAGTCACATATATACATAGTCATATATATATATATATATATATATATATATATATATATATATATATATATATATATACATACATACATAACTTCACGCCAGTTCCCTTGCGGGGTAGGCACGAACAACAGAGTGCCATTTAGGCTTATTCTTGCACACCTCACTTGCCTCTTTGACATTCATAACTCTTGTCATGCAAGCTGTTCGTCTGTTCTTAAGGCTCCTGACATCACCTTCTGCTAGTACACGATCAATTTGATCATGGAAGGTGTGTCGTGGCCTTCCACGACTTCTGCATCCATCCACTTTTGCATTGTATGTCTGTTTAGTCATTATTTCATCATGCATTCTTTCCACATGCACGAACCACCGGAGCATTCCTTTCCTTACCTTCACCCCGACACTCTCTTTCAGACCAACTCTCTTTCTTACTTCGGTATTACGAACGCGGTCCGCGAGCGTCACTCCGCAGATTTTGCGCAGTGCTCGCATCTCGACCGCGTTTACTCTACTTTCATGCTCTTTCTTCCATACCCAACTCTCGCTTCCATACGTGAGCGTAGGTACCAGCACCGCGTTGTGTACGGCGAGCTGGGCCTTCTGGCTGAGGTTCTTAGCGCCTAGAAGTTTACCTAACGCTCCATTTAAACTATTCCCCAAATTATATATATATATATATATATATATATATATATATATATATATATATATATATATATATATATATATACATAGTCATATATATACAACTAGCTGATGCCCGCGACTTCGTCCGCGTGGTGCGGTTTTGTAACTATCACACGGGAACTCTTTAATTTTTCGGGATCAAAATATCCTATATGATGACCAGGGATATAAGCTACCACCATACTAAATTTTATTTAAATCGGTCCGTCGTTTCGGAGATTAGCCGGTACAAACACACAGACAAACAGACACATAGGCAAACAGAGAAACAAAAAATTTGAAAAAAAAATTAAATTAATTCTATTTCACTTCTTACATCCCCCTGACTCGGTTTTTAGCATTTTTTTTCATTGTACAGAAATTCGACCTCTACAATTTTATTATATGTATAGATAATACATTCCAAAATAAATAAGTTATTATAATAAATGTATTAGCATTGTGTTAATCAGACTATAGCTATTTGTGGACAAATAATGTTTACTGAGCTAAAGATTTGGCCTCTCTGACAGTAAGAGGCAGCATATTCCAAAGTTTAACAGCCTGCACCGTAAAACCTTGTATGAACCAAGAAACGCTTTTTAGTTAAACTTTAATTAACGAAGATTTGAACTTGATACTTTTCAACTACTTATTGCTTACAATGTTTACAGAAGAAAACCCCACTGCTGGGCTTAGGCGTCTCCAATTTAGGGATATACTACTGTATCCCACCTATCGCATCCCGCTGTCCAGGGGCGGCTCGAGACGGTAGACATGATAGGCAATTGACTACGGTGGCAAAATGTAGAGGCGGCAAAAATACCTAAAAAAATGTATGCAATAACTGTTGAACAACTAAAGCCCAAAAAAACATAGGAAACCATACCCAAAAATTCTTTAAATTTTTAAATTTATTTATTCAAACAAAATATTGTTACAACTTAGCCCCCGACAAGCCAAATTTCACGTACAGATCTGTAAAAGCACATTTTATTACCTGTCGGCATTTGAAAGAGTTGTAATTCTTTTATGATCGTCTTCTTTTGTTCACTTATTTATTGGCATACGTTCCTTGAGTACAGCCTATTGTTCTATTGTACTCGTTTACGGCCGCTTGCAGGCTACATCATTAGCCAGGTGTTGCGGATTACAATTACAAGCCAATTCTAGGAAATTGTGTCGACGTTGCCGGACGGGCACATTTGCATTTGTGAAGTATAAAAAGATGGCCTGGTGGAGAGAGAGGTCAGTTAAGCTACAACTACGATACGCACGTGACGTGTCTACATTCGGAAATCTAATAGTGACGGACCTTGCGCGTTTTATTGAGTTACGACCTTCTACATTACGTTTGGGATTTGTTGCGTGCGGTTATATTTGTACCTGTGTTATACGTGTTTGTGTTGTTCTAATAAGCTCTATAATAATTCTAACGGCATTTTAATTCGATTCCCGCTAACTCTTTTTTTTATTGCAGGAGTTCAGCAGACGGCCCACTTCATGGAAAGCGGTTACCATCGCCTATAGAAATTTGCAACACCAAATGTGCTACAAATGAGCTGCTGCTCTCTTAAGGGAGACTAGAACCTGTGAAGAAATTTATAAATAATCGAATACAATAAAAGAAAACTTAGCTTATTTGCATTATATTCTATCCATGGTCCCTCGAGACTATACGTAGAATACTGAGCTTAGATCACCGTCTTCTATGGGTAAGGTGCCCAGAAGGCTCGCTACGTTTCCTCGCTGGATCGCCATACTGATCCGTTGCCCGAGGTAAGCATCAGCCTCCTGATCATCTGAAGAGTCAATGAGTCGTTTTGATAGTTTCGACAATTAAAAAACAAATACTAGAGCTACATTATATACTACATGCTTGATATGGAAAGCTTCTTTTTAATAAATATATCAATCAATTTAACAAATATAAGACAAATTAGAAATGCAATCTTAATCCGGGAGCTAATAATCCCCCTCCTAAACACATAACTAACAACAAAATAAATTATACACATACTGAAACCAACGCGCTCACAAGAACCAAAATCTAGAAATTATGTTGTAAAAAAGGGTACGGAACTCGAGTCCGTAGAGTTGTTAATAATAATAAAATAAAAAATCCCGGTAGCTAAACAACCTGCCACTCATATCCCAAGAGTGTGGTATATCAACCCCATATTACCACAGAGGGTAGGCAGAGACTAATGTTTTGCCAATTGAGTTTTTATTCGGTTTTTATACACATTTATATGCTAAATAGGCTTACTCGGTCTCGGTAGACCTGTTTATTTCAACGCAGTTTTTAAAGATGGGTGATTTTTTTAAATAAATGAAGTATAATACAACTGCGTTTTAGCGGTTTTAAGCGCGGTAATTTATTCGATTTTACGGATTTTTGTTCCGTGATCACGGCTGCTGAAAATTAGCCGAAACGTTGGATTAATAAAAAACCGTTAAAACGTAGTTTTATTATGTTGCGAAGCCTTAAGAAAATGCTATAAATGAAGTATTTAAAAATACCACATTAATATTACCGTCTAATCTAAAGGACTAATATTATTCAAGGTAATGCTTGATAGAAATACAAATGTTGTATTTTCTTAAGATATCGCGTTATTCGTAGAATAAAATATAACTTGAAAAAATTTGCTATGTCAGTTGCATGAATAAAACAGGCTATTATTTTTTCAAGTTTTTATATTTCATAAGCGGAACATTTCTTAAAATGTTGGCAAGTACCTTCTCTTATAATCCTGGAAGCAAAAGTCGACTTTATGCTGACGAATATTTTCATACCGCGACTGTACATAAGTTTGAGCACACAAGTTTAAAATAATAGTAAAAAAAAATACGCTTTTATAGAAAATAGATTTTATTGTAAAAAAAATCATTTTTTCTTCAAATTTATTTTCTATTTTGTAACTGAATTTTCTATAAAAGCGTATTTTTTTTATTATTTTTTTCACTATTATTCATTTTTAATTTTTTAGTGATTATTTAGTAATTAAATTCCCTTCTCCGTGGAAACTTTGAAAAAAAGAATTAAATACACTCTTATGATAAAATGGAACGTTATGTAAAAATAAGCTTTTTTAAAAAGGTCTTTAAATACAAGCTTTTGAGATCCTGCATATCATGTAGCAGCAGAGTGCTAACCAAGACAAGCAAAACGAGCCCAAACACGACGGGTCTGTCTTGTTTAGTACAGGAGTTCCTATGGCCACCTTCCGACTCCATCATCAGATCAGCTCCATGATACCACATTATTGCATTGTCACGCGATATACACATACGTGCAAAATTTCCGCTCAATCGGAAACCGGGAAGTCGATCAAATTTAACTTGAAAGATTCCATTACATACTTTACGTTCGCAACTGCTTTATTCAAAACTACCTACATTTATAGTATTAACCACCCACAACAAATATACGTATGAAGCTAATAAAAGCGTATTAATAATGCTTCACTTTATTTCTTCTGAGATTCTGGTAACTGTCCTTTTTTTGCCCAATGGCCTCAATATAACATTACAGGTGTGACCCCGCCCATAATCGATAGCACAGGTGAGCTTCGCTGTGATTGGTCGAGAGCTGAGGTGAGACAGGTGTTGACATGCTATCAGCCAATCAGGTGAGAGGTGTATAAGTACTGACACTTTATAAATATACGTTTGCATTATGTGATTTTAGGTATTGCTATATTTCTGATTCATATACCTGTAAGTACATTATTTTTACTTATGCTCCTGCCTCAACTAAGTAAATGTTAGTTAATGTGACAAAATGCTACTTACTTATAATACATACATACATACATAACTTCGCGCCAGTTCCCTTGCGGGGTAGGCACGAACAACAGAGCGCCATTCAGGCTTATTCTTACACACCTCACTTTCTTCTTTGACATTCATAGCTCTTGTCATGCACGCTCGTCTGTTCTTAAGGCTCCTGACATCACCTGCTAGTACACGATCAATTTGATCGTGGAAGGTGTCGTGGCCTTCCACGACTTTTGGACTTCTTGGACATACTTTTCCAAACAGTAATCGACCGGCTTGTGTGGAGACTGGAACCGATGGACAAATGCCCAGGGGCTAATACGCCACTAAAACCACCCTCCTCCCATGTGCCCCGCGCTTTATGGTAGGAGAGGCATGAGACTTAGAACGTATTTACGCCCACACCGATCTTTTATCCACACGGATACGTCGACCCCATCATACCCTAATTGGTTTTAATTATGGACATCATATTCAAATCTGTATACACAAAATAAATTACTTTGACTTTGATAAGTATTTTCTTAAGTTTTGAGAGTGTTACACAGAATTAATATATGATTTGACGGTGTTAAGTGGGGGGCACACTTGACGTCTTTGATTTCCCTGATCACTAGCTCGAACTTTCCAAACGTCGAAATGAAAATCAAATAAAATGTGGCGCCTAAAACCGTTAAAACGTAGTTTCAATTAAGGTTACAAGTGTTAAAACTGTATATTCCACGTACGTGACGGAATTTGAGATGCGTCTTCCATGGTACTACAGTATCTAATATCTTATTGTTTTTATGGTTTTTCCCCCTTCTATTTCCATTTTAGTTTTTTTTGGATGTTCACTTCATATCTTTTTTGCATTCGCCTGTGTCCGTGTATGTCACCGATGGCCCTACTGGAAGATCATCGCTGGTCATCTTAACCGGCAATTTTGCTGAGCTAAAATCAATTTAGGACTACATTTACTTATTGTTTTTATTTAAATTAAATAAATCTTTTTCTTTCTTTGTTTCTATCTATACTGACATCCTGTATCACGAACGTGACGTAATACTTGTAACTTTTACGAATACATAGGTGTTATGTTATAAAACCTGTAACCTGTTTTTTTACGTGACGTTACACAAGTAAGACTATTTTTGCTAGGCAATGCATTCAGTTATTTAAATTTGCACCTCCTCGCAAGTGTGCCCCGCTTAAAACCGTTAAATCATACTTTAAATTATGTATAACAGCCGGAAAAGAAGAAAATACTTTTAACCTTGCTATGAAGCATTAAATCAATCCACGAACGTGACGTCACACAAGTAAGACTATTTTTGCTAGGCAATGCATTCGGTTATTTAAATTCGCACCTCCGCGCAAGTGTGCCCCGCTTAAAACCGTTAAATCATACTTTAAATTATGTATAACAGCCGGAAAAGAAGAAAATACTTTTAACCTTGCTATGAAGCATTAAATCAATCCACGAACGTGACGTAACACAAGTAAGACTATTTTTGCTAGGCAATGCATTCAGTTATTTAAATTCGCACCTCGGCGTACATAAAACGCAGCTTGTAACAACCGGGGCGTTTACGTCAGCGTTCGTTTACAACTCGTGTGGACATTAAAACCGCACGACGAGATCCGGTCGTCGCGTTTCTCAGAATCGTTAAAGTGTCAGGATACATATTGCAGCGTTTTGCGACCGATTTTCTATTTATTTATGGGTTAATTAAGTACGTCGGTTGGAGAGTTGTTTTGCGTCATAACAGACGCCCATAGCTAGCGCGATTAGCAACTAGGCGTCGGACGGAATGCGGGTATAGGAGGCCGAAAAAACTGAAAATGAACTACTGCTGATACTACTACTACATCAAGAAAAATTATCAATTCAGCCACTCAGCTATATTGTACTCGACTCTCTTTGTTATACTCTTTAAATGTACATTTATAAATAATAATCATACAGTCCATTATTACGTCGAATTTTCATTTACAACCCGAGGTGCAACTGCCACCAATAGTTTTTTGGTACTTCGCCGCCGGATAGAAGAATCGCAAAGAAGAAACGAGCAGTGTCTTTTGCTCCATCGAAACCTCAAGAAAGAAGAAAGACCAACTCTATACGGTCTCGTAGCGGCACCCTAAAGAAGAAAGAAGATTATTATAGAAGATCATCGTGGGCAGCCCGGACTACGTACTAGGAGACCAAGAGTTCCTGCCGGACTACGTACCAGGAGACCAAGAGTTCCTGCCCCGGACGCCGAGGCTACGCGTCTGCAGGATCAAGACCGGAAGAAAGAATAACGTTACTTCGTACCGTGACCGAGTGACTGTCCACCTAACGGTGCCAAACGGCCAGTTCACAAAGTCATAGACGGTGCGCTGTTTCCAGTTAGGTCGGTCAAAGGTCTCAGTGTTTAGTGTTTAGTGTAGTAAATTAGGATCGTCGGTTATACACACACATATATACACACTGGTCAGGGTAGTCGGTCATACGTGTTAGGCTAAGGCAAGGACCGAAGATGCCGAACACCAGGAGCAAGACCGCCGAAGACAGAGTGCAGAGAGCGTATCAAGAACCCCCCGCGTCGCCGTCCGTACATATATCCGCGTCCGCGTCCGCGCCGAACGTATCGCGACCCGCGTCGCCCGGAATGCAACAGACGACGACCGCGCAAGTACACACCGCGATTCGTACTGAACGCCAATCGCGATCACCGTCCGTCCGATCACACCGTTCGCAGCTCAGCGCCGCCACTTTGGTGAGGCAAGTGGAACTGGAAGCAGAAGAACAAATCGCCGCAATCCGTCGGGAGGAGCTCCGGTTACAAGTGTCGCTGATCAAGAAGAGGGTCGCTGCGAACATAGCCGCCCTCAAGGAGCAGACAGACGGGAACAGCGTGTGTGAAGACGATGGGGTGGAAACAGAGAGAAATATAACAGAGTGGTTGAAGAATACCCGCATACGGGGGGAGTCGCCGAGCGCAGGCGACAGGACCGAGCCCGGAACGAGAGGAGCCGGACCGCGACCACCGTTAGACGCTGCGGGAAGAGCAAGGGAAGAGTATCCAATGGCGCGGGACCGGTCTGCAGAAACGAACGACCAGACCGCTCGTGTGACGTTCAGAACGCCGCGCAACGCAAGATCGCCGACGCCGACCAGATCCAGGGATCGTGGAATCGACCGTCTAGCAGACGTACTGGAGCGCATGACACGCAACAGGCCGACGCCGCGACAGTGCCAGGAGCTGCCTACCTTTAGCGGGGCCCCGGGAGAGTGGCTACCGTTTAAAGCTGCAATGCGCGAGTCGACGAGCTTACACGGATTTTCACCTGCGGAGAACTTAGGCCGTCTACGCACTTGCCTTAAAGGCGAAGCAAGGGAGTGCGTGACAGCCCTGCTGTATACCGCAGTGGACCCTGCGATCATTATGAAGACGCTGGAGCGCTGCTATGGACGTCCAGAGATCATAATCAGTCGCGCATTGGAAGACATCAAGAAGTTGCCACGATCGGGTTCGTCTGCCAGCGAACTCAACAGCCTAGCCACCAAATTGCAGAATATAGTGACGGTCATCTCGTGTGTCGACAACAAGGGATATTTACTTAACCCTATGTTGACACGACAAGTCGTCGAGAAGCTCAGCCCGCATCTACGAACGAAATGGTGCGACTTTGCAGATGAATTCTCGAGCCGAGACGAGCCGGAGATTATGACACTATCGAAATTTCTAACGGGCGAAGCAGACAGAGCAATGAAGTATTCTTTCATGACGTCATCACTGCCTACGACGAGTGTAAACGTCACTAAAGAAAATAAAGTGAAGCCGCCGAGGATGAACGAGCGTCGCCGTGTGTATGCTACAACGGAAGCCAAGATCGTGTGCTACTGTTGCGGAGCTGAGCACCAGACAACGCAGTGCGGCAAGCTGGCTTCGATGTCGTTGCCAGCCAGATGGGAGTGGGCCAAGGAAACGAGAATATGTTTTTTGTGCCTACTAAGTAAACACAGACGGTTCCGTTGTAAGGCGAGGAAGTGCGGTGTTAATGAATGCCGCGAGCCGCATCACGCACTTCTACACCAACGAAGGGAAACTGGAGCCGTCAGTGGACCGATCGACCGAGCGGAGTCGGTCAGTCAACCGGCCGACAGAGAGGAGTCGGTCATGACGGCATCGGCACACAATTCTAACACCGAGAGAAGAGTGTTATTGAAGGTGTGTCCGATTACCGTCAAGGGGCTTAACGGAAAGGAAGTGAGCACGTACGCGCTGCTGGATGAAGGGTCCACGATCACGCTCGTCGACGAGGAGATAGCCGGGATGCTAGGGGCAGATGGCCCGAGGAGGCCATTGAACATTCACGGCATCACGTCGAGCCAGCGGGAAGCGGAAAGTAGGATGGTGAGCGTCGCGGTGCGCGGAAGAGCGCAACCGCACTACCATCCTATCAAGGCGCGCACCGTGAAGAAACTCGCACTGGGAACTCACTCCGTTAAGTCTGAAGTCATACGACAGTTACACCATTTGAAGACGCTTCATATAGACGACGTGTGCTTTATGAACGCCAAGCCGCGCGTATTAATTGGAGCTGACAACTGGCATCTGATCGTGACTAGAAAACTGTTGGCAGGAAAGAAGAGCCAACCAGCCGCTTCCCTGACCCTCTTGGGGTGGACCATACACGGGAGTGCACCCAGAGGCCTGGTGACGCAGGGAAACGACACCGTATTACACGTCCGAACGTGGCAAGATAAAGAGCCGCGGGAAAAGGACGAATTATTCGAAATAGTGAAGTCTCATTTCGATATCGACGCACTCGGCATATCGAACAAGGTGAAACCTGTAGCGGAAGAACAACGGGCGCTGAAGATATTTTCAGAAACCGTGAAGAGAGAAAACGGCCGCTTCGAAGTCGGACTGCCCTGGCGAAACGATGACGTCACCATGCCACCGAGCTACGACATGGCAGTGCGTCGTCTACGCGGGATCGAGCGCAAAATGGATAAGTCGCCGCAGTTTAAACAAGCATACACGGCCCAGGTCAACAGGCTACTAGCAAAAGGATACGCCGAGCCTTGCGAACGAAGCCACGAAGGAAACCAACGCATGTGGTACATGCCTCACTTCGCCGTTACGAACCCGAATAAGCCTGACAAAGTGAGACTGGTATTTGACGCTGCCGCCCGTTCAAACGGGGTGTGCATGAACGATGCGTTACTGGATGGGCCAGACTTGCTACGTGCCTTATACGGAATCCTGTTCAGATTCCGGGAAGGGAAGATCGCCGTAACAGCTGACATACGTGACATGTTCCTTCAGGTGAAGATAAGGAAAGAAGACAGAGCGGCGCAGCACTTCTTATGGCGCGGTGACGACCGCCATAACCCGCCTCGGCGCTACGTTATGACGTCTATGATATTCGGAGCACGAAGCTCGCCATTCCTCGCACATAGCGTGAGAGATAGGAATGCGAGTGATCATAAGGAAACATACCCACGGGCGTATCACTCAATCACGCAAAACCACTACATGGACGACTGGGTTCAAAGCTTCGAAACGGAAACGGAAGCGGCCAAGGCGATAGCGGAAGTACAAGAAGTGCACAGGAAGGCCGGCTTTCAGCTCGCGGGATGGGATACGAATCGCGAGCGCCTTATGGAAAATATCCCGGATGAAGAGAGAGCCAGACAGCCCAAAGAGCTCGGTGCTAGCGCGCATCCCTACGGGAAGACATTGGGTGTGTTATGGATGCCGGAAACGGATGAACTCGCGTTTAATACCGCTATGCCAAGAGTTCCACACAGCATAAAATGCGGCACGCAAACACCCACCAAGAGAGAGGCCCTGGGCATGGTCATGTCACTTTTCGACCCATTAGGCTTACTCAGCCCGTACACTATAAGGGCGAAGATAGTGCTACAAAGACTCTGGAGGCTTAAGCTAGGCTGGGATGAACCCTTGCCAACGGAAGAGGCAAGTGAATTCGAAGAATGGATCCGTGACTTAAACTCTATAAAAGAGTTAAGATTACCGCGGTGCTATGGAGGGGATAGAGACGTCGTAAACATGCAATTACACGTCTTTACGGACGCCAGCGAACAGGCCTACGCAGCAGCGGCTTACTGGCGCTTTGAGCAGCGCAACGGGAACGTCGGCGTCACTTTAATCGCGGGAAAAGCGAAAGTGGCCCCGATGAAGGCGCAAAGCATCCCGCGGATGGAGCTACAAGCCGCGCTAATAGGAGCCAGGTTAGCGGCGGAAATAAAAAAGGAACATAGTTTCAAGCGTTATGACGTCATCTTTTGGAGCGACTCGAAGACCGTTCTTCACTGGATAAGAAACGACTCGGTACGATATACCCCATACGTTGCACACAGACTGAGCGAAATCGGCGAAATAACCGAGTCTGAGCAATGGCGATGGGTGCCGACAAGTTACAACGTCGCCGACGACGCAACCAGGATTAACGTCTCGAGTATGAAAACGGACGACCGCTGGTTTAAAGGCCCGGAATTTCTCCATGGACCCCCGACGAATTGGCCGAAAGAAGAACCGACGGAAACCGAAGATGACGAGGTCGTGGTAACTTACACGACCGATGAAAAGCCACTCGTTGACGTCACAAGATTTTCGTCATACGGAAAATTGCTACGAGCGACCGCCTACGCGCTCGCCTTTATCGACAAGTGCAGACGAAGGACTCGCACTATGGAAACGCGACACATAGAGAGAGCTGAACGTTTACTCATTCGTCAAGCGCAACAGGAAAGCTTCCCGAAGGATTACGAGCGTTTGAAGAAAGGAGAACGCGTGTCACGTGACAGCCGGCTTTATAAGCTCGACCCCGAATACGGGGGGGACGGGGTAATAAAGCTAAACGGCAGGATCAATGCGGTCACCCTGCGCGAGCTTACCGGCAACCCACCGATCTTAGACGGGTCACATCACCTCACTCGGCTGATTATAAGAGGTGAACATGAACAGCATCATCACATAGGGAGAGAACATGTCGTAAACAACGTCCGGCAAAAATACTGGGTGCTACGAGTGCGACCTACGGTGCGAAACATCCTGCGGCAATGTACGGTCTGTCGTTTGAAGAAGACTGCGCCGACAGTACCGGTGAAAGGAAACCTGCCAAAGGACCGTCTAGCTGCCTACGCACGGCCTTTTACCAATTGCGGAATTGACTGTTTTGGCCCCATATGGGTGACCATAGGACGTCGCAAAGAAAAACGATGGGGAATGCTGTTTACATGTATGGTGACTCGTGCCATTCATATGGAACTTATAGCAAGCCTTAGCACAGACTCTGCTATCATGGCCCTAAGAAGGATGGGAGCACGACGCGGCTGGCCTCAAGTGATATGGTCTGATAATGCAACGAATTTCCATGGAGCGGACACAGAGTTACTAACGGCGTACGCGAGATGGAAGGAAGAGATGCCAGATCACGTAAAAGGGAGACACTTAGCGTGGCGTTTCATCGATCCCGGCGCACCGAACCAGGGGGGAGCTTGGGAACGGTTAATTCGGTCGGTGAAGACGGCACTCCACGCAACATTGGCGGAACAAGCTCCCAGAGAAGAAACACTTACGACTGTCATCACGGAAATAGAACATACCGTAAACTCGCGCCCGCTAACTCACGTGTCGGTGAGCCCTGAAGACGACGAAGCGCTCACCCCGAACCACTTTCTAATCGGGTCGGCGACGGGCTTGCCAATCACGGGAACGAACGAGTTAGCAGACAGGAAGACATGGATCGCCACTCAAGCTTTAGCGGACATGTTCTGGACTCGTTGGCTACGCGAGTACTTACCTACATTGGCACCGAGGGACGACGTAAGACGACGTGAGGAAAGCATACGTGTTGGAGACGTCGTTATCATTGCGGACGGTCTGTTGCCACGTAACGTATGGCCCCGGGGTCAAATCGAGCGCACTTATCGCGGACCGGACAACATAATACGGAGCGCGGACGTGCGAACGCGGGGAGGCATCTTCAGGAGACCAGTAAGGAGGCTCATCGTCCTGACGAGAAGAGATGGCTTCGAGGATCTGCGCCGGGGGGAGGATGTTGCGGACAGAGAGCACCCCCCTGACCCGCCCGCCGGAGCACATCTACACTCCGCGCCCCGCATACCGCCGACGCCCATAGCTAGCGCGATTAGCAACTAGGCGTCGGACGGAATGCGGGTATAGGAGGCCGAAAAAACTGAAAATGACTACTGCTGATACTACTACTACATCAAGAAAAATTATCAATTCAGCCACTCAGCTATATTGTACTCGACTCTCTTTGTTATACTCTTTAAATGTACATTTATAAATAATAATCATACAGTCCATTATTACGTCGAATTTTCATTTACAACCCGAGGTGCAACTGCCACAGACGATGCAACTTCCTTTAGATTTCTTATTTGTTTGTTGGTTTTTCTGTTTGTTCGGGATTCACGTAAAAACTACTCAGCCGATTTCTATGCTGTTTTCGCTGATCGAGAGCAAATTCTTAGACTTAAAATCTGCGCTACTTTTTATTCTGGGAATCGGCGCGAAATTTTCTGGGAATGACTTAAAATGACCAGATTGAAAAAAACTAATTCCAAAGAAATTTTGTCACCGACCGATAGCAAATTTTATTTAATCAATTTTTTTTTCGGGACTTCCGCTTACGTTTCAAGTAGTTTTAATTAACTAAGTTCCAGTGCTTGAGAAGTCATGGTAGCTTAGTGGTTAGCGCATGCATCCCAAAGCCAAAAGACGCGTGTTCCAATCCTGGTTGAAAAACATGCACCACTTGCGCAGTTTTCTGATCTAATTTGCAATATTATTATAACTGCCCGTGGTAACGGTGTAGGAAAACATCGCGATGAAACTTGCACATAGAAAAAACAGCTGTATCAAATCTGAACAAGCATAGCTATCTCTCTAACTTTGATCTAGGTAATAAATAATTCTATTAAAATATCTAGATACATATGTAATAAAGCACAGAAATTACTTTCAATCATAGTTTATTGCTGAAAATCTGTTGAGTCATTTTTGAGTCGTAATTTAGTCGTAAATTATTAGAGCTAGACATGTTTGCTGAAGAGCCATAACATGTTGCGAAGCGGTAGTAAATTAGATTAGGCTACCGTAGAGTAAATAATAACCATAAACAAAATTAAAATTAAATAATTAAAATTAACAAGTTGGCGGTGGGCTAAATAAAACTTTAACAATACTCATTGACACTTGACATCTTTCTCTTCCGTGATCACGGCCACTGAAAAGTGGCCGAAACGTCGGATAAACCAAAATCAAATAAAATTACCGCGCTTAAAACCGTTAGAACGTAGTTTTATTACGTAATTTAGTTACTTATGGTAGACTAGTTTTTGAGATTTTTTTATAGCTGAGTTCAGCAGACAGGCAGACGGCCCACCCGATGGAAAGCGGTTACCATCGCCTATGGACATTTGCAACACCAAAGGTCCTAAAAATGCGCTGCTGCTCTCTAAAGGAAGACTGGAACCTGGCCACTAATGCCGAAACACTATACACATTTGTATCACCTTTGGTGTTGTAAATGTCCATAGGCGATGGTAACCGATTTCCATTAAGACCCCTGAGCGGAAGACCAGGGGATGTCGGCCGTTAAACTACCCACTAAACTATGCACTTTTATGGCGTGCTACAGAAACTAGACCTTAGGGACTACATCTGTAATACCCTGACGCTTGGCTATCTTACTTAGGGCACCTACGACGTAGGGTGATCACTCTTCACCAATAAAGGGGGGAAGTCTGCGTGCTCAAGGGATAGATATTCCCCTACCCAGCCCTCCTATTAGAGTTCAGCAGACAGGCAGATGGTCCACCTGATGGAAAGTGGTTACCATCGCTTATAGACATGTATAACATCGAAGGTGCTACCAATGTGCTGCCGCTCTCTAAAGGTAGACTGGAACCCGGCCACTAACGCCGGAACACAACTCAAGGCTGTTATGGCGGCATACTCTAGACCAGGAGTGGTAGCCGTCCAGTTGAGCAAATGCCCTACCACCTGGCTGTGGGTTGTTTTGTCGCCTCTTACGAGAGGCCGCCCGGCCGCAGGAAATTGTACTCTTTCTCCGTTCCTGCACGGATAAAAATGTTAATGTACGAAAGGAGCCAATAGGAGGATTCAGTTCGGCTGTGCAGCATTCGGTAAGCTACGTCAAGGCTCCTCGTTGACCATCTCGCAATCCTTGAAGATGGAAGTCTTCGAGCAATGCGTCCTCCCCGTCCTGACCTACGAGGCCGAGGGCTGGCGGTGGGTTGTTTTGTCGCCTCTTACGACAATTTCCTGCGTGGGGGTGCCACGCAGGAAATTGTATTCCTTCCGTGTTCCTGCGCGGATGAATGCAACCACTCCTTTGTTTTCCTTCTAGCAATAAAGAAGTCTAAGAATTAATGTTTTTTCATAGAGAATTTAAGTCAAGATAGATTTATAATTTCAAAATGAAAACTATATTTCATAATACTCACACTGTCTATCATCATAATTAATTTCTAGAAAAATAACCACTAATTAACACCAAATTACCTGCTTCATTTAAGATTCTATTTGTAGATGAAAACCTGGCAAATGATGCTATATTACACGGTGTCTTAGATTTGGCTCGTACCGGATATCCGGTTTACAACTGGTGGTAATGATGTGTGGACGGTTCACCTGTGGTCATTAGGGAGATACGGTGGGGAAATATCGATAAATAACGTACATTTATCGATAAATAATCTTTCAAAGGAAATGGAACGCATCAATTTTAATCGTTGAAATCATAGAGTCGATTCGAATTTTTTTAATAAATGCTACAAAAAGTTAGGTTACATTGATGTATATATTATTCATAGCATTTGTTACTAGTAGCGCCACCTGCAAAGTTTATTATTAGTGGCTCCATCTATTGATAAATATATAAACTAGTATTTGCTAATGTAGTAACTAATTAGAATCAATTGGATAAATGTTTTATGTTTTAAAATAATGAAGGTAATTTTGTATTATTCTGTCAACGCTGTATAAATATTGCAAACTCGCTGGGAATCAAGCAATCTCGGTTCAGAAGTCAGATAAAACATCTTAAGGTTTAACAGGTTTCGTTGTACAAATCCCTCGCTAACATTATATCGTGGATCGTGTAAAAGCCCAAAAATATCTAGATCACAAAAATATGATTTTATTCAGATATTTTTGTTACATATTGAAATTGAAAATAATTTCTAATTTTGAAAATATATTTTTAAAAAATCGTCATATTTGTGATATATTATACATTTCCATATTACAATTATGACGAAAAAATAATAATGTCATCAAAAATATTGTTCCAAACGAGGTCCTGCTCTGATGCTGAGGACATGCAATAATATAGTAGGAACATGTTTGCTTATCCACTATTACACAAATTGCAAAACATCAAACTCAAATAAAAATCCTTGAACCCACTCCGAGACAGACACCGGATACATCAAAACAAAGACATGTCATTTACATAAGCGTTTAAAAAAACGTTTGTCTTGAATGTCAGACGTAACGTAACACAATAACACAATGGGCATTACGTGCCAAGACAAATCGTATCGATATAAATAGCACGTTGTTGAGTCGTGTCACTTCCTTAGTTTTTTATAGTGCTGTACTGCACTTAATTAACATCGATCAAAATGCAAAAAATTAAAATATCTTATACTAATCTTATAGTAATATATAAAGCTGAAGAGTTTGTTTGCTTGAACACGCTAATCTTAGGAACTACTAGTCTGATTTAAAAAAATATTTCATTGTTACATAGCCCATTTATCGAGGAAAGCTATAGGCTATGTATTATCACGCTAAGACCAATAGAAGCGGAGCACCAATGAAGAATGTTACAAAATCGGGGGGTTTTTTTAACTTACTTTTTTTAAACTAGTCCACAGGAACGAAATCGTGGGAAGAAGCTAGTATTTAATATGTGAAATTTGATTGACACAGTTAAGTGACAGCCTTCTTTTTTTTTCTTTTTTATTGCAGGAGATCAGCAGACAGGTAGACGGCCCACTTGATGGAAAGCGGTTACCATCGCCTATGGACATTTGCAACACCAAAGTTGCTACAAATGCGCTGCTGCTCTCTTAAGGGAAACTGGAACCTGGTCACTAATGCCGGAACACAACTCAAGGTTGTTATGGCGACATACTTTAGACTAGGGGTGGTAGCCATCCAGTCGGGCAAATGCCCTACCACCTGGCAAAGCCTGGTACCTTCTAGTAGTTGTTGCATAAAACGAGTTGATAATTTTACTCTGTGATGTTGGTACTAACTAGTAAACTAGTATATATTGATGTGAGTCATAACTTTGTGGCTTACTAATTAAATTAATCAACTATTTTATCTGTAACTTTCTTTACCTCAATTTTTAATATATTCAACAAAGTGATTCGTTAACCTATAACCCAGAGTTTATTTATTTATTTGCACCCCAGAAAACCTGGTAACAGTATAAAGTCTCCCTTTCTTCTTCTTTCTTTCAAAAAAAGTTGCTGGTCAATCTAGTAATCTGAGAAAACATATACGTAATATATATATCTGTACCCGGCAGACGTTGTCCTGCCCTTAAAAAATAAAATCTCGAACCCGACTGCAGCGCCATCTACCGGGACCAAACGTTAATCTAAACTATTCTCAAATCCACTTGAACAAACAAAAAATGTCACCAAAATCAGGCCCACCGTTTAGGAGAAATATCGCGGCGCCACCTACTGGGTCCAATCGTTAATTTAAACCATTCCGGGACAAACTTGAACACATACAACAACAAAAAAGCACCTAAATTCTGGTACCCGATTTCAGCGCCACTTGGTTCAAATTTGAATCTAAATCATCCCAGTAGAAAATTATTAAAATACTAATATCGCTATTAAAAAGCAGGTGTTGATGATAGAAAAGTGAAAATTTAGGGTTGTTATCCCTTATCACTTAGTAGGGGTTTGAAAAGTAGATAGTAGCCGATTCTCACACTTACTGCATAAAAAATTTCATAAGAATCGGTCAAGCCGTTTCGGAGGAGTATAGGAACGAACATTGTGACACGAGAATTTTATATATAAGATATAGATATATATATATATATATATATATATATATATATATATATATATATATATATATATATATATATATATATATATATATATATATATATATATATATATATATATATATATATATATATATATATTATTGCAGAAGTTCAGCAGGCAGGCAGACGGCCCACTTGATGGAAAGCGGTTTACCATCGCCTATGGACATTTGCAACACCAAAGGTGCTACAAATGCGCTGCTGCTCTCTTAATGGAGACTGGAACCTGGTCACTAATGCCGGAACACAACTCAAGGTTGTTATAGCGACATACTTTAGACCAGGGGTGGTAGCCATCCAGTCGGGCAAATGCCCTACCACCTGGCTGTGGGTAGTTTGGTCGCCTCTTACGACAGGCCGCTGAGCCGCAGGAAATTGTATTCTTTCTCCGTTCCTGCACCGATGTATAAAACAATTTTTTGGTGTTCATTAAATATAACAATCGATATTTTATATCGATATCCATTACTACGTAGTTAGGATTAGGAGTCCCATCCCTATTTGTGTGTCTGTCGGTAGGCGCCACTTGCCAACTGGCGGTGACACGATGCCCATTGAAAGGTGCTTCTGACAGAATACCTTGGCGTTAACATAAGATGCATTTCGCTTTTAGCGTTTTTAAAGTTGGCACGATATTACGGCGAAGAGAATCGGATGTACCTACCTTTAATTAATGCAGGTTTTACCAGGTGGTAGGGCATTTGCCCGACTGGATGGCTACCACTCCTAGTCTAAAGTATGTCGCCATAACAACCTTGAGTTGTGTTCCGGCATTAGTGGCCAGGTTCCAGTCTCCCTTAAGAGAGCAGCAGCGCATTTGTAGCCACTTTGGTGTTGCAAATGTCCATAGGCGATGGTAACCGCTTTCCATCAAGTGGGCCGTCTGCTGATCTCCTGCAATAAAAAAAATACAGGTAGGTAGCGTGGCACATCACTACTAATCCATTCCTTTTACCATTGGTACAATAGTTTCAATAAATTGTGAAAAACCTGTGAAGTGACTTGGCTTAAAGGTCTAGAAATCAAGCCATAAAATCCAAAAAAAAACCATTGGTACAAAATTGACATTTGTTGCAAGGAGTTTATTTCACGTAGTCCAGTAATAACACGAATTTTATCCACATAGAAACAGAGGCAACAGTACTAATTTCTAATATCACAAAACAACCCACAGTCAGATAGTAAGGCATATTCTCATTTGGATGGCTTACCATAAGGGGTGTGGAGCATGCTGCCATAATAGCCTTGACTCGTGTTCCAGCATCAATGGCCAGGTTTCAATTCTCCCTCAAGACCTGTAGCACATCAGCATTTTGATGTTGCAAATGCCCGTAAGCGACAATAACCACTTACCATCAGGTGAACCATCACCAGAAATATTTATCTTGAAAAAAGAAAATTTAAACAATCAAACAATAGTGTAGTACATTTTTAAATCATGCTAGGAAAAGCTCCGGTCTGTTTGTTATTAAAGTGGGTATGTGAAACCTCAATGCTACATTGTATCCCTTGTACCTATATATACCCTAATTGCCTGGTATGCGACTACCCCACAGCAACCTGGCTATCGGATAGCAATTTACTAGCGAAATTGGGGTGCACAGATAAAAAATATCACGCCCAAGGGGGCGCACGGTAACCGTTTGCATTAAGGGGATGATTCGTTCAAACTTATATATTTCAAGTTAGTCTATAACATAACAAGCTTATCCTATGTTACTTATACAAAAACTTGCAACAAATGTATTTATTTTAATTAATTATTTCTGTTAATAAAAGTATAATTAAATACTATAAATAAACTAAGTCTAACATCTATTAACAAAAACTAAAATATCCTATAAATAAACCTAACTTAAAAATATATATACAATAGTAAAAAAATTAAAAAAGAAACCTATATTAAAGCCCGTCCAGCCCCACCAGACCACTGTCGCTGGGATTGTACCTAGAAGGCTGGCAGCATTACCTCGCTCAAAGGCTAATCCTTTGAGCGAGGTAAGCTCCAGCCTTCCAGTCTCCTGTTTTGTCGACTAGGCGTTTTTTAATTTTTTGAAATAATTTGTGGGCACTTGGCCCCCACGGGCCTAAAGTCTCCATCCCAAACGGCTCAAATATGTAACCTGTTCCAAGGGTTACATATTTGAGCCGTTTGAGGTCTTCGGCAGAAGTGGCAGTGCGACCGGCCCCAACTTTGGACTCCTGGAGATGAGAAGGCGCCAGTGTGTCGACACAGGTAACGTCCCACACAAGCGAAAACACTTAAAACACTACAAAAACTTAATTCGGTTTTTCACATATATTAATAACAAAGAAACTAAGTCCATATAATCTAGACAGCTGCTCAGCAAATCAGAGACGAGTCGAATCCAACCTAATTTGAAGTAATACAACGAATGACATGTTGTTTATGACAACATAGGTATTTGTTAGTGAATTGAAAAACGCGATTGCAGCGCCATCTATTTATCTAATCTATCTATTTGGAGAAACGATATAAATAGAAACAATATGTATGTTCCGACGGAACACGACACGTATCACATGTAAGCATGTTTGTTCCGGCTAATCTCTGAAACGGCTGGATCGATTTTGATGGGACTTTCACTGACAGCTAGTTGATGTTACAGAGAGTAACGGTTACTTTTAAAATTAGGGTTCCGTGAAAAAAAATCCACGCGGATGAAGTGGCAAGTAACAGCTATGAACATACATATTGTATCAATTTGTTTTTCATTTAATTACAAAAAAATATTTACACATTAGAACTTGATATGAAGAGTCAATTTCTTGCCAGAACTTCTTTATTTGAATAATTATTTTTTAGGTTTATACGATTGTTAATTTTTTTTTTATTAATATTATATTACATACATACATACATACATAACTTCACGCCAGTTCCCTTGCGGGGTAGGCACGAACAACAGAGCGCCATTTAGGCTTATTCTTACACACCTCACTTGCTTCTTTGACATTCATAACTCTTGTCATGCACGCTCGTCTTTTCTTAAGGCTCCTGACATCACCTTCTGCTAGTACACGATCAATTTGATCATGGAAGGTTTGTCGTGGCCTTCCACGACTTCTGCAATAAATATATAATATTATATTGGTGTTTAAAAAGCAGCGCCTTAATCGAGTGACTTAAATCGTGGGCATAACGTGACTTAGCGACGGCTAACCTGTTCCCAGAGGCGTCTTTCAGCCTTAAAAAAATGTTATAAAAGAAAAAGAACTTATAAATATGTATAATAATTTAAGTAACGAATAGTTATTAGTGACATTTTGAATTTGGCCACGGTTACATGCAAAAAAAAACCACGATAATACTTTAAAAGGTATGTAACAGCAAGCGCCTAAATGGCGCTCTGTTGTTCCTGCCTACCCCGCAAGGGAACTGGCGTGAAGTTATGTATGTATGTATGTATGTATGTATGTATGTATGTATGTATGGATGTAACAGCAAGGAAAGTTTGTGTAGGAAAAAATATCAAACGTTAAATATTTGGGCAGTTTCCCCCCTTTTCTACTGTTCAGTCTTGATGTGACTACTCACACTGCACAGTAAGCAACGAACACTGTCTACACGCAACTGCGCCTTTTTTATACAAAAATGCTACCAACTGCAAAACAATAACATTGCAGGAACGGAGTAAGAATACAATTTCCTACATTGGGGCGGCCTGTCGTAACAGGCGACAAAACAACCCACAGCCAGGTGGTAGGGTATTTTCCCGACTGGATGGCGACCACCCCTGGTCTAGAGTATGCCACCATAACAACCTTAAGTTGTGTGATTACTGACCAGGTTCCAGTCTCCCTTAAGTGAGCAGCAGCGCATTTGGAATTGCAAATGTCCATAGGCGATGGTAACCGCTTTCCATCAAGTGGCCCGTCTGCCTGTCTGCTGAACTCCTGCAATAAAAAAAATAGCAATTACATCATAGTGTTGCCAGGATCACAAAAATAATTATAACAATTAGTTCTGATGCACTAAATTATCTAGACGATTAATTTAGTGGGCTTATAAAATTAACTAAAAGGTAGAAAACGGTAATTGAATTATAAATCAAATCATCTGATAAATCGACTAAAATACATTATCTATGGGACCGATAAATATTTACTGTAAATCGAGTTATCTAATGAATCGAGTAAAAATATTATCTATGATGACTGTCTATGTGGTATTGATGTACTCTATGGTTCTTATGACTGTCTGTGGTGGATATCTTGCAACAGGTATTATCGTGGAATTTTTTGCAACCCTAAAGGGATCCGTACTTATTATTGGTAGCAGCTGCTTGTTGTTTGGAAATCAAACTCGATGTAATGGACTGTATGATTATTATTATTGAACTTTTAGCATTAATCGAAATATACATAGAATAAATACAAATTATGCAAGAGAGTTGTCGTTGAGAATTATAGTAGAATTGTGAATTGTAACAATTATATATTAATGGCCAATTTATTGCCTCCTATATCCCGCGTACCGTCCGACGCCTAGCTGCTAATTCTGCTAGCTATGGGCGTCGGCGGTATGCGGGGCGCGGAGAATAGGTGTGCTCCGGCGGGCGGGTCAGGGGGTGCTCTCTGTCCGCAACACTTATTTTAGCTAAAACGCAACCCTTATGTTTTTGTCATGTCCGTCTGTTCATGTCCTTTGTATGTCAAGCCATTTTTCTCAAACACCGCTAGGTCTTAATGGATAAAATTCAATAAGAACGTGTTTTAAACAGTTTTAATAAAACTATTTTTTAAGAGCGGTAATTTATTTGATTTTTATTATTCCGACGTTTCGACCATTTTTCAGTAGCCGTAATCACGAAAGACAAAGTTGTCAAGTGCCAATGGGTATTGTTAAAGTTTTATTTAGCCTACCGCCAACTTACATACATACATAACTTCACGCCAGTTCCCTTGCGGGGTAGGCACGAACAACAGTGCGCCATTTAGGCTTATTCTTACACACCTCACTTGCTTCTTTGACATTCATAACTCTTGTCATGCACGCTCGTCTGTTCTTAAGGCTCCTGACATCACCTTCTGCTAGTACACGATCAATTTGATCATGGAAGGTGTGTCGTGGCCTTCCACGACTTCTGCATCCGTCCACTTTTGCATTGTATATCTGTACCGCCAACTTGTACATTGTAATTATTTAGTTTTAATTTTTGTTGTTTATTATTTACTCTGTGGGAGCTCAATCTAATTTACCTGCGCTTCGCGACATTAGTTATGACTTGAAGAGAACAAGCGGCGCACGAAACTCTGCAGGTAGGAGGTAAAATAAAAAGAGAAATTGTCAATCAAGTTAGGTTATGTTCCGGTGCACGCAGAAAGAGCACCATTGTCTTAAGGGTCAGGAAAGTGTTGTCTATATATTACTCAATGATGTAATAAAATTGTGAAGTAATAATTAGGAGTGATTTTTTTAGAAATCCTGTTGTTAAAAAGGCCACCGCCACGAGACCACCGGGGTGTGAGTTCCAACACTTTCCCTTAGTTTGACATTCCTTTTCAGAAATTGATCCTTACAAGCTACACTATGATATAATATAATAATACAGTATATGTTAATGTTTCTAAATCAGTCGATTCGATTCCTGATCTGCGTATTTGATTTTTAAAAAATCTAAATTAATGTTGCCGCTTTAGTTTTTATCAAAATCGGCCCCAAGACTCTTTTAAGAATTTTTTGATACATCTTATAGGCCTTCGTATTTGGCCACAGAGGCCTATTTACAAACATTCAGCCTGGATATTTTATTCTAGCAAAGTCACAACCGTTCTAACCGTCTCTTTATCTTTTGAACTATGAACTGGAAAATACTAAAAAAATGAGGCTGTAGAGTTTTAAAATTACTTTCAACAAAGTTGGCTTTGAACGATATCCGTTGAATTTTCTTGCGATATGAGTATGGAAGCTGCATACGTCTAATCATCGCAGTGGACAACGAACTACTGGCTGGCGCAACGTGAGAGCGCGTATATTAATAGTTGCTCTATCTCGCTCGCTTATCATCCGTCCCGCTCATACATTGTGCTGTATATTGTACTAGCTGTACGACTTGTTATTATTTGTACTTTAGGTTACCGTTTCCAAAATAAATCAGTTAACATAGTAACTCTGTCTCCCACCAATCACACTCACTCACTACAGACACAAGTAGCCATACAAGATTAGCTTAGGCGTATTGTTGGAGAGTTTCTTCCGCCACTTCTTCTCCAGCTATAACACGTTGCGAAGCGGTAGTAATGACAGACTAGGATCGGCTCCGCCGGTGAAGTCGATAATTAGTCCCCAAATAATCACTTCAGCCTGTTGGATTAGCTCATTCAGCCTTTTACGGCTAAATCTCAATATAGAGTCAATCCCCGCAGCGGTCAAGCCGAGGTCGAACCTCACAGGAGGTGCCTCCTCGAGCGCGCTGCTTCCGGGCTCAACGCCTCCGCTCCCACGGAGTTGGGAAGCCCCCAAAGTCCGGTATCGCTGAAACAGCCTACTGCGGCTATTGAGCTGGATCCAGCTCCAAAAACAAAAAAAATCAGTTCACATCAGCACTCGACAGTGAGTACTACTCTCTGCCATCTTAAGTCTCATCTAGCTGCTACATGACGTACATCCAATTAAATTCCATTTAGACTTGTAATCTAGTGATGAAAACTGTCGATGTATTTGTTTCTTCAGAACTCTTCGTTGTAAGTGGCCTGTACGCATTTACCCAATTAATTAGTCTTACTTTTAGCCGAACCAAAAGCAAACACGAGAGTATTGTCTGCCAAAACACTACACTAAATTTTTTTCGACGTCTCTCGGACATCACCTTGACTTATCTATTAGGCCATTAAAGCGTTCCAAGCATTTCATTACAAGCGAAAAAATAATAAATATACAGACATCACTCCTTACTAAACACCTGTTTCTTAACGTGTACTATATACACACGATTACCTGTGAATTATTGCGCGAGTACTGAAGCGCGCGGTTTTGCTCGCGTTGAATACTTTACTCAATTTTGATATTGACGCTGCGTTTTTTTTATTGAACTTGACTTTATGTTGTTGGTCCGAAAACCTTACAACTTTACCGGGGTGTTTGGGGCGAGTGCCTTCGCGAAGCGAAGGCGCTCGAGCCCGGGGGGGCAACTTGCTCGAGGGAGCTCCCTAAAGAGTTTTACCTCGGCTGGACTGTTGCCACGAGATGCAGTTTTCGCTGATCGACACCTAATTCTTAGATTTAAAATGTGCGCTATTTTTTATCCTGGGGATCCCGCGGGAATTTCAATTCAAGCGTGGTCGAAGTCGCGGGCATATCCTAGCTCAATAATAAATTGAGTGGAAGTATAATGCAAGATCCGTATATTCTCTTATGTACTTTTCAAATGTCAACAAAAAATCAAACGTCTATCTCAAAATTATCACCTCATTAACACCATCGTAAGTATATTTTGAGTGGGGTAAAGTATTCTGTCACAGGATTTATAAACAAACAGACAAATTATGATATTCTCTTAGATATAAAGTGAAAAAAAAAAACGCATAACGCTTGCCAAAAATATTTGGCATGCAAACCTAAAGGTGTTTACACAACACACGCTAATACAGAGTGTATGATGTGCGTCAAAAATATAATGATAATTACCCTCACAGACACTCACGTTAACTGCGATGACGTACGGACGGAATGGTTAATATATTTTTTGTACTGTATAAAGAAAATGGAAAAAGAAGCTACACACGAAACGCAATTAATTGAGAATACTCTTATCTGAGTACGTAATCCATAAAATATATATATATATATATATATATAATATATATATATATATATATATATATATGTGTGTATATATATATATATATATATATATATATATATGACTATATATATATATATATATATATATATATATATATATATATATATAAATATAAACAGTGTAAACTCCATGTAACGTCACACTATTTAATGACAAACCCCCGTTAAGCGTTGAAATCTCTTGGTTTGGTTGGTTTAGCTTTTCTTCCATACAATGATACACTCTAGCATTACACTCATTCTCAACAAATACAACAATTAGGTAATAAAAAGTACCTTTTAAGATGCCAAAATGAGTAAAAACTGCGCAGCCGTGTACGTTCTTTTATCGCTTTATTATCCTAGCCCGTAATAAACTCGTCTGTCGGCATCATGAATACCGAAATTTCTAAAAATATCCGAAATTTCGAAATTTCTAATTACTTCCTTTATCACCAAGATGCCTCAATATCCCAAGATATGAATAAAATAAGTAAAAAAAAAATACCACAAAATTACTGGTGCAGCAAAAGACGTCACATTAAAATAATTCCTCTCCATTTAACGACAACTCTTAATAACACCATAAAATGCAGTCCCTTCAGTGTCGTTATATAGAGTTTACACTGTAATTAAAATTTATCGCATCGCGCTCGAACACTGTGACAGGGAATCTATATATTTTTGAAGTGATAACTTCTTATGGGAGAGTAAACCACTTCGTTACATAACGCGTTACGGCGCCAGTCTGGCTTCCCTTTCTCTCACGCATACGGCAGCAGTAGGCAGGCTCCTCCTCTCTCACTCTAATTTCGGTCATTAGATTTAATAATGATATTAATAATGTACATATTCAAGAATTGTAACTAAGAATAAAATATATTTTATGATCAATAAAAGATTTTATTAATAAATAACCTTTCCTTATATTATCATATTAATATACATACAATTTAAGTAATAACCTAAGCTTTTCTCAAGTTAAACAATTTAAATATTAAATAGTTCAACTTAGATTAGTTTAAGTTATCACTTTTGTCGGGCGTCCCGAGACGCACACGTTTTTTTTTAAATATATGTGTGTTTTTATATAATGTTTAAAGAAAAATGAAAATAATTTAAAACAAAATATTTATAAGAATAAAATTAAAATTGTCCGTAGGTATACGATTTTTTTTATTATATGATTATAGCAGACAGGCAGACAAGATACCTGATGGGAAGTGGTTACCACTACCAGGACCTATAGATAAGTGCAACACTAAAGGTGCTGTCAATGTGCTGTCGGCCTGAAAGAGCTGAACTGAAACTTGACCACTGATGCCAAAACACAACTCAGGTTTCTATGGGGGTATGCTTCATGCCAGGGGTGGTAACAATATCCGAACATCTAGGTGTTCTTTGGTGGTGTAAGACTTCTTCCAGCCTAAAGGACCGACGATCTACGCAAGTTTGTCGATGGGGCTGGCTAAGGAGAGCGGAGTACTGGGATGTATGATGCGAACTTGGAGGTTTTTTAAGGCGGGGGAAATCCTGCATACGCACAATACTGGGTTATTTGCAAGGGATTAGACTATAGTTGATCATGAAGGCTTTCCCCTTTGATAAGGGGCAATCCGAACAATAATCAAGCCAGCTTGTGTGGAGACTCAGAGAAGTTGCACGGGCAACAACCACTACCCACTAAAACCACCCTCCTCCCATGTGCCCCGCGCTTTTTATGTAGGAAAGGCTGAGACTTAGAACGTAGTTACGCCCAGTCCGATCCAGCGCAAAAAGTGCCTGAATGTGCCCCGGGAATCAGAACACATTCACTTCGTCAGCGGGGGTGATGAATCCTTGGAGAGGCCTACGACTAGCAGTGAACAACAGTAGTCTGCAGACATGTAACATTTTTTTTATTAAATACTAAGCGTTGTAGTAAAACGAATATTACGAATGCATGTTTTTTTAAAATATCCAACTACAGAAGCTGCCCATAAAAATATTTCAATACCAAAAAAGATCGTCGTTATTACAATAAAAAGTTGCTCAAAAAGCCATGTCTGGAAAATGCTCATTAAAAACAAAGGACCAAAAAAATAGGTGTGCGTGAAAACAAAGCCGCGGCCGGCGGGCGTCGGGCGCCTCAATCTGTCAACTGAGATGTCAACTGTCACCTGTCAGGTGTCAGCTGTCACGAGACAGCGCGGCCGCGGATTGCGGCGACACCTCTGCCTGCCTACCGCCATCGCACCTGGGGAGGGTAAAATGAATGATTTCACGGAGGGACGACTTTTGTTTTGTTATGCCTTTCATTTCATACAATACAGACTGCTCCGTTTTAATATTCCTCCTTTACGCAGTCCATGCTGGTTCATGCGTTTATCACTTTGAAGTTTGTCCGTAATGTACCCTATTGTTTTTTATATTATTCTCCTTCTTTTTAATGCGTGAGTTCAGTATACAGGCACATAGTCTACCTGGTGGAAAGTGGTTACTATTACCTATGGAGATTTGTAACACCAAAGATGCTACTAATGTGCTGTCGGAACGTAACTGAAGGTCGTTATGGCAGCATAGTCTAGACCAGGGTTGGTAGCGATCTAGACGGTCAAATACCCTACCACCTGACTGTGGGTTGTTTTGTCGCCTCTTACGTCAAGTTGCCCGGTAACAGGATCTTGTACTCTTTTTCCATTTCTGCACAGTTATAAATCTTGTACTACTCTCCATGACTATAAGCAGAATATGATACCTTCCATAGGAAGGATCCTTGTTAATTTCGAAGCCGGCAATGAGGCAAATGGGCAATGGCAAATTTATCATCGCCTATAGACGTATTAAATACCAAGGGCAAAGCCAAGAAATTGCCAGCTTATAGTATGAGATAGAGGGGATAAGTTTAAGGAGATGGTACAAGAGGATGTGATAAATGGTATGGGATAAAGGTCTAGGATTAGGAGGTATGTGATAAAGCAGACGGGATAAAAAGATCAGATAGGAGAAATTAGTTACAGTCGATAGAGAGGATGGGATAAAGGAGATAGAATAAGGGAATGGAATGGAGGGAGAACACAGTGGGCTTTCGAAACCCTCAATCATCGTACGAAATAGTATCAGCCCAGTCTTACTGTTTTACAGCGATAATTTGTGGCAGCGTCGTATCATACCAATCAAGCAGACACTTTTTTTTATAACGCAGGGAGAATGTCTTTGGACACCATTCTTGGGTCCTTCAGGGTAAGGGCCAAAATGCAGGCAAAAGGCCTGCATCGAGGGTGTCTGGGACTCTCAGCGACCGGTTTTTGAAGTCACTAAACTTAAACCAGCGCCCCATTTATAGCGCCTTTACGAGGTATCACGGGTTCATGTACAGAGTTATTGCAACTGGGCCACCTGGGGAGTAGTGTGACCCACTTCGTACAGCAGGGGGGAAGTCCGCTGTCAACCCCTTGACAGCGGCCCTCTGTGGTGGTAACTATGGGAGGAGGAGATACGCGTAGCGGCGCCTGCGACTGCCGGTCCGCCTCCTGCGTACGGGATCCGCGTACACGTCCTCCTCCCTCCCTCTTTCAGCAGCCTCCTTCTGCGACATGAATCAAGCCGACCCTAAGAGCTATAATTAAGCTATTGACTCCAACTTGTCTATACTACCTTTAAAAACGGTAGCCCAGAAGACCAGTAAGAATACTTGATCGCTAACCTAACCTAACCTAACTCGACGTAGGTACCAGCTCTTTGATCTCCTAAATAGTCCACCACCACACACCTTGAAAGCACTTTATAAAGACTCAAGTCCTCATAACCCCACAGTCCAAGCATCTAAATAGAAAACTTGTAATTATAATACTCTTTCTATATCCTACTATTTGCAAAATATTTGTTAAGGTTTATTGTCTTTAATTTGCTGGTACCTACGCTCACGTATGGAAGCGAGAGTTGGGTATGGAAGAGAGAGCATGAAAGTAGAGTAAACGCGGTCGAGATGCGAGCACTGCGCAAAATCTGCGGAGTGACGCTCGCGGACCGCGTTCGTAATACCGAAGTAAGAAAGAGAGTTGGTCTGAAAGAGAGTGTCGGGGTGAAGGTAAGGAAGGGAATGCTCCGGTGGTTCGGGCATGCATGATGAAAGAATGACTAAACAGATATACAATGCAAAAGTGGATGGATGCAGAAGTCGTGGGAGGCCACGACACACCTTCCATGATCAAATTGATCGTGTACTAGCAGAAGGTGATGCCAGGAGCCTTAAGAACAGATGACCGTGCATGACAAGAGCTATGAATGTCAAAGAAGCAAGTGAGGTGTGTAAGAATAAACCTAAATGGCGCTCTGTTGTTCGTGCCTACCCCGAAAGGGAACTGTCGTGAAATTATGTATGTATGTATTAATATAGAGATGAAGACCGAGCGTGATCTAATAATGTCACAGGCGGAGCAAGGTGTACAACGGCGCGTCACATTTTGACAGCTGTCACCTATTCATCTTTAAAGTGAAATTACATTTGAATTCTTTCTAACTATTAATGATAATTGTTATTTTTATTTTCTTGGCAAGGAAATTGGAATTAATTGATTAAAGCTTATTTTAGTTCGAAACAAATTTTATCGTGGCACCTACTAACAGATTGGTTGGGTAGTTCTTATAGAAATAAATGGAATACAAGTAAAAGAAACTTGGTGACGATTTGAGACGGTTTGTCCGCGTGTAGAAATATTATTAGGCACTTGTCGCTAGGCACATTGCCCTGCCTTGAATTAACAAAAATCTAGAAACCGGTATTTTATGAACAGGAACGGAGATAGAATACAAATTCCTGCGTTGGGGCGGCCTGTCGTAAGAGGCGACTTAACAACCCTTGCGATGGCAACCACCCCTGGTCTAGAGTATGTCGCCATAAAAACCTTGAGTTGTGTTCCGGCATTAGTGACCAGGTTCCAGTCTCCATTAAAAGAGCAGCAGCACATTTGTAGCACCTTTGGTGTTGTAAATGTCCTTAGGCGACGGTAACCACTTTCCATCAACTGGGCCGTCTGCCTGTCTGCTGAACTGTAATAAAAAAAATAAAAAAAGAACTACTAAATTATTAAACAAACACCCGAAGACACTTTCACATTGTTATATTTATAGATAGAAATTATTTTGTTTATTATACTGAATTTTAGCAGTCTGAAAAGCTAATATATTTCAACATTAAATTCACACGTTATTTACAGATAATAAATACCCTGATCACGAAATAAACTTATTGCAGCACTAGCTTCTGCCCGCGACTTCGTCCGCCTGGAATAGTTAAAAAACACCCCCCGATTTTGAAACATTCTTGATTGGTTCTCCGCTCTTATTGGTCTTAGCGTGATGATATGTAGCCTATAGCCTTCCGCAATAAATGGGCTATCTAACATTGAAAGAATTTTTCAAATCAGACCAGTAGTTCCTGAGATTAGCGCGTTCAAACAAACAAACTCTTCAGGTTTATATATTAGTATAAGATTTCATCCAGATCTTCATACGCTTAGAGCCTAGACCAATAGTAATCCCCACTTTCGAATAACCACGATTTATAACAGTCATTATTGTAATACATAATACAATTATATCCAAGAAATAGCAAATATGTCTATGTTGGAACACCTACTTAGTTTATATCTCGTTAGTATAATCCAGCTATTATTATCGGTGTAAAAGAAAATGGCCGCTTATAATTTGACAGATCAAATACAGATTCTGTCGCATTATATGACGATGCGCCACAGATATAAGCTCACTAAAGACGAGCTTTGATCTGCGAGCAAAGAATAGTAATTGTACCAGAAAGGTCTCTTCGTTTAATGGTCGGCTTAGTTTCTACAGGTCTACGCAAGCAAATACTACATAACCATTTAATTTTGTAGTGTAGATAGTTCTTATTAATTGTTGGAACTCATGTAACACCTGTGAACCTTGGTGTAAGCTATGCTGTATTTACGGTGGAAGCGGTGCGTCCACACCTGTTGTGATGGCTCTCGCATAAACGCGGGATCCTGACCTTCAGGATGACGCAGATACTTACCGGGCATGGCTGCTTCGATAAGTATCTGAATCATATCGTGGGCTGCCTGCCTTCACACCAATGTCGCCAGTGTGGCGCACAAGACACGGCGTTTCATACGCTAGTCGAGTGCGCTGCATGGGCACCACAGAGGTGTGAACTCGAGGCAATAGTAGGTCCGATCGATGCGCTCGGCAGTCTGGTGCAAGCCATGCTGCAGAGCGATGATCATCGGGTGGGTGCGTCCGATTTCTGCGAGACTGTAATGTCTTAAAAGGAGGCCGCAGAACGAGATAGGGAGAAAGGTACAAGTGCGCATGTGTCTCACGGGTACCGACGTCAGTCGGGGTCATGACTTCCCTCCTTGAAAATATCGCTGCAGGGGGGCCCTCTAGCATCTATAGAGCAGAGGAGTCTTCACCCCTGTTGACGAAGTGAGTTTGCCTCTCCCGGGGCATTTTCAAGCACTGATGCGCTAGGATCAGCGTGGGCGTAACTACGTTCTAAGTCTCACGCTCTTCCTGCCATAAGCGCGGGGCACATGGGAGGAGGGTGGTTTTGGTGGAGTATTGAGTACTCGAGTCTCCACACAAGCCGGTCGATTAGTGTTTGTATTGCCCCCTGGGAATGCCTCCATAATCGACTATGGTCTAATCCCTAGCAAAGGACCCGGTATTGCGCGAAATTCATTTCCCCCGCCTTAAAAAAAAAAAGGTATGCTGTATTACTAAGAAAGAGTTCTACTCAACAACAATACTACTCGTATTATCAAGTATAAAAACGTTGAATGTACTGTTATAGTTGGATAATTTATAAGTATATAATAATATAAATCTAGGATCCGATTCCAGCGCCACCTACCGGTTCTAACTGTGAATCGTAAACCATCCCAAGACCCACTCAAGTAATATTTTTTTTACACCTTGGGTTACATTATTTTGGAAGGTACGACGTGTGTGTTTGTCTGCCGATATTTATTTAAGAAAAATCGAAAATGTGATAATGTAGGTAGCCTTATAATAAGAAGTGACTCCTCTGTCTAAACACCTGTTCACAATATTACTCTATACCGCGCATCTGCGTGACGCTACAAGCTGTCAACCTTGAAATCGCAAGTACCAATTATCTCCCAACTTTATGATTTTCGTTTGATATTCCGTTTAATATTTTAACTGTAACCCTTCGCATTCCATACATTATAGGTGAAATTGTTCTATAAAATTATATTGCGCGTGCGCAATGAAAATGGCATTTATGAATATTGTTTTATGATGACAGCGTAGTTTCCATCTGTTTAGAGATTTGCGTTTTGGATTGAAAAAATAATTAAAGTCAATATTTTATACACATATTTATCCTAACTAATATTATAATTGTCAATGTGAGTTTGTTTGTAAGTCTTTTTTTTATGCAGGAGTTCAGCAGACAGACGGCCCACTTGATGAAAAGCGGTTACTATCGCTTATGGACATTTGCCACACCAATGGTGCTACAAATGCGCTGCTGTTCTCTTAAGGGAGACTAGAACCTGGACACTAATGCCAGAACACAACTTAAGGTTGTTATGGTAACATACTTTAAACCAGGGGTGGTAGTCATGCAGGCGGGGAAGTACCCTACCACCTGGCTGTGGGTTGTTTTTTCGCCTCTTACGACAGGCCGCCCGGCCGCAGGAAATTGTATTCTTTCTCCGTTCTTGCACGGATAATTGTTTTGTTGTGTTGCATTGTTGTTATCAGGAGGATTGGACTCGACCTTTGCGGATTTAGCTACTAGAATACAATTTCCTGCGGCCGGGCAGCCTGTCGTAAGAGGCGACAAAACAACCCACAGCCTGGTGGTAGGGTATTTGCTCGACTTGATTGCTACCACCCATAACAACCTTGAGTTGTGTTTCGGCATTAGTGGCCAGAATCCAGCCTCCCTTTAGAGACCGGCAGCACCATGGTAGCACCTTTGATGTTACAAATGTCCATAGGCGATGGAAACAGCTTTCCATCACGTGGGCCATCTACCTGTCTGCTGAACTTATGCAATAAAAAACCAATTTATTGATATATAGTTTAGCACAGTTAAAGACTATGGTAAATTCATGAACGTGATGCTATTTACATTACAGATAATAAATATTGCTGTTAAAGCTGCTGCCGATTATAGAAGACATTAGTCTATATCATTAAATAAATCCAATCTCATAAACGTGTAAATAATATTTAATAATAATAATAATAGAATATAGCGTGAATGGAGCGTTAGGTAAACTTCTAGGCACTAAGAAACTCAGCCAGAAGGCCCAGCTTGCCATACACAACGCAGTGCTGGTACCTACGCTCACGTATGGAAGTGAGAGTTGGGTATGGAAGAGAGAGCATGAAAGTAGAGTAAACGCGGTCGAGATGCGAGCACTGCGCAAAATCTGCGAAGTGACGCTCGCGGACCGCGTTCGTAATACCGAAGTAAGAAAGAGAGTTGATCTGAAAGAGAGTGTCGGGGTGAAGGTAAGGAAAGGAATGCTCCGGTGGTTCGGGCATGTGGAAAGAATACATGATGAAAGAATGACTAAACAGATATACTATGCAAAAGTGGATGGATGCAGAAGTCGTGGAAGACCACGACACACCTTCCATCATCAAATTGATCGTGTACTAGCGGAGGGTGATGTCAGGAGCCTTAAGAACAGACGAGCGTGCATGACAAGAGTTATGAATGTCAAAGAAGCAAGTGAGGTGTGTAAGAATGGGCCTAAATGGCGCTCTGTTGTTCGTGCCTACCACGCAAGGGAAGTGGCGTGAAGTTATCTATGTATGTATGTATGTATGTTTGATAATACTCTGTATTGTTTTTGTCCTAAATAAAATATGTCTTTCTTTCTATACTGCAATAGAAAACCCTTTGACAGCACTGCGAATAGCCATTCTCGTAAAGCGTAAGTTGATCAAAATTAGAAGGAAGTGAAGGCGGAAATTCCAGTGTGACTCCATCATTAGTTTTTCGTGAGTGAATTACCGAATTAATAGCATAACATCTGACCGATGATGCAATTTCGTGCAGCGACAAATCATAGCTATCGCAGCAATTAAAAGGCCGAAATATTGACGTGTTTGCATTGGGATACTTGATTATTTTCAGCTTAAATTTTCATTTCATTACGAGGAGTAGGCTTGAGGCTGGTTTTACTTCACTATTCTTTTCCCTTGTCGCCAGTATATCTAATCCACATTGAACGTGTAAAAGATCGAAGAACCGACATCATTACATCTTGATTAAAATTAAAATATGTTTTCTGAACCTACCAATCTATTTCATAGTGCTTTATATAGATTTATAAACTACCGTTGTATATCGTAGGACTTCTGGTATTTGCTGGTGTAAAATGGGTCTTTATGTCCATTCAAAGTTTGTGTAGTAGAAGTCGTTCTTAGAGACAAGACCATCCATTGTACTTCTCATTAGTCTATACTTGTCATCTATATATTTATACGCGAAGCAAAAACTTTATACCCCTTTTTACGAAAATTGCGCGGACGGAGGGGTATGAAACTTCGCACACTTATAGTTTACATGGAGAAGAAGCGACGAATGCTAATATTTTTTTTAAATTATGCATTAAAGATATATTAAATCAATCACTACCATGTATTTGACACACACACGCATATATACTCTTTTGTTTATTGTTCAAGTCAAATCAATAGCCTTGGACAGGGCTGTGATTATAGAAGTATAGTCTTTGACATTAATTATTGTCGTTGAATTTCATACTCCTCCGTCCACGAATTTTCGTAAAAAGGGGTACAACATTTTTGCTGTTTTTGCTTCACGTATTAACGTATAGTTATATATTTATACATACATACATAACTTCACGCCAGTTCCCTTGCGGGGTAGCCACGAACAACAGAGCGCCATTTAGGCTTATTCTTACACACCTCACTTGCTTCTTTGACGTTCATAACTCTTGTTATGCACGCTCGTCTGTTCTTAAGGCTCCTGACATCACCCTCTGCTAGTACGCGATCAATTTGATCATGGAAGGTGTGTCGTGGCCTTCCACGACTTCTGCAACCATCCACTTTTGCATTGTATATCTGTTTAGTCTTTCTTTCCACATGCCCGAAGCACCGCAGCATTCCTTTCCTTACCTTCACCCCGACACTCTCTTTCAGACCAACTCTCTTTCTTACTTCGGGTCTTACTTATATATTTATATATATAATATAGTTATATATTTATATAACTATAAATTAATACGTAATTATAGTACGATTGCTTACATTTTAATAATAAGTATAGTTAAATATTTATTATTAAAATGTAAGTAATCGTATAATAATAATTTTATCCGTGCAGGAACGGAGAAAGAATACAATTTCCTGCGGCCGGCCGGGCGACAAAACAACCCACAGCCAGGTGGTAGGGTATTTGCTCGACTGGATGGCGACCACCCCTGGTCTAAAGTATGCCGCCATAATAACCTTGTGTTGTGTTCCGGCATTAGTGACCAGGTTCCAGTCTCCCTTAAGAGAGCAGCGCATTTGTAGCACCTTTGGTGTTGCAAATGTCCATAGGCGATCGTTTCCATCAAGTGGGCAGTTATCTGCCTGTCTGCTGATTTTATTAAAAAAAAAATTATTATTCATAATTATGTATACCACCATCGCCACTCCCAATCAGCAATATTCCTGCCACGGGTTGTCTGGAAAAGAGCGCTTTCTAGCGATAAGGCCGCCCTTTGTACACAATTAGAATAATACTAGTTCGTAAGTTTTCTATAATGGTTGACATTGGTGGACATCTATCTATCTAAAAAAACAAAATATAAAATCACGTTTTTCTTGAGATTTTGAGTTCGTTAGTGCATTTTACCAAGTTATTTTACTTGTTCAAGGCCTCTTAGTTTGAACGTCGTCCCAATAAGGGTTTATAATTATAAAGGGAGCAAATTCCGCTAATTGCGGCCTACAAAGCCGCCACTCCGTCAACGTAATTACGGTGTAACCGAAAATTATATCGAGGATTTGTGACGCGCGTGACTGACGTCTGATTGGGTTCAAGCCTTTGTTGACTTTTTCGCCGACTCCAAAAAAGGTAGTTAACAATTCGCCAGCATATTATAGCACAAAATCGTAGTACTAAGCTATTAGTGGCTAGCAATTGGTTTTTTTATGATTAAAAATCTCAATTAGCATATTCTACAACGTCTTATAGATTTAAAACACATTTTTAAACTTAAGAGTCTGTCTACGACAAGGTGTCGTGTAGGCATAAAACCTATATGTAAATAGCAACACTAAATAAGGTTGCGCAAATTTGATTTGTTAGACTGGTAACACAAAAACGGGTCACGCAAATTGTGCTTTATAAGAGTGGCGACACGAAATATAGTCTTCTTGAATACGCATCCGTGTAGACGTTTTCTCTGACAACCTAATCCACATATATCTGTACAATCGCGTAATCAAGCGACCAAAAAAATGAACCAAACGTAGTCAATTATATATGTATTGAAAGTTCTAATTCAGCCGAAATTAAACGTATTTATTTATTTAACACAGATCACACAGCTTTTTCACAATATCACCATAATTAAACGATACATTGTAAACACCCCATAAGCCAATAATAGATCTAACTTTACGGGCAAAATTTATATACAAAGAGAATTATTTATTCAATTTAGTTTTGCCAGGTGGTAGGGTATTTGCTCGACTGGATGGCGACCACCCCTGGTCTAGAGTACGCCGCCATAACAACCTTGTGTTGTGTTCCGGCATTAGTGACCAGGTTCCAGTCTCCTTTAAGAGAGCAGCAGCGCATTTGTAGCACCTTTGGTGTTGCTAATGTCCATAGGCGATGGTAACCGCTTTCGATCAAGTGAGCCGTCTGCCTGTCTGTTGAACTTCTGCAATAAAAAAAAAAAAAAAAAAAAGTTAAATTGTTAGAAAGATAGAAAGAAAGAAAAATACTCTATTTGAAGTAATATCGACGTAATTACATCTTTTACATATAAGTACATAGCATATTTTCAGAACTTGTAAGCCGCATTATTGTTTGATAAAATAAAATATGTTTAAATAAAAATGCATTCATTAAAATGTACCTAATCTAATCGAATAATAATTTGCAGTAAACCCGTGAAAAATCGAAATGTGTGCTGGGACACATAGTAGAAGTGAAACTTCAACGGACAAGTGGCAAAACGAATCGCAACAAAATTTTAACTTGAAGTTTTACGGGCTAGTTTTCAAATTGGACAAGTACATTAACCATCTGCCCGTAAAACTTCAAGTTAAAATTTTGTTGCGATTCCTTTTTCCACTTGTCCGTTGAAGTTTCACTTCTACTATGTTTTTTTACTATATAGGATGATGATTCTTTTATTGTCTGTGCGCGTGTTCGCCATATTTTATGCTTCATATACTGTGTTACTGTCTTATTACATTTACTGTGGTTATGGGTCTATATACATCTATATACAATGAGGCGGGGTCGGTACTGAAAATCAGCGCTATGCTGGAGTAAACTCCAACACAGCATAAAGCTGAGTTGCCGACCTCATTTGTAGGAAATGCGCTGTACAACATATCGAATTTAATATAATATTATCTTAAGTTTTCGCGACTTGCATACATAATAAAACTACGTTTTAACGGTTTAAAGCGCGGTAATTTTATTTGATTTTGGTTTTCCGACGTTTCGGCCACTTTTCAGTGGCCGTGATCACGGAAGACAAAGATGTCAAGTGTCAACGAGTATTGTTAAAGTTTTATTTAGCCTACCGCCAACTTGTTCATTTTAATTTTGTTTATGGTTATTAATTACTCTATGGGAGCCTAATCTTGATAATTACTTTTATTTTTCTTTCCACCCATTTTAATATTATATAAAATTATTAGAGCTAGGCATGTTTGCTGAAGAGTTTCTTGCGCCGCTTCTTCTCTTCAAGCCATAACATGTTGCGAAGCGGTAGTAAATTAGATTAGGCTCCCATAGAGTAAATAAGAAACATAAAAAAAATTAAAAAAAAAAATTAAAATTAATAAGTTGGCGGTAGGCTAAATAAAACTTTAACAATACTCGTTGACACTTGACATCTTTGTCTTCCGTGATCACGGCCACTGAAAAGTGGCCGAAACGTCGGAAAAACCAAAATCAAATAAAATTACCGCGCTTAAAACCGTTAAAACGTAGTTTTATTATATTATATCGAATTTAATCATAAAAATATATGTATAAATATTTTTTTCTACCTATACATACTTGTACCGTCGCTTTCCTAGCAAATAGTCTTTCTTTCTTTCTTCTTATATACTAATACAGGTGATATTTTTTATTCAAAATCAGCCGATTCGATTAATGAGTAGAGGAATTGGTTTTTCAAAAATTTTATGATAACGCTCTAGTTTTCATCAAAATCGGCTTCGAGATTCCTTTGACCATTTTTTTGCTATTTCGTAGAGTTTAGGATTTCACCATGAGGGGCCCACTTGAAAAATTCACCTTTATTCCAAAAAAACCTAATTAAATTTCTTTGTAAGTAATTTAGAGCTACTTCTGATCTGCGGCCATGCTGCGGGGAAAGCTCTGGCGTTAAATATTATTTAAGTAGTAATTATTATATTTATGTTACAGAGATGGACTTTAGAAGATTTCGTCTAGCAGTAAACAGAGACCGACTAAAGAAGATTTCGTCCAACAATGCACAGGGACCGGCTGAAGAATCTTTGGTTCAGCAGTGCACAGGGAACGGCTGAAGAATATTTCGTCCAACGATGGACAGAGATCGGCTAAAGAAGATTTTGTCCAACAATGCACAGACACCGGCTGAAGAATTTTTGGTTCAGCACTGCACAGGTACCGGCTGAAGAACATTTCGTCCAGCAGTAGACAGAGATCGGCTAAAGAAGATTTCGTCCAACAATGTACAGGGGCCTGCTGAAGAATTTTTGGTTTAGCAGTGCATAGGGAACGGCTGAAGAATATTTCATTCAACAGTGGACAGAGATCGGCTAAAGACGATTTCGTCGAACAATGCACAGGGACCGGCTGAAGAATCTTTGGTTCAGCAGTGCACAGGGAACGGCTGAAGAATATTTCGTCCAACGATGGACAGAGATCGGCTAAAGAAGATTTTGTCCAACAATGCACAGAGACCGGCTGAAGAATTTTTGGTTCAGCACTGCACAGGTACCGGTTGAAGAACATTTCGTCCAGCAGTAGACAGAGATCGGCTAAAGAACATTTCGTCCAACAATGCACAGGGACCGGCTGAAGAATCTTTGGTTCAGCAGTGCACAGGGAACGGCTGAAGAATATTTCGTCCAACGATGGACAGAGATCGGCTAAAGAAGATTTTGTCCAACAATGCACAGAGACCGGCTGAAGAATTTTTGGTTCAGCACTGCACAGGTACCGGCTGAAGAACATTTCGTCCAGCAGTAGACAGAGATCGGCTAAAGAACATTTCGTCTAGCAATGAACAGGGAGCAGCTGAAGAATTTTTGGTTCACCAGTGCACAGGGAACGACTGAAGAATATTTCATTCAACAGTGGACAGAGATCGACTGAAGAAGATTTCGTCCAACAATGCACAGGGACCGGCTGAAGAATTTTTAGTTCAGCAATACACAGGTACCGGCTGAAGAACATTTCGTTCAGCTGTAGACAGAGATCGACTGAAGAAGATTTCGCCCAACAATGCACAGAAACCGGCTAAAGAATTTTTGGTTCAGCACTGCACAGGTACCGGCTGAAGAATATTTCGTCCAGCAGTAGACAGATATCGGCTAAAGAAGGTTTCGTCCAACAATGCACAGGGACCGGCTGAAGTATTTTTGGTTCAACAGTGCACAGGGAACGGCTGAAGAAGTAATTATGTAGATGTACTGTGTTCTTTTTAACATTACCAATTTTATTGCCATATCAAAGTCAAACGCTATTAGCACAGTAATTAGTTTAAAATTAATCGTTTGATGTCACCGGATATTATGACACGGGCGTGCACTGCGCGCAACTGTTTTTGGTGGTAATAAAATTATATTTTCAAAGTGCTCTCGAAGTATTGTTTACTAGCTGTGCCCCGCAGCTGCACTGTTTATATTTACTTGGTTATATAACTGTTTCTCCGTTTCAAATAGTAACTGACAATATGAATATAGTCTATTGCATACAATTAAGGTAAATTTCAAGAAGTACAAAAAACCTTAGGATAGATTAAATAAAGCTGTGATGGAGTTTCCTCCAGCATTATGGGTCACTATATTTGACCCATCACCACAGTAAATGTAACAAGTAACAGTAAGTAAGTAACAGTAAATTTAGTAAGAAAGTAACACAGTATATGAAGCGTAAAACAGATATGACATACACGCGCACAGGAAATAGAAAGAACCCTCATCCTATAATAAAAGAAGGGAAAATGTATAAGTAAACAGAACTAAAGAAGTAAGAAGTTAACAGCTCGCGGACCGCGTTCGTAATACCGAAGTAAGAAAGAGAGTTGGTCTGAAAGAGAGTGTCGGGGTGAAGGTAAGGAAAGGAATGCTCCGGTGGTTCGGGCATGTGGAAAGAATGCATGATGAAAGAATGACTAAACAGATATACGATGCAAAAGTGGATGGATGCAGAAGTCGTGGAAGGCCACGACACACCTTCCATGATCAAATTGATCGTGTACTAGCAGAAGGTGATGTCAGGTGCCTTAAGAACAGACGAACGTGCATGACAAGAGTTATGAACGTCAAAGAAGCAAGTGAGGTGTGTAAGAATAAGCCTGAATGGCGCTCCGTTTTTCATAACTACCCCGCAAGGGAACTGGCGTGCAGTTATGTATGTATGTAAACAGAACTATAATAACTTCAATACAAGTACGATAATCAATGATCTTATTACTATTAATTGAATCAAATAAATAAAATAAAATGCTTGCAATGTAATAACAAGATTCTACCAAAACCTCTTTATCCAAAGGACAGTGAAGCCTTCATCGCAGTACCCGAAATAATCACCCATCAGGCCTATGAAATGTGTAAAACGGAAATTGGGCAGAGCCGCCCACTTATGCGCCGGAAGTGGCCGCCACGGGCGACGTATTTCCGCTCCTGACGCACGCAAGCCTTATGCTTCATTATCACGTTATCTGATATAGGTAGACCTTGAGCAGGCATCTTTAAGATAATATCAGATACGAGGAATATATATGTATGTATAATTTTCAAAACCGCCCGATTTTGAAACATTCTTCATTGGCGCTTCGCTCCTATTGGTCTTAGTGTAATGATATATAGCCTATAGCTTCTTCGATAAATGGGCTATCTAACACTGTAAGAATTTTTCAAATCAGACCCGCAGTTCCTGAGATTAGCGCGTTGAAACAAACAAACTCTTCAGCTTTATATATTAGTATAAGATAAGATTTTTATTATAATAAAATATTTTTTTATTTCACACACAAAGATCCACAATTACATATAATTAAACCTTAAAAATAAAATATAATTTATATTTCTATACCCAATTAACTCATGTATTGGATATTTCTTATTTCTACAGAACCCATCATAGTATGTAGACTGTCACGAGTTCGCCCGATTTTTCATTTGGGCTAACAGCCCCTGATGGAAAGTGGTGACAGTCGCTTTTGAACATTTCCAACACCAGAGTATTTCGGTTTCTATTCCAAGAATTAGTAATCATAACATTCATACATTATAGCTTAATAATGTTTTACTGCTCAATAACGCAACAAGTTCGAGTAATTTACACGCGTACAGACAGTCGTAAATAATAATATGTTTTATCCTACCTTCGTATAGTTCCGGGATCAACCGCGAAATGCACTTAGGCTTGTGTTTAACTACTACCGGTTTGTTTTGCCCACCCACGATAGAGGTTTAACTAACTCACAGTTTGCTGTAACAATAATAAAAGTTATAAAGCACAGATTTATCCTCGTAGATTATCTAATAGTAACTTGTACTTCGATGCGGTCTTATGGAAGCAGAGATGTCGTATTATACTCAGTACTATTACTCGCCAGAGCTAGTTGTCTACGACAAGGTGTCGCGAGATAGGACTATATATAAGTATAGATATAAGGCCAACACTGCACATGCACTTCCTCACAACACCAGCATGTAACAGATACACTCTACATTAGTATAAGTTTAGTATTAAAATTAGAATAAATTAATATAATAAGTTATTCTTAAGGTACACCAAAACATAAAAATTACTACATGTAATGTCACATACACTAACAAAAATAAACAATAAGCGTGTAAGTCTCAAATTTTTCATAGAAATTAAGTAGTAAAAAAGAGTACGGAAATCGAGTCCGTAGAGATATTAATAATATTAATAAAAAAAGGTGTCGCGAGATGATACAAAACTATTATTCAAATGGCAACACTAAAAGGTTGCGCAATTCATGTTTCTTAGTGGTTGCGCCGAGGAACACCTCCTTGTAAATTCTTCCTCCCCATCCTCGCCATCAAGAAAAGAGTAAACTTTTGAAAGAAGAATGCGCAATAAGAAAAAAAGGGTTGTCACTGCTGTCACCGCACTTAAAGATAGACTGGAACCTGATCACTAATGCCGGAACACAACACAAGGTTGTTATGGCGGCATACTCTAGACCAGGGGTGGTCGCCATCCAGTCGAGCAAATACCCTACCACCTGGCTGTAGGTTGTTAAGTCGCCTCTTACGACAGGCCGCCAGGCCGCAGGAAATTGTATTCTTTCTCCATCCCTGCACGGATAATCTTCTTAGAGTGTTAACACTAAAAAGGGTCACGCAAATTATTGTTCTTAGAGTGGTAACACCAACAAATAAAGATTTCTTGAAAACGCATCAGTGTTAACGATTTCTCCAACAACCGAAAATCCACATATATCATTTTATTGCCGAACCAAGCTTCCGAGCTGATGAAGCGAACACCAGTTCTTGAGAACAGTTGTGCTTCGACAAAACTTTTAAAATCAATGGCGAGTATCTATTACCCTTACGTTTCGCTGGTGATATAGTATTACTATCCGCAGACCATACCCAAGTACAAGAAATGATTACAGAACTTAACATAGAAAGTATAAAAGGTAGCCTTAAAGTTAATCTAGATAAAACTGAATCCCTAACAAATGGTATGAAACTACCTATACTTTTAGAAGGATAAAGCATCTCGTCGATTATGTGGCAGAATCTGGTAAAAAGCCTAGATCCGTCCCCATTTGCAGTATTGGTCCCATCTCTGGGTTGGAGTATTTCAGTACCAGCTGCTCTCACTTGACTCCTTGCAGCGCCGAGCCGATTGTCGACGATCCCGACCTTACTGACCGTTTAGAACCTTTAAGTCTCAGAAGAGACGATGGCGCTCTAAGCGTGTTCTACCGTCTGTACAAATGGAAGTGTACTCATGGGCTATTTGCTGTCTACGTCGCCATTTTACCACGCTCACCGGCGACTGGGAGTTCATCCACCCTTCCTTGACACCTGGAAGTCATCCACTGTACGTGGCGCTACGGATTGAACTCCTGCGGTGTTCTCAAAGCTCTACAATATGGGGCTCTTCAAAAGGGCGTAAACAGAAATTTAAAGTCTCAACGAGGTAGGCAACGCATCGACTGCCTTAGTGTTGCAGATGTCCATGGGCAATGGTAGCCACTTGACATCAAGTGGAGCCGTTTGCCAGTTTGCCTAAAAATAAATATAAAAAAATAGTTTAAAAGACAAGGTAAGTTTCGAGGATAGAATACCTAAAGAGGTGGATAGAAGAATAACTTTGAGTAGTTTAATAGTATTGGTCACTGAAGCACATCTTTAAAGGTAAATTCCAACCACATGTCAAGAGTAAAGTTATGGATTCGGGCATCCTACCAACACTTACATACAGATACCTACCATAGGCTCCTACCATACAAAGGAAAAGGAACATAAAATCATTCCAAAGAGCAGCAGGGAGGAGCATATTGGCATTAGGCTGAAGGACAAAATAATCTACGTTAAAGCATATAGAGAGACAAAAATCATTGACGCTTTAAGCACACTAGTAAAACTAAAGTGAAGGTTAGCAGACCACGGAGCTAGAATAGACCGAAGATAAAGCGAATGAGTCTTGAGGTTTCTTTAGAGACAGCAAAAGGGGACGCGGCTGACACCTCAAAAGCTGGAATAATGACATATATATAGTATCAGGTAAATTATGGATATAGAAAGCTAAAGAGCGAGAGACCTGGTATACGATGAAGGAGACCATCAGCCGACAGTTAATGGACCCTTTCAATTAAAGAAAAAAATCAATCTAGAGAATGTATATATTGGGAAATAAACGCTATATTATTTAATATTCTTTTTCCTGCCTTTAACAAGTATCTCATTAGTCTTCTGACAGTAAAACTAACTAAAAATGTATTAGAAATTATTTCTAAACGATAAAATGTTGCTATTATCATTAACTCATTAAAATACTCAAGATCTGCATCACAGCCAAGTAAATAAAAACATTTACGATCTGTAATTATTATAAAACGCAAAATATATACGCTATTCGCTATAAAATACAGTCGTAAAATGAAATCCTCAATCAAAATAGTGTTAATATATTATAAAAATTGCTCAAGAGCCATGTCGGTACATTAAAAAAAAATATTGTTACGAGTGTGGGACTCGAAATTAAAATGCCATTGGAATTACTATAGAATTTATTAGAACTATACAAACACGTATAACATAGGTCCAAATATAGCTAGACACTGCTATTACAACTGCACGATTCAATAACACGCGTAAAGTCCGTCACTATATCGCTTCTCGAATCTACGTCTTACTCGTATCGTAATCCTCGCTCGACTGCCCCACCCCTCCATTTGGGAATTGTTTTATAGTAAACTGCACAATACACAATCCACTTGCGTGGGCTGGTTTCTTCCAGGAAAATGTAATTTGCACACCTGCGAACGGCCAACAAAGTCGAAAACAATAACAATAAGGATTAGTTCGGCACTAATGACGGCCATAAAACAAGTACGATAACAATAGGATGTTTTTCTTAATTGCAAATTTTAAACACGAAGTAAACAAAAGAACTCCGAATGCAGGAAAGGTAATAACTGCGTTTTACGGAGTTCTTGTGACAACTCAAAAGGCCAAATTTGACTATACAGTTCATATTTCGCACAAAACATATAATTACCAAGCAAAAACTATCAATATCCTACAACTATTGTTCATTTTAGAGTAATTTTACACATAAAAAAAAAATTCACAGCACAACATCTTCTGGTTCCCGCCAAAAACTCCAACTAGGGAATAAGTGTCTTCAACTAGGACTAGAGTTGGGTAGGAGATGATTTTAAAATGATCTTGTAAGAGTAACATTACATTTTGTACTGCGCCAGTACAAACTGTTCAATAAAAAAGTAATACGACGCAAGGAGGTTTGTTTTGTATGGTTTGTACCGCGGCAGTGCATTTGAAGTGATGAGGCCGGTGAGGCGATGAGCGTCATTCCCTCATTTGTCCCGTACAAAACTTCTAGTTCGGAAATGTTCGTTAAGAATCGTATCTGATGGGCCTCGGTCATTTCATTTTACTAGCAGTCGTACATGTCATGTTGTCCCTTTTTGTCATGTGAATATCCGTACACGCGTTATTGTACTGTTGTCCTTGATCCGTCCTTCCTCTTACATTTGACGCGTGAGTAGTAGCGGGACAACAATTTTGAAGCAGTACGAATTTAGATTTTAAGCCGTATCAGTATAAATCTATTTTGTACGGGATTAATGTACTGCTTCACACGTGTACTACTCATCACTACTAGAGAGTAAGTATGTTCATCTAGGACAATAGTTTCTGAAAAAAAAGATAAAATACTTAATACTCGAATCTATATTTTGCTCAACTTAGATAATGATTATCTTATAGCAGGCAAACCTGCGTGTGGAAATTAGTTTCGGGTAAAATTATCTGAAATGTGGGACTATAATTTACCTGCTTTATTATATAGTTTACATATGCACCGTAAATGTCAAAGCTTGATCGCACCGGCCACGTGTTAGTAGGACTGTCAATTGTAACCAAAAGATAATACACCATTATTGGTACTAAGTTCCTCATCGCACATTACTCGGCGGATGGGGGATCGGCGACAAAACAGCATTAAGCGAAAGAACAAAAGCTGACCACTTTATATTATTGTTACAACTTAGGTTCCGACAAAAACAAATTCCACCTGCATATCTGTAAAAACACATTTTGTTACTTGTCGGCATTTGAACTAATTGTAATTCTTTTATGATCGTGTTATTTTGTTTACTTATTTATTGGCATACGTTTCTAGAGAATAGCCCATTGTTTCATTGTACTCGTTTATGGCCAAAATAATTAGCCAGGTGTTGCGGATTACGTCGACTACGATACGGGCACATTTTTTTGTGAGATATAAAACGACGGCCTGATGGGAAGAGGGGGCAGTCGAGCGAGAACCACGATCAAGGCGTGACGTGTGTAAGTGTGTACAATCGAGAATCTAATAGTGACGGACTTTGTGCGTTTTATTGAAATACGACCTTCTGAATTACGTTTGGATTTGTTGTGTTCGGTTATATTTGTAACTGTGTTATACGTGTTTGTATAGTTCTAATAAACTCTATAATTATTCTAACGACATTTTAATTCGACTCCCGCTAACTTGTAACATTATTATACAATTCTGAACTTTAATGCGATTATATAAGATCTATAATAATATTAAGTAGTGTATGTAATACACGCTGTTTTCAAAATATAAGGCCTCGTAATTGTCTTTAATTCATAAGGCCTCGTAATTGTCTTTAATTCTTTCATCGTTTTCCACTAACCACCGGAGCATTACTTTCCTTGCCAACTTGATTGATGATAATCAGTGAAGCATCAACAATCAAGGTAGCCAGTAACTGGTCATTATTTTTCACTACAGTTATCTTAAAATTGAATTTTACTTCCTATTCTATGTACACCGCTTCGCAACGTGTTATTGCTGTTAAGGAGAAGAAGCGGCAAGAAACTCCCCAGCAACACGTCTAGCTAAAAATTGATTAACTCAAACTTTTCTTTTTTTTAAATAAATTTTATACAGAAATGTGTTACACAATCACTTTTCAAAAAATTAATGAAGTTATGACGGCATACTCTAGACCTGTGGTGGCCATCCAGACGAGCAAATTCCCAACCCTTTGGGTGTGGGTTACCTGATGGCCTTTTACGAGAGGCCAATTACGTATTCTTTTCTTAGTTCATGCACGGATATGACTTCAAAAATATTTATTCCATTTAATATTTACATACATACATACATACACAACTTCACGCCAGTTCCCTTGCGGGGTAGGCACGAACAACAGAGCGCCATTCTGGCTTATTCTTACACACCTCACTCGCTTCTTTGACATTCATAACTCTTGTCATGCACGCTCGTCTGTTCTTAAGGCTCCTGACATCACCTTCTGCTAGTACACGATCAATTTGATCATGGAAGGTGTGTCGTGGCCTTCCACGACTTCTGCATCCATCCACTTTTGCATTGTATATCTGTTTAGTCATTCTGTCATCATGCATTCTTTCCACATGCCCGAACCACCGGAGCATTCCTTTCCTTGCCTTCACCCCGACACTCTCTTTCAGACCAACTCTCTTTCTTACTGCGGTATTACGAACGTGGACCGCGAGCGTCACTTCGCAGATTTTGCGCAGTGCTCGCATCTCGACCGCGTTTGTTTAATATTTGACGCCACTAAAAATAAAATACGAAATTCTTTAAATAATAATCTAAAAAGACTAGAAATTAATAAAAATACATCAGCATATGTAGGTGTTCCCACTAATTGACTGATGAAAAGCGACGGTGTGCGACCATCACCGTAAAATAATGTAAAATATCGATACACGTATTGGATATTTTTAGTTCGGTGAGTAAGTAACGCAGAGGTCCGTGCAGGAACGGAGAAAGAATACAATTTCCTGCGGCCGGGCGGCCTGTCGTAAGAGGCGACAGAACAACCCACAGCCAGGTGGTAGGGCATTTGCCCGACTGAACGGCTACCACCCCTGGTGTAAAGTATGTCGCTATAACAACCTTGAGTTGTGTTCCGGCATTAGTGACCAGGTTCCAGTGTCCCTTAAGAGAGCAGCAGCGCATTTTGTAGCACCTTTGGTGTTGCAAATGTCTATAGGCGAGGGTAACCGCTTTCCATCAAGTGGGCCGTCTGCCTGTCTGCTGAACTTCTACAATAAAAAAAAAGGTGCCAATAGCAGGATTTTTGCCTATGTAATTTCTTATTCAGTGTTTATTATTTCATTCAATTTTCACAACTGTTATCTATACTTCGATACTAATATTATAAAGAGGTAAAGTTTGTGACGTTGTAGGGGGTAATCTCTGGATCTACTAAACAGATTTTAATAATTATTTTACTGTTGGAAAGCTACGTTAACAGGGAGTGTCATTGGCTATATAACATGACGCTATATACCACGGGAGCGGGAAGAGCGCGGGTGAAACCGCACCGGGCCGCTAGTCTTATACTAATATATAAAGCTGAAGAGTTTGTTTGTTTGAACGCGCTAATCTCAGGAACCGCTGGTCCGATTTGAAAAATTCTTTCACTGTTGAATAGTATATTTATCGAGGAAGGCTATAGGCTATATTATATTTTCAAATAAATTAGGGATACTTACTAAAAGTCCAATAATGTAACCCAAGGTGTAAAAAAATGAGCCGAAAAAATCCTTACACGGCGTGCGCTGCGAAAACTATTGATTATAGAACAAAACAATGTACTACCACTTTGCAGAACATATAATTTTCTACAAAAAATATTGCATAACCATATGTCTAACTATTGTAGTTATCTCACAATAAGTGTTTTCTTTTATTTTTATTTTTATTTTATTTTTTTAAATAATTAAAATGCCATCGCTTCAAAAACTCTTTATTTTGTACCTTGGTATTAATCCGTATCAAAATAAATTACTCCATATTCAAGACGAATTCAATACCTTTCTAGAACATTTTGAATTATTCAATTCGGACGTTTCATTCAAAAGATATCGCGATATTTAAAATGTAAGTTGATCTGGCCGATTGCCAGATTTCAAGGGTGCAAGGGTAAGAGGGAATGGAGATAAATGGACTCACCCGTAATAATATGAGCTGAGTAACCGGAGCGTCTGCGATACAGGAGCAGCAGTGCGTGTTCTCTTGTTATATATCTCCCGCTTCACAACTAGATTCACTTGCCACTTATCACCAAGCTCTTGGAACCCGATTAGTATTGCAATTGGGTGGATATCTCAAATGCGCGCGCGATGCGTGAATGTTTTTACGACGGATCGATTCAGACTGATCGTTGAGACGCGGAAGTGCGGGGTAAATTACTTTTTCGGGGAATCATCGTTCGTTACGCGGTGGCGTGAACATCCTGGGGCCCGGGGAAAAGGTGACGGCTCCCATTTATAGTGCTGACTAAGTGCTGTTGTCGTCGGGGGGAAGACGAGCAATCTTTGTGACTGGTCTCGTTAAGCTGCCATCCTTGGTGCTGAGTTCTACGACTCGGACGACGTCATCCTTTCCGGGCAGAATCTTCTTTATTCTTCCCATCTTCCACTGGAGTCTGGGAAGATTATCCTCCTTTATGAGTACCAGCTCACCAATCTTGGGTCGACTGGTTTCCGTAGTCCATTTAGATCGGGATTGGAGAGTGTGCAGGTAGGATTTCGACCACAAGGTCCAAAATCGCTGAGCCAACGCTTGCACTAAGCGAAAACGTCGTAGGGTTGATGGAGGAGAGGATTCATGGGAATGTTCGGGTAATGCGGTAAGTGGGCGACCTATAAGGAAATGACCAGCGGTTAGGACTTCGAAGTCTGTAGGGTCTGAAGACAGAGGGCAGAGTGGTCGAGAGTTGAGAACGGCCTCAATACGGGCTAAGAGTGTAGAAAATTCTTCAAAGGTCAGATGCTGCTCACCTAATACGCGATAGAGTAATTGCTTAGTAGATTTCACGGCTGCCTCGTGCAGACCGCCAAAAGAAGGAGCTGAGGGCGGATTGAGCAACCATGTGATCTGCTGTGTGGCTAGCTTGTGCGTAATTCTATCATCATTGGCCTTTAAGAAGTTTTGTACTTCTATGAGCTGATTTCTTGCGCCGACATAGTTTGTACCGCAATCAGAGCGAATTAGGGTAGGGATTCCGCGCCGACTAACGAACCTTTGCAGTGCCGCAAAAAAGGCGTCCGTAGAAAGTTCCGAGACAGCCTCTAAGTGCACTGCCTTGGTGGCGAGACAAACGAAAACACAAAAGTAGCCTTTGAGAAGTTTGGCATTGCGTAGAGTACTTGATTTAATTAGGAATGGTCCGGCAAAATCCGTGGACACTTGACTAAACACCGGTTGTGGGCTGACTCGATCAGCCGGTAGGTCGGCCATAAAAGGGGGATTCGGCTGAGCTCGATGCCTAAAACAGCGTACACATTTAAAGACACGGTGACGAATGACTCGCCTTCCAGATAAAATCCAGTATTGTTGACGGAGTAGTGCGTGTAGTGTATCTGCGCCCGGGTGGCAGTGTATAGTGTGGAAATGATCTATAATTAGGTCCACAAGGGGGCTTGAACTGGGTAAGATGAGGGGATGTTGTGTGTCATATCTAAGGGCTGAGTTGGACAAGCGCCCTCCTACTCTAAGAAGACCATCCTTGAGAAAGGGCGAGAGGCGTTGTATTCGCACTGTACATAATTTGTTAGTTTGCAGTCGGTGGATGTCTTCAGCGAACATATTTTGTTGGACTGAGCGTACCCAGTGTAAGAGCGCTTTCTTACGTTCGTCTACGGTAATGGGACCAACGATGCGAGAGTGAGAAGATACCAAGCAATTGTGTGCAAAACGTTTAATACATGCGGTTACGCCTACAAGTGTGTCTAAGGAGCTGAATCTCGTGAGTAAATCCGTGTCTAGATCAGGAACCGCGATGTGAGCTACCATTTTTCTTGGTTTTAGACCAGGCAGTACGTGATGACCCAAAGCAGGGGGCATCGTGGGCCAGGTATCAGGTGGGGCCTTGAGCCAAGTAGGCGACCACCATAGGTCATAGGCTAAGAGTTCCTGTGCTGATATTCCCCTGCTAGCACAGTCGGCAGGGTTAAGAGCTGAGGGTACATGTCTCCAAGTAGGGTTACATGGATTGGCTGCAATGGCAGAGACTCGATTGGCCTCAAAGACCTGTAGGGATTGAGAAGGAGTTTTAAGCCAGGCGAGTACGATAGTACTGTCTGACCAACAAAAGTGTTGCTGAATGGTAATGTGGGCAGAAAGTTGAACAGAGACGCGAGAAATGAGCAGCGAAGTGAGGTGTGCAGCTGAAAGTTCCAGCTTTGGTATAGTCTGTCGGGTTTTAATGGGGGCTACCTTGGATTTAGAAACAAGTAGTCTGACGTGTACCTGACCCGTGATATTCGTTTCATGAAGATAGACTGCGGCTGCATATCCGGATTCGGATGCATCGGCAAAACCGTGTAGGGTGTAGGTGGAATCTTTGCTGGTGCAAATTGTTCTGGGGAGTCGAAGAGCAGAGAGTAGAGGTAAGTCTTCAAAAATGTGCTGAAATTGAAATGTGACATCATTGGGAGCCGATTCATCCCAGTCTAACTTTAGAGTCCATAGGTGCTGAATGAGCAGTTTTGCGCGGAAAATAACTGGGCTGATCCATCCACTAGGATCGTATAAACGAGCGATGGTACTGAGTATTGACCTTTTGGTAAATTTTTCCAGTGTAGGTACCGAAATGTGATATGTAAATTCGTCCGTTTGTGGTATCCATTGCATACCAAGTACCTTGATTGCATTGGAGTCGGGTACAACATCAAAATCCTTGGGTATGTCACATTGATCATCCGGGAAGCGTTCTAAAAGCTGACGAGAGTTTGAGGTCCACTTTCGCAAATGAAATCCCCCTAGGGCTAGTAACTCAATGAGTTCAGTCTGCAGAGCTATTGCCTTGTCAACTGAATCATGCCCAGTCAGAATGTCATCCACGAATATGGAGTGCGTAAGAACCTGTGCAGCCTGGGGAAAACGGTGACCTTCATCAGTGACCAGCTGTATAATAGATCGATTGGCGAGGAAGGGGCTGGGTCGTAGGCCATACGTGACAGTGGACAGGGCGTAAGTGAGCAGAGGTTGATCTGGAGAAGAGCGCCATAGAATGAGTTGGAACCGTCTGTGGTCTGGGTGAACTAGTATATTTCTAAACATCATCTGGATGTCTGTACTAAAGACCACTTTGTGAGTACGAAAATTTAGAATGATGTCAGTAATATCACGTTGGAGCGGTGGGCCAGTGTGCAGACAGTCATTAAGACTGACACCATTAGAGCTCTTACAGCTGCCATCAAAAACCGTGCGAAGTTTTTCAGAGTTGGCTTTGAAGATGCCATGATGCGGGACGTAAAAATGGTCTTTTCCTTTGAATGTGCTGGGGTGACAAAGAGCCATGTGGCCCATGTCAATGTATTCCTTCATGAAGTCGATATATTTTGAGCGGAGGGTAGGATCTCTTTGGAGTTTGCGCTCCAAATTAAGGAATCGTCGTAGTGCAATAGCGTGGGTTGCACCGAGCTTAGGTGCCTTTGTAAGAAAGGGAAGGGATACTATGTATCGCCCTGTGGGATCACGTGTGGTGGTAGAACGAAAGTTCTCCTCACACTCGTCAGAGGTTGAGTTGTCCTTTGATTGCACTTCTTCGACTTCCCAGAATCTCTCCAGAGCGGAGTGTATTTCTTTATTTGAGTGTTGGGGTTGTAAACAGTCAATATTTACTAGTGCTGAATTAACTTGAGGCTCAGGCTTTGTGTAGTTTGGATTGATAGGACCTAAAAGAGCGAAATTGAAGATCGTGCCGAAGGCTATTGGCCTGCCGGGGCCCAAAAAAATTTTGTTACCATCCAAAATTTGGCCCAAGACATCAGAACCTAAAATCAAGTCAATAGCGGCTGGAAAACGATAAGACGAGTCTGCTAGGGGAAGCTGTGTCGAGTCGAGGAGTGGAACAACGTCAGGTAACATTGTTAATGGTAAAAGACCTGTCAAATCTGGTAGAATGTATGCCTTTGCGCTAATTACTGGGACTTCGGTGTGAATAGGGCGGAATGTGATGGTAGTTGAAGAACTAGAGTTTTGAGTCTGTTGATTACCGACTCCTGTAATTTTTAGTTCTGTGTGCTCGACAGGCAAACGTAATTTTTGTGTCATAGTTTTAGTTAACAAGGTTAGCATGGAACCGCTGTCTAATAATGCTCTTGCCTTATGAAATACTCCAGCGTTGTCTGCTAGTTCTAGGGACACAGTGGGTAATAAAACTGGTGGATCGTGTACTGTAATGTGCTGAGTATGTGCTGAAATATGACTGTCATTTTGGTTAGCTTTATCAGAGGAAGTAACAGGGCTGCCGGGCAAGTGATTATTATGATAAACTTTATTATCATAGTGCTGAGTATGAAACTGGGATTTATTTTGTTTACGTGATGTAGTGGATGGTGTATATTGTAGCGATGGTATGGGTGGGTGTAGTGTAGTATTGTGTAAGTGAGTAGCAGGTAGTCATTGTTGTGAATTAATAGGTGAATTACGACGAGAAGAGTTTCTTGATTCCGTGGTTGGGCGGGTGTGTTCTTGTCCTCTTAGTTGTGGGGGCAAGAGGTGAGAATTGTCATATGTGGGTGATTCAAAGCCACTGCGATGTAAGGTGGTATGGTGTTTCTCGCTATCACATTCTCTACACCGTCCTGTGGATCTGCACTCGTCAGAGTAATGGGGTCCTAGACACTTACGGCACCGTTCATGAGCTTGGATAAAATCCCAGCGCCCTTGCGTAGGCTGTCTTAGGTATTCACCGCAGTTCAGCAACCTGTGTCCTCTAACGTGACACCAAGGGCAGTAATAATTATTGGTCGGTGCTGGTGGGTGGGCGGAATCTTGTGCTATGGGCTCGAAATATTGTGTAGACTGTGGGTATCCTTGAGCGTACTGTACAGGGTACGCTTGACTTTGTAGAGGATATGCAGGGCGCGTTAAAGGTGGGCGGACGGAAGTAGTGGGCTGAAAACGAACGTGCCGAATTTCTGGTCTGGGTGCAGAAGCGCGTGGTTGGTACCGTGCTGAGGGAGAAGCACGTTCAGTTTGTCTGTATGTCGGGCTGAGGGGAGGGGGGGGTGGGTTATATGTCTCAGTTTCTGTGCAACGTGCATGGTCTTCTAAGAATGTGATTACATCCTTTAAGGTGGGCAGAGTGTCTGAAGACCCATGCGTTCGTTCAAATAATGTGCGAAGCTCGCCCTTTAACTTCCGCACTACTATTGACACTAGGACGTAGTCTGAGTCATGTAGTGGTAAGTTTAGGTTTTTAAGCGCCGATTGGGTTGAAATAAGAGGGGCTAAAAATAACTGTCTGATTTGTGAGCGGGTGGTGATGTGGGGTAACTCTAGTATCATATCTATAAACCTATCAATGAGAACTCGGCGATTTTCGTAGCGATTGGCAAGTGTTGTCATCGCTACATCGTAGTTCTCATCGGTAACCTTGAGGTGTGATACCATACTGAGAGCTTCTCCGGAGAGGCAAGAAAATAAATAGTGTAATTTAACTGCACCTGACAAATTACCGGCAGTGTCCGTAAGGCTTTTGAAAATAGTTATGAAAGATGGCCAATCCTCAAGCTTGGAAGAAAATTTGGGTAGATCTATTTTGGGCAGAACAGTAGACGTGGAGAATGTGGGCGAGCTTGGTTTGATGCTTGAGCTGATGGTGATGTTTGCCACCAAAATTTTTTCATATGCTTCTATAGCCGAGGTGTAGTAGTCAAAGTACCATTTTTCCACTTTGTCGTCAAGGTCTTTAGAGTCCAAGATCTCATAATATACTGTATCCAACTTGCCCTTTATATCGTCCAATTTTGTAAAGCGCCCTATGAAATCGTTTACACTATACTTTTTGTCTCCTTTTAATATAAGGTTAGCTATCTCTAATAGGAAAGTTATGTACTTATGGGTTTGCATAAAGATGGCAGATTGCGATTTGGTAGGCATGACGATGAGAAGTGCACAATAAGAAAAGGAAAGGCAAACGAGAAAAAAAAAAAAAAAAAAAAAAAAAAATTTTTTTTTACTAATGCTAATAAAGAACACGCAAGAAAGCAGCCAGAGAAACGTAAGAAATACGAAATAAATAAAAATGATTAGGAAAAAAAATATATATCAAACTGTCGTGTGCGCTGAGTCTTAATAAACACGAAGCTATATATAAGCTATAAAAGTTGCACGGCAAGCTAACCACACCGAGTGAAACGAATATAATATTCAATATTATTATATCGATCCGATATCACGTTTAGTGCAAGTATTCGAGAATAGGTGTGCTGAATAAAGTACAGAATACGTACTCGAGGTTATATTAACCTACCTACGTACCAAAAAATAGTTATCGTGTAGCAATTTGCGTAATTATCTGAGGAATGTGGAATGGGTATTCAAATATATAAGGGCAGAAGTAATATGTTTATAAGAAAACAAAAAAGAAAAAACAAGGGCAGAAAACGGGTAAATGGGCAGATTGATAATGATTGTTTATTTAACTTTTTAGGTATGCGAAAATTTACAATTTGGTTTGAATTAACCATAAAATGGCAAAATACGGTTGTTGCAGACTGTATAAATAGGTCGCCAGTTGGAATATCCGGCTCGAAGGACCATATGATCTGGCCGATTGCCAGATTTCAAGGGTGCAAGGGTAAGAGGGAATGGAGATAAATGGACTCACCCGTAATAATATGAGCTGAGTAACCGGAGCGTCTGCGATACAGGAGCAGCAGTGCGTGTTCTCTTGTTATATATCTCCCGCTTCACAACTAGATTCACTTGCCACTTATCACCAAGCTCTTGGAACCCGATTAGTATTGCAATTGGGTGGATATCTCAAATGCGCGCGCGATGCGTGAATGTTTTTACGACGGATCGATTCAGACTGATCGTTGAGACGCGGAAGTGCGGGGTAAATTACTTTTTCGGGGAATCATCGTTCGTTACGCGGTGGCGTGAACATAAGTATTAGTGTTGTAGCCAAATATACTAATATTATTTGATTGAACACGCTTAGCTCAGGAACTACTGGTCTGATTTGAAAAATTCTTTCAGTGTTGGATAGCCCATTTATCGAGGAAGACTATATGGAACTATAGCACCAACGAAAAATGTTTCAAAATCAGAGGGTTTTGAAAGCAATTTTTAGTGTTTAATTATTTAATGATTATTTATTACATACATAGTACATACATAATGGAGTAAATTATTTATCTGAAAATACAGTGTCTCTTCGCTCTTACGACGTATTTTAGGTTTAAGAGATTTATTTTAGATAGGTCTCAATTCCTTTTAGAGGATAACTCGTCGTAGGTACAAAACTCACTCCGAAACCACTAATCTTAACACAACGGCCGGCAGATCGGGGTTACGAGCGGAAGTGTAGCATTTCAAAGGGGGCATGCTTGTTACCTGTATACTAAAATAATACGTGAAACAGCCGGATAGAGCTAAACGACCGGGATGTGATTAGGCACACGGCTTTGATGTTACCACTCTTGCGCTAAATATTCTTTGCGTCTGGATTTAGTTCTAGAACGATTCCAACATCTAGTCAGGTTGAGCGGTTCTTCAAGAGGTATAAAACCGAAATTACATAAGTTCACCTCTGTCTTACAATTTGGATAGAATAGAAATATAAACAAACAAACATAACTATAAAATAAATTAATTTAATCGATACACTATTTTGTCATAAATGACGTTTATACCTTATTGGAGCAGATAAAAGAGACATTATTATTTATATCTTTAAGAAATAAAAAAATTATTTATGAATAAAAATTTGTAATGTTTAACAATATTAAAATATATTTTTTTTACATATATTTGACCCATTCCTATCAAATGAAATCAAATTTGTTTGTTCAAAAACATAATTACAGTTGATATTTATATGTTATAGTATACACATGTTTTGCTCACATAGTAGTATAATTAATAATCAGTATGCAAATATATATATATAATAGTTTTTATGATACTATATCCGCCTTACTTATAATAATCTCGTTAAGAAACGATTAGGCATCTCTTAAGTAAGAGAATGAGAATCAGATCCTAATAAATTAATAGGTGGTTCGGGTATGTGGAAAGAATGCATGATGAAAGAATGACTAAACAGATATACAATGCAAAAGTGGATGGATGCAGAAGTCGTGGAAGGCCACGACACACCTTCCATGATCAAATTGATCGTGTACTAGCAGAAGGTGATGTCAGGAGCCTTAAGAACAGACGAGCGTGCATGACAAGAGCTATGAATGTCAAAGAAGCAAGTGAGGTGTGTAAGAATAAGCCTAAATGGCGCTCTGTTATTCGTGTCTACCCGGCAAGGAAACTGGCGTGAAGTTATGTATGTATGTGTGTATGTATAATTAAACCTAATTTCGGCTTAATGCTGATTGTTGTAATCAAAAGATAATGAAGTCAAATATTTAAATCTATATATATAAAAGAAAGTCGTGTTAGTTACACTATTATAACTCAAGAACGGCTGTACCGATTTGGCTGAAAACTGGAAGGGAGATAGCTTAAAGCCAGGAGACGGACATAGGATACTTTTATCCCGTTGGCGCCTGTAGGTGGCGCTGAGATCGAGTTCTAGAATCCTCCTAACCACCTGGACCGATTTTGGTGATTTTGTTTTTGTGTGTTTGAGTGGGTCCCCGGATGGTTTAAATCCACAATTGGAACCGGTAGGGGGCGCTGGGATCGGGTGCTAGATTTTTATTTTTTCACAGCAGGACAACGTCTGCCAGGGCCGCTAGTTCAATATAAATATCATAAAGCCTCATTTATGTCTTGTTTCAATTTAAATAATCATGCACCAAGTAAAAACATTTCTTTTGTAGGAGGTGCCCCGATAGGGTGGAGGAGCGAGATGGAATGCTCCTCCGTCTCAAAGGAAGATCTTCCAGGGAGGCTAATGTTGTACCTCGCAGGCCTAGGCCCATCTGTTATAGTTGAAATTTTGTATATATTCTTTGTATGTTTCGGGATACGTTTGTGACATCAATTATTGCACAGCGACATCTATTGGCTTGTAAGTGTTCCACTACACTTTAATGACCAATTGTGAAGGCTGATTTTAAATAAATTCAAATGAGCACTTTTTATGTCAACAGGCAAATTATTAAATATTTTAACCCCAATATTTTTTTTATTTTTTTTTTGTAAGGACAGATTGCACAACGGATATCAGAGCTATATAAAAGTCGATTCTTTATGGACGGCTTCAGTAGTCTCTGACTTGATTTTTCGTACGTAGGAAAGAAATCTGGATTCTGTTTCACGAAAACTGCTACTTCCTTAATGTAGATAGAGGGTAAAATACAAGAGGGTAAGAATTTGTACATATATTTATACATGTAAAAATGCCATACATGCCAGTTATGAACGTCAAAGAGGCAAGTGAGGTGTGTAAGAATAAGCCCAAATGGCACTCTGTTGTTCGTGCCTACCCCGCAAGGGAACTGGCGTGAAGTTATGTATGTATGTATGTATGTATCTATTTATACATATTTCAATAACAGTATGAGATAATAGGTTTAAACTAACGAGTCCGCAAAAGCTTATTCCATGTATTGGTAAACATAGATGTACAATCATACATACAGGTAAGCTTGTTCGGAGCAAAAATTCCAAAATACAATTTTTTGAATTTTGTTTATCTTTTGAAGCATCGCGTGAAAATTACTGAACTTAATGAAACTCAGCACGGAGCTAGCATTTTTTGATGCGGGGGAAATGTATTTCGCATACTACCGTGTCCTTTGCTATGGATCAGACCAAAGCGATGAGAGTTAGCCACTGAAGATAGTGCAGTTAACAGAGTCAATCGCCGGCGTGTGTAGTGACTCAGCCATGGGCCATTACTCCTGTAAACCAAATTCTTCCCATGTGCCCCGCGCTTGTGGTAGGAAGAGGGTGAGACTTAGAACGTAGTTACGCCAGCGCTGATCCTAGCGCATCAGTGCTTGATAGTGCCCCGGGAAGCAAGACAAACTCACTTCGTCAACAGGGGGATGAATCCTCCGCTCCCTAGATGCTGGAGCACGGAGCTAGCATATTGTTGCAACTCAGGTCCCGACAAATACAAAATCCACCTGCATATCTGAAACAAAGCATATTTATTACTCGTCGGCATTTGAACTAATAACATTGAAATCCTTTTATGGTCGTCTTCTTTTGTTTACTTATTGGCATACGGCCTATTGTTGCATTGTAATCATTAGCCGGGTGTTACGGATTTAGAGTACAAGCTGATTCTAGGAAATTCGATTCACGCTGCCGGAGGACCTGATGGAGGGGACACGCAGTCGAGCGAGAACCACGAACAAAGCCAGACGTGTGTACCGCAATCGGGAATCTTTTAGTGACGGACTTTGCACGTTTTATTGAATTACGACCTTCTGCATTACGTTTAGATTTTTTGTGTTCCGTTATATTTGTACCTGTGTCATACGTGTTTGTATAGTTCTAATATACTCTATAATAATTCCAACGGCATTTTAATTCGAGTCCCGCAACTCGTAACAATATAATATCCAGTGTCAACACTTAGAATAATTGTTATCCCGAAAAATAACATCGCTACCATAGGATTACAAGCTTATAGAGAAACAGCGTTGCGGTCGTCATGACAAGACGAAGTTTTACCGAGTGATATTAAAAAGACTCGTGACAAAAACGTATACAGTATAATGTATTAATCCTTTTGTTTCTAATAGCTAATCACCAAAATCAGTACATTGAGACATGAGTCACCGACCTGTTAAGATACTTTATTTCTTTGTCCCTCCTCCAGCGCGCATCAAGACAGGTATTTGTATGTGACATGCTGCTCCTTGTTTGTTATGAATCACCGGCTATTTTGGTTGTTGCCGTGTTAGGCTTGTCTTTGTTAAGAGCGATGAGTTCTTTGTGTGATTTCACCTGAATTTTTTGAGCAGCATTTTGAGATGGACAAATTTGTAAACAAAATCTGTACTTTTAATTATGACAGTCATACATATAGATATAAGGCCCACACTGCACATGCACTTCTTCACAACACCAGCATGTAACAGATACACTCTACATTAGTATAAGTTTAGTATTAAAACTAGAATAAATTAATATAATAAGTTATTCGTAAGATACATACACCTCAACACAAAATTCAATAAATTAATGTCACACACAAGAACCAAAATAACTGATAAGCGTGTTAAATTAAAAATAAATAAATCTAGAAATTAAGTTGTAAAAAAGGGTACGGAACTAGAGTCCGTAGAGTTGATAATAATGTACATACATACATACGTACATAACTTCACGCCAGTTCCCTTACGGGGTAGGCACGAGCAACAGAGCGCCATTCAGTCTTATTCTTACACACCTCACTTGCTTCTTTGACATTCATAACTCTTGTCATGCACGCTCGTTTGTTCTTAAGACTCCTGACATCACCTTCTGCTAGTACACGATCAATTTGATCATGGAAGGTGTGTCGTGGCCTTCCACGACTTCTGCATCCATCCACTTTTGCATTGTATATATCTTTAGTCATTCTTTCCACATGCCCGAGCCACCGGAGCATTCCTTTCCTTACCTTCACCCCGACACTCTCTTTCAGACCAACTCTCTTTCTTACTTCGGTATTACGAACGCGGTCCGCGAACGTCACTCCGCAGATTTTGCGCAGTGCTCGCATCTCGACCGCGTTTACTCTACTTTCATGCTCTCTCTTGCTCTCATGCTCTAAGGTGGTATGGGCATATAATGAGGAGGGACGAAAGTCACATGACAAAAAGAATGTTAAACTACAAGATGGATGGGTACAAATGTAAAGGTAGACCAAAAAAGAGATGGATGGATTGTGTGAACAATGATATGATTTGTGGTGTGACAGAAGATGTATGTCAGAAGAGAGGAGTTTGGAAGGAAAAGAAATATTGTGCCGACCCCAATTAATTGGGATATTTTTTATTTTATTGCAGGAGTTCAGCAGAGAGACAGACGGCCCACTTGATGGAAAGCGGTTACCATCGCCTGTGGACATTTGCAACACCAAAGGTGCTACAAATGCGCTGCTGCTCTCTTAAGGGAGACTGGAACATGGTCACCGATGTCGGAATACAACTCAAGGTTGTTATGGCGACATTCTTTAGACCAGGGGTAGTAGCCATCCAGTCGGGCAAATGCCCTACCACCTGGATGTGGGTTGTTTTGTCGCCTTTTACGACAGGCCGCTCGGCCGCAGGGAATTGTGTTCTTTCTCCGTTCCTGCATAGATAAAAATCTGGATATGGCGAAAGAAAAGAGATTTGTGTAAAAATTCATTTATATAAAACGCAGTACTTTTTGTGCAAAATGATCTTAACAAGCAGACGGCCATTGTGGTTGTGTGGTCTAAGTATTAGCTGGCCGAGTTCGCTAACTCAAAGGCTCCGGGTTCGATTTCTGGCATGGTAAATTTCGGAAACGAACTTTCTGATATTTACTATGGTCTGGGTGTTTGAGATCGGCTCCAGAGTAGTTCGTTGTATCTTACCCATAACACAAGCGTGACTAGCTTGGGGATTTACAATGTGTGTGTTTGTCTGCTGAATAAACATAGACAGACAGGCTTTTAATAATTTGAAACAAAAGAGTAAGTACCGATCACCATTAAGTTAAGCCTAATTGACCATTATCTAACTCTGAGTGTGTGGTTTGTGATAAACTAATGTTGTGGTCATCACCCTAGTATACCCATAGTCGATATCAAGGCCGAATAGCATATGCGTGCGTTCCGCAATCAATCACCGGTAGGGGGCGTTCAGGAACTGTTACGATTGGTCTGAACAGTGCTTCGATTCAACCGGTATACTTTGTACTGAATGGTATTATGCAGGATATTGTGATTCATTTCTTCTCATCGTAAGTACTCAAGACTTGTATTTTTTAATTGAAAAATTGGCAAATAGGCAACCGGCCTAGTTCATGGAAATGGTTACCATCGTCTATAGAAGTTGCCACCCTAGACAGATGTATCAGATAGGTGTAATGGAATAGGATATAAAAAATAGGAGAGGATAATTGGGAAGTAGGCTATCGGAACCATCAATCATCGCTGGAAGCTCTATAATCTGTGTTTACGTGGTGTCACACCAATTGAGCCTACCCTAATACATATATGACATACAAGAAAACGCGCGTTTTTAAACCGCTCTCTAAATGTAATAAAAAACGTTTTAAAATCAGTAACAGAAAAAAATCGCTAATGAGTGTCCTTGCATTGATAGCTATATTCTCGAAGACCATGGGTCATAAACATTTGTCGGACTTTTGGAGGGCTTGCGTGGGCTATGGGAAGCCCAACACGTAGAAGCCCCTTGACAAATTTAATCTAAATGTGGCGTGACACTGACCGGTGATTATCCCTGTCTACATCATATAAAAATGCACCCAAAAACAAGCCCCGGTCAGTGTAGGTCTCTTGTAGGGAATGAGAACAAAAAGAACCGGGCTATACAGACTATGGCATCTGCCCGTCGCAATATCCGGGGAACATAGATGAAATGGGCAGACGGTGACACGCTACTCCCTGCATGGGCCCCAAAAGAAATGCCGTACAAGATTGGCGAGAGGCAAACTGGGTGTGAGCGGCTAAGGGGTGCGGAGAAGAGAGCTGCATGTTCACCGAAGCTACTCCCGATGTTAGGCCATTTATTACTTCCACACCTCGAGTCTTAGCTCTAGCGATCTCCACTCTGTGCCGGTTGACTGAAGCAAGCACGGAAGCGGGGCCTTGTCTTAGCCCCCCGGATTGGGACACGAGGTGTCGCTGCTCACATAAGCCAACGTCACAAAGCCCTCCTGCGGGATAACTATATATAACATTTTCTGCGGTTTGTCGCCCGTTTGCCCCGTCGCATTTAACCCGCCCGCGTTTAATCGCAGTGCGTGCTAAGCCTAAAAGCTATAATTAAGATAACGACTCCAGCACAGCTCTGCCACATCAAAATTATTCATTGGACCTTATCAAAAATCATTAATGAGTGTATAAATCCATCCCGAGCCACACATCCTGCGGCCGCGTTTTCCACGATGTAAATACGACATAATTTACAGCCTTCCGCGACTGTTAAAACGCTCAACTGTTCCGCGAACTGCAATCAAAATGCCTACTGCATTACATAGTTACGTGTTGCACAACACTCGAATTAAATTGGTGAAATAAAATATATTACTTGTCCTGATTTCGTATAATTTGAGTAATAGTACATTATGGTACTAGTGTGTAACATTGGTGATTACCGCCGAGGCGCCATTGAGACTCGAGCCGTAGGCGAGGGTCTTAAGAGAGCCGATGACGGTTTTCCTTTAGATCCAAAGATGCAGAGGCTGTGGGATGTCATCTTGCACCGGCGAAACTGACCGTGCTCACCTCCTAGCTGTTTCTAACTGGGAGTCTGGTCTGTGGCTTCAGAGTCTGCCCTCGGCGAATCTAGGTACACTCCTGGATGATACTACATTCAGGATTTCTGCCTGCAATCGCCTGGGGGCAGGCATCGTAGTCCCACATCGTTGTCGGTGCGGAGATAAAGTTGATAGACTTGGTCATCATGGCTTGTCGTGTTTGAGGAGTGCTGGTAGAACTTCACGACATGCGGCAATCAACGATATCATCCGCCGGTCTATTGTCACCGTCGGGGTACCTGCTGTTCTTGAACCGAACGGACTGTGCCGCGACGATGGCAAGCGACCAGACGGAATGTCGTTGGTACCTTGGAAGATGGGACGCCCCTTAGTATGGGACACAACTTGTGTCGATACGTTAGCGGCTTCCCATCTTCCAAATACAGCCGTCACTGCCGGAGGAGCTGCCACACTTCAAGAAAACCTGAAACGCCGCAAATATGCATCCATCGGTGACGGATACATATTTGTGGCTTTTAGGGTTGAGACTTTGGGGCCATGGGGACGTGAGGCTCATCAACTTTATCGAGAGCTTTCAAGGCGATTGAAAGAAGTCTCGCGTGACCAAAGGGCTGGCCTATATTTAGGGCAACGTATTAGCGTTGCCATACAACGCGGGAATGCGGCCATCATTTTGGGAACGCTCCCCACCGAGAGCGATCTGGACTACATCTTTTACTTGTAAATATGTATATAATAGTAGTTATTATTGTAATATTGTATATTGTTGTTATCTTTAATGTTATTTATTTTAAAAACATCTTAGAAAATTTTGATTTGATGTCACATTTCAGAACTCTAAAAATCTATGAATTATAATATGCTAAAGTTTAGCAAGTGACGTATGTCAGAAAGCATTGGATAGTGCGTTTCAGCGTCTATTTAATATTCAGCTCAAAAAGTGTTTAACTGATCTTATGCAAATTAATATTCCTGAACTTTCGACTAAGCATAATCTATTTTCTTCCCCTCGATTAAATTCAAAAGTAACATGTGCGACATATGACTATGTATGAGTAGATATGTGTAATATAAAAGTTGATTACATAATGTTGATCGAAGATCTCGCTATGCCAGCCTCAATGACATCATCCGCCGAGCTCTTGTCAGCGTCGGCGTACCAGCCATCCTAGAGCCAAATGGCAATACGCGACGATGGCAAGAGGTCGGATGGAATGTCTCTTATGCCTTGAAAGATGGGAAGACCCCTTGTGTGGGATGCGACATACGTTGACACTGGCGGCATCACATCTTCCGATGACTAAGGCAGGGGCTGGCAACGCTGCTTCAACAGCTGAAGATCTCAAACGGCGCAAATATGGAAGCCTAGGAAGGGGTTACATATTTGTGCCGTTTGGAGTTGAAACTTTAGGTCCGTGGGGTCCATCGGCAAAGGGTTTCTTCAAAGAAATTTGTAAGAAACTCTTTGATACAACCCGTGATCAGAAGGCTGGTTCGTATTTCACGCAACGAATCAGCCTTCTGGGCACGCTTCCTTCTGGCAGCGATTTGTTACATACTTTATATAAATTTATTTACAATTTAGTTTATTTTTAAGGACCTATTTACTTTCATATAAAAAAAGGCACATTGAAAAAAATGCCCCCCCTCTAATATATCGGTTGTTTCAAAGTTTTACTACACTGTATAGCGCTTTATTAATTACACCCTTCTGTAACATTTCATCCATATATAATCAGTAGTTTTTGAGTAAAATGATTCTGACATACACAGACAGACACGCTGGATGCCAATGCATATAGTCAGAATGGTCGTCTCTAGCATCATAATGGCTACCGAACACAACCATTATGACGCCAGTGGCTGAGAATTCTGACGATATTATAATTGCAGAATAAGGCTCCAGATGAACATGACGATGTCATAAGGATATTCTTTTTTTTTTATTGCAGGAGATCAGCAGACAGGCAGACGGACAGAAAGTTGCTACAAATGCGCTGCTGCTCTCTTAATGGAGACTGGAACCTGGTCACTAATGCCGGAACACAACTCTAGTTTATTATGGCGACATAGTTTAGAGTAGGGGTGGTAGCCATCCAGTCGGGCAAATGCCCTACCACCTGGCTGTGGGTTGTTAAGTCGCCTCTTACGACAGGCCGCCCTGCTGCAGGAAATTGTATTCTTTCTCCGTTCCTGCACGGATAAGAAGATTCTGTAGTGACGGGGGTAATATAGATTTTAAATCTAACTTTTATATATTTCACGTCAGAGTACAATGTTGGACATGTAATTAGGGTTCAGATGAGTCATTCGCCAGATGCATGGCAACAATGCACGTCGTGTCCTCAATGTAAACATCGGTCGCTCGTTAAACATCGAAAGGTGATGAGATGCAAGTTGATATATCGTCAAAATGGACCACCCAAGTTTTAATTGCACTTTATTATCTATATACAGTCAAACCTGGATAAGTCATTTCGCTCAAGGGACCGCGATCTCTTTTTCTCTTTTCTTTCAAAGTTTATGAATTTGCGGCTGTTGATCAAACCGCCGCAAATTCATAAAATTTGTGAAGCGTCTCCAATGCCTTTACAGCTTTCACAATATTTAGTTTATCAGTTAAAGACAACACATTGAGTTTTCGTTTAGACATTATAAGTATGTAAGTGCAGGGACGTTCTTCGCAACTGCTGTTTATGAACTGACTGTAATAAACTTGACAAACAAGTCGGTACGCACATTTGGTTTGAATTAAAGAATATGCATATGACTCATTTAAGAATGAGTCATATATAGCAAGCTTATAGAGGTATCGGCAAGTATCAATCTGACTAAGAGGTTCACGCGTGGAAAATGACTGTCACTTATACAGGTTTTATTTTTCTCTTATTGATATATTGATTGAAATCCACGTATATAGTGACTCATCACGATATCTCGGAAACTATCCGTGCAAGAACGGAGAAAGAATACAATTTCCTGCGTTTGGGCGGCCTGTCGTAAGAGGCGACTTAACAACCCACAGCCAGGTGGTAAGGCATTTGCCCGACTGGATGGCTACCACCCCTGGTCTAAAGTATGTCGCCATAACAACCTTGAGTTGTGTTCCGGCATTAATGATCAGGTTCCAGTCTCCCTTAAGAGAGCAGCAGCGCATTTGCAGCAACTTTGGTGTTGCAAATCTCCATAGGCGATGGCAATCGCTTTCCATCAAGTAGGCCGTCTGCTTGTCTGCTAAGCTCCTGCAATAAAAAAAAAAACGTATAGTTGTGTTTACTAATCAAATATACAAGCGAGCTAGCGTAATGACGAAAGTTTCTGATAATTTTACTTCGACTTTGGTCGGATGCACATGTCATAGTAGCTATTGTAGGGTGACTAATTATTATGCGAGAATCATTATTTATAATTAAATGTAATTAAAATGGGCGTTGTTCGTTTGAAGCTCAAATAAAACAGTTCCTAAAAGTCCTACGTGTTTCGTTGTATAAATCCTAAATTACCAGTAGATAAAGAAGTTTCACTTCTAAAATGTAAAAACAATAACTTCTATTTTTCATCAAATTACATCTTTTAATAAGCAAGTATTGAAATCATTCCCACCCTCCAATCTTAGTTTTAAAAATAGGTATTGTTCAATAAGCAAATCGGAGGAAGCAGCCGGTATTTTCCAATAAGGTCCGTGAGGCCATGTTGCTGCTAGTATTGCGAAATTGGAATTTAAAAAAGGCTTACCTATCTACAATTTGTACTATAGTAAATCTGCTAAAGGCATCGAGTTTATACAATTAATTGAAAAATGTGAAAAAATCAACGACTTCATTTAGTCATCTCAATCATTTTTATCTGTCTATCTGTTTTTTTTTTCTCCTTCTTTAGCCCGGGCGAACGAGATATGCCCGAGTCTACTACTTTTGTGTTTCTACTCATTTATAAATATATACTAATATTGGATAATTGGTTGGATTTGGGTAATGTTGGTTTAGGTTGGTTCATGTTGGAATAATATTCTATATCTCCGACGCCGGAAGTCAGACAGTGACCTTCGGCCGCCGTAAGCGGGCGGCGCGGGTGGGGCCCCTAGGGGTATAGGGGTTCTCACTCACCCGCACATGCCGTCGAGATGAGAGCGCGAGTGTTCCGCGCGCGTTCATCTCTCTTCCCGTGGGGCGCGTTACAGACCGCCCCACGCAGGGATTAGACTTAGCAGTAGCCGGGAGATACGTCCTCCGGCATAGGAAGAGGCCCAGTGAAGGGAGCCCACGGCTGCCAGGGCACGCGGAGTTGGGAATCCCGCATTCACGTAGCCCTGGCATAAGGCGCAGGACGGAACACCCAGGGGTTTTAGTGGGTATCCCTAACTGGGGAGTGGCAATAGCGTGGCACCGGTTCTGACCGGGCACGCTAGTGCCACCCCCGATCTGGCGAATCCCACACTCACACGGGTCGCGAACATCCCCCCAGGCTTCTGTGCCTGTCGTGGCTTAGTCCTCAAACGGATTTCCCCTGGCCAAAAAAAAAATAATATATATTCTATATCTGTCTATCTGTTATAGCATCACATGAAAACTATTGAACGGATTTAAATAAAACTTGACACAAAGCTACTCAATATCTCGGGCTAACACTTAGGACACTTTTTATCTATCAATGACGTCGTTTACGTTCGACAAATAAAGTCAAAAAGATGGCGATGGTGACGATATTTTTGATGCACAAATACGTCGTGATGATAGCTACGCGAACGATGTTAGAATAAATGGACGGATAGGTTCTAGTTTTACTACCAAAATCATTGTACACACAAATATGAATTAAAGCCATCCATTACAACGTTTATGAGCGAAACAACTATGCACGTGTGGGGCATATTGATTCCGAATTATAAGCAAATAGCATAAACTTGGCGCCTGGCCAAAATCTAGCAGCGTTGTGTGGTGGCCACGCGACTGCCTTATGATAGGACACCGTATTTCTGGGCATCATTAACACCCACTTAGATGTTTGGTGTGGCTTTATTTTTGTCAGGTTGTAGGCGTTCTTTTCTTATACCAGAGGCTACATCATATTTTTTTTATTATTAACAACTCTACGGACTCGAGTTCCGTACCCTTTTTTACAACTTAATTTCTAGATTTTGGCTTTTGTGTGTGACATTAATTTATTGATTTTTGTGTTGAGGTGTATGTGTCTTACGAATAACTTATTATATTAATTTATTCTAGTTTTAATACTAAACTTATACTAATGTAGAGTGTATCTGTTACATGCTGGTGTTGTGAGGAAGTGCATGTGCAGTGTGGGCCGTATATCTATACTTATATATATTGTCCTATCTAGTGCCATGTGTGTTGTTTTTTCTTTTGAAGCTACCACATTATAAGCAGAGATTGTTTGAATTTTACTTAGGCTTGCATTGAACTCTTATGATTTAATTTAAGCTTATACAGTCTGTAATGCGTTACTAAAGGTAGTCACTTAGTATTAAAAGAATCAACACCATTGAGATTATCATGTTGAATGTGCTATTCTTAATTTACACAACTAATGCTTGAGTTAATTCATAACTCTTTACTAAGATTAAATTCTATTAACCCCTATTATTCGCTACTAAAATCTCGTTCTTATTTTTGCAGGAACGGAAAAAGAATGGGTACAAATGTAAATGTATACCAAAAGAGATGGATAGGTTGTGTGAAGGATAATATGATGATTTGTGGTGTGACAGATGTATGTCAGAATAGAATATTATAATTCTTTCTTAATTATTGTATGTTCGCATGAGATTCAGACGTGACAGTAAACAAATGTATTCATAAGCTTTCATAATAGTATCATGTTTGTCGTCTTCTTTTACGTTAATATTAACTTTAATGTAGTATAACAAAACAATAAAAACCTTACAATAATCTATTTGATTCTTTCGAATACATTTATATAGTTGTGTGTTTTTTTATTGCTGGAGTGTAGTAGACATGCTGACGGTCCACCTGATGGAAAGTAGTGTAACCTATGGATATTTGCAACAACAGAGGTGTTATCCACGTGATGCCTACTAGTGCTGGAATACAACTCAATATTGTTATGGCTTTCCAGGTGGTAGGGCATTTGCCCGACTAGATGGCTACCACCCCTGGTCTAGAGTATGTCGTCATAACAACCTTGAGTTGTGTTCCGGCATTAGTGACCAGGTTCCAGTCTCCCTTAAGAGAACAGCAACGCATTTGTAGCAACTTTGGTGTTGCAAATGTCCATAGGCGATGGTAACCGCTTTCCATCAAGTGGGCCGTCTGCCTGTCTGCTGATCTCCTGAAATAAAAAAATAAAAAAATGGCAGGACACCCTAAACCAGCGGTGGTAGCCATCGAGCAAATGCCTTAGTACCTTGCTGTGAGTTATTTAATTAGCTCTTACGATATGCCGCCCGGCCACAGAAATTGGTGCTTTTTCCGTTCCTGCACGAATAAGAACCGTATAATTTAGTTCTCAGGTATCAGACTACTTAACATAACTGTGTTAAAAATGCAGTTATTAGTCGTATGCCTTTCCTCAACTTGCTTGCGACTTGGTCGCCATATCAGTCGACCAGCAGCGGTTATCCCGCGCCTCGTAATTCACAGGTAACGTTTGTTTACAAATTGTTAGCTTTATTACTCTCATTACAATGTACACATTGGAATTAAGGTTAATCATACGTTAACAATAGTTATGAGTTTATCTGCATTCGTAACTAAAAATAGCGTTAAAAGTGTAAAAATACAAATTTCAATGTCTTCTTCCATATATTCTGCCCAATAATCTAAACAATGTGATTATCTACTATCAATTTATTCTCATCAAAATGCAATGACTACCGCAAGGTTCTTTACTCTCCCCTATATTTTATAGTTTTTGTTCCTTCGATTCTCAATAGGTTTAAAATTGTTTTGTTCACCGGTATTAGAGTCTTAAGTAGTTAATATATAATTTAAAAAAATAGACAAATCAAAAAATATCGTAATCTTCAACGATATATAATTTATTTATTCAGTATTTTCATACAATTTTTTGCATCCTTTGGAAAACACAATACAAAGTAGCCTAGCAAGACAATGAATGCATAGATGATCATTTGAAAATGTTAGTTCTATAATTTGAAAAAATATTCCTAATTTCCCTTTTAAAATATCCACCAGCCCTAAGAACTATTAAATCTTAAAACTAGGTCTTCCTATCCCACTAATCCCAACATGAATCATCCAAAACCACATAATAATCCTTTCTCGTAAGAACAAGAATGTAAAAGTCTTTCATACGAATATATTGGGATCGCGCTGTTCGCTGCTAACAGGTGGTTGCGACCGGAATAGAATCTGTATACCCACGTTGGATCTTCCACATATTTAACAGGATTTTAACACAGAAAGAAAATAATATTTACTTATCAAATACTATCCTTATTAATGTGGTTGGAGAGTTATATGAATAGAGTGTCATACATACGTACATACATACATAACTTCACGCCAGCTCCCTTGTGGGGTAGGCACGAGCAACAGAGCGCCATTTAGGATTATTCTTACACACCTCACTTGCTTCTTTGACATTCATAACTCTTGTCATGCACGCTCGTCCGTTATTAAGGCTCCTGATATCACCTTCTGCTAGTATACGATCAATTTGATCATAGAAGGTGTGTCGTGGCCTTCCACGACTTCTGCATTCATCCACTTTTGCGTTATATATCTGTTTAGTCATTCTTTCATCATGAATAACAGTCGTTGAGTAGAAACATGATTCTAATCCTACACACCTATTCCTTAGTTTATTCTTACAATATCAAATTCAATTAGTTTTTAAAGTCCAAAAAGATGCATAAGATCCATGTTTGGCTTTGGCTAAAAATCGACTGACAGTGGTAGATCATATGTTAGCAAATATAAAATTTTGACACTTGCTTCTCTCTATATCACGGAAATAGAAATGTTCGCAAAGTTTTTGCCAGGTGGTAGGGCATTTGCCCGACTGAATGGCTACCACCCCTGGTCTAAAGTATGTCGCCATAACAAACTTCGAGTTGTGTTCCGGCATTAGTGACCAGGTTCCAGTCTCCCTTAAGAGAGCAGCAGCGCATTTGTAGCACCTTTGGTGTTGCAAATGTCCATAGGCGATGGTAACTGCTTTCCATCAAGTGGGCCATCTGCCTGTCTGCTGATCTCCTGCAATAAAAAAGATAACCCCAATTTATTCCAAACACTAGCACAAGTAGTTACACGTAATCGCAGAGATCAGAACAAACTCTGTCTAGAATTATCAAGAACAGAACTCCTGAACAGAAGCATAATTTGTATGGCTCCAATCATTTACAACAAGTTACCAAAAGACTGGAGAGATTGAAAACATGACTCATATATACAAAAATTAAGGACATTTTTATTAAATAAATGCTATTATGAATTACTGGACTTTATAAATACATTGATCTTTTTTTTATATATTGATGTGGTATTATTATATTAATAAAATAATAATTGTAGACAAGAGTTAGTATAGTAAAAATTATTATTAATAAAAAATTATGATATTCTTTTTGAGTTATTATCATGACATTGTTTGTAGGACATTTAATTATCCAGTATAAACTCTATATAACGACACAGAAGGGATAGTGCCTTTTATGCCGTTATAGAGAGTTGTCGTTAAATGGAGGGAAGTATTTTATTTTTGTCAGTAATTTTGTTGTATTTATTTACTTATTTTATTAATATCTTGCGATATTGAGGCATCTTGGTGATAAAGGAAGTACTTAGAAATTTCAGTATGCATGATGCCGACAGACGAGTTTATTACGGGCTAGGATAATAAAGCGATAAAACAACGTACACAGCTGTGCAGTTGTTACTAATTTTGGCAACTTAAAAGGTACTTTTTATTACCTAATTGTTGTCGTTATTGAGAGTGGGTGAAATTATATATATAGTATATCATTGTACGGAAGACAAGCTAAACTAATCAAAACCAAGTGATTTCGACGCTTAAGGGAGTTTGTCGTTAAATCGAGTGACGTTACATGGAGTTTATCCGTTATCCGTGCAGGAACGGAGAAAGAATACAATTTCCTGCAGCCGGGCGTCCTGTCGTAAGAGGCGACAAAACAACCCACAGCCAGGTGGTAGGGCATTTGCCCGACTGGATAGCTACCACCCCTGGTCTAAAGCATGTCGCCGGCATTAGTGACCAGGTTCCAGTCTCCCTTAAGAGAGCAGCAGCGCCTTTGTAGCACCTTTGGTGTTGCAAATGTCCATACGTGATGGTAACCGCTTTCTATGTTGTGGGCCGTCTGCGTGTCTGCTGAACTTCTGCAATAAAAAAAAAAGTTTACACTTTGTATTCAAAACACAAATTCACAATAAATATCTCCAATTAGATCTAATACAGAAACAATTTTATCTGCGGATACACTGGCCGCCTATGATATTAACAAGCTGGCTGTGTATGTAGAAGCGTTTGATATAAATGAACGCCAGGTGTAGACATGTACTTTCATTATCCGATCATTTCCGGTCGCTCTAAAAACTTACATACGAACATGAAAACACGAAAATAGAAGCGCCCGCAAGCCACGTCTCGGCGTATTAGGCCCGCTACATATGTAACGATAAATCGTAGCGATTTTAGACTGTGTCTCCACACGCCACCGATATCGGCGACGATTTTCAGTTCTCCGCATAAGCTCGCGCAAGAAACATGTCGTAAACGATGGAAGATGATGACGCACTTGCGTTATTGGGGCTGATTATGTGTTGAAAGAAAATAGCAGTCATCATCATCCGAGCGTTAATTTGCGTTCGGAGCGTTCACTCCGACGCCCAGGGTCCGCTTTGTGGAGACATATTGCAGCATAACATTGTAGCACGTCATGTCATTATTATAACTATAACATTATTTTTCTTTCCTTTTATTGTCTTGGTCTAATTGAGTATGCATTGTTTGCTACAACTCCATTAATTCTTCAAAAAGTAATTCTGTAACATACTTCTGTACAAAACTTATAAAAAAATAAAGAATTTGAGATATAAATAGAATATGAAATATAAAGAAAAACAATATTTAGCTAGACGTGTTGCTGGGGAGTTTCTTACCGCTTCTTCTCCTTTACAGCATCAACACGTTGCGAAGCGGTGTACATGGAATAGGAAGTAAAAATTAAATTTGAACTTACATGTATCACCTTCAAAAAGTGTTCTCCAGTGGAACTTATTTTGAATAAAAACTTGTGAATTTGAATTTACTTTTTCTACTCCACTTCGCGCGGTCTTCAGCATCCCCCGTTTTGAGACCATTGGTACGCAGGTCATCCTTCACAACGTCAAGCCAACATATTTTGGGCCTTCCCCTTCGACCGGGACCTGGCGGAGGTGTCACATAATTAGCCGGTCTCCGTAAAACGTGGCCTCACCAACGTAAGCGACACTCTTGCAGTTTGTCTGCTATGTCACGGACATGAAGACTGCCGCGGATGCGGGAGTTCCTGACCCGGTCTTTCCGCGTGTGGCGTGTGTGGTATAAAGAATGGCTCATGAATAGCTTTTTTCTCATATTAACTTATTAAATGACATGATTATTTAAGGACGCATACCTCCTGCATACCTAAATCTGCTGGCTTTAGTTACCCCACTAAAACTGTTTAAATGCAGTCGACAACGATTTACCTGACAGAAATTGCAACTGCCACCGATGAACGATAATCTGCAACGATTCGTCATACACACGATTGATAAATCTGCGCAAATCGGTTTGCACAGATTAACCGCTACGATATATCGTTACGTATGTAGCAGGCATTAGATGGGAAAAATAAAAACACAACACGTCTCCAGCACCACGCGTCGTTAACACAGTTCTAAAATTGGTATATTTCTAATGCTTAACATGCATTGCCTGTTTTGTTCCAAACAAGAAAGTAGATGCGCAAACATAATGATCAATGTAAATGAAACTCGTATTTTAAGCGAAACTTTAATGACAAAGGTTTTCTGATTTAAACAAAACTAGCGGTCCCTGTAGACGTCGTCCTGTCCTGAAAAAATAAAAATCTAGGACCCGATTCTAGTACATTCTACCGGTCCCAATTGAGAATCTAAACCATCCAAAACCACTCAAATTCACAAAGTACGTGACCAAAATCGGTCCACGGGTTTAGGAGGATCCTAAAACCAGATTCAACTGCCACCTACCGGTTCCAATTGTGAATCTAAGCCATCGGGGAGCCATTCAAGTACACGAAAAATTTCATTAAAATCGGTCCACGAGTTTAGGAGGATCCTAGAACCCGATTCCAGTGCCACCTATCGGTTCCAATGCGAATTTAAACAAGCCGGGGACCCATTCAAATACACACAAAAATTACATCAAAATTAGTAAAGTCGTTCTCAAGTTATGCGCGTACATACGTTTTTATGATTCATTATTTAATATACTCGTATATATAGATTCCATGTATAACAACATTTGAATTTAGTAATTAAGAAAATTGTCTTATATATATGTGGCTTCATCTGCGACAGTGTTACAGATATAAGCCATTTCACGCAGATGCGGCGATGGGTTTAATGCGTTATTTGAGATGCAACATTGTTAATCACGTTAAACATTGACAAATAACTTATGTTCTTTCTCAGATCATTTATGTACATTAGAAACAGGATTTTTGCATTGAATTAAACTTTCTAACCATATTTAAATGTCTTAAACAAATAATAAAACTACGTTTTCACGGTTTTAAGCGCGGTAATTTATTTGATTGTTATTATTCCGACGTTTCGGCCACTTTTCAGTGGCCGTGATCACGGAAGACAAAGATGTCAAGTGTCAACGAGTATTGTTAAAGTTTTATTTAGCCCACCGCCAACTTGTTCATTTTAATTATTTAGTTTTAATTTTGTTTATGGTTATTATTTACTCTATGGGAGCCTATTCTAATTTACCACCGCTTCGCAACATGTTGTGGCTTGAAGAGAAGAAGCGGAGCAAGAAACTCTTCAGCAAACATGCCTAGCTCTAATATTTTATATAATATTGTTGCAACTTAGATTCCGACAAAAACAAATTCCACCTGCATATCTGTAAAAACACATTTTATTACCTGTCGACATTTGAACTTGTAATTTTTTTATGGTCGTCTTCTTTTGTTTACTTATTTATTGGCATACGTTTCTAGAGAACAGCCCATTGTTTTATTGTACTCGTTTATGGCCGCTTGCGGCCGAATCATTAACTAGGTGTTGCGGATTACGTCGACTACGATACGAGCACATTTGCATTTGTGAGGTATAAAACGACAGCCTGATGGGGAGAGGGGGCAGTCGAGTGAGAACCACGAACAAGGCGAGACGTGTGCACTTTCGGGAATTTATTAGCAACGGACTTTGTGCGTTTTATTGAATATCGACCTTCTGCATGACCTTTGGATTTGTTGTGTTCGGTTATATTTGTACCTGTGTTATACGTGTTAGTGTAGTTCTAATAAATTATATAATAATTCCAACGGTATTTTAATTCGAGTCCCGCAACTCGTAACAATATTAAAATGGGTAGGTGGAAAAATACAGAAAACATTATAACAAAGCTAAGATTCTTTAGCACACGATTATTTTAAGCATAGATGTATTATTTAAATCAAAACTGATTACATTGCTGTTGTTATTCAAGGTATACATAATTGATTTCAATAAAAGAAGCAATGTATAATGTACAGTTTTATTTTTAGCTTCAGGTGTTAGAGGATGCTGCTCACGTTCAGGAAAACTTCTAAATGTTTGACAGTCATGGAAATTGGGTGAAATGTAATTAAAATAAAACTGTAACGGCGGGTTTTGAATTGAATATCACAGTTTGCAGTTGGTTGCAGACGAGCGGCAAATATTATTTGAATTTCATACCAAAAATAAATTTATATTTTATAATTTTGCCAGATGGTAGGGTATTTTTTGCTCGACTGGATGGCGACCACCCCTGTCTAGAGTATGCCGCCATAACAACCTTGTGTTGTGTTCCGGCATTAGTGACCAGGTTACAGCCTCCTTTAAGAGAGCAGCAGCGCATTTGTAGCATCGTTGGTGTTGCAAATGTTCCATAGGCGATGGTAACCGCTTTCCATCAAGTGGGCCGTCTGTCTGTCTGCTGAACTCCTGCAATAAAAAAAAATATTATATAGGTTGTATTCTACTGTATACAAAGTTAAGAATGTAAAATATCATGAAAAGGCGATTAAACTGTCGCACTATGAAACAGATAATGGATCATCAATCTAAAATAGCAATGGTTAAATATATTTCAATAATCCTAAAGAAATTTTTCACGCTTCATAGGCAAAACATGTGAGTCTTGTATTCTTATATCCCCTCAAAAATATGTGCCATGTTTTAAGCAAATAAATTATTTTGAATTTGAACAAAAATATCAATTTACCATTATAGATAGGTACCTATATAAATTATAATAAATACATAGAAAAGTAAGTTTTGTTCTTTCTTTGCAGTCTTTGATGTGAACATCAAACAACAACTCTTTACCACCGTCTTTTTTTCCTGAAGAATACAATATAGGTGTCTTCTAGGTAAGCGTACTCCACCTTAGACTGCATTTGCACCTGACATCAGGCGCAATGTCGGTCAAACGTGAACCTGTTCAATATAAAAAAATATATATAAAAAACATGATTTTATGACAGTCAATATAGAAGTAAATAAAACACTTTATACAACGAATATGACATAATTACATACTTAAGTATGTTAAATATTCTTAAGCACCACAGTGTTTCCGTTATTATATATACTACATACAAAAATATTATGTAAAGCCGAAAGTTGAAAGCTGTTGAGAATAAGAGTCCGTGCCACGAAAGAAGTTCAACGGCAAATAAAGGAACTAAAAGTGACAGCTCCGCTATTTGATAGAATTTTGTTCGCAAAGTAGCCACGAAATAAATTTACAGTTTTGATTATAAAATATTTTGTATTTATTGTTCAGTAATTAGCTACATCGATTTACAAATTGGCAGGAATAAATCGCCTGTCCCTATTAACAATGTAGGATATGCAATTTTCGACATTTTGGTTTTATTTCACTAATGACCCTTAAAGAAGCATTGTTTTTCAATAGCAGCAACAAAAAGGTAATTTTTCCTCATAGTTTTTAAAATAGCCACATTAACAATGTCATATATGCCACCATCTCCCATTAACAATGACGAATATTAACTTCCGACGTTATTAGCGGGGCGCGAGGGGTATGCGGGGTATATTTTTGTAAGAAAGAAATTACTAAGACTGATTATCTAAGCTAATGAAACCTGAAATGTGATTATTAAGTGCCATTCATACAGGTAGACTTTATAATTAATGGTTTTAACAAATTTTATGGCAAAGATTGTTTTCATTTTGTCCCTAAATTGTCAATTATGTTTGATTATTTGTTATTTGTGAAACAAATTTATTAAAAATTGGATTTAATTTATAATATCAATTTAAATACGACATAAACTTAAACAGGATTTACTAATGACAATGTTGTATGTGGCACTTCTTACAAAGAATAAATATGTTTGTCCATGTAGCTTTGTTGGATATGACAGATCCGACAAATCATGATGACCCATGTACGGATAACAAAGCCATTACTAGTTTTTCAAACATTTAGATAAGTAAAAATGTTATTTAATTGCATTGCAAATAAGCTCTCGAACATATATTAACATATAATTTTCTTTTTTTGAAAATTTAATTCTTGTAGTAGAAAAAATATAAGCAATTCAAAGCGCTCTCCTGTAAAGTTGCTGATTTGCAGATCTGACTCTGTTAATAGGGACAGGCGAAATACAGCCCTTGCAGCGGCGCGGCTGTGTGGGACTTCTTTTGTAGCGCGGACTCTAGTCGCCCGTCTGCTACCGCAATGTAGGCAGACAGATATTACACGTTATGACAAGGTTAATACATTATTATTAATGTAAAATTGCAGTTTATGTCGTTGTCATAATTTTTTTGGTCTCCGGATTTATTGCCTCGATATTTTTGCTGGAAAATTAGAAAGACCGGCAAATTGGTACCGACGAAGTTTGTTGATATTTTGACATTTTTAAATCTTTGTTTTGGTTTTCTTAAAGTGATTTTTACGAACGTTATTTACTTATATGATATTCGTTGCGTTGTTATAGTAGTCAAGTCTAAATACATGTAAATGTTATGTAAATTTATATACAATTTTTTTTATGTTATCAATGTCTTATTCGCTATTCATGATATTACAAAATTTCTGTGAATCTAGACTAATATATAAATCTGAAGAGTTTGTTTGTTTGCGCTAATCTCAGAAACTACAGTTCTGATTTAAAAAGTTCTTTAAGTGCTAGATAGCCCATTTATCGAGGAAGGCTATAGGCTATATATCATCACGCTAAGACCAATAGGAGCGGAGCACCAATGAAGAATGTTTCAAAATCGGGGGTTTTTTACAAGCTTTTATTTAATTTGCAATGGATGTACGTATGTATGTAAGTTCGGGTGGAATCTTGCAAGTTAAATCTGACCAACTTCCCGGTTTCAGATTGAGCTGAAATTTTGCACGTGTATGTATATCACATGACAATGCAATAGTACGGTACCACTTTTTTTATTTTTTATTGCAGGAGTTCAGCAGACAGGCAGAGGGCCCACTTTATGGAAAGTGGTTACCATCGCCAATGGACATTTGCAACACCAAAGGTGCCACAAATGCGTTGCTGCTCTCTTAAAGGAGACTGGAACCTGGTCACTAATGCCGGAACACAACACAAGGTTGTTATGGCGGCATACTCTAGACCAGGGGTGGTCGCCATCCAGTCAAGCAAATACCCTACCACCTCGCTGTGGGTTGTTTAGTCGCCTCTTACGACAGGCCGCCAGGCCGCAGGACATTGTATTCTTTCTCCGTTCCTGCACGGATAAAAACCATGGAGCTGATCTGATGATGGAGTCGGAAGGTGGCCATAGGAACTCCTATACTAAACAAAGATAGACCCGTCGTGTTTGGGCTCGTTTTACTTGTCTTGGCTAGCACTCTGCTGCTACATGATATCCAGGATCTCAAAAGCTTGTATTTAAAAACCTTTTTAAAAAAGCTTATTTTAACTTTTTTTTAACTATTCCACGCGGACGAAGTCGCGGGCAGAAGCTATAATGATATAATAGGCAAGTAGAAAATATCCGTGCAGGAACGGAGAAAGAATACAATTTCCTGCGTTGGGGCGGCCTATCGTAAGAGGCGACAAAACAAATCACAGCCAAGTGGTAGGGTATTTACCCATCTGGATGGCTACCACCCCTGATGTAGAGTATACCCCCATTAACAACCTTGAGTTTTGTTTCAGTATTAGTGACCAGGTTCCAGTCTCCCTTAAGAGAGTAACAGCGCATTTGTAGCACCTTTGGTGCTGCAAATGTTCATAGGCGATCGTAACCGCTTTCCATCAAGTGGGTCGTCTGCCTGTCAGCTGAATTCATGCAATATAAAAAAAATATCGAAAAAGCACATGAGTTATTAAAACTTCAGATATTTAACTCTTGAATACCACATGATCAAATTGATCGTGTACTAGCAGAAGGTGATATCAGGAGCCTTAAGAACAGACAAGCGTGCATGACAAGAGTTATGAACATTAAAGAAGCAAGTGAGGTGTGTAAGATTAAGCCTAAACGGCGCTCTGTTGTTCGTGCCTACCCCGCAAGGTAATTGGCGTGAAGTTATGTATGTATGTATGTATGTAATACCACAATCATTTCATTTCGAGTTTCTACTCCTCTCTATCAATCTTCTAGCTTACCATTGGTAGGAGATTGACATTAATTTTTAGTACCATGAAATCTGGCAACTTAACCAATGGTTGTCAAATTTGCCATTATAGGTTTTCGTTTGCAAGAGTTTTTTTTTATTGCGGGAGATCAGCAGACAGGCAAACGGCCCACTTGATGGAAAGCGGTTACCATCGCCTATGGACATTTGCAACACCAAAGGTGCTACAAATGGGCTGCTGCTCTCTTAAAGGTGACTGGAACCTGGTCATTAATGACGGAACACAACACAAGGTTGTTATGGCGGCATACTCTAGACCAGGGGTGGTCGCCATCCAGTCGAGCAAATGCCCTACCACCTGGCTGTGGGTTGTTTATTCGCCTCTTGCGACAGGCCGCCAGGCCGCAGGAAATTGTATTCTTTCTCCGTTCCTGCACGGATAAAAAAGAGTACTATGACCTCTCACAAAATGTCTTTTTTGAGCAAATAACGTCACGTATGAGTCATATACTCAAAAAAGACATTTTGTGAGAAGTATTAGTAATCCTAAGCCTTAAGAACAGACGAGTGTGCATGACAAGAGTTATGAATGTCAAAGAAGCGAGTGAGGTGTGTAAGAATGGACCTAAATGGCGCTCTGTTGTTCGTGCCTACCCCGCAAGGGAACTGGCGTGAAGTTATGTATGTATGTATGTATGTATTAGTAATCTTGTAAACGAAAACATATAATGGCAGAATTGACAACCATTGGTTAAGTTGCCAGATTTCACGTTAGTTTATGTGAAATTGTAATTGGTAGTGTCGGCGCACGATTAGCCTGGAGAGGTACACACTGGTCCAGTCGAGTATGAAATACGGTCGCGCCGGTGTGTACACGCAATATGAAATTCAAATTCAAAAGTTTTTATTCAAAATAAGTTCCGCTGGAGAACACTTTTTGAAGATCATACATGTAAGTTAAAATTTAATTTTTACTTCCTATTCTATGTACACCGCTTCGCAACGTGTTGATGCTGTAAAGGAGAAGAAGCGGCAAGAAACTCCCCAGCAACACGTCTAGCTAAATATTGTGCCTCTTTATATTTCATATTCTATTTATATCTCAAATCCTTTTTTTTATAAGTTTTGTACAGAAGTATGTTACAGAATCACTTTTTGAAGAATTAATGGAGTTGTAGCAAACAATGCATACTCAATAAGGCCAAGACAATAAAAGGAAAGAAAAATAATGTTATAGTTATAATAATGACATGACGTGCTAAAATGTTATGCTGCAATATGTCTCCACAAATTCCTTACAAGCATGGCAAGATAAAAAAAAACATTATACAAAATTTAGTATAAGAGTTTTTTTTTGTAGACCCGGGGTCTCTCCTTCTTAGGACATGACAGAGATAATCTTTTCTTTATTTTTATTATTACTATTTATGGGTGTCCATTTTTTCCCATCTGAAAGCTACTATTTTATTACATGCATGATTCTACTACAAGGATTGTATGAATTGGGTGATGCTGATGAGGTAAGTACAAGGTATATTTGGATCGCAGGGTGTGTGGTAATGGTATTTGAATGTATTGCGGGAATTGGGTAAGGTTGGTGCTAGGTGTTGGTTAGGTTTGGGATAGTTTGGGTAGGGTTGGTACTATGTTTTCTTCTTTATTTAACCTTATTTAGTATAAGAGGTTGGAGCGAGCTGCTATGTAAATTAATTTTTGTCCTTTAAGTATTCTTCAATAGTGTAGTATCAAAATTGCCTATGACAAACGCTCATTGTCTACGGCCAACTGCCAATAGTCGAAAATCAAGAACGGAACGACGACGAAAAATTGTACACGCAACTAAAAGTATTGTAAAATCGCATAATATTTAATATACGCATATTTCATGCCAAAAAGTGCTTCATTGAAGACTTCCTACGCTACAAGTAGGCACATGATTTTATGTTACTACAATTTCACAAACACTCCTATTTTTATGTGATATGTGAGCATACAGTTCGATTCATGATTTGTATCTGAAATCAATAAATGTATTTTTACCAAATTTTGAAGCAAATCAAGTACCCCAACATCATCACTCGAGCGTTGGCAATAAAAAAATCTAAATGTGTGCTGGGACACATAGTAGAATTGAAACTTGAACGGACAAGTGGAAAAACGAATCGCAACAAAGTTTTAACTTGAAGTTTTACGGGCTGATTGTTAATGCACTGGCTGGCGTCTATTTTGCTTAAAGATTAAGCGTTGCTATACAACGTGGTAACGCCGCCAACCTTCACCTTCTGGGAACGTTGCCGGCAAATAAAAAGATTGTACGCGCAACTAAAAGTATTGTAAAATCGCATAATGTTTAAATATACGCATATTTCAAGCCAAAGGGTGCTTCATTGAAGACTTCCTACGCTACAGGTAGGCACATGATTTTAAGCTACTACAATTTCACAAACACTCCTATTTTTATGTGACATTTGAGCATACAGTTCGATTCATGATTTGTATCTGAAATCAATAAATGTATTTTTTTCAAATTTTTAAGCAATTCAAGTACCCCAACATCATCACTGCAAAGTAGCAGTGAAACTTCAACGGACAAGTGGAAAAACGAATCGCAATAAAGTTTTAACTTGAAGTTTTACGGGCAGGTTTTCAAATCGGACAAGTACATTATTATATTAGGAATATTATTATAACATATCAAATAATACCAAACTAAAACTAACTTCAAACATATAATTAAACACTTAAAATAAATTAACTTAAAAATAAACTACAAACTACATAAAAACTAAAACTAAATAAAAAAGGGAAAAACGCCTAAAAATAAGTTAATGGTCCTAAACCACTGTCATTTGCCGGGAACGTTCCCAGAAGGCTGGCGGCGTTACCACGTTGTATAGCAACGCTTAATCTTTGAGCAAAATAGACGCCAGCCAGTACATTAACAATCAGCCCGTAAAACTTCAAGTTAAAACTTTGTTGCGATTCGTTTTTCCACTTGTCCGTTGAAGTTTCACTTCTACTATGTGTCCCAGCACACATTTCGATTTTTCGCAGGTTTACTGCAAATTATGATTTGGTACATTTTAATTAATGCATTTTTTATTTAAACACATTTTATTTTATCAAACAAAAAAAAAACTAAATTCGATCCGGAACCAATAAAAACATCGTCTACTCTAATATTATGCCGCCTCTCACCACGTCTATTCTAAGTGTATGCCGCTCTTCCACGCGGCCGTAACGCTTTTTCGTGACAGAAAAATCGTAAGACCCCGTCTACGTAGAAGTTTCACTTCAAGACTTGAATCGTTACCTAAAACCTCACAGTTCCGTTTTGCCAGGTGGTAGGGCACTTGCCCGACTGGATGGCTACCACCCCTGGTCTAGAGCATGTCGCCATAACAACTTTGAGTTGTGTTCCGGCATTAGTGACCAGGTTCCAGACTCACTTAAGAGAGCAGCAGCGCATTTGTAACACCTTTGGTGTTCCAAATGTCCATAGGCGATGGTAACCGCTTTCCATCCAGTGGGCCGTCTGCCTGTCACCTCACAGTTCACAAAACTCATCGATTTTGCACCAAATCTATGCGAAGCGTTTCAGATACTCCATCACAGAACTCGTGCAGTAACTCAACAGGGCAGTAACCGATTATTATTCCCGACTAAACTTTCATCCAAACCCTCAGTTTTCGCCTATTCCGAACGCCTACGCATCTCCGATGGATACCTAATCTTTTGGCACAGTATCAAATGGGCATCACCTAGTTTTTATAGCCAACGACTTTTCAACTAATAAAAATGAATTAAAATTGTCCGTGTCAAATTAGTTGACGGCGTTCGCGTGTCATTTAGACGTGTTAACAGCTTACCAAGGGCGGCTATATCTATAATATTCTATAATATTTTATATAAATCTTTATTAAAATACGCTACGCTACGCTTCCTACGCTCACGTATGGAAGCGAGAGTTGGGTATGGAAGAAAGAGCATGAAAGTAGAGTAAACGCGGTCGAGATGCGAGCACTGCGCAAAATCTGCGGAGTGACGCTTGCGGACCGCGTTCGTAATACCGAAGTAAGAAAGACAGTTGGTCTGAAAGAGAGTGTCGGGGTGAAGGTAAGGAAAGGAATGCTCCGGTGGTTCGGACATGTAGAAAGAATGCATGATGAAAGAATGAATAAACAGATATACAATGCAAAAGTGGATGGATGCAGAAGTCGTGGAAGGCCACGACACACTTTCCATGATCAAATTGATCGTGTACTAGCAGAAGGTGATGTTAGGAGCCTTAAGAACAGACAAGCGTGCATGACAAGAGTTATGAATGTCAAAGAAGCAAGTGAGATGTGTAAGAATAAGCCTAAATGGCGCTCTGTTGTTCGTGCCTACCCCGCAAGGGAACTGGCGTGAAGTTATGTATGTATGTATGTATGTATGTATTAAAATACATCTGATTCATAAAAGTAAGAAATTTTAATATACATACATACATACATAACTTCACGCCAGTTCACTTGCGGGGTAGGCACGAACAACAGAGTGCCATTTAGGCTTATTCTTACACACCTCACTTGCCTCTTTGACATTCATAACTCTTGTCATGCAAGCTCGTCTGTTCTTAAGGCTCCTGACATCACCTTCTGCTAGTACACGATCAATTTGATCATGGAAGGTGTGTCGTGGCCTTCCACGACTTCTGCATCCATCCACTTTTGCATTGTATATCTGTTTAGTCATTCTTTCATCATGCATTCTTTCCACATGCCCGAACCACCGGAGCATTCCTTTCCTTACCTTCACCCCGACACTTTCTTTCAGACCAACTCTCTTTCTTACTTCGGTATTACGAACGCGGTCCGCGAGCGTCACTCCGCAGATTTTGCGCAGTGCTCGCATCTCGACCGCGTTTACTCTACTTTCATGCTCTTTCTTCCATACCCAACTCTCGCTTCCATACGTGAGCGTAGGTACCAGCACCGCGTTGTGTATGGCGAGCTGGGCCTTCTGGCTGAGGTTCTTAGCGCCTAGAAGTTTACCTAACGCTCCATTCAAACTATTCCCCAAATTTACTCTTCTTTCTATATCAGCGGTGTACCTTCCATCCCTGCTAAAAGCACATCCAAGATATACAAACTCATTCACTTGCTCCAGCATAACATCATCGACCATTATCCTTGCATTCGTTCTGGTTTCTTCTCTTTCAAACACCATAACCTTTGTTTTCTTCGCATTCAAATGTAAGCCTCTCGCCTGACAGTCATCTTTCATCATTGTGACTAGTGTTTGCAGTTCTGATGGCGATTCGGCTAAAAGCACGGCATCATCCGCATAAAGCAAGGTGCTTACAACTAGATCACTCATCCGTACCCCAACATCCATCAATCTTATTCTCTGGAGACAATCGTCCAGATATAGGATGAACAGCAAAGCCGACAGCACGCAGCCCTGGCGGACGCCAATATTGACGTCAAACCAGGGCGACAGGCTGCCTTCCACTCGCACGCATGCCATACAGCCCTCGTAAGTGGACTGCACAGCACGCATCAATTGGCCATTAATCCCATATCCGGGCAATATGTCCCAGAGGTCCTTCCGCACAACCCTGTCAAATGCTTTCTCTAGATCCACAAAACCGCAGAAAACCTTCCGGCCCATAGCCAGCTGCTTCTCTACGATATTGCGGAGAGAGAAAACTTGATCCATACATCCCCTTCCATTTCTGAAACCAGCTTGTGCATCCCACAGTAATCCATCGGATACAACTCTCATTCTCTTTTCAATAATCTTCGCATACACTTTAGATGCTGTGCTGATCAAACTGATGGCTCTGTAGCTGGCGCACTCCATACGTGACCCCTTGCCTTTATACAAGGGCACGATGACAGCGCGCCTCCAGTCCTTGGGAACCTTTCCCGTCCTCCAGCACAAGTTGCATAAGGACAGGAAAGCGTCCCGGACGCAGGTTCCACCATATTTGATCATCTCAGCAGACACACTATCGATTCCTACTGCCTTTCCATTTTTCAGACTTCTTATCGACCATTCGATCTCTTCCAAAGTGATCTCGGATGCTGACTCCTCGGAGTCGGTCACAGACTCAGTCGTGATACCAGCATCCGGGATATTATCATACATTTCTCTAAAATATTCACTCCATCGCGCTAATACCTCTTGTGGGTTAGCAAGAACGTCCCCTGCTTTAGATTTAATTCTTTCCATTCTGGAAGCTGACGAACAACCCCGAGACTTCTTAACCTCTCTCCAAAAGAGTTTGGTATTCGCCTCGAAGTTCTCCGTCAGTTTCTCTTCTTCTTTCAATTTTATTCTTTCACGCTTCTCTTTCACTAAAGCTTTGGTTTCATTCTTGCAGAGGCGATAAATTTCTTTCTTCATCTCTTTCATACTGTCATTTTGTTGCAATACGCACTCGCCAGTGCCTCCACTTCTTGAAAAGGCCCACAAACCGGCTTATCACCAGGTAGTGGTCCGTTTCAAGAGTGGGGCCTCTGTAGGCTCTTGTATCCATTATTGTGTTTCGGAGGCGACTATCAATTAAAATCAGATCAATCATACTTTTCTGATCATTCATTCTCCATGTATACGTGTGAATATCCTTATGATGGAATAGGGTGTTCGACACAAGCAAGTTTCTTTCCATGCATACGTCTATGATTGGCCTACCAGCATCGTTCACTCTCTTGTCACCATAGGGTCCAAGGACAGCCTCAAGGCCGTCTCGTTTGGTCCCCACCCAGCCATTAAGATCACCACACATAATTAGTCTTTCGTTCCCTTCAGCCAGATCCAGAATTTCTCTCACAGACTCCCAAAACTTCTCGAGTTCTTGGGGATCCGCTGAGCTTACGGGAGCATAAGCTGCGACCAGAAAAACTCGCGTGATCCCCAGTTTTAGGCGGACCCAGAGAAGTCTCGGGTTCACCAGACAATAAGCTTTTACTCCAGACACAAAGCGGGATGAGAGTAAGACGCCTACCCCCCCACTCGCACGCTCGTCCAGGTCCACGCCGGACCACAGAGCAAGCATGCCACCGGGGAGGTCATCGACGTCGCACCCCTTCCGCTTTGTCTCTGTCAGACATAAGGCATCCAGGCTTCTCTCATTCATTATATCAATCATTTCGTCCATCTTATCTTTCATTCCACCTCTCACATTCCACGTGCCTATACGGCACTCTGCTCCTCTCGACCCGCCAGGTTTGGCGCTGCGTGAAGGGTGGCGGCCCCCTTCGCCGCATGCGCGAGAATCCACACCGACGGGGGCGCATCGGTGAGCGTCGCCTGCGGGGGACGCCCTATCGTGCACTGCACTCGGGTGAACTCTGGTCAGAATTGTGGCCCTCTGGGCCAGCGGGGATCGCGACGTGCACGCTTCTGACATGACTAATTGCGAATCTAAATAAGATTAAAAATCTTGCCAAAAAATTAAAGTTTATAATTAACAAATAAAAAATAGGGGTTGATCGTAGAGGGGTGAAAATTTAGGGTTGTATGTATTTTTTAATGCTGTATCCTAAAAAATCCCTTATCACTTAGGGGTTTGAAAAATAGATAGTAGCCGATTCTCAGACTTACTGAATATGCATAAAAAATTTCATGAGAATCGGTCAAGCTGTTTCAGAGGAGTATGGGAACGAACATTGTGACACGAGAATTTTATATATAAGATTATATTACTTTTTTAAGGGCTATATCTTTGTTAGATAAATTAGAAACTTGTTTATGTATATTTAATTCGCGTAGCACTTTACACTAATTTGCACTGACATCCAGCGTGACAAAACATCCAGCTTTCTGGACTTGCCTTTCTTTGGCAGCGATGTGATATATAGCCTATAATTAACTTGAAGTTTCATCGTAACACAAGCTTATTATGCATAATTATTCATAGTTCATAAGTTTTTTTTACACTACCATCCATAGGTATTTAATTCATTTGCGTGTTATTCTAGCGAAGAGAACTAGCTGTTTACTATTTACATTCTCCTATAGTATTTAGTCTGTCTGTATATGCGCAAAATCCCCCTAAACCACGCAAAGGAGCGTTAAGCGTTTTACACCATCAGTTAAATAATATTTCACTGAAGGTTTATATAGATATACTAGCGGCCCCAGCAAACGTTGTCCTGCTCTAAAAAAATAAAAATTAGAATCCGATTGCAGCGTTACCTATTGGGTCCAATTGTGAATCTAAACCTTCCTGAGACTCACTTGAATACACATAAAAAATCATCAAAATCGGTCCAACCGTTTAGGAGGAGTTCAGTGACATACGCACAAACAGGAATTTTATATATAAAGATAACAAAACATAATCAAGTTTATATTTAAGTACAATAGAGCGAGTAAAATAGAGAAGTTTCTTATCTATATATATATAAATCTGTTCGTTAGTCTCGCTAAAACTCGAGAAGGGCTGGACTGATTTGGCTTATTTTGATTTTGAATTATTTGTGGAAGTCCAGGGAAGGTTTAAAAGGTAAGTAAATATGAAAAAAAAATGCTTGGAATATATTAAAAACAACAATTTCGCCTTTCCTTAGAAACTATTCCTACCTGTCAAACGTTTGGTGTTCGTTCCGGTTAAGTTTTGACCACATTTTTTACTTAAGTTTTTTATTTATTGATTCTGAGGCGGTACGAAGTTTGCCGGGTCAGCTAGTTTTTAATATTTATTCATTAACTATTGTATTTCTGTAAATGAAAGTATGTTATGTAATCGAAATATATTAGTTCCCGTACTAAATTAAATGCTTTATATGATCGAATCGTAATCGTGTCGCCACGTTTAAATAAGACTTATCAACACTTTTAGGAATTTTCATAGGTTATTGTAACATTCTTTATTATTTTATTAATAACGATATATGCCGTGCTTTTACTATGTGAAGGAATTAGGGTGATTTGGCTGTGATGAATGGCGGGAAGGGGTTATTAATGGCAACACTTCGCTTAATAAAATTTAGCTGCAGAATTAGATTTGACTCGTGTTTATTTTTTTTTTGTTTGGCAACTTTATTTTTAATAGACTTTTTGACTTTCTCATAGTTAAAAATGCTTGTTTTATTTTCAAAAATAAAATATCACAGCTACTTTTAACTTTTTTTTTTATTTCAAATCAATACTATGAAGCCAAATGCCTATGAATCAACCAAAGTGATCCATATTGTTACAGCTTAGCCTCCCGACAAAGATAAATTCCACGAAACACGCTATTACCTGTCGGCGTTTGAACCAATTGTAATACCTTTATGATTGTGTTCTTTTGTTTACTTATATATTAGTTATTGTGGAGAACAGCCTATTGTACTCGTTTATGGACGTTTGCAGGCATAATTAGTCAGGTGTGCGGATTACGATTTCTGGGAAATTAAGTCCACGATACGGGTGGGCACACTTATATTTGTGAAGTATAAAACGACGGCAGGATAGAGAGAGGAGGCAGTCAAAGCGAGGCAAGACATGCCTACATTTTAGTGACGGACTTTGCGCATGTTATTGAATTGTGCATTACATTTGGACTTATATTTGTACCTGTGTTATACGTATTTGTATAGTTCTAATAAATTCTATAGTAATTCCAACGGCATTTTAACTCGAGTCCCGTACTCATAACAATATTGTAAACATAATTTGAATCATTCAATGTCATTGAATATCGTTATTTCTTTTTGTGCCATTCAACCGAATTGATTCAACTTGGTTGATCCGCCTTATACTAGTATAACGTGGTACAACGGAATAACTGAATCATTTGCTATAGATTGTCTTGAAATTGGCCATTAATTTTATTCTTAAAAGTTTTTTTTTATTGCAGGAGATCAGCAGACAGGCAGACGGCCCACTTGATGGAAAGCGATTACCATCGCCTATGGACATTTGCACCACCAAAGTTGCTACAAATGCGCTGCAGCTCTCTTAAAGGGGACTGGAACCTGGTCATTAATGCCGGAACACAACTCAAGGTTGTTATGGCAACATATTTTAGACCAGGGGTGGTAGCCATCCAGTCGGGCAATTGCCCTACCACCTGGCTGTGGGTTGTTTTGTCGCCTCTTACGACAGGCCGCCCGGCCGCAGGAAATTGTATTCTTTCTCCGTTCCTGCACGGATAAAAATGTTAATGTACGAAAGGAGCCAATAGGAGGATTTAGTTGGGCTGTGCAGCATTCGGTAAGCTACGTCAAGGCTCCTCGTTGACCATCTCGCAATCCTTGAAGACGGAAGTCTTCGAGCAGTGCGTCCTTCCCGTCCTGACCTACGAGGCCGAGACGTGGACATTGACGGCAGAATTGGTCCACAAGTTCCAAGTCGCTCAACTGGCTATGGAGCGAGCTATGTTGGGTGTTTCTCTTATGGATAGAATTAGAAATGAGGATATACGTAAAAGAATTAGCAAGTTGAAGTGGCAGTGGGCTGGTCACGTCTTCCGCAGGACCGATGGCCGATGGAGCAGACGAGTCCTGGAGTGGAGACCGCGTCTCGGTAAACGTAGTGGTCAACTTAACGCGCTCCAGCCCGATGGACTAATGACCTGCGCAAGGTCACTGGTAGGTGCTGTATGAGGAAGTCGGAGGACAGGGATAAGAGGGGCCGACTTGCGGAGTCCTGCATCCAGGAGTAGACTGCGATTGAATGACGACTAATGTATGAATATTACTTTCAATAACTATTAGATAAAACTTATAATAAGTACATACATACATAACTTCACGCCAGTTCCCTTGCGGAGTAGGCACGAACAGCAGACTACAACACTTATTCTTACACACCTCACTTGCTTCTTTGACGTTCATAGCTCTTGTCATGCACGCTCGTCTGTTAAGGCTTCTGACATCACCTTCTGCTAGTACACGATCAATTTGATCATGGAAGGTGTGTCGTGGCCTTCCACGACTTCTGCATCCATCCACTTTTGCATTGTATATCTGTTTAGTCATTCTTTCATCATGCATTCTTATAATGAGTATTAATTAATAATGGTTGCCAATTTGACTTCGCCGTAATGCTCATGTCCTGTCTCTTCTTTATAATGTATTGTTTGATCCTAGGACCCCGTCTTATCTTAAAGAACGTTTTCAGTTCTTTCACAGTGATTCGAGATCTTTCAGAACGTCAGAGAGGTTGCGGCTTAGGACACCGGTACATACTACGGAGGTTTCCGCTAGATCGTTCTCTGTCCAGGCTGTGCATCTCTGGAATGCTCTGCCGGTACATGTCCGCTCTGATAAATCTATCCATTCTTTTAACAGACTTGTGAAGGAGCGCTATTTAACTGTATAACATGTTTATTGTTTGTTTTTTATGTCTATGTACGTATATATTTGTATAATATAATATATGTAGAAGTCGTGGAAGGCCACGACACACCTTCCATGATCAAATTGATCGTGTACTAGCAGACGGTGATGTCAGGAGCCTTAAAAACAGACGAGCGTCCATGACAAGAGTTATAAATGTCAAAGAAGCGAGTGAGGTGTGTAAGAATAAGCCTAAATGGCGCTCTGTTGTCCGTGCCTACCCCGCAAGGGAACTGGCGTGAAGTTATGTATGTATGTATGTATAATATATGTATTATAATTATTTTATTATTATCTATTTCAACTGCACGCTAACGCTATCTATGTAATTAGTTCTTGTCTATCCAAAGGTTGCCTGGAAGAGATTGATTTTAGCAATAAGGCCGCCCATTGTACTACCTTTTAGTAACTAAAGTACTTTTTGTATCCGTGCAGGAACGGAGAAAGAATACAATTTCCTGCGGCCGGGCGGCCTGTCGTAAGAGGCGACTTAACAACCCACAGCCAGGTGGTAGGGCATTTGCCCGACTAGATGGCGACCACCCCTGGTCTAAAGTATGTCGCCATAACAACCTTGAGTTGTGTTCCGGCATTAGTGACCAGGTTCCAGTTTCCCTTAAGAGAGCAGCGGCGCATTTGTAGCAACTTTGCTGTTGCAAATGTCTATAGGCGATGGTAACCGCTGTCCATCAAGTGGGCCGTCTGCCTGTCTGCTGATTTCCTGCAATAAAAAAAAACTGAGTTTTTTGTGTATTTTTTCTATGTAACGTCGGTGTACAATAAAGTGTATTGTATTGTAATTAACAGAGACATTCATTAAAACTTTGAATGAAACCGCTAAGTATTTTATAGGTCTTAAAATTAAAGTTGAACATGTTTGTAGCTAGATACCTGTATTTATCTATATATAAAACGACGTTGACAGACAGACCGACTGAGATCTCGTTTAGATGTCGCCGTGTAACCGACAACCGCTAAATTGGCTTGCTATTATTGTATGATACGTATACACTAGTATATTATATTTCTTGTAAGATAAAGCCACAAGACTGGACTAGAATTTTCCTCGGGACTTTGCTCGCGTAAATTTCGTATAGATTTTAGGAGACTAGCAAAATCCTTGATTCATTTGTTTCTAAAAATCATCATCATCATCAGCATCCTGACAGTAAGTCCAGATTACATTAGCAGCGTTTGCTTCGAGGCCGAGGTCTATTTTTTATTTATTTAAGCACAAAATATATATAATATACTAGCTATCCCGGCACACGTTGTTCTGCCCTGAAGAAATAAAATTTAGAACCCGATTCCAGCGCTACCTACCGGATACAAATTTAAGCTATCCTATATTTCAAGTCGGATCAAACTGCACACGGTGTGCAAATTTGATTAAAATCACTCAAGTCATCAACAATGTGACACGTAATTGATATATATTAAGATAATCATAATTATGATTGATTGTTGTCGCAGAGGGAATGTCTTTGAACACCATCCTCGGACCTGGGGGAGGCTTTATATAGAGTGATGTGTGGAACTCCTGAACGGCCGTATTCCCAACATAACCTCCGAGGCCCCTGGGATGTCGGCTGTAAGATTACCCACTATGCACTTTTATGGGGTGCCACAAAACTACATCATAAAAACTACATCTGTGACTTTCCGACGCTTGGCTTCTCACTTAGGGTACCAACAGAGGAGAGGGTACCTTCTTCACCAATGGGTGGAGGCGAATCCATGGACTCCCCGCTTCCACCCGGCCTCCTGTGATGGTTGTTTTTATTTTTATTACACGAGTTCAGCAGACAGGCAGATTGTCTATGGACATTTGCAACACCAAATGTGCTACAAATACGCTGCTGCTCTCTTAAGGAAGACTGGATCCTGGTCACTAATACCGGTAAACAACTCAAGGTTGTTATGGCGGCATACTCTAAACCAGCGGTACCTCTTACGACAGGCCGCCCGGCTGCAGGAAATTGTATTCTTTCGCCGTTCCTGCACGGATAGTTACAGGAGGAGTTGCGCGTAGTGGCGCCTACGATCACTAGGCCGCCATCTGCTTATTTGGTCTGCTGACGCGCTCTCCTCCCTCTCTCTTTTTTTTTAACTAAGCTGCGATAAGGGCAGAACCTTGGGGGATAATTCGCGACCTGTGTGTGGGATTCGCCAGATCAGGGGTGGCACTAGCATGCTCAGTCAGAACTGATGCCTTGCTACTGCCACTCCCCAGTTAGGGATACCCACTAAAAGCTCTGGCAGGCGTGAGTCTCGCAAGGCCTCTTCCACTGCCGAGGGACTACTTTTATCTCCCGGCATCTTCAAGCTCTCTGGGCTTGGGGCGGTCTGTAACTCGCCCCACGGGAGGAGAGGTGGGGGCGCGCGGAACACGCCGCGCCCCCATCTCGACGGCATGTGCAGTTGAGTGAGAACCCGTATACCCCTATACCCGCGCCGCCCGCTTACGGTGGCTGAAGGTCCTGGCTGGCCATCCGGCGCCGACGCGTCCTCCTTTGCCGGGAGCGGACTGCTCCGTCCTCCCTTTCTCTCAGCCAACCTACGCCATCCCTCTATTACACACTCCATCCGCTTTATCCCATTCCTCCTGATCTGAAGCGCTTGTTCTTTCTCTGATTCATCTACCTCATCCTCCTGCTCCATTCTAAATACTAGCAACTTCTTGGCTTCGTTTTTGATGTCGCGAATATCTAAACGACGGTAATTACTCTCCATGAGTTAAGCCTGTTAGCCAGCATCGCGATATAAAACGTATCAATTGTTGATTACATCAATGTGAACGTTTAGAAGAAACTATTAAAACGTACGGCATTTATTTGACGCGAATTCTAAATGTAATTTATTATCGGTGTTGAGACGATAAACGGTGGGTGTAAACACGCAATACACCTTCCTAACACCTGGTTAAACCCATAAACCTCGTTAGAAAAAGTAAAGTACACAAACAAATCTCTTTAATTATTGTCGGATAAATAAATTTCGTGTAACCTTCGCGTCGTTAAAAAAATGTTTTCGCCGAATGTTGCTTGATTGTTGGAATTGTGTTGGGAATACATTCTGCGGTTTATATTCACTAGTTTTTCACGCGGTTTCGTCTGTTTTATTTATGAACGTTTCTATATTAACAGCTTCTGTGGTTGAATAGACTAAGCCTTTGCTGGCCTCACATGCAGAGGCTCCGCGTTCGATTCCTGACATGGTAAGTTTTGTTAACGAAGTTTTCACTATTTACTATAGTCGGGGTGTCTGGGATCGGCTGCAAAGTGATCCGTTGTATATTATTCATAATACAAGGGTATGTGTGTTTGTCTGCCGATTATACAAATAAAAAAGATGTATATTTACAGATAAATAAAATTTAGGTGTCTGTTTGTAATCTTAACTTATACTAATATATAAAGCTGGAGAGTTTGTTTGTTTGAACGCGCTAATCTCAGGAACTACTGGTCTGATTTGAAAATTTATTTCAGTGTTAGATAGCCCATTTATGGAAGAAGGCTATAGGCTATATATCATCACGCTAAGATGAAACATTTTTTTTAACTATTCCACACGGACGAAGTCGCGGGCAGAAGCTATTACCATAATAAAAATATGAAAAAGGTCAGGGAGGATAATTCGGATCAGGAGATTCCGAAAATGCAATTGTTAGAATTTTTGTCTATTTGTCTGGATGTTCCGGCTAATCTCTGAAACAGCTGGATCGATTTTGACGAGACCTTCCCCGGCAGATAGCCGATGTTATAAGGAGTAACTTACGCTACTTTTGTTAGGGTACCTCGAAGAAAAATTTAAACCATCTGTTCCAGCTAATCTCTGAAACGGCTGGACCGACCATGACGGGACTTTCACTTGTAGATAGCTGATGTTATAGGAAGTAACTTAGGCTACTTTTAAAAATAAGGTTTCGCGAAAAAAATATCTACGCGGACGAAGTCGCGGGCACAGCTAGTTAATAATAGTTTGTGACGGTCTCTGTGGTTGAGCGGGCTAAGCCTTTGCCGGCCTACCTCACTGCAACGCAGAGGCTCCGGGTTCGATTCCTGGTATAGTAACTTTCGGAAAACGTCTTTTCTCCGTTATTTACTATGGTCTGGGTGTCTGGGATCGGCCCCAGAGTAGTCCGTTGTATATTACCCATAACACAAGCGTAACTTGCTTAATTTGGGGATATACAATGTGTGTGTTTGTCTGCCGATTATTATTATTATAATTCTTACATCCATTTATTTTCAAAAATTTTACATTTTTTTTTAAATATATAAAAAGTAGACATTTTTTTATAAAAAAATTAATAACACTGTTTTTTTATAAAAATACATTATTATTATTATAATAATAAAATGTTGTATTTCTGTCACGACAAAGAAATTCAATTTATTCAATTTTATTAATACAAATATAATTAAATACTATAAATAAACTAGGTCCAATTAACATCTATTAACAAAAACTAAAATATCCTATAAATAAACCTAACTTAAAAAAATATATACAATAGAAAAAAAACTAAAATTAAAATAAAACCTATATTAAAGCCCGTCCAGCCCCACCAGACCACTGTCGCTGGGCATTGTACCTAGAAGGCTGGCAGCATTACCTCGCTGGATACAAAGGCTAATCCTTTGTGCGAGGTAAGCTCCAGCCTTCCGGTCTCCTGTTTTGTCGACTAGGTGTTTTTTTAATTATTTTAAATATTTTAAAGAAATTAGTTTTACGTACTTTCCCTTACTCGCAGTTAGACGGACGGCTAACCGGACTGAAGTTAGCCACGTGATGTGAATTAACGGTTAAATATCAAATGTTTTTACTACTTGTTTGTTTTTTCTGTGAAATGCACAGTAAAGTAGAAATATAAACTTTAATTATTTTCTCATATGTATGGAGATATTAAAGAAAATACTAGAAGCGAAAATTGTTTATCAGGATCGTAGCAACTGGAATTTCATTGTTTCTGCTTACCCCAATGTGAAACAGGCGTGCGTGACATGTATGTATTTATACATACATACATACATACATAACTTCACGCCAGTTCCCTTGCGGGGTAGGTACGAACAACAGAGTGTCATTTAGGCTTATTCTTACACACCTCACTTGCCTCTTTGACAAGTATGTATTTATAGATAGATAGATAGATAGATAGATAGATAACACTTTATTGCTCACCAAATATACAATATCAAAAATACACAATTACAATATTGTCATGGTAGAAACAATAGGCGGCCTTATCGCTTCAAGCAATCTCTTCCAGGCAACCTAACTTAAGGAATAGTTCAACCTAATCTGGCGATGTAGGTGGTGAGATTTATATTAATAACATTCCATTATGCAATAATGTCTACTTTTTTGTGCAGGATTAGGCTGAATAGATGGCTGTTTCAGCGATACCGGGCTTGGCTTTTTATTTATTTTTATTGCAGGAGTTCAGCAGACAGGCAGACGGCCCACTGGATGGAAAGCGGTTACCATCGCCTATGGACATTTGTAACACCAAAGGCGCTACAAATGCGCTGCTGCTATCTTAAGTGAGTCTGGAACCTGGTCACTAATATAATAATAATATCAGCCCATTAATGTCCCACTGCTGAGCTCGGGCCTCCCATTATAGGGGGGAACAGACAGTATACCACAGGTGCTACAAATGCGCTACTGCTCTCTTAAGGGAGGCTGGAACCTGGTCACTAATGCCGGAACACAACTCAAAGTTGTTATGGCGGCGTGCAAATGCCCTACCACCTGGCTGTGGGTTGTTAAGTTGCCTCTTACGACAGGCCGCCGGCCGCAGGAAATTGTATTCTTTCTCCGTTCCTGCACGGATAGAATGGGCTTCCCGACTCCGTGGGAGAGAAGGCGTTCAGCCCGGAGCAGCGTGCTCGAGGAGGCATCTGCTGTGAGGTTCGACCTCGGCTCGACCGCTGCGCGGGGCATGACTCTATCGGATTAATGTTCCACTGCTGGGCTCGGGCCTACCAATTTATAGGAGAACAGACAACACCTATCACGCTTCTCCAAGGTGGATTGACGGGATTTAAGTTGAGTGGTTTGGAGGAAGAGAGGTACGCACAGGTACCGACGCCGTCCGGTGACCGGAGGCGCAGAGATACGCAAAATCTTCTCCCGTGATTCCATCACAAGGGTCCATCAGCATTTGGGGCTGGGGTGGAACTCTTTTGGTGAAGTGGGTCACTCTGCTTCCCGGGGTGACTCAGGCCTTGATGCGCGGATAAGCGTGGGCGTAACGACCTTCTAAGTCTCATGCTCTCCTGGTCTTCCTACCACAAGGGCACATGGTAGGCAGGTTCAGGTTCAGTGGTGTATTATGGAAACGACAGTACCAATGAGTCCTTGATGCTTAATTTCGCCGCGTAAGGTCTAACCCTCACGAAGGGTCCGGTAATGTACGAAACGTACTCCCCCTGCTTCAAGGACAACAAAAAAGGTAGAGTGGTACGTCTATGTTGGTTACTCTGTTATAAGGAATGACGCACCACTAGCGAGAGACCAATTGCTCAATTGCTGTGAGGGGAGTACTCTTATAGTTATAGTCTTATAGTTTATTAGTGCAGGAACGGAGAAAGAATAAAATTTCCTGCGTTGGGGCGGCCTGTAGTAAGAGGCGACTAAACAACCCACAGCCAGGTGGTAGGGCATTTGCCCGACTGGATGGCTACCACCCCTGGTCTAAACTATGTCGCCAGAACAACCTTGAGTTGTGTTCCGACATTAGTGACCAGGTTCTAGTCTCCCTTAAGAGAGCAGCAGCGCATTTGTAGCACCTTTGGTGTTGTAAATTGTCAATAGGCGATGGTAACCGCTATCCATCAAGTGGGCCGTCTGTCTGTCTGCTGAACTCCTGCAATAAAAAAAAAATAGTATATTGCTTTCTTACTTTCTCTAACAACGTATATTGTGCTTTGTGCAACTAAATGTGTACGTAGTTATATATATTAAAAAACAATGCTATCCGAAACAAAGGAGTCAGCGGTTGCGCACCTATTTGGTAGTTTTTATTTAGACGGTGGGCCGGTCTATATTTGTCCCGGTATGTGGGTAGCCCAACGCGATTTACCGTACCTGACGGCTTTCTATTCTCATACTACAATACATAATTCAAAGTTATTAGCGTGTAATGAGCTCGCCTGCCGGTGTGTTTGACATGTATTGCTTATTATTCTTACCCTTTGGTTATGTTATGTCAAGTTCCATGGCAGCAAGGAGTGCGAGTACGTAAAAGAAACTTACATACATACGTAACTTCACGCCAGTAATCTTGCGGGGTAGGCACGAACAACAGAGCGCCATTCAGGCTTATTCTTACACACCTCACTGGCTTCTTTGACATTAATAGCTCTTGTCATGCACGCTCGTCTGTTCTTAAGGCTCCTGACATCACCTTCTGCTAGTACACGATCAATTTGATCATGGAAAGTGTGTCGTGGCGTTCCACGACTTCTGCATCCATATAATTTTATATTTATTTTATTACTTTATATATATAATTCTTCTATACGTGTGTTGACAGTGAACTCCTCCTAAACGGCTGGACCGATTTTAAAGAATTTTTTTATGTGTGTTCAAGTGGATTCGAGGATGGTTTAGATTCACAATTGAACCCGGGGTAGCGCTGCAATCGGGTTCTAAATTTTATTTCTTCAGGGCAGAACAACGTCTGCCGGGACAGTTAGTATGTATATAACTTATGTGTATATATAGTATAGTTATATATTTATTATTAGAATGAAAGTAATCATACAATAATTATATACACCACCATCACCACTCCTAATCAGCAATATTCCTGCCACGGGTTGTCTGGAAGAGATCGCTTTTTAGCGATAAGACAGCCCTTTGTACACAATTAGAATAATACTAGTTCGTAAGTTTTCTGTAATGGTTTACATTAAAGTGTTATCTATCAAAATATTAGTTCTTACTTATTGACTACAAAGTGCATGATGTATGCACATCTATACTAATATTATAAAGCTGAAGAGTTTGTTTGTTTGTTTGTTTAAACGCGCTAATCTCAGGAACCGCTGGTCCGATTTGAAAAATTCTTTAATTTCACTTTCAGTGTAGAATAGTCCATTTATCGAGGAAGGCTATAGGCTATATTACATTTTTTAAAAATTAGGAATCCTTACTAAAAGTCCAGTAATGTAACCCAAGGTGTAAAAAAAATACACGGCGTGCGCTGAGAAAACTATTGATTATAGAACAAAACAATGTACTACCACTTTGCAGAACATATAATTATCTACAAAAAATATCACTTAACCATATGTCTAATTATTGTAGTTATCTCACAATAAGTGTTTGATTTTATTTTTTTAAATTATTATAATGCCGTCGCTCCAAAAACTCTTTATTTTGTACCTTGGTATTAATCCTTATCAAAATAAATTACTCCATATTCAAGATGAATTCAATACCTTTCTATAACTTTTTGAATTATTCAATTCAGACGTTTCATTCAAAAGATATCGCGATATTTAAAATGTAAGTATTAGTGTTGTAGCCAAATATACTAATATTGTTTGATTGAACGCGCTAATCTCGGGAACTACTGGTCTGATTTGAAAAATTCTTTCAGTGTTGGATCGCCCATTTATCAAGGAAGGCTATAGGCTATATATCATCACGCTAAGACCAATAGGAGCGGAACACCAATGAAGAATGTTTCAAAATCGGAGGGTTTTGAAAGCAAGTTCCACGCGGACAACGTCGCGGGAACAGCTAGTGAATTATAAATTGTATGCCGATATAAAACACTATTATCCTTTCACTTACCATCGTTATTTGACCAAAATTTCTTTCCTTTTATCTTTAAAACATTAAAGCTGCCGACAATTGTAACAAAAATATTATTACTATGTAAATAGGTACACCAACAATTAACTATATGCAATACTTATAGTAAAAAGTTAATAATAAATCACTTTAAAAAACATCAAAGACTGTAATCAAAACGAAGTAGCAAAATGGTGTTCGCATATTTATGCTGTATTTGTGAATGATGCTTACATACAGTTAAGCTGAGACTACACTCACCACTAACCAACATTAACAACAACAAAAAACAAATTGATTTAACATACAGAAGTTAATTATTATTTTTTAGTTAAATCGAACCATGTGAATAAAATATTACATAATACAGTCCTAACAGTGTAGTAGATAGATAATCGAATTAGTCAAATCAAAGAAGTAAAACGCTGAAGATGGATATTAATTATCGTCGCTAATTGATGTTTGTAACATTAGGAGTGTTGCAAGCATGTCACAACGCCAACGACCTGCCGGGATTGAAGTAGTTTTATAACACCTTTCTTTAACAACCTCATGTCATAGCGTAATAAGAAGATCTCGGCGAAAGATTATTATTGCATGCAAAAAAAAAAAACAATAAACGTTACAGAAAACAGTTGGTAACTCAAGTAACTCACTTACTGAATATGAATTCAAAACAACTTCGTTAAAAATTTATAAGAAAATAACTATTAAATTATTACGAATATTCCTTCCAATTAATAGCGTTAGTGTCACTACAAACACGCCATCTGTTAATTAAAATAATAGAAGCGAGTGGCGAGTTTAGTTTTTATTAATATATCTTTTTGTTAATATTTTCTAAAATGTCATTATAATTAGAAAATTGATGTTTCAATGCGGATATGTCACTTACATATCCCTATTGAAACATCAATTTTTCTTCTAATTAAAGACCATGAATACAGGCATTAATATATAAAATATGAAATATATTAGAATAATACATGTAAATATGGGGCATTTAATATATTAGAAATATACATAAATTATAAGCTAGTACAATGGGGAAATTTATAAATAATTTAATACAATAGACAAAAGAAAACTTAACTTATTTGTATTGTATTCTACCCATAGTCCCTCAAGACTATAAGTAGAATACTGAGCTTTGATCGCCGTCGTCTATGGGAAATAAATGTAATGTAAATATTAAATTATACATACATACATAACTTCACGCCAGTTCTCTTGCGGGGTAGGCACGAACAACAGCACAACAACACCTCACTTGCTTCTTTGACATTCATAACTCTTGTCATGCACGCTCGTCTGTTCTTAAGGCTCCTGACATCACCTACTGCTAGTACACGATCAATTTGATCATGGAAGGTGTGTCGTGGCCTTCCACGACTTCTGCATCCATCCACTTTTGCATTGTATATCTGTTTAGTCATTCTTTCCACATGCCCGAACCACCGGAGCATTCCTTTCCTTACCTTCACCCCGACACTCTCTTTCAGACCAACTCTTTTTCTTACTTCGGTATTACGAACGCGGTCCGCGAGCGTCACTCCGCATATTTTGCGCAGTGCTCGCATCTCGACCGCGTTTACTCTACTTTCATGCTCTCTCTTCCATACGCGAGCGTAGGTACCAGCACCGCGTTGTGTATTGCAACCTGGGCTTTCTGGTTGAAGTTATTAAAATATATATATATATATATATTTTTTTTTTAATTTATTAAGTTTGCCAACAACTGATACATTGATATGCTTAATTAAATATACATGTTAATGGTCTTATGCTAAATGTACAGTCTCTTACAGGCAAACATAGCTTGCTTAATATAAAGAAAATACACAACAAAAAAAAAACAGGGTAAAACGCTAGACTTATATAATATATATATATAAGAAGAAGGCATTAGGGTGTTTTATTCAGAAGACGTAAGATACGACAGGTATGTAAAATCTAAATTATTTTATGTGTTTCGGTGAGTGAGATCGCAGCTTATAATAAACATCTAAAATAAAGCACTTAATGCACCGTCTATTGCGGTGTTTGTAATTTTGTCCGAAGTACGGTTCATAAACTACTAGTGGGACGAGTGACCGATTTTTGGTTTGTTTAGACTAAATCAAATTTAGGCGCTTTGTCTAGACTGAAAACGTTACTTTCATCCTTTATAAATTTATTCATCCGGCTTGTGCGTTTCATCCGTCTCCAAAATTTAAGGCAAGCTACATATGAGCGACTTCTAATGGCTACAAAAAGAACCATCGACCGTGGTAAATATTTACGTTGTGTGATATGTGAGGGCAAGGAGGGAAAAGGGACTTACCCGGCTTTGATCCTCGCACCAGGACCCCGCACAGTTTTGATAGGTTTTAAATATTTTTCGGTTTAAACTTACGCACGTACGTGTCGGTTGAGAGAGAGAATTTAAGTTGACCACGCATACAGATGGCGCCATCTCTTGACATCTTCGGGGTTTTCCCTTTTAGTTTTTTTTTTGCCGAATTTATGGAAAGGGAATGGTTTAAAAGGACAAAAGGAATTTAGGTTTATTTAAGTCGACACAGACTGCATTTCGCTTTTGATAGCTAAATAATTATTTATTGTACGCCGTTTGTACACAAATACTTTGTACTTGTAATTAAATACTTTTGTAGTAGTAACTCCGACGTGTAGGCTTCATAAAGTTCACAATAGTTTCGTAAGGCAAAGTAAAGCTCTTCAAAAAATCCCAACAAATGTTCAAGAGCTTTCAGTAAACATATTTAAAAAATTACTAAAGCAACATTTGTGCGAGGAAGATTATTTATTATACGACTAAAGATTTTATAGACGACCGCAGCGAATGGAAATTATTTATTTATTTGATTTGTTTGGGAAACATGCAATAATTAATATTCTTAAATATAAAACACAAAATTAATACATATATCAATCAAGTTTCCACTAAAAAATAATTTATATAATAAAAATAAAAATTGTCTCAAATAGTTAATTACAAAAAAATAAATATACAATTATACGAAAATTACACAAATAAAATGCGATCGATACTAAGCTCTTTCAGACATATATATAACATAAATATCAATTGCTGTTCGGTAATCTCGCTAAAACTCGAGAACGGCTGGACTGATTTGGCTAATTTTGGTTTTGAATTATTTGTGGAAGTCCAGGGAAGGTTTAAAAGGTTATTCACTCAGAATATGAAAAAAAATGCTTGGAATATAGTAAAAATACCAATTTCGCTTTCCCTTAAAAACTATTCCTACCTGTCAAACATTTGATGGTCGTCCTGTCGTTTAGAAATTAATTAAATTTAAAAGTGTTTTTTTTTCATTTTTTATTTTTAATGTCAAACGTTTGACATTCGTTCAGGTTAAAACATTCTGCAATTATCATTCAGCTTTTTTATTTATTGATTCTGAGGCGGTACGAAGTCTGCCGGGTCAGCTGGTTATTTATGAAAATTGCCTTGTTAAATCTTGCATTAGTATTTTTTTTTTTTTTTTTTTTTTATTGCAGGAGTTCAGCAGACAGGCAGACGGCCCACTTAGTGGAAAGCGGTTACCATCGCCTATGGACATTTGCAACACCAAAGGTGCTACAAATGCGCTGCTGCTCTCTTAAAGGAGACTGGAACCTGGTCACTAATGCCGGAACACAACACAAGGTTGTTATGGCGGCATACTTTAGACCAGGGGTGGTCGCCATCCAGTCGAGCAAATACTCTACCACCTGGCTGTGGGTTATTTAGTCGCCTCTTACGACAGGCCGCCGGGCCGCAGGAAATTGTATTCTTTCTCCGTTCCTGCACGGATAAAAGTAAGTATAAACTAAATTTAAAAAAAGACTAATAATAGTAATGATGAATTAAAGATATGTTGCTGGGGAGTTTGGTGCGCCGCTTATTCTTCTTTAACAGTAACTAAAATTGCTTTGGAAGTAATCTATAAGATTTTTTTTTTAATATAAATAATCTAACACTATAAAAGAAAATTTAACTTATTTGTATTATATTCTACCCAGTCCTTCAAGATTATAAGTAGAATACTGAGCCTAGATCACCGTCTTCCCTAGGTGCACTGGCTACATTTCTTCGTTGGATCGCCATACCGATCCGTTGCTTGAGGTAAGCACCAGCCTTCAATCACCTGAAGACTCATTGAGTCGTTTTGATAAATTTTGGTAGAGGTTCATGTCCTCAGGACCCCACGGTTCAAGCGTCTCGACAGCAACGTCACAAATATATAACTCTTACTGAGGGTTGCAATAAGTACATTCATTTTTATTTTTATTTGATAGTATGAAGCGACCCTAAAGCAAATTTGAATATCTTATTATATATATAAAAGAAAGTCTTGTTAGTTACACTATTTATAACTCTAGAACGGCTGTACTGATTTGACTGAAAATTGGTGGGGAGGTAGCTTACAACCAGGAGACGGACATAGGATACTTTTTATCCCGTTGGATCCGGTAGGTGGCGCTGATATCGGGTTGTAGAATCCTCCTAATCATCTGGACTGATTTTGGTGATTTTGTTTTTTTGTGTTTGAGTGAGTTCCTGGATGGTTTAGATTCGCAATTGGAACCGGTAGGTGGCGCTGCGATCGGGTCCTAGATTTTTATTTTTTCAGAGCAGGGCAACGTCTGCCGGGGCCGCTAGTCTTTAAATAAATCAATGCTTTTAGAAGATCAGGTGCACTCTTGAGACAAGGGCGGTTTGCGTCGTTCTTCTCCACCTTCCAGACTAAAGTATTATAGAAAATTCTGGTCTCCTTTCCTCTCTTCTCCATCTTCTAGTCTAAAGTAGGTATTATACTATTTAAATTAAATCGATATAATGGTCTAGCCTTTTAGAAAAGAATTAGTTTCAACGAGATAAAGAACATTCAGTTTACATCTTTACGCCAAAGAAAGAAACAAAGCTGAAACAAATTAACGTTCACATTTTATATTAGTATTGATAGATAAGTAAGGATTGGAATTTCGCCTTTATATTAGCGAAATATAAACAACACTGACCCAGTCTAAAACAAACCTAGTCATAAATACCACATTGATAATCCAAAGCTTTAGAAGCAAAATGCAAAAAATACACGAAACACCTTTATTACAAGAAAATAAACAAGACCGTAGCGATCATCATAAAAAAATTAATAATTGTCATAACAAAGTATAAAAAACGAGTACTAAACCAATTTTGATGGGAAAAGAAAATATACGCAGCCCACATAGCGTACACCTCGGCTGGGTTTCACAGAAGTTTTATTTCTACAATGTAACGTCCAAAAGAAACAAGTTTTAGTGATGTGCCGACGCGTTATATTCGGCATTTGATTATCGAAATTCAACTATTAAAATTAGAATTCAATCGATGATAGGTAGACAAACACACACATTGTTCTTGTAATCACAAATTAAGCGAGTTACACTTGTGTTATGGGAAATTTTTTCTCCGTGCAGGAACGGAGATAGAATACAATTTCCTGCGTTGGGGCGGCCTGTCGTAAGAGGCTACCAAACAACCCACAGTCAGGCGGTAGAGCATTTGCCCAATTGGATGAATGGAGTTGTGTTCCAGCATTAGTGACCAGGTTCCAGTCTCCTTTAAGAGAGCAGCAGCATTTGTAGCACCTTTGTTGTTGCAAATGTCCATAGGCGATGGTAACCGGTTTCCATCAAGTGGGTCGTCTGCCTGTCTGCTGAACTCCTGCAATAAATAAAAAAATGTGTGTATTATTAATCAAATGTAATATACAACGGACTACTCTGGGCTGATCCCAGACGCCCAGACCATAGTATACAACGGAAAATTCGTTTCTAAAATGTACTATACTAGGAATTGAACACGGAGCCTCTGTGATGCAGCGAAGTAGGCCAGCTCATCCACAGAGGCTGTCAAAGTGCACTTAAAGAGAGGAAGATCTTTATTTGTCAAAAGCGACACACAAAATAAACTTATTGATAATACATACATACATACATACATACATAACTTCACGCCAGTTCCCTTGCGGGGTAGGCACGAACAACAGAGTGCCATTTAGGCTTATTCTTACACTTATTGATAATAAGGCATAATTATCTAAGAGTTATGAAACTACTTATAGGAGTTTGCTATTTCACCCGCGTTTCACTACATTTTAAACATTTTTTTTTAAAGAGGTTCTCAATTCGTCAGATTGTTGCTTTTATTTTAGGTTAGTCGATTTCTCCATCAATCGGGGGTCGATTTTGAAAATATTGTTTAATTGAAAGGGTGTACTTCCGAATTGGTGCCATGGTCACCATGTCAGGATTTGATGAGTGGATCTCAGGGAAATCAAGAGAAACCCTTGTCAATTATGTTTGTTAAGTTCAGGGAAGGTTTAAAAGGTGAGTAAACATAAAAAAACATGCTTGGAGTATTGTAAAAACAACAATTTCGCTTTCCCTTAGAAACGATTCCTACCTGTTAAACGTTTGATGTTCGTCTCGTCGTTCAAAAATTAATGTTTTTTATTTATTGATTCTGAGGCGGTTTGATGTTTGCCGGGTCAGCTAGTATTAACAATAAACGTACAAATTACGTTATTTACGTACCTTAGCGAGTACGCAGCTGAACTATTCGACTTGATTCTCTTCACTTCATAAAATCTTCGAACGACAAGGCACTCTGGCCTACTACAGTTCATAGTGCCACTAAAGAAGGTATCTCCAACTACGTTACACTCCTCCTTCACTTAAGTGTCCACTAAACTTTTCACTAAATTCACCACTTAACTCGTCACTGTCTTCCATTAAACTTCCCTTCCAACTCTTCCGTATCGCACTTGCCGCTTCGCTGTCTTGAACTGAACTCAACTCTAAACGCGCCTTACGCTGCTTATATACCCGGAAGAATCTTCTGGAACCCATAATTTCGTTATTCTTTTATTTACTGTCTGTCCTTTTCTAGACATTTTTTTTTACTGCAGGAGTTCAGCAGACAGGCAGACGGCCCACTTGATGGAAAGCGGTTACCATCGTCTATGGACATTTGCAACATCAAAGGTGCTACAAATGCGCTGCTGCTCTCTTCGGGAGACTGGAACCTGGCCACTAATGTCGTAACCCAACTAAAGGTTGTTATGGCGACATACTTTAGACAAATGGGCAAATGCCCTACCACCTGGCAAAAACATCTATCTAACTCTGTCTTTTAATTCCCGAACTTTCTATTCCAGAACTTTCGTTCATCGTCTATCCCTTTCCATAATATATCCGTCCTTGTCTTTTTCTTCCGGAATTTTCTAGCTTTTCCAAAAGTTCTTAAACTAACTAGATGCCTCCACCATCATTCGCCACAATGTCTAATAAATTTCTCTTTTTTTTTCAACTTATCAAATCCAAATTCACCATTCAAATAATTTGTATTAGGAATGAGAATTATTTCTTAATAACCAAAATCGAATTTATAAAATCGATATATAAATTCGGCATGGGCGCATCACTAAAACCGACATTATGAATAAAAAAAATGAAAACAAACTGGCAGTGGGCGAAGTGAGATTAGATTGGGTCAGTTCCCGATATAGCTGCGGCCATTTAGCCGCTCCGGTGCGGATTTAGGGATTTGTTACTTGTATGCTTTTACACGTGGAATGCGATAATGACAATACTGGCATTAGGTGAGCAAGCAGGTGGATTGCACGCGATTTTTCAAGATTTATATGTACGCAATTTTAAATTTAAAACACCTATTTCACATTCCTCTAGCTTTTTAGACAACATTATATCGAGGTTTGAAAAGCTACTTGTTTTAAGCGACATTTTGTGTGAAACTTAACACTATGGGTTTTTGTATCGTAATGTCTCAACCTAAAGAAATATAAAGAACTTGATGTTTAGTTTCAATCTAAAGTCCTTTTTTTAAAGTACGGTACATAGTTCGTTGGTGATGTGTTTTTCTGGGTCATTTGTAACTTCAAACTTTTCTCCCGACATACATACATACATAACTTCACGCCAGTTCCCTTGCGGGGTAGGCATATACAACAGAGCGCCATTCAGGCTTATCCTTACACACCTCACTTGCTTCTTTGACATTCATAACTCTTGTCATGCACGCTCGTCTGTTCTTAAGGCTCCTGACATCACCCTCCGCTAGTACACGATCAATTTGATCATCCACTTTTGCATTGTATATCTGTTTAGTCATTCTTTCCATTCTCCCGACAATTTAAAAAAATATCGTTTAAAACATATAGGCTTTCACCCATCGATATTAATCGTAAATTCAGAGTCATATGTACTCTTGTATGTATACAACAGTACATGTCCAATCACATAGATAAATTGCTTAAACTCTTTCACTTCTTCCAACTATTTGGGGTCGGCACAAGAAGCGATTTCCTTTCATACTTGTCTGTTCTGCTATACGTCCTCTGTCAGATCACATTTGTTCGTATACCTCTAAAATTTTTAATCTTCAGTCTCCTAGTTTCACGTTCTTCTTGTCACATAACTTTAGTCCCTCTTCATTAGTACATGCTGCAGCATAAAATTTTAGTACGTCATGTTATTATTGACAAGAGTTATGAATGTCAAAGAGGCAAGTGAGGTGTGTAAGAATAAGCCTAAATGGCACTCTGTTGTTCGTGCCTACCCCGTAAGGGAACTGGCGTGAAGTTATGTATGTATGTATGTTATTATTATAACTATAATAATATTTTTATTTACTGTTATTTTTTATCCGTGCAGAAACGGAGAAAGAATACAATTTCCTGCGTTGGGGCGGCCTGTCGTAAGAGGCGACTAAACAACCCACAGCCAGGTGATAGGGTATTTACCCGACTGGATGGCGACCACCCCTGCTCTAGAGTATGTCGCCATAACAACCTTGAGTTGTGCTCCGACATTAGTGACCAGGTTCCAGTCTCCCTTAAGAGAGCAGCAGCGCATTTGTAGCACCTTTGGTGTTGCAAATGTCCATAGGCGACAGTAACCGCTTTCAATCAAGTGCGCCGTCTGCCTGTCTGCTGAACTCCTGCAATAAAAAAAAGTGTAGTACACAAACTTGCCACGGATTTGGTCACAACAGTGAGTTACTTTTGGGTGATTAAGGAAAACAAATGGGCAATTCGATAATGTTGCTTTGTGACAGAATTAAACAACAACACATTACTGAAATCCTGGTATTAGCACAAATTAAATGTAACAATGTTGTTTAAATTTAAAGCTATGGTTTACGTTACTTTGTTCATATATTATGAGCTCATAAATGTCCCACTGCTGGGCTCGGGCTTCCCATTATACGTACGGACAGTATACCCGTCACGCTTGTCCGAGGCGGCTTGGCAGGTTTGGCACATCGGTTATCTCGATGTGTAGGCATCACGATGATTTCCTTCACTGTTGTTAGCACGTGGTACATACATACATACATATATAACTTCACGCCAGTTCCCTTGCGGGGTAGGCACGGACAACAAAGCACCATTTAGGCTTATTCTTACACACCTCACTTGCTCCTTTGACATTCATAACTCTTGTCATGCAAGCTCATCTGTTCTTAAGGCTCCTGACATCACCTTCTGCTAGTACACGATCAATTTGATCATGGAAGGTGTGTGGCCTTCCACGACTTCCATTATCTTACATGTATCACAAAATTGAGTTTGCCAAAAATATAGTCTTCCAATCTACAAATACAATATACAATTATAAAAATCAAATGTCAAGTATATATTGTATATATATCACGGCTAAGACCAGTTTAATATAAAAAAATAAAAGCAATATTATTCATGGAGTTCGGTAGCCGACTACTGGCATCCGGTCGTATTAAAAACCGGGCCGCGTGATTGACATGACACGTGTTTACAACAACACTACCGGTGCAATAACTAGGTGAGATTTACACGCGTGTATTGTATTGAGAAATCCTGAAAAAATATGAGGTAATTCGGATTTATATTTTACAATCGAACGACTGTAACTTCGTCTGTGTTTATCTTGAAAATTAATAATATTGACATAACCGACAGCGACGTCCGCTCTGTCGATTCTGTCTGCTTTCAAATCGCAGATCCGGCTATGGCACGTGTTATTGGCAATCTTCACTTGAATGAAAAGTATCCTACGTCCTTTTTGGCACCTTTGGCAACGTGTACGCAAAATTTCATGATAACCGGTCGAATAGTTAAGGTGTGAAAGTGTAACAAACACACATTCACATTTATATCATAGTAATAGTTAGAATAAGAATAGGATGAAGACTACCTATGTTCACCACGAACATGAATTGCTTGACATAATATACATTAACCCGAGCACAGACGCCGACAAGAGTATCATATATACATTTCTCACGTAAATTTTGGCGCTTATTTTGAAGTGACAGACAGACAATTCAATTTTATATATTGGTATATATCTACTAGATCTAGCTCGAATAATGTCTTAAATTTTCAACATTGAACAACAAAAGAGAATGTTAATTTTTATATTATTACTTTAAATAAAAATAATAATTATAGTGTATCATATACACATTTCACGCGCAAAATCTACGGAGTGACGCTCGCGGACTGCGTTCGTAATACCGAAGTAAGAAAGAGAGTTGGTCTGAAAGAGAGTGTCGGGGTGAAAGTAAGGAAAGGAATGCTCCGGTGGTTTGGGCATGTGGAAAGAATGCATGATGAAAGAATGACTAAACAGATATACAATGCAAAAGTGGATGGATGCAGAAGTCGTGGAAGGCCACGACACACGTTCTATGATCAAATTGATCGTGTACTAGCAGAAGGTGATGTCAGGAGCCTTAAGAACAGACGAGCGTGCATGACAAGAGTTATAAATGTCAAAGAAGCAAGTGAGGTGTGTAAGAATAAGCCTGAATGGCGTTCTGTTATTCGTGCCTACCCCGCAAGGGAACTGGCGTGAAGTTATGTATGTATTTCTCACATAAATTTTGGCGCTTAATTTGAAGTAACCGACAGACAATTAAATTTTACATATTGGTATATATTACTCGTACAGCGTATTTTACATATAAATCGCAACAAACAATATACTAAAACAGACGTACTAACATCACCATCACGTGCGGCACTTGTGCACTGCAAGTTGTGCGTCTCAGGTCATCAAACGACCTTAGTAAACAACATACAACAACTCAACGTGGTTTGGCTTTCAAACACCCTTCAAACGGGGTCTATCGTTAACGACGATTAAGCCCAACATCTTTGGAAATGTACAAACCGTACAAAGAAGATTTCAAAATTTTAACAACAAAAGAAATTATTTATTTTTATATTATTACTTTAAATAAAGATAATTATTATAGTGTATCATATACATATTTTGGCGCTTAATTTGAAGTAACAGACAGACAATTCAATTTTATATCTTAGTATATATCTACTAGATCTAGCTCGAATAATGTCTTAGAAGATATTGCACTTTGAACAAGAAAAGAAAAATCTTTATTTCTATTATTTTAAATAAAGATAATAATTATAGTGTGTCATATACCTACATATTTCTGACGTGAATTTTTGGCGCTTAATTTGAAGTAACAGATAGACAATTCAATTTTATATATTAGTATATATCTACTAGATCTAGATCCGATAATGTCTTAGAAGATTTTGAACTTTGAACAACAAAAGAAATAGAATATATTTACATTACTTTTAATAAAGATAATAATTGTAGTCTGCATATTAGAGGAAGGTAATAAAACATTTGCTTGATTTAGTTGAACATAGTCTTTATTCTTTGGCACTAGGCAGTCGTAAAATTCTTTGATATTTTATAGTAGGCTGTCATATTTATGTTACGTACAAAATAGCCCCTTTAATCAAAATTATGCGATGTTAAATAAATTTAGGTAATAGGAACAGGTGTTATTTAATATAATTAGTCAAGTGCGTGTCGGACACGTACATTGAAGGGCTCTGCGGATGTTGTAAACATCCACTATTTATGTAAGCCCAAGAAAAACTTTGTACCCATTTTTACGAAAATTGCGCAGACGGAGGAGTATGAAATTTCGCACACTTATAGTTTATATAGAGAAGGAGTGCAGAACGCTATTTTTTTTTAAATTATGCATAAAAATACATTAAATCAACAAAAAAACATTACACGATATTTAAAACTATGATAAAAAAATACTACCTGTCGTTGGAATATGATATTTAAATTCACTTATAAACATTTATATATTTTGTAGATATGTATTAGTATGGTATGTATATTAAGTATATATCTATGTAATATATAATATTTCTGCATATATGTATGTATTTATTATTAAAATGTAAGTATTTTGTACTATATGTTACGTATACCACCATCGCCATTATCATCTCAATTCATTCCTGGGGTTGTCTGGAAGAGATCGCTTTTTAGCGATAAGACCGCCTTTTGTACATAACTAGATATAATTTTAGTCTTTTAGTTCATATTTGTATTGGTGTACAATAAAGAGTTATCTATCTATCTTTAATCGCTTGAATAGCTTTAGAAATAATATTTTAAGCGCCTATAGAAATTGTAATACTGGCACGCGTATAACAAGTTTCGCTTTTCGAAGTGTAGGCCCTCGGCGCTCTTCAACGAGGGTTGATCTGGATTTCTCTGGAGTCCACTCATCAGATCCTGACGATGGCTATGTGACCATCTCAGCAGTATACACTTACGAATAAAAAGATTGTTAATGTACTTGTCCAATTTGAAAGCCGGTCCGTAAAAATTCAAGTTAAAATTTTGTTGCGATTCGTTTTTCCACTTGTCCGTTGAAGTTCCACTTCTACTATGTGTCCCAGCACACATTTCGATTTTTCGCAGGTTTACTGCAATTTTATTTTATTTTTTTAGTTTATTGATGCACAAAACAAATTACAACCGAAACAAATTAAAACATTACATTACTAACATAAACAATCTGGATTGCAATTCTAAATAGGTGCATACAGAAAACTTATAAAACTAAACAGGTGTAAACGCTTATGTGTTTATATACATATACACATACACACGCGCACACATGCGCACACATGCGCACACATGCGCACACATGCGCACACATGCGCACACTCACGCACACATACACTCACTCACACACACACACACACACACACACAAATTATAATTTGGTTAGGTTAGATATATTTTAATGAATGCATTTTTTAATTAAACGTATTTTATTTTATCAAACAAAAAGACTGAATTCGATCCGGAACCAAAAAACGCATCCATAGTCTACTCTAAACTTATGCCGCCCCTCCACGCGGTCGTAACGCTTTTTCGTTACAGAAAAATCTTAATACGTCCCCCGTCTATATAGAAGTTTCACTTCAAAAAATTGAAAATCAGTCCATAATTCACAGAGTAGCGTAACAAACATACAGTCGTATTGAAAATCTCGTCCTTTTGGAAGCCGATTAAAAACTATTAAATAACTACCTATAAGCGGCCCACTGCTGGGCTCGTACCTCCTATTTTTATAAGGGAACGGACAGTATACGCGTCACGCTTCTCCAAGATCGATTGGCATGTTTGATACATCGGTTATTTCGATGTGCAAGTTTCATCGCGTTATCTTCCTTCACCGTTGTTGGCACGTGGTAATTGTAACAACAGGCTTATTAGGTCACAAAACTGCCTAAGTGGTGCATGTTTTTCGGCCAGGATTCGAACCCGCACTCTTTGATTTTGGGATGTGTGTGTTAACCACTGAGCTACCACGGCTTTAGGGACAGAAAAACTTCAATGGACTTCGATGGCCTTCGATGTTCTTCGATGAACTTCGATGCTCTTCGCTGGCCTTCGATGCTCTTCACTGGCCTTCGATACTCTTCGATGGCCTTCGATGCTCTTCGATGGTCATTGAGACTATCTTTCCAACCAGGTATCCCAAAGACATGTCATTATTTCTTTCATTCAGAATTTTCCACCTTGTAGAGTAAATTCGACAAGACAATACGGTCGGGTGGACATGAAGTTGTATAAGGATTTTATTTTATCCAAGATCACCAGGGAACCTTACTGACTCTGTTTCGAGATTCTTGATTCTTTTTAATAGCTGGGCATATAGTAATTGGATTTATTTGATCTTGTTTGAGTCATCATGAATCAAGTATATCTAAAAATATATCATATTGGCTTAGCCCACTCGTTTCATTATTGGTTTGAGCAAATATGATCACATTTCTGAATTTCGTACATACATACATAACTTCACGCCAGTTCCCTTGCGGGGTAGGCACGAACAACAGAGTGCCATTTAGGCTTATTCTTACACACCTCACTTGCCTCTTTGACATTCATAACTCTTGTCATGCAAGCTCGTCTGTTCTTAAGGCTCCTGACATCACCTTCTGCTAGTACACGATCAATTTGATCATGGAAGGTGTGTCGTGGCCTTCCACGACTTCTGCATCCATCCACTTTTGCATTGTATATCTGTTTAGTCATTCTTTCATCATGCATTCTTTCCACATGCCCGAACCACCGGAGCATTCCTTTCCTTACCTTCACCCCGACACTCTCTTTCAGACCAACTCTCTTTCTTACTTCGGTATTACGAACGCGGTCCGCGAGCGTTACTCCGCAGATTTTGCGCAGTGCTCGCATCTCGACCGCGTTTACTCTACTTTGAATTTCGTAGTAAGCTCAAATGGCTAACTATTATTTGTGTGCAATAAAGAAAATTCTATTCTACCTCACTTATCATAAATTTTACGAGATTTATAGATTCGTTAAAAAGTAGTGTCTTTTTAACGAGTCTATATACCTCACATAACTATTATGAATAAGGGTGTAAGATGATGTAAATTATTAACTATACCTTACTTAGGAAATGATTTTTTTTTATTGCAGGAGTTCAGCAGACAGGCAAGAGAGGTGCTACAAATGTGGCTGCTGCTCTCTTAAGGGAGACTGAAACCTGGTCACTAATGCCGGAACACAAGTCAAGGTTGTTATACCGACATATTTTAGACCAGTGGTGGTAGCCATCCAGTCGGGCAAATGCCCTACCACCTGGCGATGAATTTAAGAACAACTAAAAACGATGTAAACTATTATACGGAATAGAATGCTAATATTAATTATTTTGAGAGTTTGGATCCTTTTTATTTATTTTGGGAAATACAATAATTAATGCAATCAAAATGCTGACAAATTTTAATTTTGTTAACCTACCATTAGGGTCTCTCTACAAATTACGTCACACGAATGTCACAATTTTTTGACCTCTCCCCGTCCTGGTCACGGCTGGTCACATTTGTGAGACTTCTGCCTTCCTAGTGTGACATCACGAATTTTGCAATTATACATCAAAGGCCATTGACAAGTTGCATTTAGGTTTGAGTTTCTCAGACGTAATTTTATTTTTTTGATATATAAAGGGGGTTATTATAAACTTAAGTTCAAGTTTGTGGAGTCGCCACCATTGTCCCCCGGCCGCTATATTGAAAAAAGTGGTACAAAAGGTTTTGGAGCTGTATTTCGTAAACTAGCAACTCTACAGAGAAATTTACTAGACATTATTTGTAGCAAATTAAATTGTCTACAACTTTATTTGTAATACTTTTTATTGTAAAATGGAAAATAAAAAAGTTTTAAACAAAAATAACTGAAGATTTTCGAACAAAATTTAATTTGGGCGTTATAACTTTTTTCTCGTCATTTTACAATAAAATAACATCAGAGCAATGTTATAAAAGGTTTTTTAACAAATAATTTTCACTACAAATGTGTTTAATTTTATTGGTGGCAGTTGCTTCTTTTTTGAAAATTAAACTCGATATAATGGACTGTATGATTCTTATTATTAAACTGTTACATAAATTAGAAATATACTTAAAGAAGTACGTCTTTGAAATGACAAATTATGCGAGACAGTCGAGAGAGAGAATGGTGAGTCGTCAATGAGAAATATATATGAAGAATTAACAATTTTTGCCTCCAAGGCCGCTCCTATCCGCTCCGTCTGACGCCTAGCTGCTAATTGTGCGAGCTATGGGCAGCGGCGGTATGCGAGGCGCGGAGAATAGGTGTGATTCGGCGGGCGGGTCAGGGGGGTGCTCTCTGTCCGCAATAAATTTCATTAATTTATCTGGGTTTTACAGCGCTCCGAAGTTGGCCGGGTTGTCGTGAATACTCGTAAGAATACGATGTAAACGAACCATTCGATTTTGAAATGTGACGTCACGAACTTTAGGGCTCATCCCACCCCTTGTCACACAATACCATACTTCGCCGACCCCTTTTACCCTTCTAAAACTGTGACGTAATTTATGAACGGCCCCATTTCTGTCTAGACATTTTTAAATTTGCCTGAATTTTTACTTAGCTACAACATACGATACCTCAGCTTAATAAAATATCTGGTCGAGGGCACGAAGCCAAACTGCGCGCGGTTTTACGACCGTCCCGGCCCCCCGCGGACACAAAAATCAAAACCTATCAAAATAGAAAGTACCAAGCAGACGTTTTATGAAATGACCGAGTGGTTTCATATACCGTTGCGAGGTTATGAATTAATATTTATTTTGGGGTAACCAATAATATTACCTAGTGATTTCTGTCTATCTCGTATGACCGTAACATACTTAATTTAGAGAGAAAGAGAGAGAGATAACACTTTGTTGCACACCAAAATGTACAATTACAAAAACAGACCATATTTACATAATTTTCTAGGCAATACAATAGGCGGCCTTATCGCTCAAAGCGATGTCTTCCAGGCAACCTAAATGAAAGAAATTTGAATCAGGCGATATAGGTGGTGCAGGAAAAAGGCAATAGATACAAAAATACTCAAACTAATTTAATAAATTAACATACAAATACATACATATATACATAGTCATATATATACAATGATACATTTAAAAATACATAAGTTATCATAATGTATTAGCATGATTATATTGTGGTTTTTTTTTATTGCAGGAGATTAACAGACAGACAGGCAGACGGCCCACTTTATGGAAAGCGGTTACCATCGCCTATCGACATTTGCAACACCAAAGATGCTACAAATGCGCTGCTGCTTTCTTAAGGGAAACTGGAACCTGGTCACTAATGCAGGAACACAAGTCAAGGTTGTTATGGCGACATACTTTAGACCAGGGGTGGTAGCCATCCAATCGGGCAAATGCCCTACCACCTGGCAAAAATTATTAAGAAATTAATATACAAATACATACATATATACATAGTCATATATATACAACGATACATTTAAAACTTAAATTACTTAAACTTAAAACTTAATTGAAATTTTTACTAAACAGATATACAATGCAAAAGTGGATGGATGCAGAAGTTGTGGAAGGCCATGACACGCCTTCCATGATCAAATAAATCGTGTACTAGCAGAAGGTGATGTCAGGAGCCTTAAGAACAGACGAGCGTGCATGTCAAGAGCTATGAATGTCAAAGAAGCAAGTGAGGCGTGTAAGAATAAGCCTAAATGGCGCTCTGTTGTTCGTGCCTACCTCGCAAGGGAACTGGCGTGAAGTTATGTATGTATGTATTATTAAATGTCGTAGAGAAGGATTACATAGTTATGCTATTATGCATATACATATAAATTACACCCAATGGGATACCATTATGTTATTTAACAATGTACTAATGGCTCTCCGCTTTAAAACTCTTGTCTTTATATTAATTATTCAATAACCCAATCGTAGTTTTCTTTGTTAGTCCATGCAAATTTAAAAGCACTTAATGTAGTCCAGCGATGTCCTGCGGCTTCTCAGTGGGTGGCCACAGACGCCCAGCAAGGGAGTATTATCAGCCATATTACTTACTGATAGTTATACCATTTGTAGTAGAATATAAAAGGCATTTGATCGACATGATTTTATTAGACCAATATAGTCAAAAATGGAAAGCATTAATAAATTTCTTATTACTACCAACGCTGATGTACTAAAACATTGTAAATTGTGCAGTGAAAGTTGGGTATGGCAGAAGAAGCATGAAAGTAGAATAAATGCTGCCAGGTGGTAGGGCATTTGCCGGACTGGATGGCCACCACCCCTAGTCTAAAGTATGTCGCCATAACAACCTTGAGTTATGTTCCGGCATTAGTGACCAGGTTCCAGTATCCCTTAAGAGAGCAGCAGCGCATTTGTAGCACCTTTGGTGTTGCAAATGTCCATAGGCGATGGTAACCGCTTTACATCCAGTGGGCCGTCTGCCTGTCTGCTGAACTCCTGCAATAAAAAAAACACAACAAATAAAAGAACACAACTCAAAGTTGTTATGGCGGCATGCTTTAGGCCAGGGGTAGCCATCCAGTCGGGCAAATGCCCTACCACCTGGCCGTGGGTTCTGTAGCCTACTGCTAGTACACGATCAATAATAATTTCAGATGCCGATAATTTCAAAATTATAACTTTTTATAATAATTAGCAGACAAACACACATTTTATATTTCCAAACTAAGCAAGTTGCGCTTGTGTTATGGTTATATACAACGACGCACTATTCTGGGGCGATTCCAGACACCCAGACTATAGTAAATGACGGAAAGTTCCTTTACGAAATATATCATGCAGGAACTGAATCCGTAGCCTCTGCATTTAATTCATAGGCAAAGGATTAATCCACTCAACTACAGAGAGACCACGGTTAACTTCCAATTAATGATGTCATTTCAACAATCTAATAAAATAGCAGATATTAGAAAATTTTCAAAAATGAAATATAAATCCTCCGACAATCAATTTTTTTTTCATTTTCCAATATAAGATTTTTAATTTTATTTTTTATTGCAGGAGATCAGCAGACAGGCAGACGGCCCACTTGATGGAAAACGGTTACCATCGCCTATGGACATTTGCAACACCAAAGTTGCTACAAATGCGCTGCTGCTCTCTTAAGGGGGACTGGAACCTGATCACTAATGCCGGAACCCAACTCATGGTTGTCATGACGACATACTCTACACCAGGGATGGTAGTCATCCAGTCAGGCAAATGCCCTACCACTTGGCTGTGGGTTGTTAAGTCGGCTCTTACGACAAGCCGCCCAGCCGCAGGAAATTGTATTCTTTCTCCGTTCCTGCACGGATAACGAAATATAATATATATTATTAACGTATAGTATTAGTAACATATAGTATTAGTAACATATAGTATTAGTAACGATTAACGTAACGGATAATTAACGTAACACCGCCAATTCAATGATAGTTGGCGGAACCTTAGGAAGGGGTTACATATTTGTGCCGTTTGGAGTTGAAACATTAGGTCCGTTGGGTCCGTCGGCAAAGAGTTTCTTCAAAGAGATTTGCAAGAAACTCTTTGATGCCACCCGTGATCAGAAGGCTGGCTCATATTTCGCCCAACAAATAAGCATCGCCATACAGCGCGGCAATGCAGCCAGCCTTCTGGGCACGCTCCCATCTGGCAGCGATTTGTTACACAGTCTATGATTGCTTGTACTGTATATTAAATCAAATTCAAATTCAAATAATAAGATAGTTTAGTTTATAATTTTATTTTACTCATAAAATTTAATAATTTTCAAAATATAATATATGTAAGTAATGATAGTTTAAAAAAATCATTTGATTGCAATAACTACAATTCCTAGACATTAGTAAAAAACACGTAAAATCCATATAACTACAGTTAGTAGAACCTATTCAAATATTTGCCAGGTGGTAGGGTATTTGCCCGACTGGATGGCTACCACCCCTGGTCTAGAGTATGACGCCATAACAGCCTTGAGTTGTGTTCCGGCATTAATGACCAGGTTCCAGTCTCCCTTAAGAGAGCAGCAGCGCATTTGTAGCACCTTTGGAATTGCAAATGTCTATAGACGATGGTAACCGCTTTCCGTTAAGTGGGCCATCAGCCTGTCTGATGAACTCCTGCAATAAAAAAATATTTATTGTGCTAGCTTTACACTTGCTAGCACAACACTTGAAACCACATAAAAATCAGAATCCCAAATAAATAACTATGAATATTGATAGTTTTTTTTTTTAAGGCAAGGGAAATGCTATTTACGCACAATACTGGGTCCTTTGCAAAGGGATTAGACCATAGTCGATTATGGAGGCATCCCCAGGGGGCAATCCAAACACTAATCGACCGGCTTATGTGAAACTCCACCAAAACCACCCTCCTCCCATGTGCCCCGCGCTTATGGCAGGAAGAGCGTGAGACTTAGAACGTAGTTACGCCCACGCTGATCCTAGCGCATCAGTGCTTGAGAATGCTCCGGGAGAGGCAAACTCACTTCGTCAACAGGGGTGAAGACTCCTCTGCTCCCTAGATGCTAGAGGGCCCCTGCAGCGGTATTTTCAACGAGGGAAGTCATGACCCCGACTGACGTCGGTACCCGTGATAGTTACATACATAGTTGATCATGAGGGCTTTCCCCTTTGACAAAGGGCAATCCGAACACTAATCAAGGCAGCTTGTGTGGAGACTCAGAGAAGTTGCACGGGCAACACCCACTACCCACTAAAACCACCCTCCTCCCATGTGCCCCGCGCTTTTTATGAAGGAAAGGCTGAGACTTAGAACGTAGTTACGCCCAGTCCGATCCAGCGCAAAAAGTGCCTGAATGTGCCCCGGGAATCAGAGCACATTCACTTCGTCAGCGGGGGTGATGAATCCTTTGCTCCCTTGATAGCTAAAATGAATATTGATAGATTTTTTTTTTTTTTGTTTTGAGGCGAGGGAAAATGCTTAACCGATTTACGCACAAACTGGGTCGTTGCTAGGGGCGATAACACTGCAGCAATAGTATGCTCTTGGCAGCGCCCCGTCCGCGATCGACGTCACAGAATAGTGTGGAAGACTCCGAGCGTTGCTGCACGGGCGAGCAACCCCAATACCCACTAAAAACCCCCTCCTCCCTGACGACCCTGCGCTTTGAATGTGTTGGAAAGGCTGAGATAGATAGCTTTAGAACATAGTTACGCCCAGCCGATCCAGCGCAAAAATATTGATAGATTATCCAAGCATAGACAACACTTAAAACCGATATACACACTAAGGCAATTTCTTAGAGGAATTGCGGGCAAACTTCGCAAAGTGTAAGGTAAACGTGGCAGTAGTCGACGTCAAAGGCAGCCGCGTCTCAGCGCGACACAAATAATCAATTAATCGCGTTCGTCGCGGTAATTAGTCGCGAGTCACACCTCGCCGGCTATGATTATCATTCATCATAATATTGGACGGTCTTATGCTGGATGAAGTATTGCGTATTTCGAAAGCAACATAAACAGAATATGCCTGAAGCAAAATCAAAGAAATTCATAAAAAGTACACTGAGATACACAACCCGTGATGATGAACGGCTATTTTTATTTTTATTTTTTTTAAAAGGAATTTTTGTGACTTTGTATGTCGTACTTTTGTTATTTAAAAAAAACACACACCGTTTGAATTTCTTGAATTTCTTGAATTTCTTGAATTTCTTGAATTCCTTGAATTAATAAATAATTTAAAAAATTCTCTCTGTACAATTTCTAAATCCTACACAAGTAGATGGCAGCACCAATAATTATTTTATTGCATTTTGACGTTTTATAATCCAAAATATATTATACTAACTGATCTGGCGAACTTTGTACCGCCATATTTTTTGAATTCCTAAAAGACTTTGTTTCATGACACAAAAACAAAATCACCAAAATCGGTCCAGGAGACTAGGAGGATTCTAGAACCCGATCTCAGCGCCACCTACCGGTTCTAATTGCGAAACTAAACCATTCCGGGACCCACTTAAACACGCACACAAAATCGGTAAAGTCGTTCTCAAGTTAGGCGCTACATACATTTCTATGATTCATTTATATATATATATAGAAGATTTTATTTCTACCAAATCAGTAAATATTAATAAATTCTTAATAAAGGTAAGCTTCTGTTCAGGCTTTGGACTACTGAAATAATTTTATAATAATAAAAATATTTTAAGCATAGATGAACGACATATTTTACAGCCAAGTGTTTTTTTTTTTTTTTATTGCATGAGTTCAGCAGACAGGCAGACGGCCCAATGGATGGAAAGCGGTTACCATCGCCTATGGACATTTGCAACACCAAAGGTGCTACAAATGCGCTGCTGCTCTCTTAAGTGAGTCTGGAACCTGGTCACTAATGCCGGAACACAACTCAAAGTTGTTATGGCGGCATGCTCTAGATCAGGGGTGGTAGCCATCCAGTCGGGCAAATGACCTACCACCTTGCTGTGGGTTGTTTAGTCGCCTCTTACGACAGGCCGCCCGGCTGCAGGAAATTGTATTCTTTCTCCGTTCCTGCACGGATAATAAGTGATAGGGTATTTGCCCATGTGGACCGATACCACCCCTGGTCTAGAGTATGCCGCCATAACAAACTTGAGTTGTGTTCCGGCATTAGTGACCAGGTTCCAGTTTCCCTTAACAGAGCAGCAGCGCATTCGTAGTACCTTTGGTGTTGCAAATGTCCATAGGCGATGGTATGCACTTTGCATCCGGTGGGCCGTCTGCCTGTCTGCTGAATTCATGCAATAAACAAAAAAAAGTTAGAGGCATTTCGCTTAATTTTTTATGTAGCGACGACGAGTAGGTACAAAATATACTTTTTTTAAATTATAAAATTAAATATACTCGAATAGAATTTATCAAAACTTAACTTATTTTTATTGTATTCTACTCATAGTTCCTCAAGACTATAAGTAGAATACTGAGCCTAGATCACCGTCTTCTATTAGTAAGGGACGAGTTCATATGTCTTCCATCCAACTTATTATTACACGAATCATTTATATCTTTCTGTTTGGAGATCTTGAGTTGAATTTGAATCTATAAACCTCAGAGTTTGAATCTATAAACCGATTGCAGCGCCATCAACCGGGATCTTTTGTTAATCTAAACCAACCTCGAATCTACTTGCAAAAACACAATTATCATAAAAATTAGTCCAGCCGTTCTTGAGTTATAAATGGTGTAACTAACACGACTTTGTTTTATATATATAGATGTATCACGATTTTTTATGACATGGTTAATTATGACTTAAGAATGATATAGATAAATAGACCTAATGGTTAGTTTTGAACTAATTTTCCAATATTGTATGAACACATTATATTCTTCTTACAGTTGTATGAGCCAAATGCTTAAATAATTTTGATCAATTGAACATATTTAAGGGCCGCTTGCATAAGGCTGCTTAAATTTATTTAAGAAACACAAAACATATTTAATATCCTTAAATACGATTAGCGTCTTGCACAACGCAAAATATGCCGCTAAATACGTTTAAAGTACTGTCAATACGTTTTGTGTAAAACGTATTTAGGCAGTTTAATATGATTAACTAATTATATTTAAAGGCGATCGTTATGCAAGCGGCCCTAAATCTTGTTCCTGAGTGATAATAATGTTTAGTACATCACAATATTCTTGCCATTATTAAAATATACACATTATATTTACGCTGGCAACATAAAGACAATGTTATTGTTCGGCTCTTGCGCGCTGTCGTCACGTCGACGTCACGCGGCGGATGAAGTGAAAACCTTGCAAAGGAAACTTGTTTACCTCTAATTAATATTCTCTAGGTAAGACATAGCCATGTATGGAGAGGCTTACCTATAAATATTTTATGTCATAACCTCAAAAAAGCAGGAAACTGATAATTTTGACAGCGCAATTATCGTAATAGAGAAAATTTTGTTACGAGTTTAAAGAATGACATTTGCTTAGAAGTTTAAAAATAAAGCAATTATATATTAATTGATTCAATAATATATTAACTAAAAGAGACATAATTGTATATTAAATATTTGTTGTAATTTTAACTAAGATCATCATAATCAGTTATATAATCAATAATATAACCATAAAATCTATGTAGTCATAAGGACAATATACGGCTTGTAACCAAAACTACAAAAATCATCTGCAAATATCCATGTTTCAAACAAATAAATCAGTTTGACTTTGACTTTGTAAATAATAAGAAACGTCAGTACAAAATTTTATATAAAAAAGTTTAAGTGTTATTCTAGATATAAATAAACATTACGATATTAGTAACTTTTATTAATACACATAAAACAAAAGAAAGAAAGATTTGTGTTACCCTCAATGCTATTTTTTTATATATATAACGCTGACCTTACTTATTAGTCATTGTAGAATATGCAAATTTTATTTCACTCGTATCCTAAACACAAACATAAATATACATATAAATACACACACTTATAAACATGCTAGTAGCTTTTATTTTATCAAGGTGAAATCCATTTACGGCCTCCCCACTGCTCGGAAATATGATAGTGGAATATTTCGTAATAGCTTAGAATTTTATGAAAAAAGCCATGGAAAGACGTCAAGAAAAATATCTTCTCTGTGTATATATTACATACATAACTTCACGCCAGTTCCCTTGCGGGATAGGCACGAACAACAGAGCGCCATTTAGGCTTATTCTTACAAACCTCACTTGCTCCCTTGGCATTCATAACTCTTGTCATGCACGCTCGTCTGTTCTTAAGGCTCCTGACATCACCTTCTGCTAGTACACGATCTATTTGATCATGGAAGGCGTGTCGTGGCCTTCCACGACTTCTGCATCCATCCACTTTTGCATTGTATATCTGTTTAGTCATTCTTACATGCCCGAACCACCGGAGCATTCCTTTCCTTACCTTCACCCCGACACTCTCTTTCAGACCAACTCTCTTTCTTACTTCGGTATTACGAACGCGGTTCGCGAGCGTCATTCCGCAGATTAGTATATATTACAAACTGTATTAATTTATCAGAGGCGCCAGTAATTTGTAAATTTGCTACACTAAACGCTCGGTTATTTTTATTATTAAATCCTCTCCGTTCTTTTATTGTGCCATAAGACGCAGTGAATGACATCAAGCCATTAGTGGTGCGCGCAGTCAGCGCCGCCCTTCCGCGTACACGCATCCTCTTTGTCTAGGACTCTATTTACAATCTACGATCATATCATTTTATCCGTGCAGGAACGGAGAAAGAATACAATTTCCTGCGGCCGGGCGGCTTGTCGTAAGAGGCGACAAAACAACCCACAGCCAGGTGGCTACCACCCCTGGTCTAAGGTATGTCGCCATAACAACCTTGAGTTGTGTTCCAGCATTAGTGACCAGGTTCCAGTCTCCCTATAGAGAGCAGCAGCGCATTTGTAGCACCTTTGGTGTTGCAAATGTCCATAGGCGATGGCAACCGCTTTCCAACCAGTAGGCCATCCGCCTGTCTGCTGAACTCCTGCAATAAAAAAAAAAAGTTATAAAATTACAATCATTGTAAGGTATTAGGTTTAATTAAGCCAGAATTGTGTATGTGTTAAAAATGTTATTATATAATTTATATAATTAATAAGACTTATTTAAATAAAATATTTTGTATGGCATCAAAACTGTACAACCGTCTACCAGATGAACTTTTAAATATAACATACATACATAAATACATAAATAACTTCACGCCAGTTTCCTTGCGGGGTAGGCACGAACAACAGAGCGCCATTCAGGCTTATTCTTACACACCTCACTTGCCTCTTTGACATTCATAACTCTTGTCATGCACGCTCGTCTGTTCTTAAGGCTCCTAGCATCACCTTCTGCTAGTACACGATCAATTTGATCATGGAAGGTGTGTCGTGGCCTTCCACGACTTCTGCATCCATCCACTTTTGCATTGTATATCTGTTTAGTCATTCTTTCATCATGCATTCTTTCCAGGTGCTCGAACCACCGAAACATTCCTTTCCTTACCTTCACCCCGACACTCTCTTTCAGACCAACTCTCTTTCTTACTTCGGTACTACGCGGTCCGCGAGCGTCGCTCCGCAGATTTTGCGCAGTGCTCGCATCACGACCGCGTTTACTCTACTTTAAATATAACAACTGTTAATATATTGTTACGAATTATGAGACTTGAATTAAAATGCCGTTGGAATTACTATAGAATCTATTAGAACTGTACAAAAACGTATAACACAGGTACAAATATAACCGGACGCAAGTCCAAATGTAATGCACAATTCAATAACACGCGCAAAGTCCGTCACTAGATGTACACATGTCTTGCCTCGCTTGTATTATCGCTTTGACTGTCTCCTCTCTCCATCCTGCCGTCGTTTTATACTTCACAAATATAAGTATGCCCGCCCACCCGTATCATCGACTTAAATTCCTAGAAATCGTAATCCGCACACCTGGCTAATTATGCCTACAAACGGCCATTAACGAGTACAATAGGCTGTTTTCCACAATAACCAATAAATAAGTAAACAAAAGAAGACTATTATAAAGATATTACAATTGGTTCAAATGCCGACAGGTAATAGCGTGCTTCGTGGAATTTATCTTTGTCGGGAGGCTAAGCTGTATCGATATTTAAACGTAAGGTTAAGACATTTTTAATACAAAAACTCATGACTCATTGACTCTTCGGGTGATCAGAGGGCTGGTGCTTACCTCGGCCAACGGATCAGTATGGCGATCCAGCGAGGAAGCGTAGCCAGCCTTCTGGGCACCTTACCCATAGAAGACGGTGATTTGGGCTCAGTATTCTACTTACAGTCTTGAGGGACTATGAGTAGAATACAATACAAATAAGTTAAGTCTTCTTGCATTGTATTCGCTTATATGTTATAACTTATTTAATGTTAAATTACGCCAATAATAAGTTTATACAAGAAGCATATTATACAGAAAATGAATATCTTGCATAGAAATAAATATATTACAATTAATGACGACTTATATAATGTATAACAGTATTATTTTGAAATTGATTGACGTAAAGAAATAACTTATAGTAATATAACATTGTTTGGTGCTTCTGTAATGATATAGCTTTGTATTAATTTAATTAGGTAATTTATTGATTGATTAATTAATGTTCTAATGACCAGGTAGCATTACAATTGCCTGTATTGTACGCCCGAAAGAATAAACCTTCGTTACAACAGAGAACTCAACACCTTTGTAATTTTATGTTTGTGACATTTTATACAATAAATGCTATTCTATTCTATTCTAAGTCATATAATGAATGAAAATGTAATGAATAGTGATTACTAGACATCGGATTATATGCATTTGCATATGCCAATGCATATAAATCTATTTTTATAGCGTTATTGCATATTTTGGTACTTTTTCATTGACAGTGCTTATTTCGGTAGTTATACGTGTTAGGCGTCTTGTATTATGCCCAAGACACGACGAAAAAATGATTGAACAGAGCAACGCCCTTCCGAGTTCACTATCGCAGGTTTGTGGCAAATTAAATGCAGTTTTGTATAAAAACCCCGGTCTTGAAAGAATAAAGAAAATTGACGCATTTATCAACGGCACCGGACAGAGTCTACCTGAAGAAGTCTCTGCAGAAATGGCGCCAGATATCAAGTTCTGTCCGGTGACGTCAGTTGACGTCGAAACGTCATTTTCAGCCTATAAATTAATATTAAGTGACAAACGTCACAAGTCTGCTGCAGAAAACAAGAATTATAATAAGTAAATTATTATAATAATAATTTATAACTAATATTAAGATATGTTTAATATATAAATATAATGTGAAAATAAACTTAAATTCTAATTAATCTAATAATAAATGGTTTATTGATTGTGCATATTTCGCCCCTTTTTAGTGCATATTTTGATAGTGCATATAATCCGATGTCTAGTGATTATCATCGCTTGTAGACGTTTGTAACACTAGGTGCGAAGCTTTTTTTTTTTGGAGCTGGACCCAGCTGAATAGCCGCAGATGGCTGTTTCAGCGATACCGGACTTTAGAGGCTTCCCGACTCCGTGGGAGCGGAGGCGTTCAGCTCTGAAGCAGCGCGCTCGAGGAGGCACCTCCTGTGAGGTTCGACCTCGGCTCGACCGCTGCGGGGGATTGACTCTATTTTGAGATTTAGCCGTAAAAGGCTGAATGAGCTAAGCCAATAGGCTGAAGTGATTATTTGGGGACTAACTATCGACTCCGCCGGCGGAGCCGATCCTAGTCTATCATTACTAACGATTCGCAACGTGTTATAGCTGGAGGAGAAGAAGCGGCGGAAGAAATTCTCCAGCAAGCGGAAGAAACTCTCCAGCAAAAAGGAGCGAAGCCAACGTGTTACCAGCCTTTTATACTGGGTAGGGGATGGTATAGGAGGGATGGGATAAGTGGGCCATCGCAACTATCCCTCAATGCTAACCGTTACACGCCGATATTCTGTGAGAGCGTCATATCACACCTAATTGTAATCAAGATTATGATTTCAACACGGCTCTACTACGTCAAAAGTTATTTACAAATTAAATTGAATTTTCTGTTGATAAAATCGTACGGTCTAAAAGACCTCGTCATGACAATTCTCCCACGTAACTCGCAGGTTGTTTTAATCAACCCTAAAGTAATGAGCGGTATCTTGGGGGAGCGGAATCAATTAATGAATATTTTACTCGAAGAAGGGATCTTAATAAACGCGCGATGTCCTGAGATTTTTGGGGATTGTAAGGATTTGGTGGCAAGTGATTTATCACTGACAAGTAATTAATTGTGACTTAGTTTTAATTAGGCGTGATATTTTTTTACAGCTGGAGTACTGCAGACAAGCAACGGGCCCTTTGGGTGGAAAGAGATTACCGTCACCTGTGGATATTTGCGTCACCTGAGATGTGACATCTCACGTGACGCAAATCAACGCGCTGCCGTCTTCTACAAAAGTTTGCGAAATTATTATTAATAATCCATATCGTAGCGTAAGAAAACCTCAGCTGGGAGCTTATTCCAAAACCCCACGGTGCGCAAAACGAACGTTGCGTACATGAACAAAACTGCTTAAGAAAGCGAGGAGGAACATCCAGCTGATGACGAGCGATGCGGTGGTAGAACCATTCTATCATTCACCTTTTATCCGTGCAGGAACGGAGAAAGAATACGATTTCCTGCGGCCATATGGTCGGGCATTTGCCCGACTGGATAGCTACCATCCCTGGTCTAAAGCATGTCACCAAAACAACCTTGAGTTGTGTTCCGGCATGAGTGACCAGATTCCAGTCTCCCTTAAGAGAGCAGCAGCGCATTTGTAGTACCTTTGGTGTTGAAAATGTCCATAGACGATGGTAACCGCTTTCCATCAAGTGGGCCGTCTGCCTGTATGCTGAACTGCTGCAATAAAAAAAAATCTTAGCAGTTACTTGGTTCTAGCTTAGTAGTTAGTACACTTGGTTTCCAAACTCAAAACACTATTTGAAGGTCATACATGTAAGGTAAAATTTAATTTTTACTTCCTATTCTATGTACACCGCTTTGCAACGTGTTGATGCTGTAAAGGAGAAGAAGCGGCAAGAAACTCCCCAGCAACACGTCTAGCTAAATATCGTTTTTCTTTATATTTCATATTCTATTTATATCTCAAATTCTTTTTTTTTATAGCTTTTGTACAGAATTATATTACAGAATTACTTTTTGAAGAATTAATGGAGTTGTAGCAAACAATGCATACTCAATAAGACCAAGACAATAAAAGGAAAGAAAAATAATGTTATAGTTATAATAATGACATGACGTGCTAAAATGTTATGCTGCAATATGTCTCCACAAATTCCTTACAAGCATGGCAAATTTAAAAAAAAACGTTGGAACGAGCTGCTATGTAAATAAATTTTTGTCATTTAAGTATTCTTCAATAGTATAGTATCCCCTTTTTAGCAAGATGCTTTTTAATTTAGTTTTAAATTTAGCAAAAGGCAGATCTAACATTTCACTCGGAATCTTATTGAAGAAGCGTATACCAACCCCCAAGAAAGAGGACAGTACTGTTTGTAATCTAAAAGATGGCAATATCAGTCTATTACAATGCCTGTTGTTGTATTACTGTTTGTCTCTATGTGATAATTATATACAGATTATAATTCAAAATCTCTCAATTGTATATTATAGACGGCATTCACTATATTTTATTTTCATGTTGGCAGACTCGACAGATTTAGACTGTATTCGGCTTATTTTATTTCATGTAAAACTTTAAGTATAATATTGTATACAATATCTTATATAAAATATTATCTGAAATTTCCAAACAGTAATGTATTAAATTCTTGTCATCCTTTAATTAAAATAGTTTATCAATGACTTCAATCCGCTATCGGTGGTGCCAATTACTAAGTTTCGTATACTGTAAAATTGGAAGGATGTCGAGGTGTTCTAAAAAGGCTTGTCGAGTGTTATTTTTTACCTACCTATGGACATTTGTAACAGCAAAGTCGCTACAAATGCGCTGCTGCTCTCTCAAGGCAGTCTGGAACCTGGTCACTAATGCCGGAACACAACTCAAAGTTGTTATGGCGACATACTTTAGACTAGAGGTGGTAGCCATCGAGTCGGGCAAATGCCCTACCACCTGGCTGTGGGTTGTTAAGTCGCCTCTTACGACAGGCCGCATGGCCGCAGGAAATTGTATTCTTTCTCCGTTCCTGCACGGATAACGGAGTGTTCAAATTTAGTGTATTCAATGAGTTGAAACCGTAAGCTTCTCTGATTATAAAGAGTTGTGACCAGTTGCTGTTCTTTTACTACCATAAACCCTTCTGAGTTGTTCTAAATGATTCTTTTTTCTTTCTTGCTGCTAACAGAGAAAGAAAAAGCATCATCTAGTTATGTAGAATCTTTTCATATTTGCATTTCTACTGGTGCGGTTTTTTCACTATCCCACGGAAACTCTTTTTTTCGGGATCAAAAGTATCCTATATGTTGACCAGGGATATAAGCTACCACCATACAAAATTTCATTGCAATCGGTCGGGTCGTTTCGGAGATTAGCCGGTACAAACAGAGAAACAAAAAATTTGAAAAAAATCTAAATTAGTTCTATTCACTTCTTACATCCCCCTGACTCGATTTTTAGTATTTTTTTCATTGTACAGAAATTCGACCTCTACAGATTTATTATATGTGTAGATTATATTTCTATGATATTATACTCCCTTCATATTTGTAGAAATAAATTACACAGACAACATATAAATTTCCAAGTAATTCATAACCCGGCTATTATCATAGATAAATATCAGAAATCCACTCAAACATATTAACACCCAATATATTTCAGTGGGGCTTTATTACACACATATTAACGGATTAATAAACCACATATTATCCGACCAGGTACAAAAGCTAAGTTGTAAAACACCTAAATACCTTCTTTGATCTCGACCACTTTATTCACCACCATTACACTTGTCATATTATATCAACAAAGATCAAACGATACTTGCATCTAGGCATAATTATATCAGATACACAAATAAATATACCCACGGGACACCGTAAAAAAGCTTTTAGACACGTTTTATGTGCTGTAGGTGGTATTTCGAAACCGTACTTTTAAATAATGTCTAGCTCCCTTATAGATAATACATACATACATAACTTCACGCCAGTTCCCTTGCGGGGTAGGAACGAACAACAGAGCGCCATTTAGGCTTATTCTTACACACCTCACTTGCTTCTTTGACATTCATAACTCTTGTCATGCACGCTCGTCTGTTCTTAAGGCTCCTGACATCACCTTCTGCTAGTACACGATCAATTTGATCATGGAAGATGTGTCGTGGCCTTCCACGACTTCTGAACCGAACCACCGGAGCATTCCTTTCCTTACCTTTTTTTTTTTATTTATTTTTTTTATTGCAGGAGGTCAGCAGACAGGCAGACGGCCCACTTGATGGAAAGCGGTTACCATCGCCTATGGACATTTGCAACACCAAAGGTGCTACAAATGCGCTGCTGCTCTCTTAAGGGAAACTGGAACCTGGTCACTAATGCCGGAACACAACTCGAGGTTGTTATGGCGACATACTTTAGACCAGGAGTGGTAGCCATCCAGTCGGGCAAATGCCCTACCACCTGGCTGTGGGTTGTTAAGTCGCCTCTTACAACAGTGTGTGTTCTTTCTCTGTTCCTGCACGGATAAACCTTCACCCCGACACTCTCTTTCAGACCAACTCTCTTTCTTACTTCGGTATTACTTATATATTACAAGCGTCACTCGGCAGATTTTGCGCAGTGCACGCATCTCGACCGCGTTTACTCTACTTTCATGCTCTCCCTTCCATACCCAACTCTCGCTTCCATACGTGAGCGTAGGTACCAGCACCACGTTGTGGAAAGCTGGGCCTTCTGGCTGAGATTCTTAGCGCTTAAAAGTTTACCTAACGCTCCATTCACACTATTCCCCATATGCACATTCCCCTTATAGATAATGCCACTATGAAATGCAGTTTTTTAAACTACTTTTAACAAGCCGACAAACTTTGTATAAGTATTGTGAATAATGAGGTAGATTCGTTCTTTTTTAAGTGTATGTTATGTATTTTAATCAATATTATGTATTAATAACTTATTATATCCTTATTATGTATATGCATTTATGTATTTTATAAACATGTAGGTGACGTATATACAAACCAAGGTCAATGATAAAAGTCTCTTTCTGTCTCTGTAGCACCCACAACACAGAATTTTATTTTCTTTGCGGATTTGCAACACCAAGAACATTTTTAAATTTCATAGTGCTGTGTAGGGCATTTGCCCGACTGGATGGCTACCACCCCTGGTCTAAAAGTATGTCGCCATAACAGCCTTGAGTTGTGTTCCGGCATTAGTGACCAGGTTCCAATCTCCCTTAAGAGAGCAGCAGCGCATTTGTAGCACCTTTATTGTTGCAAATGTCCATAGGCGATGGTAACCGCTTTCCACCAAGCGGGCCGTCTGCCTGTCTCCTGAACTACTGCAATAAAATAAAAATAAAAAAGAAGGTAATTCGACAAATGTACAAGAGAAACGTTCTTGAAAAAGTATGAACATAGTACTCCAATCAAGTATAGCAGGATTTGATAACACTCTGAACATGAGTTCGCAGTTTTTTTTTATTGGAGAAATTCAGCAGATAGGCAGACGGCACTTGATGGAAAGCGGTTATCATCGCCTATGGACATTTGCAACACCAAAGGTGCTACAAATGCGCTGCTGCTCTCTTAAAGGAGACTGGAACCTGGTCACTAATGCCGTAACACAACACAAGGTTATTATGGCGGCATACTCTAGACCAGAGGTGGTCGCCATCCAGTCGAGCAAATACCCTATCACCTGGCTGTGGGTTGTTTAGTCGCCTCTTACCACAGGCCGCCAGGCCGCAGGAAATTGTATTCCTACTCCGTTCCTGCACGGATAAAAATAATGTGGACCTTTCTGTTATATCTTACAACTCCCAGTATATTTTATACACGAGTTAATTTTACTAACGATTCTCCAAACGCGTTCACTCCAAGCCACCAGACTCTCGAAATATTCCCGAATATACGGAGCGTAGAAAATGTAGTAAGACTCGAAATGAACAGGTTTCGCAATATGACCGCAACAAAGCTAGTGTATAATTCACTTAAATGTCAAAGCGAGCGTGTCACGCATATATTGTAAGTGGGAAAAGTCATAAAATAAAAACACGCAGGTGACTGCGGTGTGACGTTGTAATTTATAACATTTAGCTGTCCGTCTGAAGGCAAAATTATATATTCAATTCATTACATTAACTTTATATGTTTATTTGTTAGATACCAAAGTCGAATTTTCTATAAATTATGTCGTTGTAATAGTAAAATGTTGGCCAAGATATTAATTTCCAACACTCACGTACTAGATTTAAGAGTAATATTTAAAATTTTGTTGATCTTCAATTTTTGCTCTTTGGTAAGTGACCCGCTCGATAAATAGCAACGGAAATAGGCAGTAAAGAACTCGAGATTAGATTTATTGATATGTTTTGGCTTCTCTGTGTAGTTAATTATTTCTTGACATAATAATATACTCGTATTTCCACGGATACCTGCTTTTAACTCACAACATTTAAAGTCAATATCATGATATATCAACTGAAGGCTGCAAACGCTATTTATCAAATATAGTTTACTCACCGTTCCATCTCTATATATGAAAGAGAGAAAGAAATAAAGAAAAAGTTTATTTGCCAAATGCGACACAAACACAATAGAAAATATATACATACCTATATACATGCATACGTACATAACTTCAAGCCAGTTCCCTTGTGGGGTAGGCACGAACAACAGAGCGCCATTTAGGCTTATTCTTACACACCTCACTTGCTTCTTTGACATTCATAACTCTTGTCATGCACGCTCGTCTGTTCTTAAGGCTCCTGACATCACCTTCTGCTAGTACACGATCAATTTGATCATGGAATGTGTGTCGTGGCCTTCCACGACTTCTGCATCCATCCACTTTTGCATTGTATATCTGTTTGCATGCATTCTTTCCACATGCCCGAACCACCGGAGCATTCCGTTCTAAAAATGCGACACGCATTTTTAGAAATAAATATATTCTTTCTTTCTTTCAGAGAAAATCTGGATAGACATCAAAATAGACAATATTGGAGAATGGCTAAAAAGGTGATCGATGTGTTTTTGAGATGCTGTGTTAAAATAGTTGAAAGAGCAAATAACATAAACACTATTATGTAAATTTGAACACAAAAAAAATATGTGTTAAAGAAACTGCAAACCTCAGTAATAAAAGCTATAAACCTTTTATCCGTGCAGGAACGGAGAAAGAATACAATTTCCTGCGGCCGGGCGGCCTGTCGTAAGAGGCGACTAAACAACCCACAGCCAGGTGGTAGGGCATTTGCCCGACTGGATGGCTACCACCCCTGGTCTAAAGTATGTCGCCATAACAACCTTGAGTTGTGTTCCGGCGTTAGTGACCAGGTTCCAGTCTCCCTTAAGAGAACAGCAGCGCATTTGTAGCACCTTTGGTGTTGCAAATGTCTATAGGCGATGGTAACCGCTTTCCATCAAGTGGGCCGTCTGCCTGTCTGCTGAACTCCTGCAATAAAAAAAACCTTGAATAAATTGAATACATATATAAATAGAAAAATAAACGTAGAAATATTATTTTTTTATTGCATTAGTTCAGCAGACAGGCAGACGGCCCACTTGATGGAAAGCGGTTACCATCGCTTATGTATATTTGCAACACCAAAGTTACTACAAATGCGCAGCTGCTCTCTTAAGGGAGACTAGAACCTGGCCACTAATGCCGGAACACAACTCAAGGTTGTGGAGGAAAACGGTTGTAAAGGATGGCTTTTTATGCATTGCGATGAAATAGGTAAAAGCTAGGTATCATTATGTTGATATATTTAATATGGCATGGTTATGGACACGAGCTAATTGCATATGACCGATTCATATACCGAACTTCTATGTAGGTGGAGGTGACAGTAGCGCTCATAGCGGCGAGTAGCTGCAACTATAAATGGTTCATACAAAAGTTAACATTTATGTTTGTAATGTTATCACGAATTTGGCAATTACAAAGAGCGAATATATTTACTTGCAGCATGCAAACATACAGAATATACATTTCTATTATATATAAAATGGACTAGTTTAAGATCACACGTTTATTACGTAAAAAAATACGAGTATTATGTAAATTAATAAATAAAAAAATTACACATTTTTTTCTTTTGTTATAAATATATAAAATATTCTAAATCACTCGGAACTTTTTATGACGACATAAAAATATCTAAAAGACAGTCGTTTTAATGGCAGTTGAGATTAAAAGTGCGTAAACTCTTAATAAATACGTAGACTAATATTGTGGAAATATTATACCAGTAATTACGACCTCTGTGGTTGAGCGTTGAACTGCAGGTTCGATTCCTACATACATACATACATACATAACTTCACGCCAGTTCCCTTGCGGGGTAGGCACGAGCAACAGAGCGCCATTTAGGCCCATTCTTACACACCTCACTTGCTTCTTTGACATTCATAACTCTTGTCATGCACGCTCGTCTGTTCTTAAGGCTCCTGACATCACCCTCCGCTAGTACACGATCAATTTGATCATGGAAGGTGTGTCGTGGCCTTCCACGACTTCTGCATCCATCCACTTTTGCATTGTATATCTGATTAGTCATTCATTCACCATGCATTCTTTCCACATGCCCGAACCACCGGAGCATTCCTTTCCTTACCTTCACCCCGACACTTTCTTTCAGACCAACTTCAACGGAAATTTCGATTCCTGGTATAGTAAATTTCGGAAACGTATTTTCTCCTTTATATACTATGGTCTGGGTGTCTGGGATCGGCCCCAGAGTAGTCCGTTGTATATTACCCATAACACAAGCGTAACTTGCTTAATTTGGGGATATACAATGTGTGTGTTTGTCTGCCGATTAAAAAAAAAAATTATAACTATGCAATGCACTATTAAAGTGAAGGAAACTTAACTTATATTGTAGTCTACCTATAATCCCTTAAGACTACAAGTAGAATACTGAGCCTAGGTCATTGAAGTCAATAGGTAAGGTTCCAAGAAGGCTGGTTATGTTACTTCGCTGATTCGCCATACTGACTCGTTGTCTGAGGTAGGTATCATTTATATATACTAGCGGTCGTCCGTGTTCGAAATTCGACCATAATGATTTGGTGTCAAAGACTATACTTCTATAATCACAGATTTCGCCAAGGCTACACTGTTAATTTGACTTGAACAATAAACAAAAGAGTATATATGCGTGTGTGTGTCAAATACATGGTAGTGATTGATTTAATGTATTTTTTATGCGTAATTCAAAAATTATATTAGCATTCTGCACTCCGTCTCTATATAAACTATAAGTGTGCGAAATTTCATACTCCTCCGTCCGCGCAATTTTCGTAAAAAGAGGTACATAGTTTTTGATGTATTTTTGCTTCACGTATTAATATACAGATACCTAGAGGTCCCGGCAGACGTTGTCCTGCCCTGAAAAATTAAAATTCTAAGATCCGCTCCTAGCGCCATCTACCGGATCCAATGGTGAATCTAAACCATCCGGGAAGCCACTCTAACAAACACAAAAAACTAAAAACAGGTCCAGGAGATTTAGAAGATCCTAGAACTCGATCCCGGCGCCACTTACTGGTTCTAATTGTGATTGTAAATAATTCCGGGACCCAGTCAAACATACACAAAAAATTCATCAAAATGAGTAAACTCGTTCTCAAGTTATGCGCGTACATACATTTCCGTGATTAATTTTGATACCTTTTAAATCTTCCTTGGACTTCTACAAATATTTCAAAACCAAAATCAAGCAAATCGGTTCAGCCGTTCTCGAGTTTATGTGAGACTAACAAACGTCAATTCATTTTTATACACATAGATAGATTGGTTATTATTACTACAAATCGAAAATTTTGATGTATGTTTGTTGCTCAGTCACGTCAGAACGGCTGAATGGATCTGGATGAAATTTGGAACACAGATAGATTATAGTCTGGAATAGCACATACATACATACACAACTTCACGCCAGTTCCCTTGCGGGGTAGGCACGAACAACAGAGCGCCATTTAGGCTTATTCTTACACACCTCACTTGCTTCTTTGACATTCATAACTCTTGTCATTCACGCTCGTCTGTTCTTAAGGCTCCTGACATAGACTACTTTTTATCCCGGAAAAATGTACGGTTTCCATGGGACAACATTAACGCAAGCGAAGTTGCAGGCAAAAGCTCCTTGTTACATGACGAAGCAAACAGATGGACATACAAGCTATTAAAATTAAATATGCACTCACAAGCCGAATAAAACCCATTATGGATTTAACAAAAGCCGAAAAATCAATATTTTTTATTACCTCACAACGCTTCATCATTCACCTTCATTGCTTTATTAAATCCCTTTGCAAATAAAATAATTTATTTACATTATACCCCTAGTACGTTTTATTAAATTTATCAAATTACGAGTATGTTTGTACGTTGTTGTCATATATTCTAATTAAAATGAAATGAATTGAAATTTATTAGTATGTAAGTAAGTAGTATAGGGTACATATACATACATACATACATAACTACACGCCAGTTCCCTTGCGGGGTAGGCACGAGCGACAGAGCGCCATTCAGGCTTATTCTTACACACCTCTTGTCATACACGCTCGTCTGTTCTTAAGGCTCCTGATATCACCTGCTAGTACACGATCAATTTGATCATGGAAGGTGTGTCATGGCCTTCCACGACTTCTGCATCCACCCACTTTTGCATTGTATATCTGTTTAGTCATTCTTTCATCATGCATTCTTTCCACATGCCCGAACCACCGGAGCATTCCTTTCCTTATCTTCACCCCGACACTCTCTTTCAGACCAACTCTCTTTCTTACTTCGGTATTACGAACGCGGTCTTCGCGCAGTGTTCGCATCTCAACCGTGTTTACTCTACTTTCATGCTCTCTCTTCCATACCCAACTCTCGCTTCCGTACGTGAGCGTAGGTACCAGCACCGCGTTGTGTACGGCGAGCTGGGCCTTCTGGCGGAGGTTCTAAGCGCCTAGAAGTTTACCTAGGGTACATATAAAATGACTAAAACACAGAGAACAGCACAAATGACGTCCCAAAGGAAACTATGTATCCGGCGCTAGGTCTCCTTAGAGCCTGTGTTACAGGTCACAGTAGGATTCGCTTCGGTCATATAATTCTTATCATTGATGATAGTACATTAAAGCAATGTCTTTGTCTAGTTAAAATTTATATTGTTACATGCCGACAGAGTGTATGCAAACCTGGTTTATTACCTTTCCCGCTTTTGGACTTCTTTTGTTTACTTTGTGTTCAAAATTTGCAATCAGACAAGAGCCTATTGTTATTGTACTTGTTTATGGCCGCAGGTGTGCGGATTACGGTTTCTCGGAAGCTTCAGTCCACGCGATTTATTGTTGTATAATACAGTTTAGTATAAAACGATGCCCGAACGCGCGGGGGGGGGTGAGGCAGTCGAGCGAGAACCACGATCAAAGCAAGACGTACATTCGATAAGCTATATAGTGACGGACTTTGCGCGTGTTATTGAATCGTGCAGTTTGTACTGGTTGTATCCAGCTACTACTGTGTGTTGTACGTATTTGTATAGTTCTAATACACTCTATAGTAATTCCAACGGCATTTTAATTCGAGTCCCGCTCTTGTAACAATATATATATGTACTAGCTGTCCCGGCAGACGTTGTTCTGCCCTGAACTAATAAAATTTAGAACCCGATTCCAGCGCCACCTACCGGGTCCAAATGTTAGCTATCCTATCTTTCAAGTCGGATCAAACTGCACACGGTGTGCAAATTTGATTAAAATCGGTCAAGTAGTTTAGGAGTCCATTGAGGACAAACATTGTGACACGAGATTTATATATATTAAGAAGAAGATATAATATTTTCTATTGTTAAATTAAGAATTAAATATTCAAAGATGTTAGTAATAACAATATACTTTTGTGTAAGTGTGTGTGTGTGTGTGGGGGGGGGGGTTATATTTATATATATTCGAGTATGCATGAGTGTTTGTGTCCGCGTAGTGTTTGTGTAGGTGTAAGTGATCAAAGTAGCTATTTTCAAAATTACGGTCAGTAGAAGGTGACTAGCTGATAAATCGTAAAAGTTCTTCAGCATCTTTAAATGGTAGAGAATGTAAGTAGCAGTACAATATTTTTTTTTTTTGGATTTTATGGCTTGTCAGCTAGGCCTTTAAGCCAGATCTTAGATTCAATGTAGTTTCTTCATTTCCCTAAACCTATGTGTAGCACAGCTGAACTGTAGTTTATCAGCTGGTGCCATTCAACGGAGTTCTTGTGACAACTCAAAAGGCCACATTTGACTATACAGTTCACATTTCTCACAAAACACATACTTACTACTCAAAAACTATCAACTTCCTACAACTATTGTTTATTTTAGAGTAATTTTACACATTTTTAGAAAATAAAATTGCACAAATCGTGTACTAGCAGAAGGTGAGGTCAGGAGCCTTAAGAACAGACGAGCGTGCATGACAAGAGTAAAAAATGTCAAAGAAGCAAGTGAGGTGTGTAAGAATAAGCCTAAATGGCGCTCTGTTGTTCGTGTCTATCCCGCAACGGAATTGGCGTCAAGTTATGTATGTATGTATGTAAAATTGCACAGCATAACATCTCCTTTCAGTTCCCGCCAAAAAACAGCTAGAGACTGTAAGAAATCAGTTAAGCCATTTCTCAATTGAAAGTGTTAACGTGTAAAATGGTTATTAAGAACAATTATAACTTTTGATATGCTAATACAATAAAAGATAACTAGAACGTTTTAACGGTTTTAAGCGCGGCATTTCATTTGATTTATAATTCGACATTTCGTCCACTTTTTCACAGCCGAAAGAAGACAAAAATATCAATTGTCTATGAGTAATGTCAAAATTATTATTTAGCCTACTTCTAACTTGTTAATTTTAATTATTTAACGTAGCTAACGTAATTAATTATGGAAATATACATACATACATACATAATTTCACGCCAGTTCCCTTGCGGGGTAGGCACGAACAACAGAGCGCCATTTAGGCGCCATTAGGCTACACACCTCACTTGCGTCTTTGACATTCATAACTCTTGTCATGCACGCTCGTCTGGTCTTACCGCTCCTGACATCACCTATGGAAATATAAATACATAAGCATAACATAAACGTCCCACAGCTGGGCTCGGGCCTCCTACTATTTCTATCCCACTATCCCACTATAGGGAACAGGCAGTATACGCGCCACGCTTGTCCAAGGCGGCTTGAGACATCAGTTATGTCGATGTACAAGTTGCATCGCGATGTTTTCCTTCATCGTTGTTAGCACGTGGTTATTATTGTAACAATATGCAAATTAGGTCAGAACTCTGCCAAAGTGGTGCATGCGTTCCGGCCAGGATTCGAACCAGTGTCTTTTGTCCGTTACGCTACCATGACTATATGTTAGTAAGTATGTTAGTATGATATTATGATTATTACATTTTTTAAATGGGTATATAAAATACTAAATTAATATCACTTTAGTTTTGAAGTAATTTGTTAGTTTGCACTACACCATTTGTTATTGTAAAGCTACTTAGTAACTAACAGACAGACTAACTGACAAAACGCCTAACTATACTTTGAAATAGCTTTACGCGTTTTAATAATCCCGTTGCCTTAATAAACAACCTGCATTGCTCCGACTTTTGTCTCAAGACTACCCTCATATATTATAAATAACAAACTAAATTCATTTCGAAAACAAAACATTAATTAAATATTACAACAATAAACGGACAGATGCGCTAATAGGGGTAAATGTAAATTAAATGTAACTAGTTATTTCTCTGTAAGTGAATTGTAAATTCTTTTGAGAAATAAATGTCTAAATACTGACGATAAAAACCGCGTGAAAACGCTACTATTGTTTAATTTGTATATATAAAAAAAATCTAACGTGTGTCCGGATAACTGTTTCGCTGCAGGCGACACTTTTTGTACGGAGCTTACCGTATGAACGGCTCATTTTAGAATATATTGCCAAGCAGGGGTAGGTAATCGAAATTCAGTATATCAATTTCGCTATGCCACAATTTCGTCTACACTACCACAAATTTTTGTTTTAGGTAAACATGCATTGCATGGTAGCAAGGTGATTTTTCTGTAAAATTTTATACAATTTCCTGCGGCCGGGCGGCCTGTCTTAGAAGCGACTTAACAACCCACAACCAGGTGGTAGGGCATTTGCCCGACTGGATGGCTGCCACCCCTGGTCTAAGTATGTCGTCATAACAACTTTGAGTTGTATTCCGGCATTAGTGGCCAGGTTCCAGTCTCCCTTAAGAGAGCACCAGCGCATTTGTAGCAACTTTGGTGTTGCAAATGTCCATAGGCGATGGTAACCGCTTTCCATCAAGTGGGCCGTCTGCCTGTCTGCTGATCTCCTGTAATAAAAAAATGTAAAGCAGAGAACTGAAAGGAACGGTGGTATTCAATGACATGGAATGATTCAATTTTATATTTATACGGGTCACTTTGGCTGCTTCTTTTTTGCTTCTTCTTTTGGTTGCTTCATCCAAATTGAAAGACTAAAATCAACATCAACTCCGTATTCAACGGAAGCCTTCCAATTGTCGAGGATAAAAAGTGTCTGTGACAGTGACTGCTTTTTAATAATATGTATTAATTTAATAATCTAAACTTTATTCTAGCAAAAAAAAGACATTAAAATTATATCATAGTAAAAATGGCTTAATTAACGCATAGATTTTTTTTTATATACGGCTTCCGTTAAATTATTATTTATATATATAAATCTATTAGCAGGGCCGGCAGACGTTGTCCTGCTCTAAAAAATCTAGGTCCCGATTGCAGCGCCATCTAGTGGGTACCTAATTGTGGATTTAAATCACTGAGGGACCCACTCAAATAAACATTAAAAAAAATTACAAAATCCTTCAACTGATCCTCCAATGACGTATTTTAATAGCCGCTGGAAGCTTCGCGATGTCTACACAGCAACCCTCGATGGCTGCACATCACGATGCATAGTTTGATGTACTGCTCAATATTCACCATGCAAAGGTAAGCCCTAAATTAAAAGTGGAACAACAGCGGCCCCTTGCGGCCGCGGGGCGTAATAATAAGTGAAGGGTGCCAGGACCCCATACACTCCAAGTGCTGAGATAAATGGGGTATCGATTAGAACTTATGGACGAAAGGGCTGATGACCGGCAGTTTGAACTACAATCAAACATTGAAATACCTATGTATTAAAAAAATATTATTTGCTTCTTAACTAATAATCTATAACGTAATAAATCGCATGTCAGTACTATATTTTCTACAGGCGCTTAATATATTATTTCTAAAGCTATTCAAATATTTGCTCAACTAAAATGTATTTTTTTTAACAAAAACAAAACAGACATCAAACTCAAACCGATTTTAAACTAAAAAGTAAAAAATAAATATTTAACCGACAATGTTGCAGAAAAAAATCGCTATTTTTTTTTAATTTCTAGTCAGAAATGGTTTTTGTTTTTAGAGTTACATTTTTTACTAGAGAATTGTCATTCGAATAAAATACTGTTACGAGTTTAGCGGGACTCGAATTAAAATGCCGCTGGAATTATTGTAGAGTTTATTAGAACTATACAAACACGTATAACACAGGTACAAATATAACCGAACGCAACAAATCCAAACGTAATGCAGAAGGTCGTAATTCAATAAAACGCGCAGAGTCTGTCACTATTAGATTCCCGATTGTACACACGTCACGCCTTGGTCGTGGTTCTCCCTCAATCAGTCCATCGTTTAATACTACACAAATGCAATATGCCCGACCGGCAATGTGGACCAAATTTCCTAGAATTAGCTTGTACTTTAAATTTATTTTTACTTTTATCCGTGCAGGAACGGAGAAAGAATACAATTTCCTGCGGCCCGGCGGCCTCTCGTAAGAGGCGACTAAACAACCCACAGCCAGGTGGTAGAGTATTCACTTGACTGGATGGAACAACCTTGAGTTGTGTTCCGGCATTAGTGGCCAGGTTCCAGTCTCCCTTAAGAGAGCAGCAGCGCATTTGTAGCAACTTTGGTGTTACAAATGTCCATAGGTGATGATAACCGCTTTCCATCAAGTGAGCCGTCTGCCTGTCTGCTGATCTCCTGCAATAAATAAAAAAACGCTTTTTCATTCCCATCGATAGAATTCATTATCGCGGCTAAAAAAGTTTCATTTCAAAAATTAAAAAGTGTATTTACTAAGTGACAAAGTCCATTTAGCAGACAATATCCCAATCAATCAGTCTCCCCTAATCTTGCTTACCCCCTCTGGCGCATTACCCCGAATTTCCCCCCCAAAGCGCATAACTGCACTTTGTACTATAATCCCCATGCAATACCTGCTCTAACAGGATTTTGTGATACGCGTATTTGGGCACGATATTATTACGGTATTCATAGTACTATAGATTATACTTTGCAATATTAATTTTTTATTTATTTATTGCAGGAGTTCAGCAGACAGGCAGACGGCCCACTTGGTGGAAAGCGGTTACCATCGCCTATGGACATTTGCAACACCAAAGGTGCTACAAATGCGCTGCTGCTCTCTTAAAGGAGACTGGAACCTGGTCACTAATGCCGGAACACAACACAAGGTTGTTATGGCGGCATACTCTAGACTAGGGGTGGTCACCATCCAGTCGAGCAAATACCCTGCCACCTAAAATATTTATTTAGGACAAGATACAAAAAGACTTATATGATAATGTATGTAATAATTAATTGTGATGTCCTAAAAAGGCTCTTGCTCAGCATATTGCTAGTTTCACAACCGGCGCTGATCTTCCGCAAGTACCTGTAAGTGATGCCACGGCTTAGCTCCACAAAGCATATTAAAACGATAAACATTTGTTGTAAAATTATGCAAAATAAATTACTAATTTATATGAACATTGTTCTAATTACAAATAAAAGAAAATAACAAAAAAAAAAAAATGGACAGAAATGACGAACAAGACAAAAATAATAATAAATTGATAATGGTTTGTCATATCGTAATAATCGACATATTATAAAATACTTGTGTCGCATTTAAGGTCTCTCTGGCGAAATTGATGGTCAATTAAGGTCAAATTTGATCATGGAAGGTGTGTCGTGGCCTTCCACGACTTCTGCATCCATTTGCTTTTGCATCGTATATCTGTTTAGTCATTCTTATATAGAATTATAAATAGTAAGAGATAATTTGATTCTTTGAAAAATGTTTAATTTTCTTAGTACTAAAAATGGTTCTGAATAGTAATTTTACTATTGAAAATAGATCCATAAGCAAAAGAGCGTCGTAATATAAGGCCGGTTCCACATAAAGTCGGTCGCGCGGGCGGCGCGTTATGACGCGTGTCGTGGCCGCGCTCCTAGTAGTTTGTCTCCGCGCTGACCATTTCCTGGGACATCCCTCTTGCAGTATAACAACGAAAGGTATGGAATAGATACTTATAATATAGATATGTATTTGTACATACATACATACATACATGACTTCACGCCAGTTCCCTTGCGGGGTAGGCACGAACAACAGAGTGCCATTTAGGCTTATTCTTACACACCTCACTTGCCTCTTTGACATTCATAACTCTTGTCATGCAAGCTCGTCTGTTCTTAAGGCTACAATTTTTATTTTTATTGTATAAATTATTTTTTAGTGGAAACTTGATTAATATATGTATTAATTTTGTGTTTTATATTTAAGAATATTAATTATTGAATGTTTCCCGAACAAATTAAATAAATTAAAAGTATCAGTAACAGTAGTCATGCTCTGTTATAGTTATATTAGTTTATATCTTCATAAATATTAAAAAACTATCATTTATTTATTTATTAAATTTATTTGGGAAACATACAATCATTATAACTCTTACAATATAAAACACATACATTAATACACATATCGGCAGTTTCCACAAAAAAATAAATTCATTTCATTCATTTGGCTCATACAGTTATAAAAATATTATGATATATTTGATACAATACTGGAAAATTGAACATTGAATTGAGTTAATGAAAATCATGAACAACATCTCTAGAAACTACAGTATTAAAATAAATTACAATTACCTAAATATTTAACTAAAGGTGTTGAGGTGTTTGGTTTCAATAAAATGATAAGTAGTACGTTGTTGCTATCTTCCCCAGCTACATAGTATTACTGAACATAGAAACATAAAATAGATACTTAAATAGATAGATAGATAGATAACTCTTTATTGTACATCAATATAAACATGAACTTAAAGACTAAAATTATATCTAGTTATGTACAAAGGGCGGTCTTATCGCTAAAAAGCGTTCTCTTCCAGACTACCCCAGGAATGAATTGAGATGATAATGGCGATGGTGGTATACGTAACATATAGTACAAACTACTTACATTATTAATAATAATTTAATTAATTGATTTAATAATAAATATATATATATATATATTTATATAAGTTTTATATATATATTTATATAAATATATAAATCTATTTTTGATTGATTAATTGATTTAATAATAAATATATATATATATATTTATATAAATTTTATATATATATTTATATAAATATATAAATTTATTTTTATTATTAAATCAATTAATTAAATTATTATTAATAATGTAAGTAGTTTGTACTATATGTTACGTATACCACCATCGCCATTATCATCTCAATTCATTCCTGGGGTTGTCTGGAAGAGAACGCTTTTTAGCGATAAGACCGCCCTTTGTACATAACTAGATATAATTTTAGTCTTTAAGTTCATGTTTATATTGATGTACAATAAAGAGTTATCTATCTATCTATCTATTTAAGTATCTATTTTATGTTTCTATGTTCAGTAATACTATGTAGCTGGGGAAGATAGCAACAACGTACTACTTATCATTTTATTGCAACCAAACACCTCAACACCTTTAGTTAAATGTTTACGTAATTGTAATTTATTTTAATACTGTAGTTTCTAGAGATGTTGTTCATGATTTTCATTAACTCAATTCAATGTTCAATTTTCCAGTATTGTATCAAATATATCATAATATTTTTATAATTGTATGAGCCAAATGCATGAAATGAATTTATTTTTTTGTGGAAACTGCCGATATGTGTATTAATGTATGTGTTTTATATTGTAAGAATTATAATGATTGTATGTTTCCCAAATAAATTTAATAAATAAATAAATGATAGTTTTTTAATATTTATGAAGATATAAACTAATATAACTATAACAGAGCATGACTACTGTTACTGATACTTTTTATTTATTTAATTTGTTTGGGAAACATTCAATAATTAATATTCTTAAATATAAAACACAAAATGAATACATATATTAATCAAGTTTCCACTAAAAAATAATTTATACAATAAAAATAAAAACTGGCTCAAATAGTTAATTACAAAAAAAATAAAATTATATTAAAATTACATAAATAAAATGTCTATTTAATTTACATTAGGTCAGTATTGAGTGTCGGGGTGAAAGTAAGGAAAGGAATGCTGCAGTGGTTCGGGCATGTGGAAAGAATGCATGATGAAAGAATGACTAAACAGATATACAATGCAGAAGTGGATGGATGCAGAAGTCGTGGAAGGCCACGACACACCTTCCATGATCAAATTGATCGTGTACTAGCAGAAGGTGATGTCAGGAGCCTTAAGAACAGACGAGCGTGCATGACAAGAGCTATGAATCTCAAAGAAGCAAGTGAGGTGTGTAAGAATAAGCCTAAATGGCGCTCTGTTGTTCGTGCCTACCTCGCAAGGGAACTGGCGTGAAGTTATGTATGTATGTATGTATGTAGTATTGAATAAAATTGAAAAAAAATATGACACAATAATTACTAATAAAATAGAGATAAAAAAAAGTTTATTTCATTATTGTAAAAGTAATTGGATCATTCTAAATTACAACATTTTTTTTTAGTTTGGGTTTTAAATTGATATAAGTTACCTATGAAAGGATCAATACTAGTAAATAGTGCATCGTATTATGTCGTACAAAACAGTGTTGCGTAGACACTTCTTTCTTTTACAGTCGGTTCAATAGCAATGTAGATTGCCGATTGTTTTCGTCGTATATTTTTTTTTTATCTAATTTTTGGTACCACAATAAAGCTGCACGGCTTTCTTAGTTCCTTGGTAGTTTGTGGCGTCTCTCCCAGTAGGGAATATTTCAAGAATATTATTATGTAAGAACATGCGCGCGGCATTATGATCACCTAGCCTTTCACGGTGCCCGCGCCGCCGCCTTCCAAACACCAGGGTTGACTGCAACTTAATTTTACTTTATTTTTTTATATTTTATATAAGCTAGTACACGATCAATTTGATCATGAAAGGTGTGTCGTGGCCTTCCACGACTTCTGCATCTATCCAATTTTGCATTGTATATCTGTTTAGTCATTCTTTCATCATGCATTCTTTCCACATGCCCGAACCACCGGAGCATTCCTTTCCTTACCTTCACCCCGACACTCTCTTTCAGACCAACTCTCTTTCTTACTTCGGTATTACGAACGCGGTCCGCGAGCGTCACTCCGCAGATGTTGCGCAGTGCTCGCATCTCGACCGCGTTTACTCTACTTTCATGCTCTCTCTTCGATACCCAACTCTCGCTTCCATACGTGAGCGTAGGTACCAGCACGGCGTTGTGTACGACGAGCTGGGCCTTCTGGCTGAGGTTCTTAGCGCCTAGAAGTTTACCTAACGCTCCATTCAGGAGCCTTAAGAACAGACGAGCGTGTATGACAAGAGTTATGAATGTCAAAGGAGCAAGTGAGGTGTGTAAGAATAAGCCTGAATGGCGCTCTGTTGTTCGTGCCCAACCCGCAAGGGAACTGGCGTGAAGTTATGTATGTATGTATGTAATTTTTTTATTGCAGGAGTTCAGTAGACAGGCAGACGGCCCACTAGATGGAAAGCGGTTACCATCGCCTATGGACATTGTAACACCAAAGTTGCTACTAATGCGCTGCTGCTCTCTTAAGGGAGGCTGGGACCTGGTCACTAATGCCGGAACACAACACAAGGTTGTTATGGCGGCATAGTCTAGACCAGGGGTGGTCGCCATCCAGTCGAGCAAATACCCTACCACCTGACTGTGGGTTGTTTTGTCGCCTCTTACGACAGGCCTCCCGGCCGCAGGAAATTGTATTCTTTCTCCGTTCCTGCACGGATAAATTAAAAATTATGATCAAATATCTTTGAAACGTTTAATCTTCAAATCAATTATTAGAACAGACACCACATCATATAAAAAATAAAAAATATACGTAAGTAACATGTTTAATTAATATATATACATACTAGCTGTCCCGGCAGACGTTATTCTGCCCTGAAGAAATAAAATTTAGAACCCGATTCCAGCGCCACCTACCGGGTCCAAATGTAAGCTATCCTATCTTTTAAGTCGGATCAAACTGCACACGGTGTGCAAATTTGATTAAAATCGGTCAAGTAGTTTAGGAGTCCATCGCGGACAAACAACGTGACACGTAATTTATATATATTAACTAGCTGTCCCGGCAGACGTTGTTCTGCCCTGAAGAAATAAAATTTAGAACCCGATTCCAGCGCCACCTACCGGGTCCAAATGTAAGCTATCCTATCTTTCAAGTCGGATCAAACTGCACACGGTGAGCAAATTTGATTAAAATCGGTCAAGTAGTTTAGGAGTCCATCGCGGACAAACAACGTGATCCGTAATTTATATATATTAAGATATATATGGTTTTATCCAGCGAGGTAATGCTGCCAGCCTTCTAGGTACAATGCCCAGCGACAGTGGTCTGGTGGGGCTGGACGGGCTTTAATACAGGTTTAAAATAAATTTTAGTTTTTTACTATTGTATATTTATATATTTAAGTTAGGTTTATTTATAGGATATTTTAGTTTTTATTTTATAAAATTAAATTACATAATATATCTTTATTTGATCCTGTTAAGAATATAATAGATTATAACTTATCACAGAGAGTGTCGGGGTGAAGGTAAGGAAAGGAATGCTCCGGTGGTTCGGGCATGTGGAAAGAATGCATGATGAAAGAATGACTAAAAAGATATACAATGCAAAAGTGGATGGATGCAGAAGTCGTGGAAGGCCACGACACACCTTCCATGATCAAATTGATCGTGTACTAGCAGAAGGTGATGTCAGGAGCCTTAAGAACAGACGAGCGCGCATGACAAGAGCTATGAATCTCAAAGAAGCAAGTGAGGTGTGTAAGAATAAGCCTAAATGGCGCTCTGTTGTTCATGTTCTCTCTTCCTTACCCAACTCTCGCTTCCATACGTGAGCGTAGGACGTTAAGTTACGCTACCAAATAAGTTTAATACACGTGATATTTAGAAATTACATTCATTGAGGAAATGCGAAATTAATAATTTCCAGTTGGTAATACTGTGGCGACCGAGGGTAGAACTTTCTGGCAGCGTAAGCCGGTATCAAGACTTCTAAAAAAAAGAAGAAGAATCTGGAAGGAAAAGACAAGGACGGATATATTTTAGAAAGGGATGGACGATGAACGAATGTTCTAGAATAGAAAGTTCGGAAAGGAAAAGACAGAGATAGATAGATGTTAGAAAGGGATAGATAGTACATAAAAGAATAACGAAATGATGGGTTCTAGAAGATTCTTCCGGGTATATAAGCAGCGTAAGGCGCGCCTACCGGGCAGTTTAGAGTTGAGTTCAGTTCAAGACAGCGAAGCGGCAAGTGCGATACGGAAGAGTTGGGAGAAGTTTAATAGAAGACAGTGACGAGTTAAGTGGTGAATTTAGTGACAAGTTTAGTGGACAGTTAAGTAAAGGAGGAGGGTAGCGTAGTTCGAGAGACGAACCAGAAGCGAGCTTCTCGCGGAAATATCAGGGGTGAGCACTGCAGCAGCAGGAGGTGGTCTACGCAGTATCGGCGACGGTATTGTGAGTGCGACATCTTATCGTCGGGACGGTGCATCGTTAGTCGTGCGTATAAGGGCAACCCTGCGAAGAGGTATTACGTGCGGCTGTGCAAGTCAATAAAGGCGTTACTTAAAAGAACTGGTGTTTCCTTTCAATCCCGAGTGCGTACCATACCCCCCCGGGCTCGAGCGCCTTCGCTTCGCGAAGGCACTCGCCCCAAAAACCCCGGTAAAGTTGTAAGGTCTTCGGACCAACAACATAAAGTCAAGTCCAACAAAAAGAGTGCGTACCCCCGCTCGCACGTAACAATACTAAACCTTTTTAAACTTTTCGCAAATTTACTAAATTAGTTTTAATATTTATATATCTATTGCCTTTTTCCTGCACCACCTACATCGCCTGATTCACATTTCTTTCATTTAGGTTGCCTGGAAAAGCTCGCTTTGAGCGATAAGGCCGCCTATTGTATTGCATAGAAAATATTGTAAGCATGGTCTATTTTTGTAATTGTACATTTTTGTGTGCAGCAAAGTGTTATCTCTCTCTCTAAATATTCTTAACACGTTTTTGACACAAAAAATCACACTTATATTAAAGTCTCAAAAATATGTCAGTTTATAAAATACGGAGACCGCACCAGTCAACCCTAAAAAGTCCGGAAGTTTGTCCGCGGATTCTTTATATTTATATTCACCTTGTCGTTCGTCCGGCAGATTTATTCACTTCTTTAGAGCCGAAGCAGTGACCGTGTCCACGGCTCGCCCCTCGTGTGGTCGCCCCGTGCACTGTACGCACTATGCTTCAAACACGCTGCGGTTTATTACCACTTTGTGAGTAGTAGAGTATTGTAACATGCTTTCACAATGTCCTTGAGCCTTATGAATTCTTAATTCTATTGTTAATATTTATTGAATATAGATGTTGTAAGTAAATTGTTATGCAAGTAAATTGCACATGAGTGCAATAATTGGCACCATTTTATTTTAATCAAAACAATAAGAAATCTTAATATATATTTTGAAGCAAAAACTTCTTTTGGTATATTGGAGAGTTTTAGGATGGGGAATGAGCGTTGAACTCACGTGACCGTCACGCTCAGATACAAAGTTTTCACTTCTGATGTGTGACATGGGTGTTGGGATCTGATCCTAGGATCCTCCTAATCTCCTGGACCGATTTTGATGATTTGCGTGTGTTTGAGTGGGTGATATATATTCACAATTGGAACCGGCAGGAGGCACTAGAATCGGGTCGTAGATTTTTAATTTTTTTTTCAGGGCTAGACAATGTCTGCTGGGACCGCTAGTGATCAATATCTTAGCTCAGATACAAGATTTTTTTGTATTATTTTGTAGCTATACAGTGATAATAAATATATTATATATGATAAAAGGATAGAAAACGGAAAGTATATACACGAATAACATTAAAAAATCAATTTTTAAAATTTTTGTCTGTCTGTCGGTTTTTTTCGGCTAATCTCTAAAATGGCTGGACTGACTTTGACGGAACTTTCACTGGCAGATAGCTGATATTATAAGGAGTAACTTAGGCTACTTTTGATTTAGAAAAAAAAATAAAGGCCCACCCGCACTGGAAGGCAAATTAAATTAAATTCGCGGACGAAGTCGCGGGTAATAGCTAGTCTTGAATAGATTTACTGGGTGTCAATTATTGGATGGGGTGCCAACAATGGTTAAATTTATGCTATATTTTCAAAAACGTGGTTATGTGCGAGCAAGATCGTCTACTTCTATTAGGCAACTCCTAAATATAGTTTCAATAATTTAATTCTCGTAATACATATTGTTCAGACCCTTTTTATAGTAATTTTAATCAAATCAAATCATTTTTATTGCGAACTAAGTTACACAATATAAATGAGAATTTATTATTTAGTTGGCTCTTAATAGCATCGCAATATTAATGTTACTTAACCTATCTCTGTAAAATATTTAATATTTAATTTGGTGCCTTATACATAATTTATTTAATTTTAAACAACATAATATCTTCTTAATTTTTACCTCTCATCTAAATATTCTACGGTTTAGAATGCAGAATTTGGAAAATGCCAAATGCACAACCACTTACCTTGCTTGCTGTGCTGCGGGAACCCTTCGATTGTTAATCACAGTCACTGGCACGATTCCTTGATTGGCTAGAGTATTAGCTAATTGTATATTTTGAAAACACTTGAAAATGGACGAAAAGAAAGAAGGTCGATGCGGTGCGTGCGGTATAGGAAGTTGCACTGACTGTCCGCGTGAGGGCAGCATCGGCGTCGATAGCTCACACGGGGTGGCTATGCATTTGGTTTTAAATATGCCAAAATTGGAACTTATGAAATACGCGGATAAATTTATTGTGCTAATATCACGGAACAGACAATATAATAGGATGTTTTGACAATTTTAAAACGCCGCGTTGATATATACAAGTGCGTATAGAATTCTCAACCCCCGTCCACTATGATATGTGTTGCGTAAAATTTTGTTTTTCAGAACTCAGTGGAAGGTATCGCTGACAAATGTCCACCGGTTTGTTATAAAGCCCTGCTCCTGGCGAGGGTCAAAGGGATAGTGGGTAATGTACCTTCCCTTATTTTGATGGACTTCAGCTTTATGGACTTGTTTATTTTGGACTATCTTGGTATGAAAACATAACTAGTCAACATTTTTTTTTATTGCTCGAGCAGGTACAGCAGACAAGCTGCCGATCCAACTCATATGTAGTGCCCTAAATAATACTACTTTGTTAACCGACTTCAAAAAAGGAGGAGATTCTCAATTCGTCGGGATCTTTTTTTTTACGTATGTTCACCGATTACTCCGAGTTTTATGATCCGATTTACGTGATTCTTATTTAGTTTGATGCGGAATAGTTGCCATTTGGTCCCCTAAAAATTGAACATAGTTTGGCCTAGTAGTTTTCATTTAACGAACATTTTTTTGTTCCAGTTTCTTGGGACCTATATTTTTTAAGGAGCGCGCCACCTTTCGTAGGTCTACCCATACATAGCTAGACACTAAAAAGCAACAAATAAAATAAAAAAACTTCGATTAAAATAACCGACTTCAAAAATTAAAAAACTAAAAAGTATAAAATAACTTATTTCTAAAGCTATACTTATTAATATACATACATACATACATACATAACTTCACGCCAGTTCCCTTGCGGGGTAGGCACGAACAACAGAGTGCCATTTAGGCTTATTCTTACACACCTCACTTGCCTCTTTGACATTCATAACTCTTGTCATGCAAGCTCGTCTATTCTTAAGGCTTCTGACATCACCTTCTGCTAGTACACGATCAATTTGATCATGGAAGGTGTGTCGTGGCCTTCCACGACTTCTGCATCCATCCACTTTTGCATTGTATATCTGTTTAGTCATTCTTTCATCATGCATTCTTTCCACATGCCCGAACCACCGGAGCATTCCTTATTAATATATATTATCTAAAACATCTTGAAGTAAAATGTTTTAGATAATATATATTAATAATAATAGCTTTAGAAATAAGTTATTTTATACTTTTTAATAATAGTGTTTTCTGCAGGGCTCCGCGTGTCTACAACCGTCTTCCAAAAACTGCATTAGATAGTCCAAATTATAGGGACTACATCTATGACTGTGAAGAGAGTGCTGTGATGCTGGACGTGATGTAAGGTTCTTGAATAAATATAACTGCGTTCCTAAAACTGGCTTTTGTTTTAACTCTAGTATCTTTCAGTAGTACAAAAAGTCTCTAGTAACTAGTTTTATTGCGAAAGTTTCTAGTAAACATGTATAAGCGAATAATTAAGTTGGGAACCCGAACGCGTGGTAACCAGAATCATAATATATTGTTACGTGCGAGCGGGGTACGCACTTGAGATTGGAAGGAAACACCAGTTATTTTAAGCAACGCCTTTATTGACTTACACAGCCACACGTAATACCTCTAATAAGGTGTCTCACTCACAATACCGTCGCCGATACTGCGTAGACCACCCCCTGCTACTGCCCTGCTCACCTCCGATATTAAGGCGTGTAGCTCGCCTTTGGTTCGTCTCTCGAACTACGCCACACTCCTCCTTTAGTCAACTGTCCACTAGATTTGTCACTAAATTCACCACTTAACTCGTCACTGTCTTCTATTAAACTTCTCTTCCAACTCTTCTGTATTGCACTTGTCGCTTCGCTGTCTTGAACTGAACTCAACTCTAAACTGCCCATCTGTAATGTTATAGATTCGAGCATTATATCGGCGAGAAAGGAGAACCAAGCATTACAGTGCGCAACCTGTAATGTTACAGATTGGAGCATTACATCGGTGAGGAAGGAGAACCAAGCATTACAGTGCGCAACCTGTAATGTTACAGATTCGAGCATTACATCCCCGAGGGAGGAGAACCGAGCATTACAGTGCGCAACCTGTAATAATACAATCTGTAATATTTTGATCCAACTTATAACACAGGCGAATGCTCGTCAATCATGGAGGAAGTATTGTAACGTAATGATTAAATTCGAATCATGAATGTTACATTACAGCCGAATACCTGCGGCGAGGGAGCACGATTTAATACTGCGTTCTCGTAACGCACTGCGGTATGATCGGCATCCTTCAGCCGACTTCACTTTGAGAGTTGGAGACTCCGTCTTTCTATTAGTAACTGGTCTAAGAGAAAAATATATTAATTTATGAGCACAGTAATTTCAAAATGTATGCCAAAATTATAAAACTGCTATTTGTAAAACACTAATCATAAGTGATTATTTTTAGAATTTTGATGATCTCGAGAATTCTCGATATGTCTTAACGGATTTTAATACATACATACATACATACATAACTTCACGCCAGTTCCCTTGCGGGGTAGGCACGAACAACAGAGCGCCATTTAGGCTTATTCTTACACACCTCACTTGCTTCTTTGACATTCATAACTCTTGTCATGCACGCTCGTCTGTTCTTAAGGCTCCTAACATCACCTTCTGCTAGTACACGATCAATTTGATCATGGAAAGTGTGTCGTGGCCTTCCACGACTTCTGCATCCATCCACTTTTGCATTGTATATCTGTTTAGTCATTCTTTCATCATGCATTCTTTCTACATGTCCTTTTAATAAAAACCTTATTTATCATAAAATGTTTCTTTCTATATGTTTCAGGGTTCAGAAGGTATGAAGCCTAAACAATCGACGTCGGGGGCACAGACAGTTGTAAAAATATAAAAAGCTTAACACACTCCCGCGCAACACGCGTCGCGTCGCGCGTCGCTTCGTTGACACCGACGCGTCTTGCCAATCGACCGTCGTATTCCAAATTCAAATAGTAACCTGTTGACAACCCGTGGAATCGTCCGACCGTTAAATGCTTTGATTGGACAGGTTATATCGTCCAAGAAACGGACCACCGAAGTGTGTTTATTGCTATTAAAAATGTGTGAAAATTCTAAAATATAACATTATGGGTGGGCCACAATTTACGGTTTTATTGCTATGGAATTTTTCTTTTTGATATAGAATTAGTTTTAGGAAAACATAAAGTACATCGTTATAGCTACTGACTTAGTATGGTTTTTGCTTGAAAAAAACTTGTAAGAAGAACCTTGCTGAAGAAAACCAGCAAATGAAAGTGCGCATTGCTATTTTGAAAAAAATGTCATACTTATGTACCTACTAACTGTGCTAGCCTCGACTTCGTCCACGTGGAGTGTTTATTTCGGAACCCTAAAGAAAAATAGCTTATGTTACTCCTTATAACACCAGCTACCTGCCAGTGAAAGTCCTGTCAATATCAGTCCAACCATTTCAGAGATTGACCGGAACAAACAGACAGACAGAAAGACAAAAAAAATAAAAATATATTTTTGGTATTTTATTTATTTGTATAGAACATTACTATTTAGGTTTTGTTGGCGAACGATTGATTAACTAAGTATACATATAAACAGAAGTATACACCGGTTCAACCGGGCCTAAAAACACAACGCTCAAGTGTATACGCTCAAGATCATGACATAACAACCCGAAGCCAGGTGGTAGGGCATTTGTCCGACTGGATGGCTACCACCCCTGGTCTAAAGTATGTCGCCGTAACAACCTTGCGTTGTGTTCCGTTATTGGTGACCAAGTTCCAGTCTCCCTTAAGAGAGCAGCAACGCATTTGTAACACCTTTGGTGTTGCAAATGTCCATAGGCGATGGTAACTGCTTTCCAACATATGGGCCGTCTGCCTGTCTGCTGAACTCATGCAATAAAAAAAAATAGATCAATTATTTACTATGAAGAACACTTAACAATGTACGAGCAACCGCCTTTCAAATCTACGATTGAATGCAGACCGAACATTGTAAGTGCAAACAAAATTTATTGTAAATTAGTTAAAAACTGTAATATAGGTATTTTTTGAACTTCAGTTTCTTTTTTTTTTAGGACTTCATTGAAGACTTCCTACTCTTCGGGTTTTAATGTACCATCTTGTGTCTTAACCAACAGCGGCTGCCCTTCGTTTATACAAGATTTGGAATTTATATTCATATATCGTGAAGCTTCCAAGATATTGAAATTAAGCATATACAGAAATCTTATACTAATATATAAAGCTGAAGAGTTTGTTTGTTTGTTTGCTTGAATACGCTAATCTCAGGAACCACTGGTATGATTTCAAAAATTCTTTCAGTGTTAGATAGCCCATTATCGAAGAAGGCTACAGGCTATATATCATCACGCTAAAACCAATAGGAGCGGAGCACCAATGAAAAATGTTTCAAAATTGGGGTGTGTTTTTTGACTGTTCCACACGGAAGAAGTGGCGGGCAGATCCTAGTTCATCGTATAAGTAGCAGCGTTAATTTAAATTTTGGCATTTATTTTGAAATCATAAACAGACATTTTCATTTTATTCAAATAATATTATTTAGTTATAAGTACTCCGAAAATATCTCACCCCTTTTTCTGGACGTATGAAAATTAAAGGCTTCAAAACTCATCAGGTGAATTCAAATAAGATAAAGCAGACATCAAAAAGCCACCAGCTAAATGAGAATACCTCATTTGGTACCCTGTGATTCCACGAGGCCGCAATCACACACTTATTCAAACATACCTCGGGTTAAAAAATGAAATGAAAAAATCCTTATTTGTATGAAATATGGATACAAGGTTTTACGCTATGGTGAGAACATGTTTCGCCATTTTCTGGCATACAAATTTTTCTTAAAAACTATATTAAAGAGTATTGTAAATCGTCTATAATCGACGTCTACTTGTCGCTACGCCATCTATAGCAAAACGACGGAAGCAAAGTTGTTTACTTAATAATATGGTTAAGTATCATTTATTTTTTATTTAATAATTTATATTATATTAGTTTTTTTTTTTGTAAGTGTAGAGGGCGTTTAATAATTCCGTATGAGGATTTGTTTGTTGATTTGAAAGTAATGTACTAAAATCGGAAAATACTTGAAGATCTTTCGAGAAGTTGTGGTAGCTTAGTGGTTAGCGCACGCGTCCCAAACTCACGGCTCCGGTTCGAATCCTGATCAGAAATCCTGTCCTAATGTGCATATTGTTATAATTACCACGTGCTAACACTGAAGGAAGACCTCGAATTGAAACCTGTACATCGAGATAACCGATATGTCAAACCCGACAATCCGCTTTGGACTACCGTGGGGGTGTATAATGTTCGTTCCCTATAAAAAAAATCGGAGGCCCAGCGCAAAAGTGGGACTTCTACAGGATGTTGTTATATACAGAAGGAGAGGTGTTGCTGAGGTTTCCTGGAAGCGATCGTTTTAAGCGATAAGGCCGCCCTTTGTTCAACATTTACTTTATCTAGTTCTAAGAACGTAGTTTTAATTTTTGGTGAGCAATTAAGTCTTTTCATTCATTCATTCATTTATTCAAAGATTTTTATTAGAGAGAAAACTTTGTGGCGAAACAAATCGTATCGTCCACTGGCTGGCAGGCCAGATTTGAGTTAGTTATTGAAAACTGTCATTACATTATAGAGAGAGAGAGAAAAGTCGCTATAAAGGATATGTTATGTTATGAGTGTGGGACTCGAATTAAAATGCCGTTGGAATTACTATAGAATTTATTAGAACTATACAAACACGTATAACATAGGTATAAATATAACTAGACACTACTAGTACAAACTGCACGATTCAATAACACGCGCAGATTTTGTCACTACATCACTTGTCGAATATACGTCTTACTCGTATGGTAATCCTCGCTCGACTGCCCCACCCCTCCATTCGGGCATTGTTTTATACTAAACTGTATAATGCCGACAAAGGGCCGCGTTCACTGAGTTGATCCGCACATCTGGCAAGCTTTGACGCAAGACGGATTACTTCGACACTAATGACGGCCATAAAACAAGTACGATAACAATAAGATGTTTTTCTTAATTACAAATTCTAAAAACAAAGTAAACAAAAGAATTTATAAATCCGGGAAGGAAAAAAACTGCGTTTTAGGACAGCCAGGTGTGCACGTTTCTTTGTCGATATGTAACACTATGTATAGGCCTACTTTATTTCATTCAGGGTCATAAAATAACGCACAAGGACCTTGGTGTTGGTGGACCAATTATCTAATATTTAGGAAGAGAAATCTATTTTTTTAAAGAACTAGAACACAAATACGCTCATTCGCTGCCAAAAAAATGAGCGCGATGTTTTGTCTAATTTAGCAGACGTTTTTGATGATAGTGGCGTGTAGGTACGTATGTGTTGGAATCGAGCACTAAGGACGCAGCGGGAACTTATCAGGAGCAAACCGAAAAAATAATAGTCCTGTCTGGTATGCCATTCTTGCGCCCCTGAGTCTATGTCCTGTGCCTGGGCACTGGTAGCACCGCCCTATTTACGGCACTGCTCGTAGGTCTGCTTGTCCGGTTGTAAAAAGATTAGAGAGGAATTAATTCGTGCAATTCCGTGATACACTCGCCGAAGTGTATTCTATAGAATACCATATCATCAGAGGTCTGTATTTTACCACGATTTACAAGAACTCCGTCTGAAAACTTCCTAAAACGTAAAGCTTTGATGCTATCCTACCCTAGTAGTTTACATTTTACAGCCCCCTTCAAAGTTAATCAAAGCCTGATAATTATTTTAACCAACCGTTATACTTATACCGGAAAACTCATTAGTACCAGCGACAATCTTCATTATTTACCTTCACTTCTAATTAATTCCTTGTCATGGTTTTTGCTACGGCTTTTGAGTTATACCTTAAGGACAGCAAAATGAGATAGAATATTAACTTATACATAAGTTGGAGCGGGACAGGTATATGTTTCGGATACCTGATTAGCATCTTTTGGCAATTAGTAAAACACACAAAACTCCACCCCTGTTCTGTTACCCTGGTAGGTGATACTTAAGTATTCTCCCATAAATTACTTGAAAACTTAACCAAAGGTGGAATTTAAATGTTGGTGCTTTCTGGCGATAAGGTGGCATGTTTTTGTTATTTATTGCGTCTACTTGCTCGTGTCTATGGCAATTTGTTGTGATTTACAAGAAAATAATGTACAAGGGGGGCATTTTAAATAGTTATAGGAGAAAACGAATGAATTCTTGTATCATTAAAAAGCTTTAAATAATAACTCCTGTCGTATTTAACTACATGTATGTGCCTGTGATTTATAATATTTAACATTCCTATTTTTTGAAATCTGACAGAATAGAACTTTTAGGCGGCCTAACAGTCAAATTTAAAAAAATGATCACTTCCTACAAAGAACAATTTTCCTTAAAATTTTGAAATTCATTTTAAAATTATATACAAACGTGATGATGATTATGAAAACACGAAATTTTAAAACATGGTAAATAAATAATGGTTTCCAAAATTAGCATTAGTGTAGCTGATGTTAGACGATCCATTTCTGTCTTTTAATTTGGATCAACCAACCTAAGTAAGCCCTTATGAGCATAATCTTAACGCAGGGATATTTTAGATATGAAATTTTTGTTTCAACTATTTAATGGAATAATTGACTGTCCCGATTTGCTTAATAGCTTTAGTTTTAAAGTACCGTCTAGAGGCCCTCGAACACCTATTACATCCCTGTGTCTGTCTTTACGTCGCACTGTTCTTGGTGCCAACTCTCCCATACCTAGACTAAACTAATAAACCTTTATAGTGATATTACTGATCTACATGCAAATTCATATTACAAATTTCATCGAACTATTGCATCTCACATAATTACTTAACTTTTTCTATATTTTATATGTTTGAATTTTAATAGCTATTAAAGCCTTATTTTGTTTCTTCTTTAAATTAACTATATTATAATTTTTCATACTATAAAATATCAGATTGCCTGTAGTGTTTGCCTATAAATAAAATCATAATTCATTGCCAGTGAACACCATTGTTTCCTTTCAGATTTTTAACCAAATTAATTCAATTCTTAAGATCATTGGAATTCGAATTGATTAAACCGCAATTTCTTATCAAGAACAACCATGTGCTATGCGTCTTGCTAACAAAGATCCGTAAGTACCACCACTGTATTTAGACTAATATCTACTACATCTAGATTAATATCTATTATATCAAGAATAATATCTCGTATATCTAATATATTTAGATTAATATCTTTTATATATAGATTAATATATATTATAGCTAGATTAATATTTATTATATCAAGAATAATATCTGGTGTACCTAGATTAGTATCTAATATATCTAGATTAATATCTATCTTTTTATTTTAACTTGAATAATGTTAATTATTGTCAATATTTCAAAATAAATTAATTAGTACATATCTACGACGTGTAGAATGATTATAAAATAGTATTCCGGTTAAATCAATTACTTTCAATCGCTCATAAGCAAGGACCATAAACACAAGAATTCGTAGAATTAAAAATAAACCCTTTTTGTTCAACCAATGGCCGATTGTAAAATTTTCCGGACGACCGGACGTGAAAAAGTTAAACGGTCATTGGATATTTGGTGTAATTAAATACAAAATGTCAGTGGGTTCGGGCATTTCGGTTTGCGTTTGACCGAACCCTGGATTTATAAAAGTTAAAATTTAAAAAGTATTGACAGTAATTCCGTTATCAACGACAGTCATGCCTTTTTTCTTTTTGCGGGTAGGTAGAAATATACTGTTATATTGGATAGTGTTACCAACGCCGCTGTGGCTTGGTTGGTAACGATCTCGAGTAACAAACTTATGTTTCCAGAAAAAAGTTGGGTTGCAATCCTGACCAGAAAACATGCATCCACTTTTGCAGTTTTCTGACTTAATGTGAAATCATCATTATGAAACCTGCCCATTGAGATAACCCACATTGTTAAATTCGACAAGCCCCCTTAGACAACCTTGGTGACTATATTCTCCCTTCTCCTAAGGGGCCTGAGCCTCATCAGTGGGATAATTTTGAGCTGTTATTACAACTTACATATTGTTACGTGCGAGCGGGGGTACGCATATAGGATTGGAATAAAACACCAGTTTTTTTAACTAACGCTTTTATTGACTTACTATATATTGCCCCTTCACGCACAACTAACGATGCACTGCCCCGACTTTGCGATGTTTACTCACAATACCCTCGCCGATATCGCGTAGATCACCTCTTGTTACTGCGGTGCTCACCTCCGACTTTACCGCGCGCAGCACACTTCTGGATCTCTTTTTAAACTAGACTACATCCCTCCTTCACCGAACTGCCCACTAAACTTGTCACTATCTTCTGCTAAACTTTTCTTCTAACTCCTTTGTATCGAGACTTGTCGCTTCGCTGTCTCCAACTGAATTACATGATAGGAGCGCCTCACGCTGCTTATATACCTGAAGGAATCTTCTGGAACCCATAATTTTGATCTTCTTTTTGTTATACTTTTATTTACTCTCTATCCCTTTCTAAGCATCTATCTATCTTTGTCTCTTCCTTTCTGAACCTTCTATTCTAGTATTTCGATCTTCATTTCATTATTCTTTTGTACATCATCTATCCCTTTCTAAAATGTATTCGTCATTTTGTTCTAAAATCTTCTACATTTTTCTGAAACTCCTTAAACCAACTAGATCTTTCTACCATCGTTCGCCACAGTACTGTAAATTAATACTGTAAATAAAAATTAGTACTGTAAATTCTCGTCATTATTGAACTTTCGTCTTTATCAATACCCATATTATAGATACATTATAGCTTTGTCTCTAGTCTAGGTACTGTGTTTGAGTAATCTATTTCTCTGAAACTGTGATTATCAACTTGAACCAAGCACATTGGCACCAGTCCTTGTAACTCTTCTTTTTATTCTACAGCAGTCTGTTTTACGCGTTCTCTAACAATGTCATATATCGCATAACTGCATATCAATAGAATAGCCCCCTTGCTGTATAAAAATAAATCATTTCAGTACTCCCATGTTGTGTATTAGAGATTTTATCGGACGGTAACTGCTTTTGGTGAACGCATCGTTTTTACATCGGCACTTTACCAAAGAACTTTTCTGATCCCTATACACTTCATCGACTCTATTATTAACACGATAAGGTTGGAATTATTAACATGCAGTTGTAAAGTTATCGGTGTCAGGTGCAGTATTAAGGCAATTGGCAAAGTTCTATATGCAGTTGCTGAAACTTTTGGTTTTCTCAATTTGATTCTTCTATATACGCAATAAGGCTAAATGGCCAGAAAGATCTGTGCAAATTTAAGTTTTGTAGATGTAGAAGTGGTTTGGTATTTTCATGTAATTGTCAAATGCCCCAGAGATGGTGCGTGGTCGTTCTATTACCATTTTAATGTTATTATAGGTAATCTTACCGTAAAAACCTAATTTAGATGCGTCTAGACGTCACGGCATCTGGATACCAACTGAGGTAAAATTTAATGGCTTTCTAAAGGAATTAAGATTTAGACCATTGTTTTGTTTCAATTGGAATGAATCAACCAAAGTGATCTATTAAACATGAATCATTGAATATCCTTTCATACCGTCGTGTTCTTCAGTTCTGTGCCTTTCAACCAAATAGATTCAATTTCGTTGGTCTGTCTGATACAACATTTATGAAAGGTATCGTTTATAATTGTTTTAAAGAGTAATTTAAAAGATTAATTATGATATTATTACGCGTTGCAGGACTCGAATTAAAATGCCGTTAGAATTACTATAGAACTTATTACAACTATACAAACACGTATAACACAGGTACAAATATAACTGAACACAATCAGTGCAAACGTAATGCACAATTCAATAACAAGCGCAAAGTCCGTCACTAAATAGATTACCGAATGTACCCAAGTCTTGCCTCGCAGCCGGTTATCGCTCGACTGCCGATCTCTCCATTGCTTTATACTGCACCGATACAATATGGCTGCCTGACCGCGTAGACCAAATTTCTTAGAATCAGTTCGACACATTTGGCTTATGACTGCCATAAAATATTACAATACACAGTGGGCTGTTTTCTGATCACAAATTTTAAACATAAAGTAAACAAAAAAAGTCCAAATGCGGAAAGGTAATATAGTGTGCTTTTATGGTATGCAGGAGTGAATCTACTTCTGCCGGCATGTAACAATATTAAAACTTTTAGACATTTGCTCCAGAGTTTCTTGTTACAGCGATAACATGTTGCAAAGCGGTTAAAGTCAAGTACGAAGTAGTCAAATCAACCGCTGCTTTGGCCTATTATTGGTTAAAATTTGACATAAGCTATGGAGCTTTTTGAAGTGAAACTTCTTTAGAATCGTTATGATTTGAAACTCGGTGAAACGAAAAAGCGACACTAAAAAGAGATAATTTAAAACACTATGTTCATATAGATAGAGTTGAAAAAGTTTTGAAGATTTTCGTTAATACTTCATATTTCGTGTTTTGAACTTAATATATTATAACTATATAATATATGAACTGTGACGTCACGAAATTTAGAATCCCTCCCACCCCTTGTCACACTTTGTTTCACTTCTACTGCGTGTGAACTGCACACTTACACATTTTTTTAATTATTGCACGAGTTCAGCAGGCTGGCAGACGGTCCACCTGATGGAAAGCGGTTACCAACGCCTATAGACAGTTGCAGTTTGCAACAAACACGCTGCTGCTCTTGAAAGGGAGACTGGAACCTGGCCGCGAATGCAGGAACACAACTCAAAGCTGTGGGTTATTTTGTCGCCATTTACAACAGGCCGCCTGGCCGCAGGAAATTGTATTATTTCTCCATACCTCTACGGATAAATGATATTTGATTGTTTTGTTTCGATAGCTGCTTACTAACTCATATGGAATAAGTATAGGTGATATATAATGTCATAAGTAAGTATTTATATATAAGTATAATCAGGGCTTTTTGTGACATTTTCGAAATTTCGAAAATATCGAAAAATTGCCATAAAAACTGAGAAAATTAAATAATTTAAAACAATGAAAAAATTAATTTTGGTAACTTTTTCAAAAACTTTGATTTTTTTTAATAAGTTTTTTTTTATTGCAGGAGATTAGCAGACAGGCAGACGGCCCACTTGATGGAAAGCGGTTACCATCGCCTATGGACATTTGCAACACCAAAGTTGCTATAAATGCGCTGCTGCTCTCTTAAAGGAGACTGGAACCTGGTCACTAATGCCAGAACACAACTCAAGGTTGTTATGGCGACATACTTTATACCAGGGGTGGTAGCCATCCAGTCGGGCAAATGCCCTACCACCTGGCTGTGGTTTGTTAAGTCGCTTCTTACGACAGGCCGCCCGGCCGCAGGAAATTGTATTCTTTCTCCGTTCCTGCACGGATAAGAAGTCAAAATTATCCAAATATAAAATCATAGACTACAAACAAACAAAAAATTATAGACTTACAACTTTCGAGAATTAGCGTGCCCCCAAAAAAAAGTGACAAAAAAAGCCTGAGTACAGTCATAAGTAATGTCAAAATTTAACCGATGATAAGACAAGTGAAATAATAGTAAGATATAAGAACCAACCATTATTTTTTTTACCTATGTATAACTTTCAAAAAAGGTTGGTCGACAAGAATACATAAACGAAATTTGAAGAATTTACAAGTTTAAAGTATTTCTTAGCTGTTTTGAAAGGTAGATTGATGACACAGCTAAATCACCTGGCAGCAAAAGAAACCTGATAAAAACCAAAACGACTTCGCAAATTACTAATCTATCCACAAACCTGTACCAGATACTTTCAGCTTCATCCAACAACCTTATCAACACTACAGAGGGTTTATTTTCCCTTGGCTGCTTATGTAGTTAACTTTGTTTCATTGACGGATTAGCAGAAAGTAAGAACAGCAGCAACTTTTCTTCATGCGCGTTATCTATACTCTATGCTTTGGTAGCTAAAGCTCAAATTGCTTTAAACTAAGTGAATGTATCTGCCTCATTTGGCCATCGAGCTCATCAATCAAATAGGACTTTGATGGAGGCGGTATAATCTAGTTTGTCGGGTGTCTTCTTGTCATGTACCTTTGGTAAACGCCTGCAAATTGGGTTCAGGTGTTTTATTTTTGTCTTTATCGGAAAATTTTAGGTTAGAGCCATTATAGATGACTCAAAGTGAGATAACAGCTAACAGATTTATGTAAGAATGATAAGAAATTTTATTTCGAATTGTTTTGCTGTTAAATCGAAAGTAAACATGCTACCAGAGAAACGCGACGAACGTCCTCCAGCCTGATGGACTGACGACTTTTTTTTTTGGAGCTGGACCCAGCTGAATAGCCGCAGATGGCTGTTTCAGCGATACCGGACTATGGGGGCTTCCCGACTCCGTGGGAGCGGAGGCGTTCAGCCCGGAAGCAGCACGCTCGAGGAGGCACCTCCTGTGAGGTTCGACCTCGGCTCGACCGCTGCGGGGGATTGACTCTATATTGAGATTTAGCCGTAAAAGTCTGAATGAGCTAAGCCAACAGGCTGAAGTGATTATTTGGGGACTAATTATCGACTCTGCCTGCGGAACCGATCCTAGTCTATCATTACTACCGCTTCGCAACGTGTTATAGCTGGAGGATAAGAAGCGGCGGAAGAAACTCTCCAGCAACACGCCTAAGCTAAACTTGTATGGCTGGACTGACGACCTGCGCAAGGTCGCCTGTATACGCTGGATGAGGAAATCGCAGGACAGAGACGAGTGAGGCTGACTTTTGGATGTCTACGTCTAGCAGTGGACTGCGATTGGCTGACGACGTGAGAAAAGAGGATTGAATACTATTAAGATATTAAAAAGATATCTACTAAAGTATAAAGAGTATTATCCGTGCAGGAACGGAGAAAGAATACAATTTCCTACGGCCGGGCGGCCTGTCGTAAGAGGCAACTAAACAACCCACAGCTGATAGGACATTTGCCCGACTGAATGGCTACCACCCCTGGTCTAACGCATGTCGCCATAACAACCTTGAGTTGTGTTCCGGCATTAGTGACCAGGTTCCAGTGTCCTTAAGAGAGCAGCAGCACATTTGTACCACCTTTGGTGTTGTAAATGTCTATAGGCGATGGTAACCGCTTTCTATAAAGTGGACCGTCTGCCTGTCTGCTGCACTCCTGCAATAAAAAAAAAAGAAAACTCGACAAACATATTACAGTAGTCACATTAAACAGTAGAGTAGTAAGGCTGGATACATTCATCCATTGGCAGCCTTATTGGTTTAGAGCGATCTCTTCCAGACAACCCGAGCTTATGGATTTTATCAACGGAATCTAAAGTGTACGACGGTGTTACTTTGTTAATTATAATTACACTACATACACCATACTGTTACGAGTTGCAGGACTCGAATTAAAATGCCGTTGGAATTATTATACAGTTTATTAGAACTATAGAAACACGTATAACACAGGTACAAATATAACCGAACGCAACAAGTCCAAATGTAACGCAGAAGATCGTAACTCAATAACACGCGCAAAGTCCGTCACTAAATAGATCACCGAATGTACACAAGTCTCGCCTTGATCGTGGTTCTCGCTTGACTGCCTCGTCCCTCAATCGAGGCATTGCTTTATAGTGCACAGATGCAATATGTCTGCCCGGCCGCGTGGACCGAATTTCCTAGAATCAGTTTGTACTTTACATTCGACACACCTGGATAATGACTGCCATAAAAGATTACAATACACAATGGGTTGTTTTCTAATCACAAATTTTAAACACATAGTAAACAAAACTACTATCCGTGCAGGAACGGAGAAAGAATACAATTTCCTGCGGCCGGGTGGCCTGTCGTAAAAGGCGACTTAACAACCCACAGCCAGGTGGTAAAGCATTTGCCCGACTGGATGGCTAGCACCCCTGGTCTCAAGTATGTCGCCATAACAACCTTGAGTTGCATTCCGGTATTAGTGACCAGGTTCCAGTTTCCCTTAAGAGAGCAGCAGCGCATTTGTAGCAACTTTGCTGTTGCAAATGTCCATAGGCGATGGTAACCGCTTTTCATCAAGTGGGCCGTCTGCCTGTCTGCTGAACTCCTGCAATAAAAAAAAAAAAAAAAAAAAAAAAAGTAACCGCTTTCCACCAAGTGGGCCGTCTGCCTATCTGCTGATCTCCTGCAATAAAAAAAACAGAAGAAGTCCAAATGTCGAAAGGTAATAAAATGTGTTTCTACAGGTATGCAGGTGTGAATTAGTCTTTGTCGGCGTCTAGGTCGTAACAATACGTACATATGATTATAAGACAGCACAAAAATGAGAGTTCAACACCTCACCGTACTAATATGAATCTCATTAACAAACAAACGTGCAGATGTGTACGAAATTGGAGAATTCCAAGTTCATTACAATAGCTGGTATCGATCTGGCCACAGCCGAAAGCTGCATGAAGTGGAACACACCTCGCCACTTGAGCAGCTCTTGTACCGAAAACTGGGGGAAACGCATCATGTTTCTACAAGGATGCACTATTGTGAATGGAGAAGGCATTTTATTATAATAACGGTTTCTGTGGCTGAATGTGCTTCAGAATTTCTTTTATAAAACTACGTTTAATGGTTTGAAGCGCGGTGTTTTATTTGATTTTCAATCAGAGGTTTCAGCCATCTTTCAGTAGTGATCATTGAAGGTGAACGTCTAAGAATTAGCTGTCCATCAGCGAAAACCACATCGTAATCGGCCTAGTAGTTTTTACGTGCATCCCAAACTATCAGACAAACCAACAAACAGACAAGAAATCGAAAACAAATGCATCGTGTTCTTCATCGTTTTGTTTTTTTTTTTAGTAGCTTTAATGTTTAGCATGTTCGGCATGTTTAGAATTTTATAATAACTAGTGGTCGCCCGTAGTCGAAATTCGACCATAATAATTTTCTTGTCAAGGACTATACTTCTATAATCATTGATTTCACCAAGGCTAGACTGTTAATTTGACTTGAACAATAAACAAAAGAGTGTATATGCGCTTGTGTGTCAAATACATGGTAGTGATTGATTTGATGTATTTTTTATGCATAATTAAAAAAAGTATTAGCATTCATCGATTCTTCTCTATATAAGCTATAAGTGTGCGAAATTTCATACTCCGCCGTCTGCGTAATTTTTTTATTGCAGGAGATCAGCAGACAGGCAGACGGCCCACTTGATTGAAAGCAGTTACCATCGCCTATGGACATTTGTAATACCAAAGGGGCTGCAAACGCGCTGCTGCTCTCTTAAGGGAGACTGGAACCTGGTCACTAATGCCGGAACACAACAAAATTTAATTTAATATAATTTTCGTAAAAAGGGGTACAATGTTTTTAATTCACATATTATTATATACATACCTAAAAGCAAATGTGAGTACATAGCATTTTAAGATAGGTAATAAAATACCACATCCAGTCTTTCATATATCTATAATCATATTTTTACCTTTTTATCTTCAACAATGGCACTCAATAGTATGCCCGAGGGCTCGTGGGGTAATCGTGCAGGATTGCAGTGTGGGGTACATGGATTCGAGCACAGAAGGGGCAGATGCACCACTGTTTGAAGAGTTGTTAAATACATTTAGTTTTTTAACATATTTACTTATAAACAAAATTAAATATTTTATTATTACTTGCCGAGTCTGTGATTTAGTTCAGGGGGGGCTTGGGCTTTGTGTTATCTTTTGGATCCTGTAAGATCAGTGGCTGTAGATAAGCGGCGTTAGTGCTAAACGAATATAAGAGACAATGTATGGGAAATATATATCTTTAACCTAAATATTGTTACGACCGACAAAGATCGATCACCTGCAGTTTATTACCTTCCCGCATTTTGACTTCTTTTGTTTACTTTGTGTTTAAAATTTGTAATTAGAGGGGCGGCCCATTGTTGATTGTAACCTTTATGATGGTCGTTAGCCAGGTATGATTCATGGAAAATTCAGTCCACGCGGTCGAGTATTGTGTCGAGACATATTGTATCGGTGCAGTATAAAGCAATGGCCCAATGGAGAGATCGGCAGTCAAGCGATAATCAGCAGCGAGAGAAGACGTGTACGTACATTTGATAATCTATCTTACAACTTTACGGGGGTGTTTGGGGCGAGTGCCACCGCGAAGTGAAGGCGCTCAAGCCCGGGGGGGCAACTTGCTCGAGGGAGCTCCCTAAGGAGTTTTACCTCGGCTGGACTGTTGCCATGAATGGGGAATGAATTTAATGATGCCCACCATAGGGCGACACAAAATACTAATTGAGAACGGGCGACGAGTAATATAAAGCCCGAGCGCGAGATCGAAATACTTACGCGAGAGCGACGTAATGTAGTTTTTGATGGAGGGAAGCTCCAGATCGCGGTGGAGGTCGACGTTACGCATATAGAGGGGAGCACCGACGGCTCTGCGCATGAATTTATTCTGCACGATTTGCAGTTTATCTAAAAGGGCAGGCTTGACATGGCCGAATACCACACTCGCGTATGTCATGATCGGGAGGATGCATGTTTTATACAGAGTAAGCTTGTGTCTGAGGGACATTTTGCTTCGTTTGTCTATCATGGGTGCTAAACGACCCATCACAAATCGCGCTCTATTTCGGACTATAGTGATATGCTCGTTGAAGCGCAAGTTCCGATCTAGGGTGACACCAAGATATTTGGTGTACTTTGCCCAGGGGATTTGTTGGTCATAGAGCGAAATGGTTTTTAGGCGAAGGCTAGCGCGTTTGGGGGAGCGAAGCGTGCCCGGGGAAAAGAACATTGCTGCGCTTTTCTCCGGGTTTACCTCTATCCTCCATTTGCGAAACCATTCGCCTAGCTCTGTGACAGCTGCCTGCAGCCGGACGCAAGCCATTTGTCGGTTTTTATCTGATGTATAGAGTGCGGTGTCATCCGCAAAGAGGGCCAACTCCACATCTGGAGTTTTTGGGATGTCGCTGGTGTACAGCGTGAAGAGTAGTGGCGACAGAGCCGAGCCCTGCGGTACACCGGCTGTGAGTGGGTGAGGGGACGAGCGCGTTCCCTCCACTCGAAAACGGAAGCTACGACCTAGGAGGAAGTCTCGCAAGATGAGCACGAGTCTGTCTGGCATACCGAACTGGTACAGCTTGTAAATCAAGCCGTTGTGCCAGACCTTGTCGAAGGCTTTTGCTACGTCTAGAAACAGTGCGGCTGTTCCTATAGGGCGGGGGCGATGGGCAAAGTGAGATAATATGTGCTCCGTGATGCGGTGCACCTGTTGGACGCATGAGTGTCTGGCACGGAAGCCAAATTGCTCATCGGGTATTAGATGTTTGCTGAAGGCAAAATCTCTAAGTCGAGAGAGGATGACCCTCTCGTAAAGCTTGCTGAGTGCGCTCAGTAGGCTGATTGGACGGTAGCTGGACGGTTTATTAGCCGGTTTTCCCGGCTTGTGAATACCGATGACATCTGCTTCCTTCCAGATCGCGGGAAAGGAGCAGTTTGTTATGGCGGCATTGAAGATGCTCACTAGAATTATAATTAGATGGGCGGGTAGGAGTTTTAAAACGCGATTGTTGATGCCATCGGTCCCTGGGGCCTTTCGTGGTTTGAGAGACTTGATCAGATCTTGCACTTCTTCGACCGTGACCGTGTCGAGTGTGGTTTCCGCTGGTAAGGAGGATCTACGTTCGACCTCGGAGTCTACCTCCGTCAGGTGTGACTGGTCGACGTTTTGCGTAGTGGGGGAGCATTGAAGCTCTAGACTCTGAGCAAGGCACTCGGCCTTCTCCTCGTCATCGAACGCCTCGGTGTTGTCGGCTCTTTCTAGCGCGGGTATGACAGTAAGGGTGTCTGATTTGAGAGCTCTAGCCAGCTTCCAGTACGCCTGGTGAGTTGGTTCGATATCCCTCAACGTTCTGTCCCAACGTTGTTCCCTGACTTCCCGGATACGTAGTTTGACCTCGCGCTCTAGTTCGCGGAGTCGGACTCTGTTATCCTCGGTAGGATATCTGTCGTGAGCTCTGGAGGCGGCTCTCTTTTCCCTCAGCAGTACCCTCACCTCGTCCGGCAGGCATAAGTGGCGGTCATCCTCCACTGGTACCTGCCTGGACGAGTTCCGCACTGCGGATTGAAGGTGGCTGGTGAGGGCCTCGATTGCCGTCTCCGTGTCTTGGCGGGACACGATGTGGTCCGGGATGCGGTCCAGGTCTTGTGAGCTGGTTGCCTTGAGGAGGGTCTCAAGTCTCAACCAATCCACAGAGGTCCTAGTTTCAGATGTCTGGTCTGTCTGTGGTCCTAATCTGAGGATAACCGGACGATGGTCCGAGTCGATATCGTCCATCGTTTCGATCGAATGGAACTGAAGGGTTACGCCCCTCAGTAATGCTAGGTCGAGAGTGTTTGGGGTCCCCCAGTCGCGGTTGGGGGGGTATCTTGTGGGGGTCATGGGAGTTAGTATATCAAACAAAAGATTGTCTGATATATTTATTAGGGCTCTGCCATTGGGGTTAGTGGTATTGCAATTCCACTGCTCGTGTTTGCAGTTCAGATCTCCGGCTATTATAACAGCCGGGCCTAAGTTGAATAGGGCTTCTAGGTCTTTTTTAATAAGGGTTTTTTGGCATGCGAGGTATGCTGAGACTATAACTAGAGGTTGGTGGGCAGTCATTGCTAGTCTGCAGGCGGATACCTCCATACCTTCTAGTGGGGGGGTGACTACAGGCATGCAGTGTAGGGATCTTCTGAAATAGATCAGGGTGCCGCCACCACGGCCTACCCTGTCATGTCTAGTGACCCGATAGTTAGAGATCTTTGGATCTCTATTACTCGGTTTCAGGAAGGTCTCCTGTACTAGTAGTATATCTACTTGATTGGTAACCAGGAAGTCATGGACCAAGTCGCGCTGGTTTCGAAGGCCGTTGGCGTTATAAGTCGCCAGAGTCAATGAGCGTGGTTTATTTCTACCTACATGTTCCATTTGTTACCGGTAACAATAATTTGTACTAGGTTGTTTAGTTACAACGATCTAAGTATTTGGAGGAGGTACGCGTGATCCATTTCGATCACGAGTTGATCCCGGAGGGAGGGTTGAGTTGACTCTGAAACTTGTCTCAGTTTCCGAGCCAAGAGTTGGACCTCTTCCAGGTCGAAGGGCAAGTTCTTGGCGAATTTAGTCGCCAAAGCTAAGTCCTCCGCTATAGAGTGGTGGGCCGATGGCCCAGAAGGTGCCTTAGAAATGGGGGCGGGGGAGAGGGTGGCCGAGGGTAGGCCGGCCATAACTGGGGCACGCGTCCTTAGCGGAGGAAACGCTTCCGTCGTGGGAAGACCCGTCCAGTGGTTTACCACTGGAGGGGGAGCCGCCACGAATGCGGGTTTGTTCGGCACTTTTCTAGTGCCTTTTTGGGCATTGCCCTTTCCGACCTTACGTTTGGGCGGGGGGGCGGCAGGGCAGCCTCTGTAGTTAGCGGGGTGACCCGCTTGGCCACAGAGGATGCAGCTCGGTGGCTCCGGGGAGTCCCGGGTGCGAGTGCACTCCGAGGTCCCGTGGTCGCCCAGGCACTTGACGCACCTGGGACGGGATTGACAATGTAGGGCAGAGTGCCCATAAAGTTGACAGCGATGACACTGCCGCAGTGTATGTTTTTCGTGTGGACGTTCCACACGAAGGCCAGAGAGGCCACAGACCTTCTCAAGTTCGAAGATCTTTTTCCCCTCTGGGGAGAGGTCGAGGACAACCAATACTAGGTTTAGAGGCGACTTTGTGGCGTCGCCTCTGTGCATACGGTGCACTTCGTGCACTGGTAGGGCTTGGGACTTAAGGTCCTCTAGAATGTAGGAACTTTCAATTTCCTGAGGAAGTCCGCGGATTACAGCCCGAAGGCGTTTTTCTTCTGGCAGGGCGTAAGTGTAGTAACCGATTTTACGGTCACATAATAGAGTAGTTAGGGCGCGGTGGTCACTTGAAGATGTGACCATAACTTTGATGCCGTGTTGGGTATCACGGGCCTCTTTTATGGAGATTGCCTTACCTGGCAGTTCCTTAGCGAGTTGAAGCCAATGGGCTTTCTCGCGGATGATCAGGGGTGGCGGCGGGCGCTGTGAAGGTGGTCCAGGGCGGCTGGAAGGTGTCACTGTCGGTTTTGCGCCCGCAGTGGGAGCGGGGTTGGGGAGGACCTCCCTCTGGGTCTTACGCTTTTTACTACGATTGACGGTTATGAAACCGTCATCGTCTGCGCGGTCTAAGAGGATGTTCGCGGGAGGCGCGACATCCATGGGGGTAATTTCATCGGCCGGTGTAAGAGGGGCAACCCTGAGGTATTGCGAACCTTCAGGGGCTAAGTCGATTTCGCGACGAGAATCGATTACGCGGTGGATGGGCGAACGTGAACGCGATGTCGTCGAACTCGCGGAGCTCGAACGCGGTTTTCCCGGTGCGGAACTGCGAGAAAACGAAGCGCGCGACTTTGGTGCCACACGGTGGGCGTCGTTGAGCGGGGGTGCGGGCGGCGGGCGCACCGGTAACACGGCGGGTACGGACGCGGGGGGCGCGGGCGCTGCGGCAGAGCGCAGGTGGTCTGCGGCATGCGCGGCGGCGGGGGTCGCGGGGGGTGCGATGGTCGCGGCAGATGCGGGCGCGGGGAGGGGGACCTGCGCGGGGGCCCTTTGCACGTGTGACTCGCGGGACACAGGTTTCTCGGAATTAAGTTCCGAGACAACAACGGACGCCATTGATTGGGACTCCGGAGTCCTCAAAAATTGGTCGAGTGCTTGAGGGAATTGCTGTCGTAAAAACGACAGCAAACCCTCCAACAGCGACGGAGAGGGCTCCACGCCGTCCATAGTCCCTGAGGGGGACGAACGATTTGGTGGAAAAACCACCTGATGACGCACTTTTCACTGCACTGTCACAGAAAAAACACAGATCGACCGGGTGAACGAACGAACACAACGAACACGAATAACGGACTGCCGAGGCGGAACGGGAGACGTGCGCGCGCGACGAACGACAGCGGGCGAATGGTCTGAAAATTAGTGTGGACGTAGCTTAGAACCAGGAGACGGACATAGGATACTTTTTATCCCGTTGGAACCGGTAGGTGGCACTTAGATCGGGTTCTAGAATCCTCCTAATCAGCTGGAGCGATTTTGGTGATTTTGTTTTTGTGCGTTTGTGTGGGTTCCCGGATGGTTTAGATTCATAATTAGAACCGGTAGGTGGCGCTGGGATCGGGTCCTAGATTTTTATTTTTTCAGAGTTTGACAACGCCTGCCGGGGCCGCTAGTTTGCAATAAATAATAAAATTTTATGATAGAATAGGTAATATTCTGTAATATTCTTTATCCCGGAAATTTTCCCGGAACGGTGTTTAGTTTTTCGGGTGAATAAAAAATAGCTTATTTCGACACCGTTTTCACTAAAATGATAGCTTACATTAGTTTTTAAATGCTGCGGTACTTTTTGTCCCGGGCATCCCGCGGGAATTTCAAGTCAAGCGTGATCGAAGTCGCGGGCATATCCTAGTTATATATAGAATCGTTTTCTATTGAAGACCTACTTTTAGATCGAGTAATAATTAAGATTTTTAAAACGATCATTTATCATTAATTGACACTCTATAGAAGCATATCATTCATAGCAGGTTATACGAGGTTTATAGACAGTTTAAAAATAATGATAAAAAAGCGTTTTTTATGATCACATCCTACTAATATTATAAACGCGAAAGTTTGTAAGAATTGTTGTATGTATGTATGTTTGTTACTCTTTCATGCAAAAACTACTGAATGGATTTTGATGAAACTTTACAATAATATAGCTTACACATCAGAATAACACATAGGCTATAATTTATAAAGATATAGTGTGAATTATCCAAAATATAACGATTTCCATCACCACGCGGGTGAGACCGCGGGGCGCAACTAGTTCAGAATACAATTCCAAAAAGCATCTTTACTTTACTTTTTCAACGATGATTTGAACATTTCATAATAGCTCACTTTTTGACAATATCTACAATACTAGAAAGGCAATATCGCCTTGAAATACAAGCTTTAAACTGCTATAATAATAGTACAAATAATTCACATAAAACAGAAAATAAGAAGATCAAAAAGCGGACGCTAAATCATTAGGAACTTTGAAGTTAGACAATTAGTCTTAGCACTTACGTGTTCTCGCCATTTCTTAGAACGCGTGCTTGCCTATTGTCCGTGCGACTTGCGACTATTAATCGCACGTCGACTATTAGTCGCGACCACTATTACTCATTATAATTAGCGTGCGGAATCCATTTCGCACGCACGCACCGGCGATCAGTCGTGTGCGCGTTCCTAGTGTGCTTTTTGCTAGAAATAATCGAAGACATTTGTCGAAGTCAATTTGAGGTAGACGCTCGTGTAAATTTTGCTTCGTTGGAAATGTCTTTGGATATTTTGGGACTTATAAAGGTGAGCAAATCACAAAACAGGCAGAGATGGAGTACGCTTCCTTAGAAAATCTTCTTATCCTTCTTATCCGTGCAGGAACGGAGGAAGAATACAATTTCCTGCGGCCAGGCGGCCTGTCGTAAGAGGCGACAAAACAACCCACAGCCAGGTAGTAGGGTATTTGCTGGACTGGAGTTCAGCAGACAGACAGACGGCCCGCTTAATGGAAAGCGGTTACCGTCGCCTATGGACATTTGCAACACCAAAGGTGCTACAAATGCGCTGCTGCTCTCTTAAGGGAGACTGGAACCTAACTTAATGGTATCCGTTTTACATCATGTGGGCGACGGCCTGTCTGCTGAACTCCTGCAATAAAAAATACCTATTCAAACTAATAGATTATATGATTTACTTCTTATATTTAAATATGGCCTTATGGATGATTAGTTTATTTTTTTAGAGTCAAGTGTCCAAAAGTGTATAGTTCTAAAATAATCTTCAAGCTAAAACTTTGACAGGTCTGATGTTTGACTGAGTGTAAACGAGGGAGTCCTTGTGGTAGCTCGAAATGGCACAGTCCATTAAACAGAAGATGCAACCAAAATCCTATAATAGTTCACTTTATCTAACATCATTGAAAATAAAACTACACAGCAAAAGATCACTCTTCAAGAATTTTCCGAAATTCCCAAATTTTTGATAAAAATAAATAGAAGAGATATGTCAAATTTATTTGAGACAAACATTCGTGGTCCAAGTCACCAGATAATCTAGGATGAACTAGAGAAGTTTGGCTTTGCCTTCAAGGTGATACCTGAACTACACATCATTCGCGATATCGACACCGAGGATTCTAATTCTCTTGAAGATGGTTTAGGGGTTTCTTGAAACTGAAAGGCACATGCCAACAACCGAAATTAGGTGTTTTTGAAAGTTATGTTTTTTGCTGGGAGATACCCAATTCAAATATTGTTCTACCATGTTCTACATCTGGAAACTTCTAGAAATCTATAATATTAGTAATCCAACTTGTGTTTAAAGAGCCAAGTAACCAATGAACTGATTTCTGGACGTTGGAGGTGTTCGAATCAAAAACAGTATCTAGTCCCATATAGACTGTAAAGTACCGTAATTGGCCCTTGATTGTTGCAAGCGGTCACATATCTGTCCCAGTAATTAGTACAGGCATTAATCACGCCGCAAGTGTGTACTCCTGAACACTAATTACCGACGCGGATGCGCCTTGATTCATGTGCTCGTGCACTGCATGGACATACTAAAACCTAAAAAGCATAGATAGTCCAAACCAAAAATATTTAACAGAATGACTGTGAGAGATTTCATGATTCATGCTAAGTTAGAAAATTGAGCTCGTAATATTTTCAAAACAATAGGGTACAAGTTTAATTTTGTTTGTTTTCTTTATTTTTATTGCAGGAGTTCAGCAGACAGGTAGACGGCCCTCTTGATTAGAAAGGGGTTACCTTCGCTTATGGACATTTGCAACATCAACGGTGCTACAAATGCGCTGCTGCTCTCTTAAGGGAGACTGGAACCTGGTCACTAATGCCGAAACACTACTCAAGGTTGTTATGACGACATACTCTAGACCTGGGGTGGTAGCCATCCAGCAATTACCCTACCACCTGGCTGTGGGAAGTTTTGTCGCCTCTTACGACAGTCCGCCCTGCCGCAGGAAATTGTATTCTTTCTTCGTTCCTGCACGGATAATGTTTGAACAAGGATAAAGAAATATTATATGTGGAACATAATTATGTCTAGCCCTGACGTCCCCGCCAGGACTTTGTAGAAGAGGAAGGCCCAAGAAGTGCTGACTTGATGTCGTGAAGGATGACATACGTACTAATGGATATTGAAGATTGCACGAAGTGGAGAAGAAAATGTAGGAAAGGATCTTAGGCTTTGAAACCAACGCTCCTAATGCAACTATTATGCGTGCAGGAACTGTCGTAAGAGGCGACAGAACAACCCACAGCCAGGTAGGGCGTTTGCCCGTCTGGTTGGCTTCCACCCCTGGTCTAGAGCAAGCCGCCATAGCAACCTTGAGTTGTGTTCCGGTATTAGTGACCAGGTTCCAGTCTCACTTAAGAGAGCAGCAGCGCATTTGTTGCACCTTTGGTGTTGCAAATGTCCATGAATGATGGTAACCGCTTTTCATCCAGTGGGCCGTCCGCCTGTGTGATGATCTTAAATTTAATAAGTCACCGTAAACACACTGGACTTTCGTTCATTATGCTCGTTGTGTGTATAGTGCGTTGTGTAAATCCAATCAGCATAAATTGAATCGGGGAGTCGCGCGACCGGGCCGCGACAGATGCCGTGTAATTGTTCCTGTGACAGTTTTTTTGCGCTGGCCACCCCATCTCTAATGTTGCTGCGATCGAATCTGCTTAAAGCGGGCTTTGATTGTGTGGAGGCGGTATTTCATTATCTATCTATACATATAATAAAACTGTAGAGGTCGAATTTCTGTACAATGAAAAAAAAAATGCTAAAAACTGAGTCAGGGGGATGTATGAACTGAAATAAAACTAATTTAGATTTTTTTTTCAATTTTTTTTGTTTATCTGTTTGTACAGGGTAATCTCCGAAACGACTGAACTGATTTAAATGAAATTTTGTATGGTGGTAGCTTATATCCCTGGTCAACATATAGGATACTTTTGATGCCGAAAAATTAAAGAGTTCCCGTGGGATAATTAAAAAAATCTTCCACTCGGACGAAGTCGTGGGCAGAAGCTAGTGTTATATTAAGTATCAGAAATAATAACTTCAAAGGAGTATATAATTTTTCAACCAAATACTATGTTTATTCAGAACGGATCTAAGCTTAGAATCGGTTTAATTTTTTTATCTAGTTTTATTCAATCATTTTATTCCACGTGTAAAAGACATGACCCGAATGAATCTCCTACATTTGAAGACGGTTAAAAAAGAATGTTATTTAATCTTATTTTCATCACTTCGCCAGAGATTTTCTTTTCGTACATGGTAACTTTAATATCAGTATTTGTTACGTCTCATATGGTTTACGTTCGCTTTTTGTCCTCTATTTCAAACAATCCTCGGCGTTCTTTATTGTGAGAATATCGCCATAAATAGGACTTTTCACGATACGCATATCTATATGCCTTTTTGGATAAAAATTGGCAGGAATATAATTGATACCTGATCTGGTATAAAATACAATTTGCGGTCGAGACCCTGGGACCATGGGGGCCTGAGGCGCATAAACTTTATCGAGACATAGCGAAATCTCTAGTAGACGTCTCACACGATCAAAAGACCTATACCTTGTACAACGAATTAGCGTTGTGATACAGCGAGATAATGTAGCCAGTCTTTTGGGCACGTTTCCAACTGACAGCGGTCTGGCACTAGATTTTATAGTTAAATTTTAATTTGTATATATAGTTTTATTTAATTAGGAAATTATAAAAATGTTTGTAATGACAATAAAATACATTTTAATTTCGAATTGTACGATTTCATACAATGTTTAAAATTAACATTATGAAACTTTACTACAAAAGAGTAGTAATTTTTTATTGTATCAGAGTTTAGTAGATAGACAGATGACCCACATGATAGAAAGCTGTTACTATCGCCTATGGACAATTGCAACACTAAAGGTGCTACAAATGCGTTGTTGCTCTATTAAGGGAGACTGGAATCTGGTCACTAATGCTGTACATAACTCAAGGTTATGATGGCAGCATATCCTAGATCAGGGGTGGTAGCCATCCAGACGTGTAAATACCCTAGCACCTGGCCGCAGGAAATTGTATTCTTTCTCCGCTCTTGCACGCATAACATCTTTGCTATAAAAGCCTTTTCCATATAAACACATATTACATCCCTCATAATAAACGCAGGGGTGCAGTGTGCTCAGGTGTCGAATCGCGGCTGCGAGAGGAATGTGTGCACTAGCCCTTTTATTACTTGTTCAATAGATTACTGTGCAACTTTTTTATCATACCAAAATTTAACTAATAACTGCTGTTTATTAACAACTGACAAACAAATTACCGTCTTTAGAATTTTTTTGTGTATCGATCTGCAAGTTTATCTGCAATGTGCTCCGAGCTGCAATTCAAGCAATCAAAATATGTAGCAATAAGTTAATTACAAACCTTGTTTGCTGAATAAAAATGCGACGCACAAATTTATCAAAACATGTTTTTTTAAATCACATGTAAGTACGACTCGCTCTTTCCTCAACTAGAGATTTTCTTTCTTATAATATTTAATATTTTCTTAAGTTTTCGCGACTATTATACATAATTAAAACTAGGTTTTAATTATTGTAATCGCGGCATTTTTTTTATTTTCTTGCTTTTGTTTGTTTTAAATTAATTTCCTATTAAAAATTTTATGTCTAATTTTTTTATATTTAAATCGTGTATGTTTCATTTTAATGTCATGCAGAGTTCAAAACTTAGGAATATGAAGTCAAGTTCCGCATAAATAAGTGTTGGAGAAAAATAGTTTGTTGTTTTAGATTTATGTTAATACTGAGGTCTTCTAGTTACTAGTTTTCTTAATACTACGTAGTAACTATTAGTAAGTTTATTGTGAGAGCAAACATTCAAACAGACTACTTTGCACTTTGTTGGCTACGCTATACGCCCCCGGAAAATTCCGAACTGCGAAAACTAACCCATCTTCCAGGATAAAAAGTATCCTATGTACCTTTATCAATATTTGAACTACAAGTATTCCAAGTTTCAGCAAAATCGATAGTAGTAACACAGAGCTACTTTCGCATTAATAATTATATTAATCTTACTCGTGAATATTGCACATGCATTTATAGAACGTATATTATTGGAATTAAGGGTGGTCAGCGCAAGGGGGCTCGGTTCCCCAGAACTCTTTGATGTGGCGGCGGCCGTGAAAATTCAACGCACATTCATAACGAAACACGTAATTGCACACAAATTGAGGCTTCGCCGTATTTCGAATTAAGGCCTTAAGTTAAGCGAAATGCTAATAGATATGTATGTATATATTTATGTATGTGATATCAATAGACGTATTTATATATAGTCTATTAAGAATAATTCTTACTTATATAATATTTTACATACTTATATGTTTATAAATAAATAAAATATATGTAAGTAACTGCATATCCTCTAATATTTATGTATACCATCTTTGACCAATACAATCTGTTTTATTCCTGCCTCGGGTTGTCTGGAAGAGATCGCTTCTTAGCGATAAGACCGCCCATTGTGCACATTTAGAATATTTTTAGGCTATAAGATTTTCTGTGTATTCTGTAATGGTGTACAATAAAGTCTTATCTATCTATCTTTATTATACTAGCTTAGTCCTAGGACTAGCACGCTTCGCTGTGTCTTCTCCTTAATAAAAACAATAGGAAACGTGTTGTTGGACACATTCTTAGTTTAAGTTATAGTCACGGTGGAGATGTCCAGCAGTGGGGTAAGGTCGTTTTTTACTTTTCTGAACCCTTAAGACAGTTATCGATATACCAAAAAGCCGCAAGACTAACACTATCACTATCTCGTAATATACCAAGAAAATATACCCATTTCATACAAATCATACAACTCCTATATAAACAGAGTGAGACAACAACACAATTAACGATCACGTGCACAAACGCGATCTGCACTCTCATCGCGGACACATATGTGCTAATAGTGAGATAAAGGGTTAAATGGAATTTAACGCTGACTAAAATTAGAACAAGTTCGAAGTTAAGTTTTTATCCGTGCAGGAACGGAGAAAGAATACAATTTCCTGCGGCCGGGCGGTCTGTCGTAAGAGGCGACAAAAGAACCCACAGTCAGATGGTAGGGTATTTGCCCGATTGGATGGCTACCACCCCTGATCTAGAGTATGACGTCATAACAGCCTTGAGTTGTGTTCCGGCATTAATGACCAGGTTCCAGTCTCCGTTAAGAGAGCAGCAGCGCATTTGTAGCACCTTTGGCGTTGCAAATGTCTATAGACGATGGTAACCGCTTTCCATTAAGTGAGCCGACTGCCTGTCTGCTGAACTCCTGCAATAAAAAAAAAAATGGTGTCTTAGCTTTACTGACCAACTTGTTGTCGTCGTTGCTATTGAAACACAGAAATAAAGAGAGATTTACAAAGATTCCCAACTGACAAACTTCCCCACCTTGGCTATATATATATATATATACATACATACATACATACATACATACATACATAACTTCACGCCAGTTCCCTTGCGGGGTAGGCATGAACAACAGAGTGCCATTTAGGCTTATTCTTACATACCTCACGTATATATATATATATATATATATATATATATATATATATATATATATATATATATATATATATATATATATATATATATATATATACATATATATAGTTATTTTAAGTCAGATTTAAATTACTCATTAGCCTTATTTCCTAGATTAGATTGTATTTTTTTTCTTTTTTTTCATAGCTGGAGTACAGAAGATAGGCTGACGGCCCACCTGATGGAAAGCGGTTACCGTCGCCGTTGAACGATTGACGTTTGCAACACCAGAAATGTTACCAACGCACTGCCGGCCTCGAAGAAATTTTATGAAACCCTTTTTTAAAAAAACTGCATATCTTAGCGCTGTGGGAAAACCTCGGCTATGACCTCATTGCAAATCCCCACGGTACGCCAGAGAAACGTTCTAGAGAACCGTTGCGTACATGAGCAGAGCGACTCGAGTAAGTGGGGATGAGCTCCCAACCGATGGCGAGCGGTGCGATAGAAAGGTAAAAGATAGAAGAGAAGATAGAAAGAGGACGAAGGCACAATTTTAAACAGTTCCTCGGAACACTCCCCGTTATACAGTCAGTAGAATACGCAGAGAGACGCGAAGTCTCTCCTAATCCCAAGCGTATCTAGACCGTCTCTGAGTATGGGATCATCAACAACACGAACGGTTCGATTTTGAATGTTGTATCACTAAGATACATCGTTTATGGGGAAAAAAGTCTGATTTCTTCTACCAGAGACGGTAAATCTCAACTTTAATTTTCATTGGGTGTTAAGTTTTACTTCGCTTATTTCGGAAATTTAACGCTCCTATACTATACTAGTTATTATAAAACAGTGTACCACAGGGGGCGTGCAGATCGATATTGAAACAATGGACTGCTAGCTGATCGTAAATACCTGCGTTTTATCGTGACCATAGGTGCGTTATGGTTTGTTCACATGAGTAAAGTTAATGGTCAAGTTTAAACTTCGCATTATAAAAATCGGTTTTCACGTAGCAAGTATTACCAGAAGAATACGAAGTGGGCAAGCGGGAAGAAAGTCTTGCGTGGACAACTGGAGTTTCGCTGCGCAGCCTGAGGTTCGCACATCAATTGTCTATTATTCTACAGTAATAAAATTACATACATACATACATATATAACTTCACGCCAGTTCCCTTGCGGGGTAGGCACGAACAACAGAGCGCCATTCAGGCTTATTCTTACACACCTCACTTGCTTCTTTGACATTCATAGCTCTTGTCATGCACGCTCGTCTGTTCTCAAGGCTCCTGACATCACCTTTTGCTAGTACACGATCAATTTAGTAATAAAATTATTTTAATCATTTCGGCCCAAGGGTAGTCTCGCTGGAAGATCTTCTTTTGTGATGGAGGAGAATTCCATCTTGCTCCTCCACCTAATTGGGTCACCCATAAAGACAAATACTCCGGTGCTGTGAGGAAATGATAAGCGAGTGGAATGAACACGAGGAGTTTTACTGGGTACTCCGGCAACTGTACGGCGATTCTCCACACACCCTCATCCTGATCCCCACACGGTGACATTTTTTTTTATTGCAGGAGATCAGCAGACAGACAGACGGCCCACTCGATGGAAAGCGGTTACCATCGCCTATGGACATTTGCAACAGCAAAGTTGTTACAAATGCGCTGCTGCTCTCTTAAGGGAAATTGGAACCTGGTCACTAATGCCGGAACACAACTCAAGGTTGTTATGGCGACATACTTTAGACCAGGGTGGTGGCCATCTAGTCAGGCAAATGCCCTACCACCTGGCTGTGGGTTGTTAAGTCGCCTCTTATGACAGGCCGCCCGGTCGCAGGAAATTGTATTCTTTCTCCGTTCCTGCACGGATGATATGTCCGTTAGGTGATTTCTTCTCGTCAAAAAAAAATTGATCATGAACTTTTCAGAACTGTAAAAGGTGTGCTCGATAATCTACTTTCTAAGCCGTATTTTTAATTAATTTACGGATGATAAGTACATGATATACATCAATATGCCCGACTTCTACATTTGTATTACATAAGTTTTTTTTTTGCCTGAAGTGAACAAACAGGCAGACGGTCCACCTGATGGAAAATGGTTACCGTCGCCTATGGGGACGTATGCAACACCAGGGGCATCGCCAACGCATTGCCGACCTCTAAGAAATTTTACAATGCGCTTGTAGGCGGAATAAATGTTCTAAAGAACCGTTGCATAGTTGAGCGTGGAAGCTCAAGGAAATGGGGGTGAAGTTTACGTATTTTATGCACACAAGCTTTAAAAAATGCTTCACATCATTTTTCATTTAGGCTCCGTCTATATCTGCCTTTCTTTCATCTGATATAACCACTGAGGCTAGAACACTATTCTAGGTTGACATGGAGACATGCTCTCTACCAGGGGTGAGAACAAAGAAACCAAGACACACAAAGAGCCTAAAAATTAATAACCCAGGCACAGAAAAGAAAAAAAACAACACACATGGCACTAGATACGACTATATGTAAGTATAGATATAAGGCCAATACTGCACTTGCACTTCCTCACAACACCAGCATGTAACAGATACACTCTACATTAGTATGAGTTTAGTATTAAAATTAGAATAAATTAATATAATAAGTTATTCTTAAGGTACACCAAAACAGAAAAATTACTACATATAATGTCACATACACTAACAAAAACAAACAATAAGCGTGTACAGAGTCTCAAATTTTTCATAGAAATTAAGTATTAAAAAAGGGTACGGAACTCGAGTCCGTAGAGATATATATAATAATATAAAAAAAAACCTGGGGTGGAAACCTCGCCTCACAACAGTTTGTCTGGCCATAGAATATAGTGTTCTTTTTCCGTTTCTGCACACACAGACAGACATTCAGATCTTTTCGTTGTGCATTGAGAGAGTTATACTGCACTCGTGTGAACAGTGTCGGTAGTTACCTGCGGTGGTTGGCTTGTGTCCAGCCAGTCGCCGCACTGTCGTTATAATATGCAACAGGGCCCAATGACTACTTCATATTTACGATTATTACTAGTATTTGTTACGTTTGCAAGTGCATTATAAACGTTTATAGTTCAGTTATTTAGTTCAAAATTAGTTTAGTTTCAAGTAACATACATAGATATATAACTTCACGCCAGTTCCCTTGCGGGGTAGGCACGAACAACTGAGCGTCATTTAGGCTTATTCTTACACACCTCACTTGCTTCTTTGACATTCATAACTCTTGTCATGCACGCTTAAGGCTCCTTAACTTCTTAAGGCTCCTGACATCATCCTCTGCTAGTACACGATCAATTTGATCGTGGAAGGTGTGTCGTGGCCTTCCACGACTTCTGCATCCATCCACTTTTGCATTGTATATCTCTTTAGTCATTCTTTCCACCTGCCCGAACCACCGGAGCATTCCTTTCCTTACCTTCACCCCGACACTCTTTCAGACCAACTCTCTCTCTTACTTCGGTATTACGAACGCGGTCCGCGAGCGTCACTCCGCAGATTCTGCGCAGTGCTCGCATCTCGACCGCGTTTACTCTACTTTCATGCTCTCTCTTCCATACCCAACTCTCGCTTCAAGTAACATACTGAATGAAATATCTAAACATTTCTTTTAGAGCCCTTACACACCACGTTTTTACCAAGCGCCTTCAACGCGCTTTGCAGACAACTGTAACGCGCTACAAACCCGATGTTATCGCAATTAATTTACCTATTCACACATTCATATAATTGTAGTATGCAGACGACTGACTTTTTCGCGTGCTGTCGACGCGCTACTAATTTGGCTGCAATCAGACACGTACAGCAACCAAATAACCTCAATATCGGTCGATCACACAGCGCACGCTCGTTTCCAGTGCGATACATGCATGTATTGTTGTTTGTTGTTGCTCCCGCGCGTCTGTAGCGCATTCGTCGTGAGTTTGCAGCGATGCAATCGCAAGTAATCTGCCTTTTTCAAGATTAGCAGCGCCGACAACGCGCGTTAGGGAAACGCGCGGCGACGGCGCTTTTAAAAAACGTGGTGTGAAGAGTCCTTAATAAAGGGTTTGCCATCTATTTGTTATAGTTGAGACCTGGACTACCACAAAAGCCAATATTATACAGGTACACAATAGATGATATCGAGGGGTGAAAGGCTATTTGTTTTAAGCGACATTTTGTGACAGAATTGACTTGATGGTTTTCTAGCATCCTAATGTCTCAAACTTAAGGAATTATAATGAACCTGGTTTCCAACTAAAAACTACAGTTTTTTTTCTTTTTTAAATATATATGTATGTAGTTTACTAATGAAGTCTTTTTGTGGGTCATTGAAACTTCAAACTCCTCTATAGACACAATTTCGCAAATGTCGCTTAAAACAAATAACCTTGGACCCGTCGATATTATTATTTTCAATACTCCTAAGAAGCTACAAATATTATGTATGCTAGTTTTGAAATGTCGTTTTGACTCCAGTCCAGGAATTGACGCCAGGTTAACTTAAATACAGAAGCGGCTATTATTAAAAGTTGTCATTGTGAAACCATTGAAACCAGGTTTATGAGATACGTAACTGTAAAACTGGCCATTTTACAACTTGATGATATCGAAGAAGAATTTCAATTTTTGATTCAGTGGAACCAAAAGAGGAAATTTTAAAACAAAATACACATACATACATACATAACTTCACGCCAGTTCCCTTGCGGGGTAGGCACGAACAACAGAGTGCCATTTAGGCTTATTCTTACACACCTCACTTGCCTCTTTGACATTCATAACTCTTGTCATGCACGCTCGTCTGTTCTTAAGGCTCCTGACATCACCTTCTGCTAGTACACGATCAATTTGATCATGGAAGGCAAAATAACAGTGTAAAATACCTTTGGCAACAAAAAATGTACTTAGGTCCAAATGTCGCTTACTATAAAATGGCGGTGAAGGCTCGATATTGAATCATAATTCTTCTAATACTTAGTACCTTCATTGTCTTTGAAAATGCAAAGAAAATTTTCGAGAAGTAGAATATAATGTAGGCTTTGTTTATGATCAATAAATTTAAATCGATATTAAGCGTGCCGTATGCGTTACACCTGGTTTTTCTGTGGTACAAAAATACTTTATACTATTTTAAACTCCCCACCAATAATGGGGGGTTTGCAGAACGGCGACGTAAAAACACGAAAACAAGTACAGTCGGGTACACAAATAAAGACGTTAAATTTAGAGGCGTGCGGTTGGCACACCTGGCGCGCACAGACGCCACGTGGCCGTTTCGGATTCGACTGTACTCCAAATATTTATATAGAGCTGTAATCTAACTATAATAGCAAAAATCAAACACTGTGATTTTATTCGTATATCGCTGGAGTGACGTAGTGGAGGCTGATCTGCGCGAGCTTCATGACGATGACTGGCAGGAGACAACGCTGAACAGGAAGGAGTGGGTGTTCTCATTTCGGAGGCTAGGACTCATTTTGGGTCGTTGAGCCGCAGCAGTTAGTTAGTTAGTTTAGTTATTGATTTTATTCATTTTATTAATTTAGTTTACTTAATCAAAATATCTTTTTATACTGTATCAAAATTCCTACATCTGTAAGGCTGCAAGTAGAAAAAAAAAACAATTTCAATTGCAAATGTCATCAAAAACGAGAATTAAACATCCAGTTTAGAAGTTTTGTAACTCGAGTCTTGCACTAATAATAGTAATAGAGTGACTACTAGTGCTACTACTCTAGTAACATTCCAATTCTAGATAGTATATTTCTTGATTAAACGCCCTATCAAAAGTGAATATATTAGTCTTCTAGGTTAGCTGTATTATGCCAAATTGTATATAAATCAGCTTGAAAAAGTTTTCGCGATTGTAGTAGTGACATATACACACACGGTAACTAAAACTAGGATAAACCAGTTGAGTTAGTTACTAAGTATCTGAATGTGGAGTTAGCCATTGCCTTTCTTTATAGGCGAATGGAAGGAACACGGGACCTTTTAATGTGTATTCTGGCAATGACAATCTACCTCCACCAAGGCAAGAGCAGGCTGGCACAAATTAAATATTAGTAATATAAGTAATAGTAATATAAAACATGGCACAATTGACACTATAGTTGTATATATTTTCATAGCGTCAGCATAAATATTAAAACAAAAAATAGTATTACCACTATACATACTAAGAAAGAATAAATTGTTACATATATAAGGATAGGATATTAGATGTAATTGACCTGCGTTTCGATAGATAAATAAAAACTAAGTAGATAATGTGGCTAATGGTAAAAAAACGATTATTCTAAATTATTATATAGTATCAGTAAAAATATTCTAGATCCACAGTTCCCTCTTTCTTAAACCATGAAAGAGGTTAAATTGAAAAAAATAAATAAGAGCAGGCCGGCGAATTTCACACGAACTCAACATGATTCCCAGAAGTGACAAGTCTGTAAATGGATTTCTCTTCTTCAAAAAAAAACTATCATGTGGCTTACACTCCCAAATCAATCACTCATAAATAGCATGCACTACTATGAACGCAAAAATATCTTCAAGCTGGTTGTACTGTACTAAACTCGATGTATAAATTTTTCAAATGTTGTATCATCTCTATAATATCCAACCCGGTTAAATACGTCGCGTATTTACTGCGCCAGTTTACGTGGAACACGGCTTGCCCAACTTCTTTCAAAGTCCGGTACAGCTGTTATTATTCGTTAATCCTATTGGAAATATTGCACTTTTATTGTTCACTGTACTTCGTTTTGATTATTTTTCAAATCAATATTTTCCGAAACGTTCTACACGAGTGTGTACGGACTTTAAAATGAAACTTCATCCGCGTTGTCATGGTAGCAATTGTTAGTGAATTACAACGGCACCCAATACAAAAACGCGACTGCAGTGCCATCTATTTGGCTATATTCATCTATTTTAAGGAAAAGGCGTCCGTTAATGGAATAACAAGTTTTTTTTATTGCAGGAATTCAGCAGACAGGCAGACGGCCCACTTAATGGAAAGCTGTTACCATCGCCTATGGACATTTTTAACACCAAAGGAGCTACAAATGCGCTGCTGCTCTCTTAAGGGAGACTGGAACCTGGTCACTAATGCCGGAACACAACACAAGGCTGTTATGGCTGCATACTCTAGACCAGGTGTGGTCGCCATCCAGTAGAGCAAATACCCTACCACCTGGCGTATCCTAAGTGTTGATCCAGGATATAAGCTAGCTCTGTGTCGGGTTTGACTTATGTGTTCAGTAGATTTCACGTTCTCAAAGAGACTGAGAAAATTCTAAAAATTGTATTTTCGGAACCTGCTAATCCGAATTATATATATAATAATAACAGTGCGTAACTCGGGCCTCCCACTATAGAGGAACTGACAATATACCAACGCCACGCTTGGCTAAGGTATTACTCCGAATTACCCCACCTGAATAAATCAGGAGTGCTATTCGGACCCGAATAACACTTCTGATTTATTGCTTAATTCTTAATTCATTGTACATTATCGACCCTCTAATAATTGGGAAACCTGAACCCAATGGGAGGTTGTTGGGCTGATTAATAGTATTTTTAATTTATAAGTCTGCCCAATTTATAAACTCCGATAAGACACGAATTATCATCATTTCAATGATTTATATAGAAGAACAACGTTCTTCAACACAACTTGTGAATATAACCGGAATGTACACGAATCGAGTTATTAATTTGTTTCGTTGTTATTTCTAAAGATAGTATATACAATTTGCTGGACAATATTTATTGTTAAAAGTGATACCTAGTCTATGGTATCATATAATAAAAAAAATATTGGAATTCTATGAGCATCATTTAAATTCTGTATATGTTCGACGGTCATAGTATTATCGAAGATGTATTTATTCTTTTATTTAATTAATTAAAATTTAATTTAAATAATAAAAAAAGTTAATAATAATTTTGTTATGCTATATTTTGCTTTATCCACCATCTTTGTACGGAAGAACCACGTTAAGCTTGATTTACAAGTACTTGTATTTAACATTTAAATTATAATTGTCTATTGAACAAAAATATGTAGGATAGGATACTATCACACATGTCGTTTTTCCTACATTGTATCTACTGATACAATGTAGGAAAAATAATTGTAATATATCTAAGTGTAAATCCCGGTTATATTCACAAGCTGTGTTGAAGAACATTTTTCTTTAAATACACTTAATAATAACTTAGAATTAAATCAACTACTTTACGTACAACACTTTGAAGTGTTATTGTGTTTTATAAGAAGTAAAAAGAAACAGAAAGTTTCTTGTTACTTCTTCTCTTCAGCAACATATATATGAAGCTAAAAATACAGATTTATTTGTATCTGCATTTTTTTAACAAATATCAAAACCGACTTCAAACCAAAATTAATATTTTCTACAACAACTTGAACGCGTCAAGTAAAACATAAAAAATTACTATATTTTGCAAAAAATTTGTTGTTTTTTTTGTCTTAATTGGCACCGACTTCAATATTTTGTAGAAAATATTTATTTTTCGCTTTTCACTTTCAAAACAGTATTGATTTTTGTTGTTTTTTTATTTTCTATTTTTTAATTAGTTAAATACTTGAATAGCTTTAAAAAAAATTATATCAAACACATTGTACGTGCCTATAATATTCGAAAGTTGCTCTTGATTTAACCGGGACCCACTCATTCACTCATCAGATCCTGACTTGGCGAAAATGAGACCACCTCAGGAGTGTGTACTTTCTAATATAAAAAATAATGATAAAATCGGTAGACAATTGACGAAAAAATCGCATGACAAACATATAAAAGAAAACATATATTGGAATTAAGAATCTCCTCTTTTTTAAAATCGGTTAAAAATCTATAGTGGTCCAATAAATCATGTATGTTTCCTATGAAATACAAATAAAAATTACTGTAAGAACGTCGACGACAAACCTCATAAGATAGCCTATTCTCCGAATATAAGTTACCGTATAATAATTGCCTCCTGGCTATCCCTCCATACCCCTCCAGCCCCATTTGCCCACTTTACCAACTGATGTAATTACACGGCCCAGTTCCCTTATCTTCGCGAATACTTTTCGCTTTACACCACCTAACTTCACGTTTATCAGGTAAAACTTTTGCTACAGCAAATTGAAAATTTTACGATGTCACGGGGCGCGATTCAAGTGAGAGCGGGTAGCGAGTTTTTTCTGCAATGCGGTATATTCGTGGATATGAACGTGCCCCACCAATTTGTGTACCAATGTAGCCCCGAATATATTCTTCCAATTTAATTTTAATTCTTAAAAAATCTAGTAAATATATGGTTGACCTGTGTAAGCTTCGAGCTGATAATTTGCAAGCAACTACGCAGGACAGGGAAAAACGGCATATTCTCGTTTGTAGGCCACTCACTTTAAGGGTGGCTGAGCCAACGGAGTAAGAAAGTACATATATAATAGTCAGTTCATACACACTTGAAATTAAAAAGAATTCTTATCCTGTCACTGAAGAAAACATGAATAGATAACTAAATCATAATTTAGGGTAGAAAATTACTCACGTAGCGCTAAAACAAGTTATGTTCTGTGTCTTCGCGTGCAGCGTGTATTCTGTTGTAAAATTAGGTGAGAACATTATATAGGAATTAAATACACAATTAAACATTAGCAGTTTTACTCATTCTGAGTTAAAACAAGTTTATAGGCTCATTTAAGAACCTCAAAGAAGTCTACAAACTTACTCTAAATAAATATGAATAAGACTGTATTAGTTTTGAATACATAATACTAAGTATATACCCACTGTCTGAATCTGCTCTGCGTACGAAACCGTCCCACCTTCCCCTACATATTTTACCACCAGAAATCATTTATAACACAAAAATGAAAAATGATAACACGATATTTAAAACAATCTCTCTTGTTCATGTACGAATAAATAAATTCCTACTAACTCATGTTTGTTCTGATAGATTTCCGCTCACCGCTGCCACTGGAACCACACACCTCGTATTGCGTAACAAATTAATTGTGTTATCAAGTATTAATGCGCTATCTCGGGTAGACTTTAATTACCGTGGCGCGGAGAGCCCAAAGCCACCGGCTTGCGCCCGAAACAGGGGTCAAACAATATTCAATACTGTATTTAATGAGTTTACTAGTAAATTGATATTTACATATTAGGAAACCTGTACGCTTAAGATTGAAGTGGCAATAGAGGAATTTTTGGTGGGAACTGAAAGGGGACGTTGTGCTGAGCAGTTTTTTTTTTTTAATGTGTAAAATTACTCTAAAATGAACAAGAGTAGTAATTACGTGTTTTTGCGAGAAATGTGAAATATATAGCCAAATGCGGCCTTTCGAGTTTTCACAAGAACTCCGATGAATGACGTCGATGGTAGCCTACAATACAACGGCGCCTGGCTTAAAGGCCTAGTTGCCAAGCCTTAAACATAAAAAAAAGTAACAATAATGTGGGAATGTTCCTTGCCTGAATAAAAGATAAACAATAGGGGCTGTATGACGTGGCAGTCTTCATGTCCGTGATGTAGCAGACAAACTGCAAGAGTGTCGCTTACGTTGGTGCGGCCACGTTTTACCGAGACCGGCTAATTATGTGGGGAACAAATGTCTAGCCATGCCGCCTCCGCCAGGTCCCGGTCGAAGGGAAGGCCCAAGAAATGTTGGCTAGACGTTGTGAAGGATGCCATGCGTACCAATGGTCTCATAACGGGGGCTGAAGATCGCGTGAAGTGGAGTAGAAAAAGTAGGAAAGCGGACCCTGTGAGTCAGAGGGATTTAACGATCGGATGATGATGATGGAATAGGCCCTGGATAACAATGAAATCAATTGGGATATGATTTATTAACTCATTGAATGTCACAGCCTCATAGATTCTATTGGAACATACCTACTTGTACCTCAAGAGGCTTGTACGTGTTTGCCTTCCTATAGCTCACGCAAGCCCTCCAAAAGTCCGGGTATATTTATGGCCCGTGGACTTCAAGAATATAGCTATTGTTACAACTTGGGCTCCGACAAAAACAAATTCCACTCCTAATCTGTAAAAACACATTTTATTACCTGTCGGCATTTAAACTAATTGTGATTCTTTTATGATCTTCTTCTGTTTACTTATTTATTGGCATACGTTTCTAGAGAACGGTCTATTGGTCTATTGTACTCGTTTACGGCCTGTTGCGGCTGAATCATTAGCCAGGTGTTGCGGATTACGTCGACTACGATACGGGCACATTTGTATTTGTGAGGTATAAAACGACGGTTTGATGGAGAGGGGAGGCAGTTCAGCGACAACTACGATCAAGGAGTGAAGTGTGTACATTCGGGAATCTAATATTGACGGACGTTGCAAGTTTTATTGAATTACGACCTTCTGCATTACGTTTGGAATTCTTGTGTTCGGTTATAATTGTGTATAGTTCTAATAAACTCTATAATAATTCCAACGGCATTTTATTTCGAGTCTCGCAACTCGTAACAATATCATTATATTGCAGATAGTATTTCCTGAACATGTTCTTAAATATTATTAGAGATTTTGCTTGTCTGACAGCAACAGACAATGTGTTCCAAAGTTGGACAGCCTTAACAGTGAAAGAATGATTGAAAAACGTTGTATTATGAATAGGAGTAATAAGTCTATGTTGACTGCGTAAAAACTGTGGTGTAGTAGGGATGAATAAAATAGTATAAAACCAGGAAAGAATGTAAGTAATTCGGCGAAAGCGAATTGGCAACCACTTGAGTTTTTGTCCAAATGGATGGCTACCACCCCTGGTCTAGAGTATGTCGCCATAACAACTTTGCTCTGGCTCTAATCTAGCTCTAGCTAACTGGAACATAACAGAGGCTCTGTTAATTTATAGCGGCATACTCCAGACTATATCCTACCACCTGGCTGTGGGTTTTGTCACCTCTTAGGACAGGCCGCCCGGCCGCAGGAAATTGGATTCTTTCTCCGTTCCTGCACGGAGAAAATATTTGTCACACCTTTGATATTGCAAATATCGAACCTAAAAAGAAATACACGGAATCCTAAAAAGCTTCCGGTTCAAGACCCCCCCCCCCCCCTCCCCCCCCGTAAAAATATTGACGGCCATAAATCGGTAATATCTGTGTTGAAAATAGCGCGCATATAAAAAAGAACGTGCGCACAGGTAATGGTGATTGCGACCGAATTGCGGCGCGCGCGCACCTACACAAAACACATGGCCCAGCGTTTATACTATTGTACGCGGATTCAAATAGCTTGATACTTTTTTTTTATTGCAGGAGATCATCAGACAGACGGCCCACTTGATGGAAAGCGGTTACCATCGCCTATGGACATTTGTAACAGCAAAGTTGCTACAAATGCGCTGCTACTCTCTTAAGGGAAACTGGAACCTGGTCACTAATGCCGGAACATAACTCAAGGTTGTTATGGTGAGATACTTTAGACCAGGGGTGGTAGCCATCCAGTCGGGCAAATGCGCTAGCACCTGGCTGTGGGTTGTTAAGTCGCCTCTTACAACAGGCCGCCCGGCCGCAGGAAATTGTATTCTTTCTCCGTTCTTGCACGGATAATACTTGTTGAATATTAACCCATCGCACTAATCCATAAAGGAATTACAGATTTACTAAGTGGTCTATTTTTCTGTGTTCTCTGTCAGCGATGAGCTGTGGTCTAGGTTTTTGTTATTTTAACAACTTATTACGTAGAAATTCTTTTAAGAGGTTTGGGGCTTTTTTTATTGCAGTCGTTCAGCAGATAGGCATTAGCAACACCAAAGGTGCTACAAATGCGCTGCTGCCTGGTCACTACTTGGTCACTGATGCCGGAACACAACTCAAGGTTGTTATGGCGCCATACACTAGACCAGGGGTGGTAGCCATCCACATGGGAAAATACCCTACCACCTAGCTGTAGGTTGTTTTGTCGCCTCTTACAACAGACTGCCCGGTCGCAGGAAATTGTAGTCTTTCTCCGTTCGTGCACGGATGACAATAAGAATATATTATATTAAAAGTTTACTCGTATATCATTAATAAATATAACCAAACAGATGTTGATAATAAATAAAACTATTCTAATTTTCATTTCGGGATATGATTATGTAACTTTTTTGTTTAGAAATAAAGTTATACTATTGTTTGTCTATAAATAAGTTATCTTATAATACTGAAATCAAAATACATGTTTAAATATAATTATTTATTTTAATTTAATAAAATTTGGTTAACTTATAGATAGATATATGTTTTTTGTTTCGTTGCTGCTACTGTTATTTTATAGGTATTACGTTTTTAAATTATTGCTTTATATATATATATATATATATATATATATATGTATAGAAGTCTGAAAGAGAGTGTCGGGGTGAAGGTAAGGAAAGGTACGCTCCGGTGGTTCGAGCATGTGGAAAGAATGCATGATGAAAGAATGACTAAACAGATATACAATGCAAAAGTGGATGGATGCAGAAGTCGTGGAAGGCCACGACACACCTTCCCTGATCAAATTGATCGTGTACTAGCAGAAGGTGATGTCAGGAGCCTTAAGAACAGACGAGCTTGCATGACAAGAGTTATGAATGTCAAAGAAGCAAGTGAGGTGTGTAAGAATGGGCCTAAATGGCGCTCTGTTGTTCGTGCCTACCCCGCAAGGGAACTGGCGTGAAGTTATGTATGTATGTATGTATTTCATTAAACTTTAACAAACTGCATTATACCATATATTTATTTGTTGTTATGTGTTGTATTGTCCACCGTGACTTCACTTTCTGGGAAGAACAGCGCTAGTCCTTGTTGGCTAGCATTATCCTGAGACTGGGTCCAATCTAGGACTTATTTTGCTTTTTTCTTTTTCTATTTATATTAACTTAGTTTTTGTCGTAAACAAAATATTTTCTTCTTCTTCTTTAAATAGAAAAGTATCAAGATTCCTCATTCCTGGTATATGTCGATCATGCGCATACGCATCAAACATTTCAGTAAAACCAACAGGTAATTTACTGTTGGTGCCGCAACCAGCTCGTGTTTATTTTTATTCCGATATCCATTTATTTTCACGTTTCCCATAGCAATAACCTGGTCCGATTCGTTGATTGGATTTTATTAGAAAATGATTTTGTACAGAAATGTTTAATACCCCTGTTTCTTTTAAGCGTACAGATTTTGCCTATAAATATTTGTAATTAGAATCTCTCTTAGCAGTATTTAAATTTATTTCCTTTGAGTATATCTAACTCGTGTTTTCCTATTATTTGTTGGAGGGAATTTTGGCTCTTGATTTTTATAGAAGTTACATACATACGTACATATATACATAACTTCACGCCAGTTCCCTTGCGGGGTAGGCACGAACAACAGAGCGCCATTTAGGCTTATTCTTACACACCTCAATTGCTTCTTTGACATTCATAACTCTTGTCATGCACGCTCGTCTGTTCTTAAGGCTCCTAACATCACCTTCTGCTAGTACACGATCAATTTGATCATGGAAAGTGTGTCGTGGCCTTCCACGACTTCTACATCCATCCACTTTTGCATTGTATATCTGTTTATTCATTCTTTCATCATGCATTCTTTCTACATGTCCAAACCACCGGAGCATTCCTTTCCTTACCTTCACCCCGACACTCTCTTTCAGACCAACTGTCTTTCTTACTTCGGTATTACGAACGCGGTCCGCAAGCGTCACTCCGCAGATTTTGCGCAGTGCTCGCATCTCGACCGCGTTTACTCTACTTTCATGCTCTTTCTTCCATACCCAACTTTCGCATCCATACGTGAGCGTAGGTACCAGCACCGCGTTGTGTATGGCGAGCTGGGCCTTCTGGCTGAGGTTCTTAGCGCCTAGAAGTTTACCTAACGCTCCATTCACACTATTCCCCAAATTCACTCTTCTTTCTATATCAGCGGTGTACCTTCCATCCCTGCTAAAAGCACATCCAAGATATACAAACTCATTCACTTGCTCCAGCATAACATCATCGACCATTATCCTATTATAGAAGTTGAAATAAATAAAAACAAAGAGTATATAAATTAGGCAAGTGCGTGTCAGGTTATAGACTACGTAGGATCCTTTCGAGATGATAGTTGAAGACATGAGTGAATGAAAGGGATATGTTACAATAGGTAAATATTGATAAATTGGCCTACAAAGCTCTTTTACTATCACTTTGCTACACATATAACTCCTTCATTACTTACTATTTTCGAAATCAAATTCAAAAAGCGTTGTTTTAAGTTCTAATATGGTTTCCTTGTCTGTTTACATTACATATTTTACACATTACATTTTCCTTTAACGTATTTTTTTTAATATCACAAATCATCTAATCATGTCTTCAATTATTATCTTAGAAAAGTCAAACTGATTTTTCTTAAAATTATTTTTCAAACTCACCTCTTATTTTTTCTATTTTTGTTGCTGCTGGCTTCAATGCCTTTGGCATTGATTTTCCCAATATCATAGCGAAAAAGGCAGGCGATAATAACTGTTAATATATGGCGATAATATGCATTTTCGATCACACAACGCTCACCACGACCCATGTCAAGAGGTGGGTCGAATAACCGTTCCACTTGGGTTTACGATTGTAACGCCGGCAAGTGGAACGACAAAAATCTCGGTCGTTGACGTGGTCGTAGTGAGTTTCTAATAGAACGTAGCCAATATAATTTATATGAAACTAGCTGTCCCGGCAGACGTTGTTCTGCTGTGAAGAAATAAAATTTAGAACCCGATTACAGCGTCAGCTACCGGGTCCAATTGTGAATTTAAACCATCCTCGAATCCATTTAAACACACAAAAAAATTCATTCAAATCGGTCCAGCCGTTTAGGAGGAGTTCACTGTCAACACACGTACAGAAGAATTATATATATAAAGATTAAAGCACCTTAATTAGCTTATTTCTTTACAAACATGACAACGTTATGAATTTATCTTTCCGGTATCGTTGATGTGGAATAAAAATTGGTATTACTACTAGCAAAAATTTATTTTTCAACACACTTGCTCATAAAGTGGCTCTATGGTCACCGCAATTAGGCACAGAATGACACCCATTATCAAACTGTGAGTAAAAAACATTATAACTCACTAGTGAGTTATAGATTTTTTTTTTTAATTTTATTGGTTGAGTTGCTTGGTTCTTAAAAAAGTTTTTATTAAAAAAAAAGATCGTGTTCTATAGAACAAATAAATCCTATTGCTTGCTCAATGCAACTTCTTATTTAAATAGATAATTTTAACTCGTACGTGTTTAATAAATAAAACTTTCACTCATATATAACTTTTTTTTCAACACACTTGCTCATAAAGTGGCTCTATGGTCACCGCAATTAGGCACAGAATGACACCCATTATCAAACTGTGAGTAAAAAACATTATAACTCACTAGTGAGTTATAGATTTTTTTTTTTAATTTTATTGGTTGAGTTGCTTTGTTCTTAAAAAAGTTTTTATTCAAAAAAAAAGATCGTGTTCTATAGAACAAATAAATTAATGTTCCTATTGCTTGCTCATTTCATGCAACTTCTTATTTAAATAGATAATTTTAACTCGTACGTGTTTAATAAATAAAACTTTCACTCATATATAACTTTTTTTTATCTACTAAATAAAATGAGTTTTTGTTGTTATTTTATTCACAAGTGTGTTGAAAAACGTCGTATGATACACGTGTGTATTGATGATTACCGTCCTCGGCTCTCTTAAGACCCTCGCCTACGGCTCGAGTCTCAATGGCGCCTCGGCGGTAATCACCAATGTTACACACTAGTACCATAATGTACTATTATCTACTAAATAAAATGAGTTTTTGTTGTTATTTTATTCACAAGTGTGTTGAAAAACGTCGTATGATACACGTGTGTATTGATGATTACCCTCCTCGGCTCTCTTAAGACCCTCGCCTACGGCTCGAGTCTCAATGGCGCCTCGGCGGTAATCACCAATGTTACACACTAGTACCATAATGTACTATTATCCGTGCAGGAACGGAGAAAGAATACAATTTCCTGCGTTGGGGCGGCCTGTCGTAAGAGGCGACTAAACAACCCACAGCCAGGTGGTAGGGCATTTGCCCGACTGGATGGCTACCACCCCTGGTCTAAAGCATGTCGCCATAACAACCTTGAGTTGTGTTCCGGAATTAGTGACCAGGTTCCAGTGAACCTTAAGAGAGCAGCAGCGCATTTGTAGCACCTTTGGTGTTGCAAATGTCCATAGGCGATGGTAACCGCTTTCCATTAAGTGGGCCGTCTGCCTGTCTGCTAAACTCCTGCAATAAAAAAAAATGGCATTAGACGAAATTATTCAATATTCAAAGTACCAACATTTTTAAACAGCTATTTCGCGAATTTTCGCTTATAAATATACAAAGGTAGAGAATTAACAGAATACCGAAGTCAGGCAAGCCTAGGATTATAAACGATAGTGTCCGGCGATTTTGATGAGATAGCAATAGCAGAATTGGGCGCTAGGATTCGAATCTATTGGACGTCTTTGGCATGAGACATTTGTACCTTATCCATTGAGCAATCATGACTTATCGACCATTAACGACATTTAAATTAGAATAATTGGATAAATCAATTGAGACAGTCGTCATTCACACGTGGAGTGGAGCGGGCGCGACTCGCGTGGCTCGCGCGCCGCGCCCGAAGCACGCGACGGGAACTCACCTAACATGCGGCGTCGACGACAGCACAAGGTGTCAACGATTAATCACCGTTAAATTGTTTATAAAGGTGATGCTAATTTGGTTGGGTATCAGTTAATGGAATGGCCTGCTTAACTTGTGTCTTAGACGAACCATGTGGGAATCGAAAGTACTAGCTCTACGCCAACAACAAAACAATAGTCTAAATATATCAAGTCTTATACATGATCGCATGGAAGCGTATAAAAGGAATACTGGGAATTATATTTTTTTTTATTGCAGGAGTTTGGATATTTGCAACACCGAAGGTTCTACAAATTGCGCTGCTGCTCTCTTAAAGGGGACTGGAACTTGGTCACTAATGCCGGAACACAACTCAAGGTTGTTATGGCGACATACTTTAGACGAAGGGTGGTAGCCATCCAGTTGAGCAAATGCCCTGCTTAGCTGTGGGTTGTTTTGTCGCCTCCTACGACAGGCCGCCCGGCCGCAGGAAATTGTATTCTTTCTCCGTTTCTGCACGGACTTATTAAAATATTGGGGCGGTGGCCTATCGTTGGCCAATGAGCCTCCTTAGAAGGGCACAGATTGGAAGATGTCGGTGTGACTGACTTCATTCCGATCATATATCGTCTCACCGCAACCCGTATTTTAAAGCTATAATTATTACAATCTTAAGCAGCTGTGGTGATTTAAAAATAATACGCAGTTTATATTTATTTCGCAGGTGCGCTTCGTATGCATTCAACAATTTATGTTCGTTGCTTCTTTTGAATACAGGCGCTCGAGCACGAGAGGGCAACTTGCTCGAGGGAGCTCCCTAAGGAGTTTTACCTCGGATGGACTGTTGCCACGAGCGGGGGATGAATTTAATGATGCCCACCATAGGGCGACACAAAGCACTAATTGAGAACGGGCGACGGGTAATATAAAGCCCGAGGGGAAGGATCCCGGCGGGCCGGGATCGGTGGTTCGCGGCGGCCTACGCTATCTTACTGCCGTTTCGCAACGTGTTATGGCTGGGAGAGAAGAAACGGCGAAAGAAACTTCCCAGCAACACGCCTTGTCTATCCTGTGGGGGGGGGGGTCTATGTCTCCTATCGTCCCTCGCGGGGACGTGGAGAGATCTTGATTGGCGGCGTCTGAGACGCCGCCGTCTGTGTCTGTCTGCCGGTGCCTGCCAGCCTGCCGTCCTAACTGCGGGCGGACTGATCCGGGCCAGCCGTTTCGTAATAACGTCTTGTTTGTTTTATTATTCTGTACTACGGTTTAACCGTGATTTTTTTGTTTTAATTATTGCTGGGGCATCATCTGCACTAGTGTTAATAATAACTTCGTTAACTCCTAACTGAACCGCCTAAATCTTTAACATTATTTCAAATTAATTCCCACCTTAAAAAGCAAATAGCAACGCCATCTTGCCGAGATACGGCTGGTTCCTACGTCTTACTATTCATTCACTCGCCCTACCATCGGCAAATGTACAGTCGGTATGATATAAGAAACAGCCATACACCCTTAAAATATTTTTCACATGTGAAATTTTTATCTGCTTTATTTATCCAACTATTATCTATTAAATTCTAAGATAATTTACGTTTAATAGAACAGACATTAAAATGACATATTATAATCTAACGTTTACAATATCACGAGAGAAATAATTTTAATTGCTTTTCAAACAAAAGTAATACTGGGTTTTTCGATTCCTTTTGCTTATACCTACTTATAACGGCCACATGGTGGTAAGTTACCATCGCCTATGGACATTTGCAACATCAAGGGTGCTACAAATGCGCCGCTGCTCTGTTAAGGGCCCAAAGTTTATATAGCAAGTCCGCCATAATAACTTCAAGAGAGCAGCAGCGCATCTGTAGCACCCTTGGTGTTGCAAATATCCATAGGCGATGGTAACTGCTTTCCATCGAGTGGGACGTCTGCCTGTCTGCTGAGCTCATGCAATAAACAATAAATAAATATGCTGCCGTCCTTGAAACGGGTGGAACCTGGCGATTTTTTTTTTTGGTGCTGAACGAATATATTTACTCATCCCCTCGGACCCGGGGAGGTCTACGAAGGGTATGTAGGGATCTTGGGGACCATCGCTGCACACAGCTTCACTGAGGAAGGAGTGATAAGATGCCGGCCGCCAAAATACCTACTAAACTTACCAACGTCCCTCTGCGGCTTGTGAGACGCCACGGGATCTGACCTAAGCAGTTCGCCGCAGCACCTCGACCCGTCAAATTAGGATGCCCCTGAGACCGGGGCTTTCCATGCTCCTAGCGTCCTAGCTCCTACGTCAATGGAAGAAGATGAGCGTAGCGGCGTCTCCAAATGCCGTATGCGACGAGGGTCCTCTCGCTCATACTTCTCTCTCGGCCTTTCAACCGCCTCCTTCTGACATCCTCGCATATAATGCCGGATAAAATTTCAAGGTTGTTATAATGACATACTCTAGACCAGGGATGGTGTCTATTCAGACGGGCAAATGCCCTACCTATGGGTTGTTCTGTAGTCACTTACGACCAGCCACCCAGGCGCAAAAATTAATAATCTTTCTCCAATCCTGAACGGATAGGTATGGGAGCATTTTCTAGCACAGCTATACTATGGTAAAGGAACTACTATGGCTATGATATTGTGACATGCCGACAAAAGTGAATGCACACCTGCCTGCCATAAAGCACAGTTTATTACCTGCCCGCATTTGGACATATTTTGTTTACTTTGTGTTTAAAATTTGTAATTAGAAAAGCAGTCTATTGTGTATTGTAATCCTTTATGATAGTCGTTAGCCAGGTGTGGTTCTTGGAAAATTCAGTTCACGCGGTCGAATATTGTATTGTATAGTTTAGTATAAAACAATGCCGGAACAGAGGGGTGAGGCAGTCAAGCGACGATTACAATACAGGCAAGACGTGTGTACATTCGATAAGCTATATAGTGACGGACTTTGCGCATGTTATTGAATCGGGTAGTTTATACTGGTTGTATCCAGTTATATATGTACCTATATTATACGTGTTTTTTTTTATTGCAGAAGCTCAGCATACAGGCAGACGGCCCACTTGATGGAAAGCGGTTACCATCGCCTATAGACATTTGCAACACCAAAGTTGATACAAATGCGCTGCTGCTCTCTTAAGGAGACTGGAACCTGATCACTAATGCCGGAACACAACTCAAGGTTGTTATGGCGACATACTTTAGACCAGGGGTGGTAGCCATCCAATCGGGCAAATGCCCTACCACCTGGCTGTGGGTTATTTTGTCGTCTCTTACGACAGGCCGCCCGGCCGCAGGAAACTGTATTCTTTCTCCGTTTCTGCACGGATAAGATGTTTGTATAGTTCTAATAAATTCTATAGTAATTCCAACGGCATTTCTAATTCGAGTCCCGCACTCGTAACAATATGATTCCTCAATATATGATATAAACTTACACATATACTTTGTTCTTCAGGATAAGAATGTTAGCCTCTGTGCTGCGTCTACGTCTCCTTTACTCCTATAAATACTGAAAGAGAAACAACAAAACAGTAAGGACTATCTTCAGCGTAACGCATTAATTTTGCCATGAATACCGGTTGTTATTTTCACCTGTTTCATATCAAAGGTATTAAAGAGACAAAACAAACTGTTCAAACACGAGGCAGTTGAATGTGCACTTAAAATGCTTATTATAAACATTAATAGTGATAAGGGTTGTACTGTAATGTAATTATCGATAAAATAGTAGATTAATTTATACATGTCTATATTATCACGTCTTGCACGCAGTTGCTTAACACTGATCTGCTGACTGCAAGATTATGTCATTTTATTTAACTACAATATATCTACTATATACATATTGTATATATGAAATAGCAACTCAATGTAATTGAGGCGACCTCAAACATAAAATACAGACCTTGCTTCGTGTGTAAATGTATTGCACGATCATCTAATGCCGCATATACATTGGGCCAATAAAGGTCAAATAACGTTCGCCGGTAATGCGGTAACATCAAGTGAATTCCGGCGTTTCATACGCTAGTCGAGTGCGCAGCATGGGCACCACAGAGGTTTGAACTCGAGACAATAGTAGGTCCGGTCGATTCGCTCGGCAGTCTGGTGCAAGCCATGCTGCAGAGCGATGATCATTGGGTGGGTGCGTCCAATTTTTGCGAGGCTGTAATGTCTCAAAAGGAGGCCGCAGAACGAGATAGGGAGAGAGGTACAAGTGCGAATGTGTCTCACGGGTACCGACGTCAGTCGAGGTCATGACTTCCCTCCTTGAAAATACCGTTGCAGGGACCCTCTAGCATCTAGGGAGCAGAGGAGTCTTCACCCCTGTTGACGAAGGAGTTTGCCTCTCCCGGGGCATTCTCAAGCACTGATGCCTAGGATCAGCGTGGGCGTAACTACGTTCTAAGTCTGACGCTCTTCCTGCCATAAGCGCGGGGCACATGGGAGGAGGGCGATTCTAGTGGAGTATTGAGTACTCGAGTATCCACACAAGCCGGTCGATTAGTGTTTGGATTGCCCCCATGGGAATGCCTCCTTAATCGACTATGGTCTAATCCCTCGCAAAGGACCCGGTAATGTGCGAAATGCAATTCCCTGCCTTAAAAAAAAAACAAGTGAATTCATTCATTCGATTCTTCGAGGATAGATACACATTGAATCAATGCAAGCTACCAAACATCCTTTGTTGGCCAAATGTATACGCGGCATAAAATGGAGAGTTTCCACCGCAGCAACAGGGATTTTATGACCTGAAATTATCACTAGAAAAGTCTTCATTAGCCTTATAACCTATAAATAATTTAATTATATACAAGCTGTAAAGTGCTACCAAGCTATCATCACTCTAGCAATAAATACAATCTGCGATCCGAACTTCCGCTTGTGATGTTGTATTCTTTTTTTCCTTCTTTCTCTTCTCACAATATTTCCTATAGCAAGAGCATTACGGAATATACAAACATTGTTTCACATTTTTATAATATTAGATTGAATGACTTAAAAAAAATGTCTTGAGCAAAACTTAGTATGAGTAGAAGCTATTAAATTTATATTATTGCTCATGGCAACTAATTGAATTTTTTTTATTCATGTTTATTATTCATTCGTTTACTTTGGAGCTAAGCTGTGTAACTAGTATTATTCTGATCACAGGTTTTTTAGGACATCATAATTAATTTAATTTTGGATCTTGTCCTGAATTAATATTATTCCTTTGTAGTGGAACACGTACAAGCCAATAGATGGCGCTGTGCAATAATTGATGTCACAAACGTATCCCGAAACATACAAAGAATATATACAAATTTTCAACTATAACAACAGATGGACCTAGGCCTGCGAGAAACAACATTAGCCTCGCTGGAAGATCTTCCTTTGAGACGGAGGAGCATTCCATCATTTCCATCTCGCTCCTCCATCCTCTACGGGGTACCCCCTTCACCTTATGTTTTCTTTCAATTTTACTGTGCTTATTACTTAATTTATTATGAGTGAAATAATATTGCGGAATGCAATGCTTGAAGACAAAAGTCTTCGAGCAGTGCGTCCTCCCCGTCCTGACCTACGGGGCCGAGACATGGACACTTACGGCAGGATTGGTCCACAAGTTCCAAGTCGCTCAACGGGCTATGGAGCGAGCTATGTTGGGTGTTTCTCTTATGGATAAAATTAGAAATGAGGATATCCTTAAGAGAACCAAGGTAACCGACATAGGTCGCAAAATTAGCAAGTTGAAGTGGCAGTGGGCCGGTCACATCTGCCGCAGGACCGATGGCCGATGGAGCAAACGAGTCCTGGAGTGGAGACCGCGTCTCGGTAAACGTAGTGTCGGACGCCCTCCAGCCCGATGGACCGACGACCTATGCAAGGTCGCCAGTAGGCGCTGGCTGAGGAAATCGGAGGACAGGGATGAGTGGCGCCGTCTTGGGGAGGCCTACGTCCAGCAGTGGACTGCAAATGGCTGACGACGACGAAATAATATGTTTATCATACACACATTATATAAACTCAGATATCGATAACATACATGCACCTCCCTAAAGACTCATTAGGGTTGTCACGAAATGAAATTATACAAAGGTACACCTACGAGTTTGCAAATAATATTCTATTTATTTCTTACAACGTTATATTTACTATAACATTACATGATCATCGACCTTATTGCTACAATAATAAGGCATAAGAAAATGATTTGGCGCTCATGAAAACAAGTTCTCGAGGTAGTTAATCCGTTTTATCTTAAGGTGACGCACGCGGTTTATTATTTCGGTTGAGATATGTCGCTAATACGGTTTCGAGGATGTTTCTTGAGGGTACAATGAAGTTAACTTCCTTTAGGGGAAGCTTTGACTTTGTGAATGTGGTTGGATTATATAAAATTGTAATGAGGAAAATTGTAAGCGTTGTTTATTTAATTGAAGTGGGTTACTTTGTAGAGCTTTATTGGCTTAGGAAGAGAAAGTAATCTTTGTTTTATTGTACTGTTACGAGTTACAGGACTCGAATTAAAATGCCGTTGGAATTATTATAGAGTTTATTAGAGCTATACAAACACGTATAACACCCGCAAAGTCCGTTATTTAATAGATCACCGAATGTAGATAAGTCTCGCCTTGATCGTGGTTCTCTCGACTGCTGATCTCTCCATTGGGCCGTTGCTTTATACTGCACCGATACAATATGTCTGCTCGACCGAATTTCTTAGAATCAGTTCGGCATACCTGGCTAATGACTACCATAAAAGATTACAATACACAATGGACTGTTTTTCTAATTACAAATTTTGAACTTAAAGTAAACAAAAGAAAACAGTCATAAATAGTTTTAATGTTATTAGCTCAAACGCCGTCGAGTGATAAATGTGCTTTGTCTATCGGTAAGCAGGTGGCCCAAATTGTAACAGTACATAAGTAAATAAAAAGCATACCTCTTACCTCTATTACTACACGGAATGCCTTTGTGCATAGGCGATGGTAACCGCTTTCCATCAAGTGGACCGTCTGCATGTCTACTGAACTCCTGCAATAAATAAAAAATCATGACAAATGTTAATTAATGTCAACTCATCAAACTTGATCGTCTTCAAAATGTTTGTATTAGATTCATATTTGGATTAAGAAAATATGACCACATTTCTGAATATCGCAACACACTTAAACACTACTGCTATACACTATATATACATATATATACACTCCTACTTACTTTAAGGAATGTTTCAACTTCCTTCATACATCACATTATTCGTGCAGGAACGGAGAAAGAATACAATTTCCTGAGGCCGGGCGGCCTGTAGTAAGAGGCGACAAAACAACCCACAGCCAGGTGGTAGGGCATTTGCCCGACTGGATGGCTACCACCCCTCGTCTAAAGGTTAAGCTCCCATAGAGTAAATAATTACCATAAACAAAATTAAAACAAAATAAATAATTAAAATGAAGAAGCTGGCGGTAGGCTAAATAAAACTTTAACAATACTCGTTGACACTTGACACCTTTGTCTTCGGTGATCACGGCCACTAAAAGTGGCCGAAACGTCGGAATAACAAAAATCAAATAAACTACCACGCTTAAAACCGTTAAAACGTAGTTTTATTGAGAACAAAATACCCTGATAAGTGTGTGCGTCAGGAGAAGAAAAATTTATAGAAAAAACATAGTTCTACTTAATAATAACACTTTAAAAATTGCCAGTAATATTTATTATGTATAATAATTACATACATACATAACTTCACGCCAGTTCCCTTGCGCGGTAGGCACGAACAACAGAGCGCCATTTAGGCTTACTCTTACACACCTCACTTGCTTCTTTGACATAATAACGTGATAGTTATATGAAATAAGTTATATATCATAATTACATTAATTATATTATAATAAAGGCAATAAGTCAACGGTATTCACCACCTGCATTCATCATTTCAATGAGCAGAACGCGTTTCACTGTTGCATCGTAATGGGCGGTAATGACCGATATGACAGGTGTGAGAAGATTCATTCTCCTCTTTGTTCTAAGTCAATTGAGCTTATAAAATCACATTGGATGTTTTGTTTTTTAATCCCGGGAGATATTATAGCTATAAATACATCTAAAATAATATCTATATATCAATACGTGAAAAAAAAACGCAGCAAAAACTTTGTACCCCTTTTTATGAAAATTGCGCTGACCTAGGAGTATGAAATTTCGCACACTCATAGTTTATATAGAGAAGGAGTGCAGAATGCTAATTTTTTTTTAAATTATACATAAAAACTATATTAAATCAATAAAGATACAAACACAAAGTACCATGTAGTTTAGTTTTATCCGTGCAGGAACGGAGAAAGAATACAATTTCCTGCGGCCGGGCGGCCTGTCGTAAGAGGCGACTTAACAACCCACAGCCAGGTGGTAAGGCATTTGCCTGACTGGATGGCTACCACCCCTGGTCTAAAGTATGTCGCCATAACAACCTTGAGTTGTGTTCCGGCATTAGTGACCAGGTTCCAATCTCCCTTAAGAGAGCAGCAGCGCATTCGTAGCACCTTTGATGTTGCAAATGTCCATAGGCGATGGTAACCGCTTTCCATCAAGTGGGCCGTCTGCCTGTCTGTTGAACTCTTGCAATTAAAAAAAAATAGTATGGTGTAGACAGGGATAATCGCCGGTCACTGTCACGCCACGTTTACATTAAATTTGTCAAGGGGCCTCTACGTGTTGGCCTTCCCATGGCCCCATGCAAGCCCTCCAAATGTCTGAGCCATTTTTATGGCCCCGTGGTCTTCAAAGACATACAATAATAATAATATAATAGATATAATGATTCTTTTTAAACTATGAAATTACACTCACTCAAGCAATACAATTGGTATACTTATTAAAATTAATTTGTAAATAAATTAAAATAATGAAAATTACAAACATAATGATTCCCAGAACGCTGGCAGCATTTCCCTAATTAATTATTTTACTAAACTCGACTAATTATTTTAAAAGTGTAGTACAAGTTAATTTAAAGCGAATATTATATTGGTTGCTTCCACATATGCAAATGAAAGACACACAAATCATATTTAATAAATAAACCAAAACAATGCCGTAGAGAAATTAACAAGACCACCTGCTTTGCAAATCAGCGTGTATCGATATAACTAACAGTTGACAACGCTAAGCCGGCTGGTCGTAGTGTAGACAACACTATTAGTAACTATTACGGCTGATCCGGGCTCACGAATAATGAAGACAAATTGTCGATTAATTCAACAGGTTAACTTGTTTGCACATCACTATTTATGGAGTTGCTAGTATATTTTATTCTGAAGGTTTTTTTATAATTCCGTAGCATATTGGCTTAAACCCATACATATATTTATTCAATGAATGAATTAGTTAATTTATTTATTTCTTTTATTTTTTCTAAATTATTGTTACGAGGCGCGAGACTCGAATTAAAATGCCGTTAGAATTACTATAGAGTTAATTAGAACTATACAAACACGTATAACACAGGTACAAATATAAAACGCGCAAAGTACGTCACTTATTAGATTCCCGATTGTAGTACACACGTCTCGCTTCGCTCGTGGTTCTCGTTCGACTGCCTCTCCCTCCATCAGGTCACCGTTTTAAACTGCACAAATGCCATGTCCCCGTATCTAAGTCGACTTAATCCGCCACACCTGGCTAATGACTCGGCCGCAAACTGCCATAAAATAGTATAATATAACAATGGGCTGTTTTCTAATCACAAATTTTAAACACAAAGTAAAGAAAAGAAGACGATCATAAAAGAGTTACAATTAGTTTAAATGCCGGCAGGTAATAAAATGTGTTTTGTTTCAGACATGCAGGTGGATTTTGTTTTTGTCGGGACCTTTATTATGTACTCGATGTCTATATATATAACACATGCTGTGTTCGCATCAAGCAAGCCATTCAGCAACCATATGCTCTGTGTTCTAGTTTTGTTCAAAAGTAAGCTGAGTTGGTCATTTTGCGAACCAAACTAAAATCCGTGCAGGAACGGAGAAAGAATACAATTTCCTGCGGCCGGGCGGCCTGTCGTAAGAGGCGACAAAACAACCCACAGCTAGCTGGTAGGGCATTTGCCCGACTGGATGGCTACCACCCCTGGTCTACAGTATGCCGCCATAACAACCTTGAGTTGTGTTCCGGCATTAGTGACCAGGTTCCAGTCTCCCTTAAGAGAGCAGCAGCGCATTTGTAGCACTTTTGGTGTTGCAAATGTCCATAGGCGATGGTAACCGCTTTCCATCAAGTGGGCCGTCTGCCTGTCTGCTGAACTCCTGCAATAAAAAAAATTAAAAAAATTGGAATGTGTAAAATAATATTGTCTGTCTAACTGTAAGTGTAAAAACCACTGTTCTCAGAAAGTACTGGGATTAGAGAGTTCAATTTAATTGAAAAGTGTGTAACCTATGAATTAAGCATCTAAAGTGTTAAAGTAAGTGTCAAAATTTAGATTGATAGTTTTGAAAATAATAAATTTATTTATTTATTTTAGTAAGGCTTACAGACAAATAACGATATAAATTAAGAACATAAATAAAAGAATTGCTAATTACAAGCCTTAGCATATAGACTTGCTCAGGTTAATTGATGAAGATGTGTGCGTATGTGTGTGTGTGTGTGTGGTTGACAATGAAGATTGAAAAATTGTAAAATTGAAAAGTGAGATTAAAAGATTGAAACGAGAATTTGAATTTGAGTACATATTAAGTAGTTAGGAACAAACTAGTTTTCTTTTGAAAAATTCTTTGTTCATTATATTTCTAAAGGTGTTGGGTTTAGTTAAAAAGATATCAATGTCCAATTTTAGTGCTAGATCGTTAAATTGTGAGGCGCTGCGGAGAAAGAAAGAATTTTGCCTATAATTGGTGGATGCAAAGGGTACATACAGCAACTGTCTCTGCCTAATGCCCAATTGTTGAGTGCGTAGTCCAACATTACAAAGAAGTTCGGGACAGTCGATAAAGCCGCTAGTTATATTAAGTAGAAAACAAATATCATTTACATTCCGCCTATACTCCAAAGGTAGGAAATGGTAGTGTTGACAACGTTCAAGATAACTATTTATATTTTGGCTAGATTTATAGTCTAAATATCGAAGAAATTTTTTCTGCACTGCCTCAATACGCTTTACATATAGTTGATACATTGGGTTCCACGCTGGAGATGCATATTCTAACTGGCTTCGCACATATGAGCAATATAAAATTTTAATCGTTTTTAACCTGTGGAAGTTCCTGAATTTCTAATAATAAAACCTAAAGCTTTGGATGCCTTATTAACAATGTAAGTTATGTGTTGATCATAAATAAGTTTGTTATCTTGAATGATACCGAGATCTTAAAACTACGTTTTAACGGTTTTAAGCATGGTGATTTATTTGATTTTTGTTTTTCCGACGTTTGGCCACTTTTCAGTGGCCGTGATCACGGAAGACGAAGATGTCAAGTGTCAACGAGTATTGTTAAACTTTAGACACTTGACATCTTTGTCTTGAATTACCGCGCTTAAAACCGTTAAAACGTAGTTTTATTATGTAAACAAGTCGCGAAAACTTCAGAAAAAAAAGTTTTGAAAATGTTCGTCTGTCAGTCTCTCTGAAAGTTTGTCTCGAATAAGTTCCAAAAAATAGCTCAACGGATTTCAATTATAACTTTAGGATTTAAAACAGCAGTTATATTTGAAACTAGCTGTGCCCGCGCGTCGTCCGCGTGAAATTTGCTTTCAAAGCCCCCCAGTTTTGAAACATTCTTCATTGGTGCTCCGCTCCTATTGATTTTAGCGTGGTGATATATAGCATACAGCCTTCCTCGATAAATGGGCTATCTAACACTGAAAGAATTTTTCAAATCAAACCAGTATTTACTGAGATTAGCGCGTTCAAACAAACTCTTCAGCTTTATATATTAGTATAAGATTGAATTCAAGAAGATGCTGCCATAACAACTTTGAGATATGTTCCTGCATCAGTGGCTATGAAATAAATCTAGTGAAAAGATATTTGTTACTGGTTTTTTTTTTAATATTTTACAGATAATCTTATACTAATATATAAAGCTGAAGAGTTTGTTTGTTTGAACGCGCTAATCTCAGAAACTACTCGTCTGATATGAAAAATTCTTTCAGTGTTAGATAGCCCATTTTTCGAGGAAGGCCATAGGCGATATATTATCACGCTAAGACCAATTTTTTTTTAAACTATTCCACGCAGAAGCTAGTGTGTTATATTATGACTTTATATACAGGTTGGAAACTTTTAACGGGGCAGTAAGGGAAAGTACCTTATCCATTGCAACTACACGAAACTGATATTAGGAGACTATTCAATTTTTTTCTAAAATTTTGATCTCCATTCACAGATTATCAAAAGTATGTACGCTTAGAAAGAAAACGGACATTTTACACAAAAATGTTTTTTGGTGCTAATCGATCCTGTTTTTGATGCTACTCAATAACATCTAATCCCCGTCCTAAACCATCCATCATCACTAACACCAACTGAAAATTTTTCATGTCACAACAATTAAACAATAAATTATAACACCACACAAAGTCACAAACACACAACTAACAATAAAACTTATACACATACTCAAACCAACGCGCACTACCATCGCATTGCATTACACGCACACTCCACAAACAAACCAAGACCCACAAAGAGCCTAACAATTAATAACCCAGGCACAGAAAAGAAAAAACAACACACATGGCACTAGATAGGACAATATATATAAGTATAGATATAAGGCCCACACTGCACTTGCACTTCCTCACAACACCAGCCTGTAACAGATACACTCTACATTAGTATAGTATAGTTTAGTATTATAATTAGAATAAATTACTATAATAAGTTATTCTTAAGGTCACACACAGTAACAAAAATAAACAATAAGTGTGAGAATTAAAAATATCAGAAATTACAAAAAACATTTCCCATATATTTACGAAAAAAATGTACTCGTGTCAAAGTCGTATTTGAATTGAAAATGATAGGCGCATGCGCTTTCTAATACAGCCAGGTTTCGGCCCCTTCTTACCCCTTTCGGCACTACCTCAGGGGCCAAATTCTGCTAAAGACATTCAAAGTTGGGTATGGAAGAGAGAGCATGAAAGTAGAGTAAACGCGGTCGAGATGCGAGCACTGCGCAAATCTGCGGAGTGACGCTCGCGGACCGCGTTCGTAATACCGAAGTAAGAAAGAGAGTTGGTCTGAAAGAGAGTGTCCGGGGTGAAGGTAAGGAAAGGAATGCTCCGGTGGTTCGGGCATGTGGAAAGATTGCATGATGAAAGAATGACTAAACAGATATACAATGTAAAAGTGGATGGATGCAGAAGTCGTGGAAGGCCACGACACACCTTCCATGATCAAATTGATCGTGTACTAGCAGAAGGTGATGTCAGGAGCCTTAAGAACAGACGAGCGTGCATGACAAGAGTTATGAATGTCAAAGAAGCAAGTGAGGTGTGTAAGAATAAGCCTAAACGGCGCTCTGTTGTTCGTGCCTACCCCGCAACGGAACTGGCGTGAAGATATGTATGTATGTATGTATGTACATTCAAAGGACGCTTCAATTGCGATAGCGTCAAAAATTCGTATTCTACTAAATCCGCAATATCTTCTCGATATCATCGAGACGGAATAAGATAGTATAGTATTACCATAAACAAAAATGGCATTAGCCGAAATCAATATTCAAAAGCCACCCAAAATTTTTAAAAAATATTTCGCGAGCTTTCTCTTATAAATATTTATAAAGATTTCGATGAAATAGTAATAGTAGAATTGGGCCCCTGGTGTTGCACATATTCATATGCGACGTTAACCACTTTCCATCAGGTAAGCCGTCCGTAGATACTCCAATATTAATTTTAAAAAAAATATTCCAAGAGTTCAGCAGACTGTCAGATGGCTCACTTGATGGAAAGCGGTTACCATCACCTATGGACATTTGTAACACCAAAAGTGCTACAAATGCGCTGCTGCTCTCTTAAGGGAGACTGGAACCTGGTCACTAATGCCGGAACACAACTCAAAATTGTTATGGCGATATACTTTAGACCAGGGATGGTAGCCATCCAGTCGAGCAAATGCCCTGCTTGTTTTGTCGCCTCTTACGACGTATTCTTTCTCCGTTCCTGCACGGATAAAATATGTAGGTAAGTTTCATTTTGATATAATGCAACGTCTAGAAGATATTGATGTATAATCCAAATCCCACGCAAACGTTGTGGCAAGCCCAGCTAACAAAAACCGTTTGGAGGCCATGAAAACAATAAATGTTTATGCTAATTGAAGATATGCAGCACGTGTGTATGTTAACCATTCCTCGACGGTGCATCGGGATGCTCTGGTAACCAGCCTCATAAATACCTGCCTTTTATAGGTTGTATGTTTGAACGCGCGAGTACACTGGTTGATAGTTTTGTCCTAATTTAAGGCAAGCGAGTCTTGTATCTCTGTAAGGGCTACGGCGCGACAGCCGTACAGATGGTGATGGTAATGCTATGATTACGAGAGAGTGGTGATAAATGATTGTCACTCGGATGGCTATAATATTATATATTAAACTAGCGGCCCCGGCAGACGTTGTCCTGCCTTTAAAAAATAAAATTCTAGAACCTGATCCCAGAGCCATTTACCGGTTCTAATTGCGGATCTAAACCATCCGGGTACCCACTCAAACACAAAAACAAAATCACCAAAATCGCTCCAGGTGATTAGGAGGATTCCAGAACCCGATCTCTGCGCCACCTACCGGTTTTAATTGTGAATCTAAAAGAGTAATATAATTTTTATTATTCAAGTCATGACAAAATGAGATTAAAAATCTTGCCAAAAAATTATGGTTTATAACTAACAAATAAAAATAGGGGCTGATCGTATAGGGGTGAAATTTAGAGTTGTATGTATTTTTTTATGCTGTATCCTGAAAAAAAAATATCTAAAAAATAAAAATGTTGGAGTGGACACCCCTTATCACTTAGGGGTTTGAAAAATAGATAATAGCCGATTCTCAGACTTACTGAAAATGGATAAAAAATTACATCAGAATCGGTCAAGCCGTTTCGGAGGAGTATGGGAACGAACATTGTGACACGAGAATTTTATATGTAAGATAAAACTAGAACTAGTGGTCTCCCGTGGTCGAAACTCAACTATAATAATTAATGTCAAAGACTTATACTTCTACGAACACAGATTTCGCCAAGGCTACACTGTTAATTTGACTTGAACAATAAACAAAAGAGTATATATGCGTGTGTGTGTCAAATACATAGTAGTGTGTGTAATGTTTTTTTTTGTTGATTTAACATTGGTACAAACCTGTGGGGTATAGGAAACTCGTGAAGTTCTAAGGAACTCTTCCCAGTCTCCGAACACTCGCAAGAAATTTATTTCATTGATTTAGGAACTTCTAGAATACTGATTTTTTTTAAAGTTTATGGCTTGGCAACTAGGCCTTTAAGCCAGGCGCAGTTGTATTGTAGGCTACAATACATACAAAACACGAAAGGCCACATTTGACTATACAGTTCACATTTCTCACAAAAACGCATATATACTATACTTAAAAACTATCAATATCCTACAACTATGGTTCAGTTTAAAGTAATTTTACACATTTTTAGAAAATAAAACTGCACAGCACAACGTCCCCTTTTGGTTCTCGCCAAAAACTCCCGTTCTAATTTTAAATCTACTTGCCTATAGATAACTAATCAGCCGCAATACAATTCAAACGGCACCCAAACACCTTTACGGCACAAATAGTGCGGCAGTTAGCGGCAGTGCGTGCGTAATACCGCCCCCTGGCTGACATTAACGCAATGTGCTGTTCTGATATTGTGTATCCCGCATATCTATTATTAACGCTGTTAAACCAACACCTGCAAGGCACCCGCTTGGAAATTCGGGAGATATTCTGCCCATTCGCGTTGCTTTAGTTTAGTGTTAGATTCTGGTCTGTAATTGTTCGGTTAATTTATTCACGGTGGCCTAGGTTCAGTATTCTATTTATATTTTTTTTATTGAATGAACTCAGCACACAGGCAGACCACCATACATACATAACTTCACGCCAGTTCCCTTGCGGGGTAGGCACGGACAACTGAGCGGCATTCAGGCTTATTCTTACAGACCTCACTTGCTTCTTTGACATTCATAACTCTTGTCATGCACGCTCGGCTATTCTTAAGGCTCCTGACTGACCACCCATCTGATGAAAAGCGGTTATCGTCGCCAATATAGACATTTTCAACACCAAAGGTGCCACAAATGCGCTGCAGCTCTCTTAAGGGAGACTGGAACCTGGCCACTAATGCCGGAACACAACTCATGGTTGTTAGGGCGGCATACTTTAGACCAGGGGCCCAATTCTGGTATTGCAATAGTGTCAAAAATTCGTACGAAACTAAAACCGCGTCTATCTGTTTGTCTGTATATCCGTTGACTACCCATAAATCACGCAACGGATTTTTAAGCGATTTTCACCATCAGTTAGATAATTTGACACTGAAGGTTTATATATATATATATATTATAATATCATCCCATAAATGTCCCACAAATGGGCTCGGGCCTCCCATTATAGAGGGAACGGACAGTGTACCCGCCATACTTGTCCAAGGCGGCTTGGCAGGTTTCACACATCGGTTATCTCGATATGCAGGTTGCATCACGATGTTTTCCTTCACCGTTGTTAGCTCGTGGTAATTGTAACAATATGCACATTAGGTCAGAAAAGTGACTAAGTGGTGCATGCGTTCCGGCCGGAATCTAACCCGCGCCCTTTGAATCTGGGACCCGTGCGCTAGCGATTTTTTTATTATTTTATTATTATATATATATCTCTACGGACTCGAGTTCCGTACCCTTTTTTAATACTTAATTTCTATGAAAAATTTGACACTCCAAATGCGGGAAGGTAATAAACTGTTCTTTATGGCAGGCAGGTGTGCATTTGCTTTTGTTGGCATGTAACATAGTATATAAAAACCTAATTAAGTTTTTATGTAGGTAGAAAAAAACAATATTTTGCAACCGAGTTGCCGAAGCGCGTCTAGATGAGAATTTAACGCAGTACCTTAGTGAAAGAAAGCTTGCTGGCTAAATAACTTATTATCAACTTAATTTACTTACGACAAATCTGTATTCTATGTATCACTGACTGTTGGCAAATCATCTGAATTACTTTTTATCATCTTACAAAACGTCACCTCATAGATTCTGTACTGGTGGGTAAAACCATGACGTCATAACTTTGTAGAAACAAAAGGTAAACAATAATGAAACAACACATTGTTACATACATACATAACTTCACGCCAGTTCCCTTGTGGGGTAGGCACGAACAACAGAGCGCCATTCAGACTTATTCTTACACACCTCACTTGCTTCTTTGGCATTCATAGCTCTTGTCGTGCACGCTCGTCTGTTCTTAAGGCTCCTGACATCACCTTCTGCTAGTACACGATCAATTTGATCATGGAAGGTGTGTCGTGGCGTTTCACGACTTCTGCATCCATCCACTTTTGCATTGTATATCTGTTTAGTCATTCTTTCATCATGCATTCTTTCCACTTGCCCGAACCACCGGAGCATTTCTTTCCTTACCTTCACCCCGACACTCTATTTCAGACCAACTCTCTTTCTTACTTCGGTATTGCGAACGCGATCCGCGAGCGTCACTCCGCAGATTTTGTGCAGTGCTTGCATCTCGACCGCGTTTACTCTACTTTCATGCTCTCTCTTCCACACCCAACTCTCGCTTCCATACGTGAGCGTAGGTACCAGCACCGTGTTATGTATGGCAAGCTGGCCCTTCTGGCTGAGATTCTTAGCACCTAGAAGTTTACCTAACGCTCCATTCACACTATTCCCCAAATTCACTCTTCTTTCTATATCAGCGGTGTACCTTCCATCCCTGGTAAAAGCACATCCAAGATATACAAACTCATTCACTTGCTCCACTATAACATCATAGACCATTATCCTTGCATTCGTTCTAGTTTCTTCTCACATTGTTACAGCTATAAAAAATATTTTCTTATGATATTTTAAAAGTAAGATGTTATTTTAACTCCTGGCTTCTATATTATATAAATAATGGTAGAGTTTATGGTTACGTGTCTCCACATTCCTATTTAGAAGTTATATGATTGACTTATCTTGGCAAGTAAATCACGAAACACCTAATTACGTCAACAAAATCAATTCGTAAACTAGTCCATCCATTTGTGGTATGGCAAAGATGTGAAAAACGAATGAAACGTTCGCCCACCTGCGAATTCGTCCGCGCGCCTCGACTGACAGATGTCAAATGACGACGCCATGCCGCTTCCCTGTTGCATTTGGCGCGCATTCCGTAACACGACTCCTGCGCATACAACACTGGGTGTTCGGTGATCTTTACATTGTATGGTACATACAATACTTCCATTACATTTCATAGCAAAATATGTTTGTAATTCACGATTTTATTTGTATGTGTTATGTATATCCGTGCATGAACGGAGAAAGAATACAATTTCGTGTCGTAAGAGGCGACAGAACAACCCACAGTCAGGTGGTAGGGTATTTGCCTGTCTGGATAACTACCACTCCTGGTCTAGTGTATGCCGCCATAACAACATAGTGGCCAGGTTCCAGACTCCCTTTAGATAGTTCTTTTGGTGTTAAGAATATCCATAGGCGATAGTAATCGCTTTCCATCAGTTGGGCATTCATGCAATAAATATTTAAAAAAAAAAAATTGATACTTATACAGGGCGTTCCATTAGTAACTCACAACGCCAAAATGCTCTGTTACCCGTTCCACAAGGCGACCGCGGTCGTTGTGGTCGTGGCGAAAACGTCACTAATGACGTCGTCATTTTCGATCACACAACGCTCACAACGACCCATGTCAAGAGGCGGGTCGAATAACTGTTCCACTTGGGTTTACAATTATAACGCCGGCAAGCAAGTGGAACAGGAAAATCGCGGTCGTAGTGAGTTCCTAATGGAACGTAGCCGTAATTGTCAAAGATGACAAATGAAAAAAAAAAAAAAACGTTCTAAAGTAAAAAATATTTGAAATGAGAACATTTTTAAAAACTATATAAAAATCAAATTAAGAAATCGTAGTGAAACAACTGTCAGCGAAAGTGGGTGATGAAAACCATTTTTTATATAAACATCAATTTGACAGTCACGCGTTCTCAGTGGCCCGATTCTTTTATTAGTTTGTCTGTTCGTTTGTCACGGATATTATTTGTCGGACTTTCATGTGGATAATGGGTATATGATAATTAGGAAGCAGGGACAGTGTGGCCGCGCCATTACCCGCTGTCCGACAGATATATTGCTGTGCGGTTATTATGAGGACGATATTATAACGATATTTAACAATCTCGGTTTCAGATCGTAATCTTCAATAAAGAAGGGAAATTAATTACTTTTTATTACTGGAGTACAGACAGGCTGACGACCCATCTGATGGAAAGTAACTATTGTCGCCTATGGACATTTGCAACATCAGAAGTGCTAGCAATATATTGCCGGACTTGTATGGGTACCGGAATCTAAGCACTGACGCCATAACACAAGTCATGGTATACCTCTTACAACAGGCTGTCTGGTTACAGGAATTAGTATTTTTCTCCGTTCCTGCGCGCATAAAATATTAAACTACAATCAACTTAAAACCAATATCCAATTAAAGTCTATATATATTACTTAAGTCAAGAAACCAATTCCCGTAAATAAAAATACTTACAACACTGTTCCAAAATAACGGTCTTGGTCTAAGTTATAACTAAGATTGAGTTTTTTTATTATGTTTATTCATGATATATTATTTTCATAAGAACCATCTATACTAATATTATAAAAAGGTAAAGTTTGTGAGTTTGTGACGTTGTAGGGGGTAATCTCTAGATCTACTAATCTGATTTAAAAAATTCTTTTACTGTTCGAAAGTTACGTTAACAGAGAGTGTCATAGGCTATATAACATGACGCTATATACCACAGGAGCGGGACAGAGCGCGGGTGAAAGCGCGCCTGGCCGTTAGTATTAAATATTCCTGTACATTGTATAAATTTATTTGGACCCTAGAACAAAACCTATAGAAGCTATTACCTTATTTGTAACGAATAGACCTTTTAACATTTAACTAATACTTATACTATATAGTTAAACTTCAATATATACTACGTTTATTAGATTAGTTTACTGGTAGCATTTGAACATAATTATAAATTCGTTTAAACATTTGTTCTATCTGTGCAGGGACGGAGAAAGAATTCAATTTCCTGCGTTGGTGCGGCCTGTCGTACGAGGCGACACAACAACCACCGAAAGGTGGTAGGGTATTTGCCCGTCTGTATGGCTACCACCCTAGTCTAGAATAACCTTGGGTTAGAGAGCGGCAGCACACTGGTAGCAGCACGTTAAAATTACGTTATAAAATCGCTTTAAAACCGCGCCTCGTAAACTCTACATTTCATCCAAGCCAGTAAACAATTTTATTGTGTTTTCTTTCAATATCCAATTAGACCATGTGAATCTCTTGCTTATAATATTTCAACTCTTATAACAGTTTTACAAGTTTTTCTAAAAGTTTATTTCGACTTCTACTACCGAAATCGCGCCGCTACGCATGTTATAAACAATTTATAGAGAATAAATTATAAAATATAAAATAATACGAGAAATTAAAAATGCAAGGAAATGTCATTCAAAACATTTTATCACGTAATAACGGAGTAGATTAAAGAAATGCCTACACGTTTATTTTGAGACTTCTATAATTTTTTTATATATACATACATACATAACTTCACGCCAGTTCCCTTGCGGGGTAGGCACGAACAACAGAGCGCCATTTAGGCTTATTCTTACACACCTCACTTGCTTCTTTGACAATCTCACTTTAAATTTTTTATCACAATATTTAAAGTGAGAATTTTGTTTCTCATATTTTAAAATCGACATTTTGTTTAATGTATGTATTAAAATGCAGCTAGCGTTTTGGGAATCATAATGTTTGTAATTTTTATTATTTTAATTTATCTACAAGTTAATTTTATTATGTATCCTAATCGCGAAAACTTAAGAAAATATTATGTGAACTAAATTATATTTAATTGTATTGTATTGCGGACCGCGTTCGTAATACCGAAGCAAGAAAGAGAGTTGGTCTGAAAGAGAGTGTCGGGATGAAGGTAAGGAAAGGAATGCTCCGGTGGTTCGGGCATGTGGAAAGAATGCATGATGAAAGAATGACTAAACAGATATACAATATATACACAAAAGTGGAAGGATGCAGAAGTCGTGGAAGGCCACAACACACCTTCCATGATCAAATTGATCGTGTACTATTTTTTTTTTTTTTTTTTTATTGCAAGAGTTCGGCAGACAGGCAGACGGCCCAGTTGACGGAAAGCGGTCAAATTGATCGTGTACTAGCAGAAGGTGATGTCAGGAGCCTTAAGAACAGACGAGCTTGCATGACAAGAGTTATGAATGTCAAAGAGGCAAGTGAGGTGTGTAAGAATAAGCCTAAATGACACTCTGTTGTTCGTGCCTACCCCGCAAGGGAACTGGCGTGAAGTTATGTATGTATGTATTGTTTATGTGAGTGTAATTTCATAGTTTAAAAAGAATCATTATATCTATTATATTCCTGTATGTCTTTCAAGACCACGGGCCATAAAAATGGCGCGGACTTTTAGAGGTGTTACGTGGAGCCATCGGAAGCCCAACACGTACGACCCTTGACAAATTTAATGTAAATGTGGCGTGACACTAACCAGCGATTATCCCTGTCTACGCCATATAATAATGCACCCAAGGACAAGAACTATTGTGGAAAATGAGAACAAAAAGTACCGGACTATTGGGGTGAACTGCTAGTGGTACTAGGGATCTCGGAATATCCGTGCAGGAACAGAGAAAGAATACTATTTCCTGCGTTGGGGCGGCCTGTCGTAAGAGGCGACTTAACAACCCACAGCCAGGTGGTAGGGCATTTGCTCGACTCGATGGCTACCACCCCTGGTCTAAAGTATGCCGCCATAACAACCTTGAGTTGTGTTCCGGCATTAGTGACCAGGTTCCAGTCTCCCTTAAGAGAGCAGCAGCGTATTTGTAGCAACTTTGGTGGTGCAAATGTCCAATAGGCGATGGTAACTGCTTTCCATCAAGTGGGCCCTCTGCTTGTCTGCTGATCTCCTTCAATAAAAAAAAAGAATATGAGGACTATGGCATCTGCCCATCGCAATGTTCGGGGAACATGGAAAAATGGGCAGACAGTGACTCGCCACTCCCTGAATAAGTCCTTAAAATGCCACAGAAGATAGGGGCAACATGGGTGTGAGTGGCTAAGGGGTGAAGAGAGGTGGGCTGCAGGTTAACCAAAGCTACTTCTGATGTTAGGCCATTTCACTTTCAAATTCGAAATTTTTTTTTATTATTGTTCCTAGCCATCATGGTGAAAAAAACCCTTACAAAATCATCGTATACGTCGCTGTCTGTCTGTGTATCATATATCGCAGACATTACTTCTCTAAAACTAGCCTAATGGGATGAAATTTAACATGAAGGTAACTGAAAGTTAAGATGTTAGTAAGTGTTAATTTTCTTTACAGTTCTTTATTGCATAAATTCAGCAGATAGGCAGACGGCCCATCTGATGGAAAGCGGTTACGATCGCCTATGGACATTTGTAACACCAAAAGTCATACCAGTGCGCTGCCACTCTCTAAAGAAGGACTACAACCTTCCGGAACACAACCCGAGGTGGTAGTCATCCGGAAGGAAATACCCTATCACCTGGCTGTGGGTTGTTTTGTCGCCTCTTACGACAGGTCTCCCGTCCGCAGGAAATTGTATTCTTTCTCCGTTCCTGCACGGATTATCTTATTTACAGTTGCCTGAAGTACGTTAGTCAGTTTTAGAAAATTCGTTAATGACTGGGAGTGCATACTTTCTTCTTTCTTCGACCATCCCGCAATGCCTGAAGACGAAAATTTTCGAGCAGTGCGTCCTCCCCGTCCTGACCTACGGGCCGAGACGTGGACACTGACGGTAGGACTTTACTTTTTTTTATCCGTGCAGGAACAGAGAAAGAATACAATTTCCTGCGGCCGGGCGGCCTGTCGTAAGAGGCGACTTAACAACCCACAGCCAGGTGGTAGGGCATTTGCCCGACTCGATGGCTACCACCACTGGTCTGAAGTATGTCGCCATAACAACCTTAGGTTGTGTTCCGGCATTAGTGACCAGGTTCTAGTGTCCCTTAAGAGAGCAGTAGCGCATTTGTAGCAACTTTGGTGTTGCAAATGTCCATAGGCGATGGTAACCGCTTTCCATCAAGTGGGCCGTCTGCCTGTCTGCTGATCTCCTGCAATAAAAAAAAAGGACTGTTCCACAAATTTCAAGTCGCTCAACGGGCTATGGAGCGCGCTATGTTGGGTGTTTCTCTTATGGATAGAGGTAAAAATATCCGTAAGAGAACCAAGGTAACCGACATAGCTCGCCAAATTGGCAAGTGGCAGTGGGTCGTTCACATTTGTCACAGGACCGATGACCGATGGAGCAGAGGAGTCTTGGAGTGGAGATCGCGTCTCGGTAAGCGTAGTATCGAACGCCCTCCAGCGCGATGGACTCACAACCTGCACAAGGTCCCCGGTAGGCTCTGGACAGGGAAGGCAGAGGACCATGATGGCTGACAACATATATTTTCTATAATCATCAAAAATATTTTCTCCTGTAACTATCGAACAATGATGTGGAAAATTTTGTAAAAGTTGAAAAAGAAACTTAAACAAGATTTCCAACGAAAATTAATTTGAACAGCATTTGAGTAGTTTTTGAGATTTTGTTTGCTTTTGATTACACGCTTTTTGAGACCTTCGGAGCTACAAGACAGGAACAGTAGACTATGTTGACCGACAAGCATTTGGCCAAATTTTTAAAGCATAATTATTTCCCAAACTTAAATCGACATAGCAAACATAAAGCTGTACATACATGAGCGGCTAATGGCAACCACTGAGTGGTTTAACGTGTACACCGCACCTTGCCGCGCGGGGTGCCGGTTTAATCCCTACTTTTACTTTTTTACGCCAACTTTTCGTACGTGTGTACACCGCATTGCTTTTCTCTTGAGAGGATTTCACCTAACTTCGATATTATCTGGAGAATTTAAGTTTCAGGCTATAGTTGGTAGGGAGAGATAGATTATAAAGCGTAGGACGTGAAATTATAAGACGAGTTTAAGATCTTTTTATTGAATAAGTTCAGCAGACAGGCAGACGGCCCACCTGATAGAAAGCGATCACCATCGCCCTATGGACATTTGCAACACCAAAGGTGCTATAAATGCACTGCGGCTCTCTTAAGGGAGACTGGATCTTGGCCACTAATGCCGTAACACAAGTCAAGGTTGTTATGGCGGCATACTCTACACCAGCGTGGTAGCCATCCAGTCGGGCAAATACTCTACCACTTGGTTGCGCGTTGTTTTGTCGCCTCTTGCGACAGGCCGCCCCAATGCGATCGGCTGGGCGTAACTATGTTCTAAATCTCAGCCTTTCCAACACAAACAAAAGCGCAGGGTTGACAGGGAGGAGGGGGTTTTTAGTGGGTATTGGGGTTGCTCGCTCGTGCAGCAACGCTCGGAGTCTTGCACACTATTCTGTGACGTCAATCGCGGACGAAGCACTGCTAAGAGCATACTATTGCTGCAGAGTTATCGCCCCTGACCGACGCGTGTCGTTCCCCTAGCAACGACCCAGTTTGTGCGTAAATCGGTTAAGCATTTTCCCTCGCCTCAAAAAAAAAAAGGCCGCCCCAATGCAGGAAATTGTATTCTGTCTCCGTTCCTGCTCGGATTAAACGACTTAAGACGTGGTAGAACCATGGTAAAATCCTTATCATGATTCTAGCTCTTAGGGTCAGCTCGATCGCTATGATAAAATATGATATGTTAAGACTCTCTGATAGAATATTGGCATGGAACGATAGCCCATTTCCCCCTATTCTAATTCCCTCTATTCCATTCCTCCTGTCTGATCTCTCTATCCCACCCTCGTTATCCCAACCCTCCTTCGGATCATCTCTATCCCATCTGGCTGGCAACGCGTTAGCCACCCTTAACCCATACTTTAACCAACCTGATTACACCTTGATTTAAAGAAAAGGTCCTTAAGTCACTTCAGTGAAATAACCTCTTAAGCTCTACATTTTAATGTGATTTTTTTTATTGTCTAAATGAACATTTTCAAATACTTTGTCTATCTTTTTATATATATAATTCTTCGCTACGTGTGTTGACAGTGAACTCCTCCTAAACGGCTAGACCGATTTGAATGATTTTTTTTCTGTATGTTCAAATGGATTCGAGGATGGTTTAGATTCACAATTGGACCCGGTAGGTGGCGCTGCAATCGGGTTCTAAATTTTCTTTCTTCAGGGCAGAACAACGTCTGCCGGGAAGCTAGTAATATTATAAAATTCGAAACATGCCGTGTCTGTACATTAAACTACCATTTTTTCGGGTTTCTTGTCTGTTTGACGGTTTGTCTGCTTGTTCAGTATTCACGTAAACATTACTGGGCCGATTTCGATGCGGTTTTCGCTGAATGACAGCAAATTCTTAGACTTACAATCTGCGCTACTTTTTATTCTAGTAATCCAGCGGGAATTTTTCTAGGAATTATTTAAAATGGCCAGACTGTATGAGAAAGTATGTGATATTTTTGACCGCAGGAATCCCGTGGGAACCTTCTCAGAAGCGGTTTGTAATTGTTCGGGTACAAAAACATCAGCTTATTCTGTCACAGTTTTCACTACAACGATAACTTACATCGTTTTCTAAATGCTGCGGGTACTTTGTGTCGCGGGAATCCCGCGGGAATTTCAAATCAAGCGTGGATGAAGTCGCGGGCATATCCTAACTATATAATATTTATACATACATACATACATACATACATAACTTCACGCCAGTTCCCTTGCGGGGTAGGCACGAAGAACAGAGCGCCATTTAGGCCCATTCTTACAAACCTCACTTGCCTCTTTGACATTCATAACTCTTGTCATGCTAGCTCGTCTGTTCTTAAGGCTCCTGACATCACCCTCCGCTAGTACACGTTCAATTTGATCATGGAAGGTGTGTCGTGGCCTTCCATGACTTCTGCATCCATCCACTTTTGCATTGTATATCTGTTTAGTCATTCTTTCATAATGCATTCTTTCCACATGCCCGTTCTTGTATAATATTTATACAAGATTATAATCTTTATCCGTGCAGGAACGGAGAAAGAATACAATTTCCTGCGGCCGGGCGGCCTGTCGTAAGAGGCGACAGAACAACGCACAGCCAGGTGGTAGGGCATTTGCCCGACTGGATGGCTACCACCCCTGGTCTAAAGTATGTCGCCATAACAACCTCGAGTTGTGTTCCGGCATTAGTGACCAGGTTCCAGTCTCCCTTAAGAGAGCAGCAGCGCATTTGTAGCAACTTTGGTGTTGCAAATGTCCATAGGCGATGGTAACCGCTTTCCATCAAGTGGGCCGTCTGCCTGTCTGCTGATCTCCTGCAATAAAAATAAAAAAAAAGATTAATAGACTCGGTAAAATTAATATGAGACTGATGGAATTATAGACACGAAACCTTTTCCTCCGTTTTCTTTCACCACGCCAACGCCCCTTCCATTCGTTCATCCGCGGCCTACAACATGTACTCCCAATTATAATATTGTAATTAATAATTTAAAGTAATTAAAACGTATATCTGAATAAATCTTTTTATTCCCACAGAATTAAATTAAATTTAGTCAAAATAACCTCTTACAGATTAATTATTGAAAGTCATGAGTCTACCACCACTTCCATAACGTATTTAGCTATTATTAACGGAGATGATATATAGAAAACATTACTAGTGGTCGCCCAGTGGTCGAAATTTGACCATAAAGTTCTGTTTTTTTTTATTGCAAGAGTTCAGCAGACAGGCAGACGGCCCACTCGATGGAAAGCGGTTACCATCGCCTATGGACATTTGCAACACCAAAGGGGCTACAAATGCACTGCTGCTCTCTTAAGAGAGACTGGAACCTGGTCACTAATGCCGGAACACAATACAAGGTTGTTATGGCGGCATACTTTAGACCAGGGGTGGTAGCCATCCAGTCAGGCAAATACCCTACCACCTGGCTGTGCGTTGTTTTGTCGCCTCTTACGACAAGCCGCCTGGCCGCAGGAAATTGTGTTCTTTTTCCGTTCCTCTGTTGTCAAAGACTATAACTTCTATAATCACAGATGTCGCCAAGGCTACACTGTTGATTTGACTTTAACAATAAACAAAAGAATACATATGCGTCTGTGTCAAATACATGGTAGTGTGTGTAATGTTTTTTTTTATTGATTTAATATATTTTTATGCAGTATTTAAAAAAATTAACATTCTGCACTCCTTCTCTATATAAACTATAAGTGTAAAAAGGGGTATAAGATTTGTGCTTCACGTATTAATATAATGATACATACATACATAACTTCACGCCAGTTCCCTTGCGGGGTAGGCACGAACAACAGAGCGCCATTTAGGCCCATTCTTACACACCTCACTTGCTTCTTTGACATTCATAACTCTTGTCATGCACACTCGTCTGTTCTTAAGGCTCCTGACATCACCCTCCGCTAGTACACGATCAATTTGATCATGGAAGGTGTGTCGTGGCCTTCCACGACTTCTGCATCCATCCACTTTTGCATTGTATATCTGTTTAGTCATATCAGCTTAATATAATGATGACACACTAATTATAAACCGCTACAAATTTTCGCTCATTAATTTGTAATATTATAATTTTTCTGCCTCTCCTCCGCTTAAGCATAAAGGCAAGTGCACATTCCATTAACCTTCTCATCCGTATTAATCCGCAATCCATCGGATTCATTCGGATATGCGTGTTTTTCGATAGTTCCGCCCACAAAAGTATTGCGTGGCAAAGCGGCTGGTCAAATCAAGCGTTTATTTGTGCACAGCCAGTGGACCGTGGCGGATATCGCGCGGATATGCGGATACGCGGCGGATAAATGCGGCGGCTGTACCAATTTAAAACAAGTGTTTTATGTTATGATGCGCTACATACATACTACCTTAGATCATATAAACGTCTAATATCTCAATGCACACTACATATAGGTCCATAATTTTTATTTATTTATAATTTGCATATGGACTCGCTGGTATAAATTTTGATTCGGTCTGTTGGAGAGTTTGTTATGGACATAATTTTATGTTAAATTCTGGTCTTTAATATATATATTATTATTTTTTTATTGCAGGAGTTCAGCAGACAGGCAGACGGCCCACTTGATGAAAAGCGGTTACCATCGCCTATGGACATTTGCAACACCAAAGGTGCTACAAATGCGCTGCTGCTCTCTTAAGGGAGACTGGAACCTGGTCACTAATGCCGGAAAACAACTCAAGGCTGTTGTGGCGCCATGCTCTAGACCATTCAAAAATTTTAAAACAATCACAACAATGACGGCCTCTGTGGTTGAGCAGGCTAAGCCTTAGCCGATCGAGGTCACTGGAATGCAAAGGCTCCGGGTTCGATTCGCGGCATGGTAAATTTCGTAAACAAATAAATAACAGTATTTAACAATTAAATATTCTAAAAAAGGTACAGAATAAGAGTCGGTAGTTTTCTTCCAAAAAAAAAACACCCAAGATAAGTAAGTTACGAGTATTTATGACTAATATACAGTAGATAATGTTGAGGCCAGTCCCAGACACCCAGACCGTAGTAGACCAAGAAAAGTTCAATTACGAAATTTGCTATTCAAAAATTTGAACCCGTTACCCCTGGGCTAGTTAGCTAGGCCGGAAAAAACAACCTTCTCAACTACAAAGACTGCATAATTACAAAAACTAAAATACTGGTTATAATTAATTGGACAAATAGCACGATAATGAGTAATATACGATGATTAAGTCTGATCCGGGACATCCAAGTTCGTTTACGAAATGTGCCCGGCCAGAAATTGAACCCGGAACGTATAAGTTCCTGTGAACTTAGGAAGCAAAGGTCTTTGACAAACATAAAAAATATAACTTCAGAACCACCACTGATACGAACATCCAATACCAATTCTGGTTGTAATTAATTGGACAAATAGCACGATAATGAGTAATATACGACGATTAAGTCTGATCCGGGACATCCAAGTTCGTTTACGAAATGTGCCCGGCCAGAAATTGAACCCGGAACGTATAAGTTCCTGTGAACTTAGGAAGCAAGGTCTTTGACAAACATAAAAAATATAACTTCAGAACCACCACTGATACGAACATCCAATACCAATTCTGGTTGTAATTAATCGGACAAATAGCACGATAATGAGTAATATAAGATGATTAAGTCTGATCCGGAACATCCAAGTTCGTTTACGAAATGTGCCCGGCCAGAAATTGAACCCGGAACATATAAGTTCCTGTGAACTTAGGAAGCAAGGTCTTTGACAAACATGAAAAGTATAACTTCAGAACCACCACTGATACGAACATCCAATACCAATTCTGGTTGTAATTAATTGGACAAAACGCGTGATTATGCGAAGTCCGTTTCGAAACGCGGTGTTAATGGCCACCGGTTCATTTTGCGTTAATGCGGTGCATCCACTAACCGGCTATTTCATTTTGTCAATCAACACTTCAACCGTATTTGGTGGTGCGATTGCTAATTTCCAAAATTGGATTTCGATTTTGCACTAACATCCAAACGTTTATTGCTACATATTGTTATTTATAACATTTGAATTTTAATAATAATTTATAGTTAGATAGATAACACTTTATTGCTCGCCAAATGTACAATTTCAAAAATACACAATTACAATATTGTCATGGTAGAGGGATGGAAGGTACACCGCTGATATAGAAAGAAGAGTGAATTTGGGGAATAGTGTGAATGGAGCGTTAGGTAAACTTCTAGGCGCTAAGAACCTCAGCCAGAAGGCCCAGCTTGCCATACACAACGCGGTGCTGGTACCTACGCTTACGTATGGAAGCGAGAATTGGGTATGGAAGAGAGAGTAAACGCGGTCGAGATGCGAGCACTGCGCAAAATCTGCGGAGTGACGCTCGCGGACCGCGTTCGTAATACCGAAGTAAGAAAGAGCGTTTGTCTGAAAGAGAGTGTCGGGGTGAAGGTAAGGAAAGGAATGTTTCAGTGGTTTGGGCATGTGGAAAGAATGCACGATGAAAGAATGACTAAACAGATATACAATGCAAAAGTGGATGGATGCAGAAGTCGTGATGTCAGGAGCCTTAAGAACAGACGAGCGTGTATGACAAGAGTTATGAATGTCAAAGAAGCAAGTGAAGTGTGTAAGAATAAGCCTGAATGGCGCTCTGTTGTTCGTGCCTACCCCGCAAGGGAACTGGCGTGAAGTTATGTATGTATGTATGTCATGGTAGAAACAATAGGCGGCCTTATCTCTTAAAGCAATCTCTTCCAGACAACCTAACATAAGGAATAGTTTAACCTAATATGGCGATGGTGGTGCAGATTATTACGTATTTCAGAAACAAACATACTTAAACTATATATTTTTTTAAATTAAATACATTATACTAGCGGCCCGGCCCGGTTTCACCCGCGCTCTGTCCCGCTCCCGTGGTATATAACGTCGTGTTATATAGCGTATGGTACTCCCTGTTAACGTAACTTTAAAACAGTAAAATCATTTTTAAAATCGATTTAGTAGATCCAGAGATTACCCCCTACAACGTCACAAGCTTTACCTCTTTATAATATTAAGTATAGATATATATTAATTAGTCTATAGTATAAGAATTAGGCATAATTATTTAAGAAAAAGTTGTTTTCTGAGTGCGTTCTTAAATGTTGTATGTATGTATGTAATGTAGTATGTATGTAGTAATGTATGTATGTATAATTTAATGTAATGGTCCCTTAAGAGAGCAGCAGCGCATTTGTAGCGACTTTACTGTTGCAAATGTCCATAGGCGATGGTAACCGCTTTCCATCAAGTGGGCCGTCTGCCTGTCTGCTGATCTCCTGCAATAAAAAAAAATGTAGGTAATGTTTTGGCCTCTCTGACAGTAAGAGGCAGCGCATTCCAAAGTTTGTCAGCCTGCACTGTAAAAGAGGATTATCTATGATTTCAAAATAAATTTTTATACATACATACATATTCTCACGCCTGTTTCCCATTGGTGTTGGGGTAGGCAGAGACGATGGATTTCCACCTGCTACGATCCTGACAAACACTTTTCGCTTCATGAACTTTCATTGATCTCTTCATACATACACGCTTCTTTAATGTGCTTTTCAGACGACCTTTCTTCAAAACATCTTCAATTTGATTATGTTGAGTACGTAGCGGTTGACCGGCACCGACTTTACCACTCACATTACTGTCATGTACTTGTTTTGTGATTCTGCTTTCATTCATTCTCTCTACATGCCCAAACCATCTTAACATTCCTTTTTCAACTCTTGTTATTACATCTTCTTTCAAGCCACAACGTTCCCTACACTATTCCGTATCATATCATTCATGCTTACTTCACATATACTTCTCAAAGCTCTCATATCAACTGCATTTATTCTACTTTCATGCTTCTTCTGCCACACCTAACTTTCACTGCCGTACATTACTCTTGGCACCAACACCCCTTGATGGACGTATATCATTATTATAAAAGTAGCCCATAAACGCCCCACTGCTGGGCTCGGGCCTCCCAGTATTGGGGAACTTACAGTAAACGCGCCATCGGTTATCTCGATGTGCAGGTTTCATTACGATGTTTTCCTTCACTGTCGTTAGCACGTGGTACATACATACATACATACATACATAACTTCACGCCAGTTCCCTTGCGGGGTAGGCACGGACAACAGAGCGCCATTAAAGCTTATTCTTACACACCTCACTTGCTTCTTTGACATTCATAACTCTTGTCATGCACGCTCGTCTGTTCTTAAGGCTCCTAACATCACCTTCTGGTAGTACACGATCAATTTGATCATGGAAGGTGCGTCGTGGCCTTGCACGACTTCTGCATCCATCCACTTTTGCATTGTATATCTGTTTAGTCATTCTTTCCACATGCCCGAACCACCGGAGCATTCCTTTCCTTACCTTCACCCCGACACTCTCTTTCAGACCAACTCTCTTTCTTACTTCGGTATTACGAACGCGGTAATTGTAACAATATGCACTTTAGGTCAGAAAACTGTCTAAGTGGTGCATGCGTTCCGATCAGGCTTCGAACCCGCGCCCTTATATCATTAATAACTTCACAAACTAAACCACTTATAATTTCACCTCTTACGTCGTCAACGTACAATGGTAACTTAACAATGGTATCCGTTTCCTGTCAGCTATGTTTCAAAACTGGTTCTTAGGTAGGTGGGAAGGGGGTTAAATGAGGGATCTTCATTCCACCCCTACTTCTGGATAACCGCGAACAATGACGAAGGAGACAATGTCGTTTACTTTACAAGTGTGTTACCTATTGAAGCATGTACAGGTTGCTTAAATTTTAATATTCAATTTTATTCTTCAAAATATCCTTTATATTACGATACATGCCTTTTAAGTTTTGTCGTTTAAAGAAAACAACACAACTAGAACCTTATAGTACTTTTTTTTTTTCAAAGTATTCACCACGTAGCTTAATACACTTCCATTCGCTCAAACCAGTTATTATAACATTTATTCCACTCTAAAGTGGGGGTGTTCAAAATGGCTGACTTGAAAACGTCGACTGCTTCTTCACCGGACTGGAACCTTTGACCACGAAGACTTTTCTTAATTTTAGGAAATGTAAAGAAATCGTTAGGGCTTAGGTCAGGACTGTATGGAGGATGGTCAAGAATTTCTACTTTTTCCTACTTCAAATACTCAATCGTTTGTCGAGCGCTGTGTGAGCTTGCGTTGTCGTGGTGCGATTTTCGAAGTTCGGTGATGACTTGTGGTAAACAAACTGTGGTATACCACTCTGCGTTACCCGTTCTACGATCTTCAAGTGCAATAGTCGCAACATGGCCGGTTTTTCCAACGAACGTGGCCACCATCTTTTTTGAAGTGCTTCGAGAACGAATAACTTTAGTCGGCTTTGGCTCGTCTTGAAAGACCCAGATTGTAGATTGTTGTTTGGAATCAGGATCGTAGGCATAGATCCAAGATTTGTCACCACTGATGATGTCGTAGACGTAATTTGACTGTCCTCGGTTGAACCTTTGCAGAGTTTTCTTACACCATCTGACGCGGGCCGCCTTGTGATCGTCGGAAAGCAGATGCGGTATCCAACGACAAACTAGCTTTCTCACACCAAGCGCTTCATGCAAGATCTTCTGAATGTTTGTCCCTGAGATGCCTAATAGAGCCTCTATCTCTCGATACGTCACATGACGATCTTCTAGAATTAGTTGTCTCACAGCAATGATGTTATCTTCAGTGAAGGCGGATTTTGGGCGTCCTTTGCGAGATTTGTCACTAACACTAGTATGCCCACGCTGGAATTCTAAATACCAGCGTTCGACAGTCCGCAGACATGTGGCTTTATCACTGAACACAGATGTTAGCTCTTCAAAACACTGAAACCGTGTCAGGCCTCTTCTAAAGTTGTAGAAAATTATTGCACGAACATTTTCTTTAGAAAGATTAATTTTCGTACGTAACCTGACAGATGCCAATCGACGCTGTGACTAAACAACAGCATTAATCCTAATACTTTCAATTGTTTTGAGATTCAAAATTTTCGAATATAGAACAGTTCCAAATTCAAAATTGCCGGGAAATATGGAAACGACAGAACTTAAAAGGCATGCCTAGTAATATTTTATCTATACTAATATTATAAAACTGAAGAGTTTGTTTGTTTGTTCAAACGCGCTAATCTCAGGAACCGCTGGTCCGATTTGAAAATTTTTTTCAGTGTTGAATAGTACATTCATCGTGGAAGGCTATAGGCTATACTATATTTTCAAAAAAAATTAGGGGACGTTACTAAAAGTCCAATAATGTAACCCAAGGTGTAAAAAAATGACCCGAAAAAATCCTTACACGGCGTGCGCTGCGAAAACTATTGATTATAGAACAAAACAATGTACAACTACTTTGCAGAACATATAGTTGTCTACAAAAAATATCGCGTAATCATATGTCTAACTATTGTAGTTATCTCACAATAAGTGTTTTCTTTTATTTTTTTTAATAATTAAAATGCCGTCGCTTCAAAAACTCTTTATTTTGTACCTTGGTATTAATACTTATCAAAATAAATTACTCCATATTCAAGACGAATTCAATACGTTCCTAAAAATTAATGAATTATTCAATTCCGACGTTTCATTCAAAAGATATCGCGATTTAAAATGTAAGTATTAGTGTTGTAGCCAAATATACTAATATTGTTTGATTGAACGCGCTAATTTCAGGAACTACTGGTTTGATTTGAAAATTTCTTTCAGTGTTGAATAGCCCATTTATCGAGGAAGGCTATAGGCCATATATCATCACGCTAAGACCAATAGGAGCGGAGCACCAATGAAGAATGTTTCAAAATCGGAGGGTTTTGAAAGCAAATTCCACGCGGACGACGTCGCGGGCACAGCTAGTGTGTTATAAGATTGTTGGTTATTAACTTTATATTAAGCGTTCAAGAGTTTTTTTTTAATCACAACTCTACGGATTCTAGTTCCGTACCCTTTTTTACAACTTAATTTCTAGATTTAATTTTTTGAATTTAACACGCTTATTAGTTATTTTGGTTCTTGTGTGACATTAATTTATTGATTTTTGTGTTGATGTGTATGTATCTTACGAATAAATTATTGTATTAATTTATTCTAGTTTTAATACTAAACTTATACTAATGTAGAGTGTATCTGTTACATGCTGGTGTTGTGAGGAAGTGCATGTGCAGTGTGTGCCTTATACTAACCTATATATATATTAACCTAACTAGTGTCACGTGTGTTGTGTGTTCAAGAGTTTAAAGTACTTAAATGCGTTAAATTTATTTGAAATTATAACTAGTCCCATTTAGAAAATTTTGTCAGATGTACTCAAGTGTCACAAAGCCACGTCTGAATTTCAGCTAAATCAACCGATGCATTTTTATTATGGTACGAATTCTTGCAGTTTCCTGCATTTACGATTTATTTAATTTTTAGTAAGTGTTGATATCATATTTAAATTCTAACGAGTCAAATAATGTATGAACAATTGTTTACTTACACAATAATAAAAAAAAACCTGCTATAAAGCTTACATTGCAGCAAGTTTTAACAGTTGTCTGGTTTTTTTTTAGATACGTTTCCTACTCTTTTACTTTGGACTTTACTGACAATATATGACTGACTGCAATTATATTTATAATGATTTTGCGTTGCTCAAAGTTCAAAAAGTTTTATTAGATATCTTCAGTGAATAAATATCAACATCCTGTATCACAAACTCACCTCTTAAGAATTTTAGCAGTCTCCTTATCAAACTTTATAAGAACGCTTTATAACGTAAGCTGCTATCGAAAAATGACTTCCAGTCCCGTCATAGACAGTGAAGCTGTCCTCTACAGAAGCCAGCACCAGTTACTGTAACTAACTTCACGTTGTGTTCTCCCAGGGCACACTCCAGGCACTTTATTGCGCTGGATCGGCTGGGCGTAACTATGTTCTAAATCTCAGCCTTTCCAACACATATAAAGCGCAGGGTCGTCAGGGAGGAGGGGGTTTTGAGTGGGTATTGGGGTTGCTCGCCCGTGCAGCAACGCTCGGAGTCTTCCACACTATTCTGTGACGTCGATCGCGGGCGGAGCGCTGCCAAGAGCATACTATTGCTGCAGTGTTATCGCCCCCGACCGACGCGTGTCGTTCCCCTAGCAACGACCCAGTTTGTGCGTAAATCGGTTAAGCATTTTCCCTCGCCTCAAAACAAAAAAAAAAACTAACTTCACGTTTATATCCTATGTCTTAGGGGCTTAATGACTTGTGTAAGCGTCATCGAAACATTGCAAAATTAATCAATAAATACATTTTTTTTTATTGCAGGATTTCAGCAGACAGGCAGACGGCCCATTTGATGGAAAGCGGTTACCATCGCCTATGGACATTTGCAACACCAAAGGTGTTACAAATGCGCTGCTGCTCTCTTAAAGGAGACTGGAACCTGGTCACTAATGCCGGAACACAACACAAGGTTGTTATGGCGGCATACTCTAGACCAGGGGTGGTCGCAATCCAGTCGAGCAAATACTCTACCACCTGGCTGTGGGTTGTTTAGTCGCCTCTAACGACAGGCCGCCCGGCCGCAGGAAATTGTATTCTTTCTCCGTTCCTGCACGGATAAAAAAATATCGTAATCACAGAAACATGAGAAAGAATACCTCTATTCTTTCATTTGATAGCAACACATTTGGATATATTACCAAGATGACATAAAAAATGCGCCCAACCAGACCCCGTGATCTCCAATCTCCCCTTACAGTCACCCCGTTCCTCACAGTTATTAACTCACTATTTCAAGTCTTTATATCCTCTTAACATTATACACATTTTAAATAATACACAATGTATGACTTAATCAGTTTACCGGAGATCGTAGCGCCTGGCGAATGGTAGAACAACTGTGTCGGCCTCGCCTCACGCACCGCTTAAATACTATAAATTACTTGAAAGTACCGTCAATTAAATGTTCGCAATCTAAAATGTCCAGCAAACTTGTTAATACCTCTTACAAATGCCACCAAAACCTTTAGTCAAGATAACAGTATCGTATTCACTAATTAAAAAGTTATGACATTATTATACGAGTTATTACTACAACTGGAGCTTCATAACATCTCCTATAAATATATGTTAACTACCATAAATTTAGGTTGACAACACTAGTATCTCATTACTGACAGATTTCTAAGGATATTAAAGGGCATACAAAGCGTAGCTCAAGGAATGAATGAATGAAAACTCTTTATTGTTCACCATAACTTAAACCTAGACATTAAAACTATTCCATTAGAACAATGGGCGGCCTTATCGCTTATAGCGATCTCTTCCAGGCAACCCGATGTCTAAGGAGATATTACAAGAGAAAGTAAATAATATTTGGTGGTTTAACTAAATTAAAAGACTAATTCAATCGTAATAAAGAAAAAAAAACAATAATAAACTAATATAGATAGATATACATTATTAAATAGATAGAAAGGATTTTCCAAGTAAGATCTCGCACGAGCAACTTGCACAGCAGAATCTTCTCTATCGGTCTTTGTGACTATTTCAAATGATGATGAGATGTCCACATATATTTACTTTAAATTAGTTATAAACCTCAGCATACAAGACAATCGACTGTAGTTTAATGAACATTTAATTTAGTTTTTAACCGACTTCAATAAAGGAGGAGGTTCTCAATTCGTCGGGATCTTTTTTTTTTGTTTTTTTTATGTATGTTCACCGATTACTCCGAGATTTATGATCCGATTTACGTGATTCTTTTTTTTCGACGCGGAATAGCTGCCATTTTGTTCCCTAAAAATGTGATATAGTTTGGCCCAGGCAGTTTTCATTTTATGAACATTTTTTATGAAAATTTTTCCATTCCGTTCCATATGTACACCGATTACGTTGATATTTATGATCCGATTTACGTGATTCTTATTTAGTTTGATGCGGAATAGTTGCCATTTGGTCCCCTAAAAATTTAACATAGTTTGGCCCAGTAATTTTCATTTTACAATCATTTTTTTGTTCCCGTTTCTTGGGACCTATATTTTTTAAGGAGCGCGGCACCTTTCGTCGATCTACCCATACATAGCTAGACACTAAAAAGTAACAAATGAAATAAAAAAACTTCATTTAAAAAACCGTCTTCAAAAACTAAAAAGTATAAAATAACTTATTTCTAAAGCTATTATTATTAATATATAATTATTATCTAAAACATCTGGAAGTCGATGCAAAGTAAAACATAAAAATTAATATATTTTTTAGAAAATTGCTAAGCACCGACTTTAAGATGTTTTAGATAATATATATTAATAATAATAGCTTTAGAAATAAGTTATTTTATACTTTTTAGTTTTTGAAGTCGGTTTTTTTAAACGAAGTTTTTTTATTTTTACTCACTCGTAATCTGTAGTAAAAAGTGGCCATTTTGAATCAATTATTTTATCTAATTAGTGAAGTAGAAGACATCATGTCTTAAATCGAATGAAGGAACAAAGGCAAAGAGAGTGTCATAATGGTATAATGTATGTTGTTATGAGAGTGTGTAGGTGGGGCCATAAAAATCGCGAATTACGATCACTCAGCGTCACACGCTAACAGCGTATTTATGTACCTGACTTACGAAACGCACGCAAGTAAAGATAAGTGTACAACGACGGAAAATCTAAACATTGTTGCGTTTTAAAGGTTGTTCTTAGCCTCCGAGAAGTCTTTAGCAACGTCAAGAAGCTGGTGGACTTCCTGGAGGAGCTGGGCTGGATGGAGTAAACCCTCATCTACCCTCGCACGCAAAATTGGTGCTTTGTCGTCGAGTTGCGGAAACCGCCCGCTCGCAGAAGAAGAAGAAGAAGGGTTGTTCTTGCGGAATCTTTGTCCCATACAGAGTCCCAGTTTATAAAGCGGTATTACTACTAATTTGGGAAATAAAATAATAAAATAGGCTAACCCAGATTAAATCCACGTATTTGCTAACACAATGACAGAAGGAATGAGAAAAAAAACATAGATATAAAAAGTCAGTAAAATATTTCAAAATACTATTCTAAAACATGCTAGTTCTTTGATATAGAGTAAACACAGGTTTTAACAGTTCTAAAAACGTTGAGCTCGTGTAGATGACAGCGCCGACTTCGCCGCCACAGTGCCCTTGCCGCGCTACTATTCAGTGAACTTCGGTGTTTTATGAGAACATTGTTCGCTTTTCTATTCCGCTTACGCTCGGTTGACAGTAAAAGTGCAATGGAATGACGGTAGCGCGGTGGCAGCACCGTAGCTTGTCTACATAGTTTCACAGAGCGGTGGCAGCGCAAATCATGGATAACCAGGATCATGGTATATTAGGTAAAGTAAAGAATACAAAAATATCTCCAACTATGAACATGGTAAGTGTATCCACTACAGATGGAATCATGGAAGGAGAGAACGTACAATATTTTTTTTATTTTTCTAGGCAGGGCCAAAACCAACAGGGCTCTTTCCTGGGGATTAGACCAAAGCAACGAGAGTTATCCACTAACTTATGAAGGTGTCACAGATAACAGAGTCGATTGCCGGCTTGTGTGGAGACTCAGCAAGGTATATAACCTATAGGCCACTACTTCACTAAAACCACCCTGCCTCCCATGTGCCCGCGCTCATGATAGGAAAAGCGTGAGACTTGAACGTAGTTACGCCCACGCTAAACCTGCGCATCAGTGCTTGAGAGTGCCCCGGGAGAGGCAATCTCACTTCGTCAACAGAGGTTAGTTTTCCCGCACCGCAGGTGCTGGAGGACCCCTATGCACCACAAAACTATCTTTTCTGAAGCTGGGGAAATGCATTTCGCACGCTACCGGGTCCTTTGCTAGGGATTAGACCAAAGCGATGAGAGTTAGCCACTGAAGATAGCGCAGCTAACAGAGTCAGTCGCCAGCGTGTGTGGAGACTCAGCAATGTACCTCAATCTATGTGGAGAGGTAACCCATGGGCCAATACTTTTATTGCAGGAGATCAGTAGACAGGCAGACGGCCCACTTGATGGAAAGCAGTTACCATCGCCTATGGACATTTGCAACACCAAATTTGCTACAAATGCGCTGCTACTCTCTTCAGGGAGACTGGAACCTGATCACTAAGGCCGGAACATAACTCAAGGTTGTTATGACGACATACTGTAGACCAGCGGTGGTAGCCATCCAGTCGGGCAAATGCCCTACCACCTGGATGTGCCGCAGGAAATTGTATTCTTTCTCCGTTCCTGCACGGATATACACTCCACTAAAACCACCCTCCTCCCATGTGCCCCGCGCTTATGATAGGAAGAGTGAGCGACTTAGAACGTAGTTACGCCCACGCTAATTCTAGAGTGCCCCGGGAAGCAGGACAAACTCACTTCGTAAACAGATGAATGAATCCTCCGCTCCTTAGATGCTGGAGGGCACCGCACCACACAATCCCCAGAAATAACATTAAGCTTTGCATGTAGACGTAACTTTATCAATATCATCGACATTGCGTTTAGTCAAAACAAAACGAGCTCCCACACTCATCGCTTCTTAATTGGGACGATAATACTGCCTCGCGAATGGAAATTGTTTGTCCACTGGACAAAATGTGAGCACGCTTTTCGCGGAACGAATTTATGTGAATTCGTAAGAGGCTCGCCGACATCTTTATGTCGGATAATTTTGCTCGTTTCACTTTTTAGTTGTTTATCTCGAGTGTGTACGACGCTCAACTATTTTTGTGTTTGAGTGAAATTCTTGTGAATTTATTGAACCAGGTGTCGCTGGGATCGGGTTTCTAGAATCCTTCTCATCTATTGGATCAATTTTGGTGATTTTTTGTGTGTGTTTGAGTGGGTCCCCGGATAGCTTAGATTCACAATTGGAACCAGGTGGCGCTGGGATCGGGTTTCTAGAATCCTTCTCATCTATTGGATCAATTTTGGTGATTTTTTGTGTGTGTTTGAGTGGGTCCCCGGATGGTTTAGATTCACAATTGGAACCAGGTGGCGCTGGGATCAGGATTCTAGAATCCTTCTCATCTGTTGGATCAATTTTGGTGATTTTTTGTGTGTGTTTAAGTGGGTCCCCGGATAGCTTAGATTCACAATTGGAAGCAGGTAGCGCTGGGATCGGGATTCTAGAATACTTCTCATCTATTGGACCAATTTTGGTGATTTTTTTGTGTGTGTTTAAGTGGGTCCCCGGATGGCTTAGATTCACAATTGGAACCAAGTGGCGCTAAAATCAGATTCTAGGATCCTCCTAATCTTCTGGATCTATTTTGATGATTTTTGTGTATGTTTAAGTGGGTCCTCGGATGGTTTAGATTTATAATTGGAACCGGTAAGTGGCGCTAAAATCAGATTCTAGGATCCTCCTAATCTTCTGGATCGCTTTTGATGATTTTGTATTGTGTTTAAATAGATCCGCAGATGGTTTAGATTCACAATTGGAATCAGTAGGAGGCACTAGAATCGGGTCCCAGATTTTTTTCTTCAGGGCAGGCCAAGATCTGCTGAAACCGCTACATAGGTACCTAATATTAGTCGGTTAGCATTAGAAGTTAAACGAAGAAACGGACAATCCAATCAACTATTTGTTATAAACTTGCAAAACACCGCAGCTTCATACATTTTGCATGAGCGTACAAACTTATTACGTCACAAGTTCGCACAAGTAAATGGTGTCAAATAGCGCATTAATTATTGTTTGAAAGTAATTAAAATTACTTCATAGATAAGATGTACTTTTAACGCCTGTTATTTTATATGTAAAAACTAGTATTAGCCCGTGACGTTGTCCATGTTAGGCAGATAACATAGATTACAGTTATTTGGTCAATATTCAAAATCAAAGATTGTTTCCAGTAGGGTAATGTAATTTGAGTATGATAATACATGAATCCCGGAATTTTCCCTAAAACCCGGGATAAGTAATATTACTAAAAGAATACGCAACTACTACTGTTCTACTAAAGGTGATTAATAAATATAGAAACTCACATAAAGTAAGTCCTAAAATCACGTGGTGTCGAAATTAGTAAATCCCGGGAAGTATAAAGAGTCCCGGATTAGGCAGACATGTGAATGGTTGTCTTAGATCATAAAATGTTATATCTCAATGGGTTATGTATAGTATAATCTATACTATCTATACTAATATTATAAAGCTGAAGAGTTTGTTTGTTTGTTTAAACACGCTAATCTCAGGAACCGCTGGTCCGATTTGAAAAATTCTTTCAGTGTTGAATAGTAGATTTATCGAGGAAGGCTATAGGCTATAGGCTATATTATATTTTAAAAAAAATTAGGGACCCTTACTAAAAGTCCAATATGTACTACCACTTTGCAGAATATATAATTGTCTAAAAAAATATTGCATAACCATATGTCTAACTATTGTAGTTATCTCACAATAAGTGTTTTCTTTTATTTTTTTAAAGAATTAAAATGCCGTCGCTTCAAAAACTCTTTATTTTGTACCTTGGTATTAATCTTTATCAAAATAAATTATTCCATATTTAACACGAATTCAATACCTTTCTAGAACCTTTTGAATTATTCAATTCGGACGTTTCATTCAAAAGATATCGCGATATTTAAAATGCAAGTATTAGTGTTGTAGCCAAATATACTAACATTGTTTGATTGAACGCGCTAATCTCAGGAACTACTGGTCTGATTTGAAAAATTCTTTCAGTGTTGGATAGCCCATTTATCGAGGAAGGCTATAGGCTATATATCATCACGCTAAGACCGATAGGAGCGGAGCACCAATGAAGAATGTTTCAAAATATAGATAACCTTATGTAATGATTGATTGATAAATATATTTCTCCAAGTTCTACGTATAAAGTTGTTTAAATTCTTCACTCACGCGTCATTGTATACAGCAGTACATATATCTTTGAGTGTACACAGCATCTCTGAGTTGCCCCCCTAAATACCTGTATGGGAAATAAGAAAAAAGCCATAAAGCATCCTACCTACATCCATCATTTCTTTATCAGCAAAAAAGGCAATATCCACCTCTGGAAAAATGAGCAGGGCTCGCCCTTCAGACCTTTAAGACAACTATTTATCGGCATAGAGAATTTACCCATAAATCACGGGGTGTTTTTATATCTGGCAATCTTATAGGTGGGGTAAATAATGCCGCGGTGGTCGGTCGATGGGGTAAAACGATTTTATTGAGGGTAAGTATAAGTATCTGGGTGACGTATTTTTAGTTTACAACAATTATTTTTATATATAGTAAAAAAAAAAAAAAATTAATTGCAGGAGATCAGCAGTCAGGCAGACGGCCCACTTGATGGAAAGCGGTTACTATCGCCTATGGACATTTGCAACACCAAAGTTGCTACAAATGCGTTGCTGCTCTCTTAAGGGAGACTGGAACCTGGTCACTAATGCCGGAACACAACACAAGGTTGTTATGGCAGCATACTCTAAACCAGGGGTAGTCGCCATCCAGTCGAGCAAATACCCTACCACCTGGCTGTGGGTTGTTAAGTCGCCTCTTACGATCGGCCGCCCGGCCGCAGGAAATTGTATTCTTTCTCCGTTCCTGTACGGATGAAAAACACCCTATCCTCACAAGTATAAAACTGAACAAGACACAGTTAATATAAATGCTTAAATTTTATTTTATTTGGGGGGCTAACAGCTATCATTAATACATACATACATAACTTCACGCCAGTTACCTTGCGGGGTAGGCACGAACAACAGAGCGCCATTCAGGCTTATTATTAGACACCTCACTTGCTTCTTTGACATTCATAACTCTTGTCATGCACGCTCGTCTGTTCTTAAGGCTCCTGACATTGATAATATCTATCAGTAATAATAACTAGAAATAAGCTAGATTAAGAAAAGCTATTAATAAGCCTCTGCAGAAAACAGTAAAAAAAAGAAGTTAAACAAAGAAGCATAAGGTACTTAAACTGATAAATCCGAGTTTGAATACTACTTCACCAACTTTGCGCTGAACAATGCTACACTATTAGTAAATAGGCTTAAGTAAAAATATTATTATTTTTAACTACCGCTTAATTTATATAATTATATACACAAGTTTAATAATTCAAAACAATAACAATAAAAATAGTGCGTCCCAGCACTTGTCGATAAAAGTCATTATCGACTTATCTCAACTCACAAGACGTCGACACATCGTCATAAAGGGCTTAGTTCAACGGATTGACGGAGTGTCGGGGTGGAGGCTGTTGGAGGGGGTAATGTTAAAGATTATTGTTTGGAGTTAGCGAGTTGGGCTGTCGAGGTGTAATTTAATTTTAAGACATCCTACCTCTCTGCTAATGACGTGCGGTAAGTGACACGGTATCGATATTTTAGACATACCCCGTGTTGTGTATTAAATGAAAAGATAATTGATTATTATCTTCTATATTTTACTCCTTTTTGATAGCACATTCGTAACATATTTTGGCAGAGAGAAGAGAGCATAGATAAGGTTTCGGATACGACATTTTCCACACTCTAATGAATGGTTAACCCTATATTATAGCACATACAATACGACTATGCAGTTACAAGGATACAGGCTATAAAACAATATAGCTCTAAGCACAATATATATCACAATATAGGTAGTTTTTTTTTTAAACAATATTAGTTCAGATTTTTTTTAAACCTATTCATTTAAACTATTGGAATATTTTAGTATTTAATTTATAATAATAATAATCGGCAGACAAACACACACATTGTATACCCCCAAATTAAGCAAGTTACGCTTCTGTTATAGGTAATATACAACGGACTACTCTGGGGCCGATCCCAGACACCCAGACCATAGCAAATAACGGAGAAAATACGTTTCCGAAATTTACTATACCAGGAATCGAACCCAGAACCTCTGCGTTGCAGTGAGGTACGCCGGCAAAGGCTTAGCCCGCTCAACCACAGAGGCCGTCAAATATATAATTAATTAATATAATTTATATAATAAAACTACGTTTTAACGGTTTTAAGCGCAGTAATTTATTTGATTTTTGGATATTCCGATGTTTCGGCCACTGAAAAGTGGCCGTGTTTACGGAAGACAAAGATGTCAAGTGTCAAAGAGTATTGTTAAAGTTTTATTTAGCCTACCGCCAACTTGTTCATTTTAATTATTTAGTTTTAATTTTGTTTATGGTTATTATTTACTCTATGGGAGCCTAATCTAATTTACCACCGCCTCGCAACATGTTATGGCTTGAAGAGAAGAAGCGGCGCAAAAAACTCTTCAGCAAACATGCCTATTCTAATAATTTTATATAATATTAAAAATGGGTGGAAGGAAAAATAAAATAAATTATCAGTCAAGTTGGTTTGCATTCCGGTGCACGTAGAAAGAGCGTTCTGCGTGCACCGGAACACAAACCACCAAACCAACTTGACTGATAATACTCCTTTCTTTGCGTGTTTTTTATTAATATAATGTATTGTTTATGCATAATTAATAAAAAGTATTAGCATTCTGCACACTTTTTTTTTTTTATTGCAGGAGATCAGCAGACAGGCAGACGGCCCACTTGATGGAAAGCGGTTACCATCGCCTATTGACATTTGCACCACCAAAGTTACTACAAATGCGCTGCTGCTCTCTTAAGGGAGACTGGAACCTGGTCACTAATGCCGGAACACAAGTCAAGGTTGTTATGGCGACATACTTTAGACCAGGGGTGGTAGCCATCCAGTCGGGCAAATGCCCTACCACCTGGCTGTGGGTTGTTAAGTCGCCTCTTACGACATGCCGCCCGGCCGCAGGAAATTGTATTCTTTCTCCGTTCCTGCACAGATAAAACACCTTCTCTATATAAACTATAAGTGTGCGAAATTTCATACTCATCCGTCTGCGCAATTTTCGTAAAAATGGGTACAAAGTTTTTGCTTCACGTATTAATATATAGAGTCTATTTATAATATATATATATATATATTTTCAAATGTATCCTTATCTATCTAGTCTTATTTCTACTTATAACTTTCTTAACTATCTTATTACAATATGTGAAGTATCAACCTTATCGATAAATATATTTTTATTTATTCCCACCACTAATAGGTAGCTGTTTATTAATCCTGCATGTTAAGATTTTAATTGCGGGAATTAAGTGGCTGTGCTGAACAAGTGTCGCCTCCACGCTCCACTCGCGTCTCTCTCTTATCTCACACACGCGGCTGGCTTCACAAAAGGCTTAAGGTGAAACAATTGATGGGGTGTTTTGCTTTATTATGCAATACCTAATGTATTGTGTATAGTTGATTTTGAAACTACTTGTATCTTACACGTAGATAAAGATTAAAGAAAATAATTTTATATGTGCAAGTCAAGATCCATTCGACTGATTTAAAATTCACATTAAAACAATCTCGGTCGTATCAAGATTGATTCAATATTTAGCCGAGATGGTTTACAGACTACCAAAACAGTCAACAGATAGGATTTCAATTCGTTTCGATTGCCAAATTGAGTTGCAGACCCGGGTCCCTGAATTTCAGGTAAATGACAATTGCCCTTATCCCCTTCAATTAATGAAATAGTTAATTGACCCAACAGCCCTTTAAGCGAAGTGCTTCCAACCTGTATTTATGATATGTTAAACCTCACGTACGAAATTACCCTTACCTTAAATTTACCTGAAGGGTTACCCACATGGAGGGTAATTAAGATGGGTTAATCTTAGAGTCATTGTTAAATATGTGTTAATTATTTTGGGTGTTTCGTAGCATATGGGACGTTTATGGCTTATTATTATCAAGGCTTGGAAACCGGTTAAAAATAAGAACCGGTTATAACCTAGTTACATAGAAACTTTTCTTTTTGTTTTAACTTTAAGCTTTTTTTTATTATTACTGTATAAGTTCGCATTTGACCATTATCTTGCTCGATTTTGAGCGGAGATATGGTCTAAGATCAAGCACGCTTATCTATAAGGTACCTATTTACACTAGACTTGAAGACACCCAGGTTGTAGGTTTCGGGAAAAACAGACTCCAGCAGTGAGTCCCACTCCTTTACGCTGCGCATAATGAAGGTGGACTCAAAGCGCTTTGTTCGTATAGGTGGCATGTCCACCATATAGCGGTGCCGCATGCCAGTGTGTCTGGTTGTCCGATGATGAAAGGGAGACGGGGGGATAAGATTGAAAAGCTAAAATGCACACTCTCCAAAATGTATCCGATAGAAAACCGACAAGCTGGCAACCATGCGTCGATGTTCGAGACTTTGTATTTTATCATTAAAAACTCCTGGCTCTCCGCTTAATCAATTCTAGTGCCTCGAGTTGGTGTTTAGCTGAGCCATCCCAAAGATGAGAACAGTACTCCATACAAGCTCGTATTTGTGCTTTGTACAGCGTCAGCAGCTGTTCTCGAGTGACGTACCGCCTCACCTTTGATAGTATGCCCAGCTTTTTAGCTGCAGTTGGCTGAAGCCCGTCGGTCACCGGTAGAAATCAAACGGTTGGTAACATAAGTTCATCAAATCGGTTTTGTTGATTAAACCGGTTTCTAACGGTTTTTACCGCACGCCTTTAAAGTGCAGCCATATAGTACAGCAAGTTTTCAGTCGCACACAAATACATGTTGAGAAAGATAGAATGATACCTTCACTTCTTGCGGAATAAACCGGATACTGTAGGTTTCCATAACACTGTTTTTAAAATTAACACTCCGAACGAAATAGTTGACTAAAACCGGTTTAAAATTAACCGCTTTTAATTTGCTATAACCGGTTCTAGTCAACTATTTCATTCGAAATGTATACCTTAAAAAGATTATTATGTAAAACTGCATTATCCGGTTTGTTCCGCGATAATTGCTTTCTCTATATGACAAGGTTTTTCTAATATAAACACGTGTTTGTGTGCAACTGAAATTTGGTGTACCACGTGGCTGCGCTTTGAAGGTATGCAGTAAAAACCGTTCAAAACCGGATTAATAAATTAAACCTACATATGTATTTGACGAACTCTTGTTACCAAAAACCGTTTGATTCAGGTTAAAGTTAGAATAAAAGCGAAAAGAAAAATTCTTATGTAACCGGTAACCGGCTATAACCGTTTGGACATTTTTTCCGGTTTCCAAGTGTGGGGCGCTTATAACCCACGGTTAATGTGGTTCGAATTATATGGACTGTATAGCGGAGATATGACCTAGATCCTTGCACTATAAAAGCAGAAGCTCCACCAACCTTGAGATCAGCCCTCTCCTGGCTTGGTTCAGGTTGCACTCGGGAACAGCGCACAGCACTATAGTTTCACTTCAGAGCTATCACTTGTACACAGTTTAGGTCCAAATAAAGTTATTGGCACGGCCAGAAAGTACAATTGTTTAAATTTTAAGAACAGACGAGCGCACGGCGCGATGTCATTGAACGTTGACAGACAATAGAATCTCAAAAATGGCTGCCCTTACCCTGCTGTGCATTGGCCGTCGCCTCACACAGAAAGAGGGTAGACAGCAAAATTGATGGAGCGATGTTCTACCTACTTTATACTAGGCAAGGACCGAACACCAAGCCCTGCTAATTATATCTCAAAAAATAAGTTTCAATAAACTAAATAGTTTAAATTCAAGCTAAGTTCCAGTGCATTGGTGAATTTTTTCTTTTATATTAGTTATGCGCAAATTCTAAAGGTTTCAGAAGCAAAGTTATATTCCTCTAGTTTATTGATGAGTGCGTGCATAACAGACAAGTCTTAAGGTTAGAAAGTAAATTATCTCCATGAAACTGAGGACACTGCAGCCGAGAAAGAGACCAGCCATTCCACCGACAGCAACTGAAAAGAAAAATGTATAACAATTGGGTATTTGCCACATATATCAATATATATAATATAAGAAACCTGTTGGTGGACCCACGTCGTTATTATCCACGATTCAAAAAAATCAGCAGATCAAAACGGTTCTTACAGTTATCCCGTCGCCACGTTGCCTTTACCAGGCATGGTACGATGATCTGAAGGTGCAGGATACCACTCGCGAGGGGTTTTTGGCTTAATTAAGCAGCGCGCATGACACTCATCACTTATACGGGATGATAATTGTCGCTGGTAGAGTTGCGTCGGAAACGTACGAGCCGGTACAATTGTCCCGTAAAAAATCAGTTTGTACTCATACGGTACAAATCTAAAAAAGTAACACTACAAATATTTTCTCACGCTACTACTCAGTGTACTACTCGCACCTCAAATGTAAGAGGGACGGAACGAGGCTTATGCTTATATATTACAATAACGCCTTTACGGATATTCACATGGCAAAGAGGGACAACATGACATTTTTTGGAACGAAGTTCCTTATCGCGCGTTGTGAAAGGGGGCTAGACGGAAAAAATTCTTACGAAAAGTTGTCACGACAGTTTTTGCTATAGTAAGCTATTGTATGTAAGCTGTGCGGCGTCGCATGTTTCTCTGTCTGTCTGTCTGTCTCTCTCTCTCAATTCCAATTACAATTCCGTCACTAATTAATTGTTGAGTGTATACAGGGTTTTTGTACATAGTAAATATTAAAAAAAATATTATTATAACTTAAAAAAATAAAAATTTATTACAATTCCTTCACTAATTAATCGAAAAGAACTTCGTTCCATCCGGGTGTCCCTTGACACCTCTTAAGTTTTTTTTTATTGCAGGAGTTCAGCAGACAGGCCGACGGCCCACTTGATGGAAGGCGGTTACCATCGCCTATGGACATTTGCAACACCAAAGGTGCTACAAATGCGCTGCTGCTCTCTTAAAGGATACTGGAACCTGGTCACTAATGCCGGAACACAACACAAGGTTGTTATGGCGGCATATTCTAGACCAGGGGTGGTCGCCATCCAGTCTAGCAAATACCCTACCACCTGGCTGTGGGTTGTTTAGTCACCTCTTACGACAGGCCGCCAGGCTGCAGGAAATTGTGTTATTTCTCCGTTCCTGCACGGATCGAAATGTACGAATGTTAGTAAAATGAGGTCACCGAGGACGATCATATCCGATTCTTAAGGAATATTTCCGAACTAGAAGTTTTGTAGGGGACAAATGAGGGACTGACGCTCACCGCCTCAACGGCCTCATCGCTTCAAATGTACTGCCGCGGTACAAACCGTACAAATCGCCTCATTTGAAGTGGTACATTGTACTAGTTCAGTACAAAATGTCATATTACTCTTATAAACTCATTTTAAAATCATGTCCTACCCAACTCTACGTCATTGAGCGTCGCGCAGCGCGTGCAGGTGACCGCGGTGAGGTGAGGTATGGGGTGGGGGAGAACAATACCGAAGCACGTTTATCCACCTTTCTTTGAATTAAGGAAAATTACGAAGTGGCCCAAACACAGTTTGTACAATCAATTTAAAATTGAGAAAAAAATCTCGAACATGCAAATTTTACAATTTTTATATCTATCTATTTGTTAGAGCAATATGTATAAACTACTGGACGGATGACACAGTACTGTTCTGTAAGCTGGCTCAATACTTACATACAATTAAATTAAGAAAATCATAATCCCTATTAATATTATAAATGCGAAAGTAACTCTGTGTCTGTCTGTCTGTCTGTTCCGTTTTCACGGAAAAACTCCTAGACCGATTTGGCTGAAACTCAGTATATGTATATTTTCGATGCCGAGGATGAACATAGGATACTTTTTATCCCAAAAAATGGGATAGTTTTTGGGATAAAAATATATTTGTCTGTTTGTTTGTTATGCTTCTACGGAAAAAATACTGGACCGATTTGGCTGAAAATCGGTGTATATGTAATTTTCATACCGAGGGTGGACAAGGGATATTTTTCATCCCGGATAATGGGATAGATTTTGGGATAGATTTATGTAAAGGTTATCCCAAAAGTGGGATAGGTTTTGGTTGGTTTTGTGATTTGCCATTTTCGTCATTTTGGTTATTTTGTCCTTTTTGCTCTTTTTGTCCTTTTAGCTCTTTTTGCTGTTTTTTGATCTTTTTAACCTTTTTGCTCTTTCTGTCCTTGGCTGCTGTGGATGCAGAAGCTCATAACGCGGTTCTTACGTGTCTTTATGCATCCACCACAGCATATTCATCTCCATGATACGCAACTCCTACTTGTTGCTTAATAATGGATTTATAAACCTGTGTTTGGTTCTAAATATTAAAATTACATCAAAACTTACCCAGGACATCTGTAAAGCCGAATATGATATCTCTACGAAATCTCATTCTAGGATACGTTACCATGCCCCACTGGAGGTTCGTACCCATGAACCAGGGCTGCAAAGCCTGGAAATAAATATTTCTGTACCAAAACAATGCAGTCCAATATAGTATAGACAAAAAATAGGTGCCAGGTGGTAGGGCATCTGCCAGACTGAATGGCGACCACCCCTGGTCTAGAGTATGCCGCCATAACAACCTTGTGTTGTGTTCCGGCATTAGTGACCAGGTTCCAGTCTCCCTTAAGAGAGCAGCAGTGTATTTGTAGCAACTTTGGTGTTGCAAATGTCCATAGGCGATGGTAACCGCTGTCCATCACGTGGACCGTCTGCCTGTCTGCTGAACTCCTGCCATAAAAATAAAATAAATAAATGGCATGATACGGACTAGTCTAATAAGGGCACGTTGTGGATTGAAAGAAGATATAATAACAAGAGTAGAAAAAGAAATGTTAAGGTGGTTTGGGCATGTAAAGAGGATGGATGAAAATAGAATCACAAAACAAGTGTATGACAGTATTGTGAATGGTAGAGTTGGTACCGGTAGACCACGCCGTACTCATCATAATCAAATAACAGAAGTGTTAAAACGAGGTCAGGTAAAAAGTATATCAAATAAACCTGCATGTATGAAGAGCTTAATGAAAGTTGTTTGTCAGGAACGTCGCAAGTGAGGATCTGTATTCTCTGCCTACCCCCATGGGAAACAGGCGTGATAATATGTATGTATAAAATATAATTCCTGCGGCCCGGCAACCTGTCGCATGAGGCGATAAAACAACCCACAGCCAGGTGGTAGGGCATTTTCCCGACTGGATGGGTACCACCCTGGTCTAGAGTATGCCGCCATAACAACTTTGAGTTGCGTTCCAGGATCAGTGGCCAAGTTCCAGTTTCTTTTTTAAGGCCGGCAGCACATTGGCAGCGCCTGTGGTATTGCTAATGTGCATAGGCGACGGTAACCACTTTCCATCACAGCTGTCTGTTGTGCTTTAGCAATAAAAAATAAATAAAAAAAATGTCCTAATATTAGTAGTATATATTAACTTATATCTATTTTATTTCACCTTATACCAATTATTTGGGAGCAGCACAATATATCTTTACCTTCCATACTCCTCTAATCTGGCATACGTCCTCTATCAGACCACAAATCATCAAGTCATCTTTCACATAATCCATCTATCTCTTTTTTGGTCTACCTTTAATTTAACATTATTTTTGTCAGATGACTTTTATCCCCCTTCATTAATTTATTTTTATTTTATTTTATTTTATTTATTTATTTTATTACCTACCCATACCACCTCAGTCTTCTTCTTTTCAATATAATACTTTATATCTATGTTTGTATCAAATAACCAATACTGCCCACCAGACTGCCCACTGATTTGGTCCTCTTAAAACACCAAATCAATGGGCAGTCATGTTTATTACCTAGGTTATTAGCTAGGCATGTTTGCTGAAGAGTTTCTTGCGTCGCTTCTTCTCTTCAAGCCATGACATGTTGCGAAGCGGTAGTAAATTAGATTAGGCTCCCATAGAGTAAATAATAACCATAAACAAAATTAAAATTAAATAATTAAAATTAACAAGTTGGCGGTAGGCTAAATAAGACTTTAACAATACTCGTAGAAACTTGACATCTCTGTCTTCCGTGATCACGGCCACTGAAAAGTGGCCGAAACGTCGGAAAAACCAAAATCAAATAAAATTACCGCGCTTAAAACCGTTAAAACGTAGTTTTATTATGTATACAAGTCGCGAAAACTTAAGAAAATATTATGTTTATTACCTTTTACCTTTAGGGAGCTCTTGCTGCTACCATGCAATCTGCCGAGTAATTACATGGAAGATTTACATAAGCTAAATTCAATTCATCTCATAACAGCCCGTAAACCTTCCACTGCGTAGCTCAGGCTTTTACAGAGGAACGGACAGTATCCCAGCTACAATAATCGAAGGCGGTTTGGCAAGTTTGATACATCAGTTACCTTGATGTGCATATTTCATCGCGATGTTTCCTTCACCATCAGCACGTGTTAATTGTAACAATGTGCACTTTAGTTGTAAAACTGCCTATGCTAAATTCGAACCCGTGTCATTTTAAATGAGAATGCGTTAACTACTAAACTACAGCACAATATATCACTATATCTTGTATATGTATATAACTTATATTTGTATATATAGTATAGTCATATATTTATTATTAAAATGTAAGTAATCGTACAATAATTATGTATACCACCATCGCCACTCCTAATCAGCAATATTCTTGCCACGGGTTGTCTGGAAGAGATCGCTTTTTAGCGATAAGACCGCCCTTTGTACACAATTAGAATAATACTAGTTCGTAAGTTTTCTGTAATGGTGTACATTAAAGTGTTATCTATCTATCTATAGCTCCTAAGAAAGCAAAATACTTACATTTGACTGTATCACATAATTTACGTCGTCACAAAGGGGCAGGCAGTCGCAATTAATTTTCTTACCATCAATGTCTTGTAGTCTAAAAAGACTTTCTGAAATACATGTGACTCTTTTAATAAATTACTATTATTATACATATTGATTTCTTAAGATCATTTTGCAGGATCCGTGCAGGAACGGAGAAAGAATACAATTTCCTGCGTTGGGGCGGCGTGTCGTAAGAGGCGACAAAACAACCCACAGACAGGTGGTAGGGCATTTGCCCGACTGGCTGGCTACCACCCCTGGTCTAAAGTATGCCGCCATAATAACCTTGAGTTGTGTTCCGGTATTAGTGACCAGGTTCCAGTCTCCCTTAAGAGAGCAGCAGCGCAATTGTAGCATCTTTGGTGTTACAAATGTCCATAGGCGATAGTAACCGCTTTCCATCAAGTGGGCTGTCTTTTTTTTTATTGCAGGAGATCAGCAGACAGGCAGACGGACCAGTTGATGGAAAGCGGTTACCATCGCCCATTGGACATTTGCAACAGCAAAGTTGCTACAAATGCGCTGCTGCTCTCTTAAGGGAAACTGGAACCTGGTCACTAATGCCGGAACAAAACTCAAGGTTGTTATGGCGACCTACTTTAGACCAGGGGTGGTAGCCATCCAGTCAAGCAAATGCCCTACCACCTGGCTGTGGGTTGTTAAGTCGCCTCTTATGACAGGCCGGCCCAACGCAGGAAATTGTATTCTTTCTGCGTTCCTGCACGGATAAAAATAGATTGACTGTCATGAAATTTAGTATATAAGTTTATTGTAGATGACGGGGATGATTATAGGAAGTAAATATGAATAGCTAATGCTATAATGGAAAATGGGTATGGTTTCAGTTGAATGCGGTACTTGAGTGAACCTTGGTAAGATTCATTACAAAATTCCATAAAATATATCTTGGTAAACTGTAGTACGGGGAACAAAAAATTCAAACTTAGAAATTAAGATAAATAACATACATACATAATTTCACGCCAGTTCCCTTGCGGGATAGGCACGAATCACAGAGCGCCATTTAGGCCCATTCTTACACACCTCACTTGCTTCTTTGACATTCATAACTCTTGTCATGCATACTCGTCTGTTCTTAAGGCTCCTGACATCATCCTCCGCTAGTACACGATCGATTTGATCATGGAAGGTGTGTCGTGGCCTTCCACGACTTCTGCATCCATCCACTTTTGCATTGTATATCTGTTTACTCATTCTTTCATCATGCATTCTTTCCACATGCCCGAACCTCCGGAGCATTCCTTTCCTTACCTTCACCCCGACACTCTCTTTCAGACCAACTCTCTTTCTTACTTCGGTATTACGAACGCGGTCCGCGAGCGTCACTCCGCAGATTTTGCGCAGTGCTCGCATCTCAACCGCGTTTACTCTACTTTCATGCTCTCTCTTCCATACCCAACTCTCGCTTGCATACGTGAGCGTAGGTACCAGCACCGCGTTGTGTATGGCGAGCTGGGCCTTCTGGCTGAGGTTCTTAGCGCCTAGAAGTTTACCTAACGCTCCATTCAAACTATTCCCCAAATTCACTCTTCTTTCTATATCAGCGGTGTACCTTGCATCCCTGCTAAAAGCACATCCAAGATAAATAATATGATAAACATGATAAATAAGTAATCTTAAATATTATTAAATCAATTCTTACCTTTGTATTCAGCCAAACACTTCAAACCTTTCGTATCACATATTTTTTCGTCGCCTGCAAAAATATTATGAGCAAAATATCACACAAATGTATTAATCAATAAATTTTAGCAGGATTACAAATTCCCTGGAATCATTCACACTATCCTAGATTTGTTCTATATTCACGTATACTGTATATTAATTTTGAGCCTAATTTTATATCTTGTACTAGACTGACCTCCTCAACTTCATCCAGCGTCACGCCGTCTGTATAGTCAACAATCTTATACTAATACAGATGGTTTAGAATCGCTTAGCCTAGGGAGAGACTGCGTATTCTATTGAGGAGGTGGAGGTGCGGAGGAACTGTTTTATTTAGTATTTATTTTAACGCTTTAACGCTACACTTTCCCCATTGCACCGCTCGCCATTGGCGGAAGGTTCACCCTCAGTCCTTGAGCTACCTCCCACGCTTTACTACGCAATGGTTCTCTAGAGCATTTATTCCACGTACAATAAAGATTTGGAGAGAACTTCCCGGCGTGGATTTTCCTCTGCGCTACTACATGAGGTCATTTTAGAGAGGCGTTATACAATTTCTTAACAACGCTCGTGGTGTTGCAAACGTCCATTGGCGACGGTTACCATTTTCCAGCTGTCTGGTGGACCATCTGCCTGTGTGTCAGCTTTTGGCAATAAAAATAACCTAATGAATTATTTAAATTCATCCTGACAATTAAAATGAAGCAAAATTAAAAAAGCTGAAAAGTTTATTTGTTTGAACACGCTAATCTCAGGAACTACTGATCTGATTTAAACAATTATTTTAGTGTTAGATAGCCCATTTATTTAGGAAGGCTATAGGCTATATAGAATCACGCTAAAAGCAATAGAAGCGGAGCACCAATGAAGACTGTTTCAAAATCGGGGGATTTTGAAAAAAAAATCACGCGGACGACGTCGCGGGCACAGCTAGCTAAAACATATTAAGAATATTGTCTTCTTAATCACAGCAATAAATTGAATAGTTTACCAATATTCCTATAAAAATGAGGTATACATTTGCAGTACTTGAGGCATAGCTTGATACGACACTCCATCCTGCACATTGCGTAGGTATAGATGGAGTTATGCTTGAGATTATTCTCGTGGGGGAAACGGCAGCGACGTTGGGCTATGCTCAACCTGAAATTGCAAAGAATGGTTTTTTTTAAATATTGCATACTTATCTGTAAGCTATATGATAAACGTAGGTAGGTACTGATGTGTAAGACAAATCTAATATATAAAATTCTCGTGTCACAGTGTTAGTTACCATACTCCTCCGAAACGGCTTGACCGATTCTCATGAAATTTTGTGTGCATATTGGGTAGGTCTGAGAATTGGACAACATCTATTTTTCATCCCCCTAAATTTTAAGGGTAGTCAACCCCTATTTTTTTTTTAAATTTTGGATAAAAAAAAATTATTTTATTTTTTAGGATACAGCACAAAAAATACATACAATTCTAAATTCTCACCCCTCTACGATCAACCCCTATTTTTTATTAGTTAATGATAAACTTTAATTTTTTTGGCAAGATTTATAATCTTATTTTGTCATGACTTAGAATAAAAAAAAATTATAATATTTTCTTAAGTTTTCGCGACTTGTATACATAATAAAACTACGTTTTATCGGTTTTAAGCACTGTAATTTTATTTGATTTTGGATTTTCCGACGTTTCGGCTACTTTTCAGTGGCCGTGATCACGGAAGACAAAGATGTCAAGTCTCAACGAGTATTGTTAAAGTTTTATTTAGCCTACCGCCAACTTGTTAATTTTAATTATTTAATTTTAATTTTATTTATGGTTATTATTTACTCTATGGGAGCCTAATCTAATTTACTACCGCTTCGCAACATGTTATGGCTTGAAGAGGAGAAGCGGCGCAAGAAACTCTTCAGCAAACATGCCTAGCTCTAATAATTTTATATAATATTAAAATGGGTGGAAGGAGAAAAATAAAAGTAATTATCAGTCAAGTTGGTTTGTGTTCCGTTGTACGCAGAAAGAGCTCACAGTGTCTTGAGGTCTGGCAGCTGGTTTTTGCTGGGTTTGGGTCTTAATAGTTTTGATAATTGGATCCCAAACAGGTAGTACTTGCTTGGTAGTACTTCCGTGATCACGGCCACTGAAAAGTGGCCGAAACGTCGGAAAAACCAAAATCAAATAAAATTACCGCGCTTAAAACCGTTAAAACGTAGTTTTATTAAAAAAAATATATTACTCTTAATTTCCCACCTCTCTACTATCAATCCCTATTTTTCCATCGCGATTTTTTTTTAACTATCAATCGATATCCCCGCTAGACGTCTGTCTACCGTTGTCACCTCTCATCCAGCAAACATCCCGGAGTAGAGGTGAGTGGGAACCCGTATGGTTTATATTCGCAATTCGAACCGGTACGTGGCTCTGGGATCGGGTTCTAGAATTTTATTTTTTAAAGCCAGGTCAACGTCTGCCGGGGCCGCTAGTAAAATAATATTTCTTTCCTTTTATTGTGTCTTTGTCTTATTGAGTATGCTCTATTTGCTACAACTCCATTAATTCCTCAAAAAGTAATTCTGTAACATACTTCTGTATAAAACTTATAAAAAAAAGAACTTGAGATATAAATAGAATAAGAAATATAAAGAAAAACAATTTTTAGCTAGACTTGTTGCTGGGGAGTTTCTTGTCCACGTTGCGAAGCGGTGTACATAGAATAGGAAGTAAAATTAAATTTTAACATATATGTATGACCTTCAAAAAGTGTTCTCCAGTGGAACTTATTTTGAATAAAAACTTTGGCATTTGAAATTCAAAGCATATTAAACAACCAAGCGACCATAAGTTTAGTGTAGTTGTGATTATTATGTAAAAATGTATAGGATGCAATGCTTTAAGTCCATTTAAACGGGAATTTGCTATTTTACTTGGATACCATCAGTATAAGTCGTGGAAGGCCACGACACACCTTCCATGATCAAATTGATCGTGTACTAGCAGAAGGTGCTGTCAGGAGCCTTAAGAACAGAGGAGCGTGCATGACCAGAGCTATGAATGTCAAAGAAGCAAGTGAGGTGTGTAAGAATAAGCCTGAATGGCGCTCTGTTGTTCGTGCCTACCACGCAAGGGAACTGGCGTGAAGTTATGTATGTATGTATGTACCATCAGTCTATCATCATGAAGAATAGATAAATGATTAAACCTACTTAGCGGCATCTGGCGCGGTATATACGGTGACAGCAGTTACATATAGCTTCATATAAAAGCCTTCTGTCGAATGGTAGTGCCTGCTGACTAGGTCTGGAACTTCTTGGGGCTCGTGAAGAAACACCTATAATTAATTATTCAATTTTTTTTACAAAAACAAAACAGCTTTTTAACCGATTTAAAAAAAAGAGGTTCTCAATTCATTCTTTTGATGAGGAATAGTTGCCATTTGGTCCCCTAAAAGTTTAACATAGTTTGGCCCAGTAGTTTTCATTTTACGAACATTATTTTGTTTCCGTTTCTTGGGACCTATATTTTTTAAGGAGCGCGGCACCTTTCGTAGGTCTACCCATACATAGCTAGACACTAAAAAGTAACAAAAAAATAAAAAAAACTTCGTTTAAGAAAACCGACTTCAAAAACTAAAAAAGTATAAAATTACTTATTTCTAACGCTATTATTATTAATATATATTATCTAAAACATCTTAGTCGGTGCTTAGTAATTTTCAAAATATAGTAATTTTTATGTTTTACTTTGCACCGACTTCAAGATGTTTTAGATAATATATATTAATAATAATAGCTTTAGAAATAAGTTATTTTATACTTTTTAGTTTTCTAGTTTTTGAAGTCGGTTTTTTTAAACGAAGTTTTTTTATACACTATTAAAATTACTATATTTTGTAAATGTGTTGTTGCTCTTTTATATTTTGCTTGCTTAAGCACCTGTAGAATTTATATAACTATCACGCGTATACAAATTTGCCATCTCACTCTTCGGTGTATATACTCTTCAATGAGGGTTGCTCTCGATTTCTTTGCGATCCACAAATCAGACCCTGACTTGGTGACTTTGAGACCATCTCGGGAGTTTAAAAAAATAATTTGAAAATCGGTCCACAATCAAAAATCACGTAACAAGCCTACAAAAAAATTAAGCGCCTGTAGAATGTGTAATATTGCCATGCCTATACCAGCTTTTTTTTGTAAAAATGTAGGATCTCGGAGTTTTTTAATAAGGGTAACTCTCGATTTTCCTGGAATCCACTCACCAGATTCTGACTTGGTGACTATGACACCACTTCGGGGGTATAGACTTACGAGTAGTATCACTTTAGAATTGACGGAGATATCGCGTTAAGAAGAAATCTGCTATCAATTTTCGTAAGTCTCTAATTTCTTGGAATCGACTAATCAGATCCCGACATGGTGACAATGGGACCCAATCGGGAGTATAACCTTTCAAATTAAAGAAAAATAATTGAAAATCGGTTCACAATTGACGGAGAAATCGAGTAACGAACGTACAAAATAAAAACAACATACAGACAGGCGAATTAAGAACTTCTGCTTTTTGAAGTCGATTAAAAAGAAAGGAAAGCTAGATTTTATATGTTCAGGCAATATACAAGAAGTATTTGAAATATTCTTCAAATTAGTATTTATTCGTGTTTCACACATACAAATTGAATTTTTCAAGTGGGCCTTCAGGGCCTAATCCTAACTCATACGAAATAGGGAAAAAAGGGATTTTGACGAAATCTAAAGTGTTATCATTAAATTTTTGAAACATCAATTACCCTTGTCAGGAATCGAATCGTCTATATTATTATACGAAATCATAGTGTAGCTTATAAGGATTCATTTCTGTGAATCTGCGGAGTGACGCTTGCGGACCGCGTTCGTAATACCGAAGTAAGAAAGAGAGTTGGTCTGAAAGAGAGTGTCGGGGTGAAGGTAAGGAAAGGAATGCTCCGGTGGTTCGGACATGTAGAAAGAATGCATGATAAAAGAATGAATAAACAGATATACAATGCAAAAGTGGATGGATGCAGAAGTCGTGGAAGGCCACGACACACTTTCCATGATCAAATTGATCGTGTACTAGCAGAAGGTGATATTAGGAGCCTCAAGAACAGACGAGCGTGCATGACAAGAGTTATGAATGTCAAAGAAGCAAGTGAGGTGTGTAAGAATAAGCCTAAATGGCGCTCTGTTGTTCGTGCCTACCCCGCAAGGGAACTGGCGTGAAGTTATGTATGTATGTATGTATGTATTTCTGTGAAGAAATGCCAAACGACTGACCAAGGGAGTTTTATTGAAGTGACAACTTCTTATAGGAGAGTAAACCGCTTCGTTACGTAACGCGTTACGGCGCCAGTCTGTCTGGCTTCCCTTTCTCTCACGCATACGGCAGCGGTAGCCTCCTTCTCTCTCACTGTAACCCACAGCGCTAGCCGTATTTCGGACAGACGCTTCCCCCTCTGTCTACTCAGTGTTTAGTGTGCGTTAGACATATACTAGATAGATAGACAACTCTTTATTGTACACCAATACAAACATGAACTTAAAGATTAAAATTATATCTAGTTATGCACAAAGGGCGGTCTTATCGCTAAAAAGCGATCTCTTCCAGACAACCCCAGGAATGAATTGAGATGATAATGGCGATGGTGGTATACGTAACATATAGTACAAAATACTCACATTTTAATAATAAATACATAAATTATATATATATATATATATATATATATATATATATATATATATATATATACACATAGGTTTATTCTTACACACCTTACTTGCTTCTTTGACATTCAGAACTCTTGTCATGCACGCTCGTCTGTTTTTAAGGCTCCTGACATCACCTTCTGCTAGTACACGATCAATTTGATCATGGAAGGTGTGTCGTGGCCTTCCACGACTTCTGCATCCATCCACTTTTGCATTGTATATCTGTTTAGTCATTCTTTCATCATGCATGCACCACCGGAGCATTCCTTTCCTTACCTTCACCCCGACACTCTCATTCAGACCAACTCTCTGTATTACTTCGGTGTTACGAACGCGGTCCGCGAGCGTCACTCCGCAGATTTTGCGCAGTGCTCGCATCTCGACCGCGTTTACTCTACTTTCATGCTCTCTCTTCCATACCCAACTCTCGCTTCCATACGTGAGCGTAGGTACCAACACCGCGTTGTGCATGGCAAACTGGGCCTTCTGGCTGAGGTTCTTAGCGCCTAGAAGTTTACCTAACGCTCCATTCGCACTATTCCCCAAATTCACTCTTCTTTCTATATCAGCGGTGTACCTTCCATCCCTGCTATATATATATATGTACAAAATATATAAATGTTTATACTGTTGACAGTGAGCATATAACCTACAACTATCTATAATATATCTTAGATTAGTTTAAGTTATCACTTCTGTCAGGCGTCCTGAGACGCACGTTTTTTTAGGTTTAATTTTTTATCAGCAAATTTGATTCCCAAAAAGCGTAACCGATTTTTCAAAAATCTAATGATGCCATTTTAGTTTTCATCAAAATTGGCCTCGCGGCTCCTTTGAATATCTTTTGCTATTTCGTATAGCTTAGGATTTGACCGTGATGGCCCACTCGAAGAAATCATTCTGTATTGTACCCAACGACAACTTTTATCATATTTGTTTGAAAAATCTCGTTTGAAAATCTTTAAAAAAATATATACAAAAATCCTCACTCACAGAGTATCCCGTTGATAAATTGACAACTTGAGCAAAAACCTCGCCATCTAATGGATGTATATACAGAGTTTTATTATGCTTTATAGGCTTCCATTTATTTGCTTTTCGATACCTGAAATTGGGCCCCAATTCAAGTTTTAATAGAATTAAGATTTATAAATGACTAATCTTGGAATTTGTTTTCAAAGCCGATTTTGAAACATTCTTCATTGCTGCTCCGCTCCTATTGGTTTTAGCGTGATGATATATAGCCTATAGCCTTCCTCGTTAAATGGGCTATCCAACACTGAAAGAATTTTCGAAATCAGACCAGTAGTTCCTGAGATTAGCGCGTTCAATCAAACAATATTAGTATAATTGGCTACAACACTAATAATTAAATTTTAAATATCGCGATATCTTTTGAATAAAACATCCGAATTGAATAATTCAAAAAGTTCTAGAAGGGTATTGAATTCGTCTTGAATATGGAGTAATTTATTTTGATAAGGATTAATACCAAGGTACAAAATAAAGAGTTTTTGAAGCGACGGCATTTTAATTATTTAAAAAAATAAAAGAAAACTTTTATTGTGAGATAACTACAATAGTTAGACATATGGTTACGCAATATTTTTTGTAGACAACTATATGTTCTGCAAAGTGGTAGTACATTGTTTTGTTCTATAATCAACAGTTTTCGCAGCGCACGCCGTGTAAGGATTTTTTCGGGTCATTTTTTTACACCTTGGGTCACATTATTGGAGTTTTAGTAAGGATCCCTAACTTTTTTGAAAATATTTTTTTTTTTTATTTTTTTTTATTGTAGGAGTTCAGCAGGCAGGCAGACGGCCTACTTGATGGAAAGCGGTTACCATCGCCTATAGACATTTGCAAAACCAAAGGTGCTACAAATGCGCTGCTGCTCTCTTAAGGGAGACTGGAACCTGGTCACTAATGCCGGAACACAACTCAAGGTTGTTATGGCGACATACTTTAGACCAGGGGTGGTAGCCATCCAGTCGGGCAAATGCCCTACCACCTGGCTGTGGGTTGTTTTGTCGCCTCTTACGACAGGCCGCCCGGCCGCAGGAAATTGTATTCTTTCTCCGTTCCTGCACAGATATTCTATAGCCTTCCTCGATAAATGTACTATTCAACATTGAAAGAATTTTTCAAATCGGACCAGCGGTTCCTGAGATTAGCGCGTTTAAACAAACAAACAAACTCTTCAGCTTTTTAATATTAGTATAGATTAGGATATGCCCGCGACTTCGTTCACGCTTGATTTGAAATTCCCGCGGCATACCCGAAGACACAAAGTACCATAGCATTAAGAAAATAATGAAAGCTATAGATCTCGGAATAAGCAAATTTTCACGCACCCAAAAAACTTCGAATAGCTCCCGGGAAAGCCCCGCGGGTTTTCCGTAATAAAGTGTAGCGCAGATTTTAAGTCTTAGAATTTGCTGTCGATATGCGAAAACCGCATTGAAATCGGCCCAGTAGTTCTTACGTGAATCCCCAACAAACAGACAAACCGACAAACAGACAGGAAATCTAAAAAAAATTACATCGTGCCCTCCATCGTTTGTATAGTCTATCCCAGTTGTTTCTTTTTAATAACTTTAATGTACAGACACGGCGTATTTAGAATTTTATAATATTATAGATAGAACACTGGAGTCCTTATTTAATGATCCTAATTTCATTATCATTTGGCTCCGAGTTAAAATATTTTTTTGTTTAATAACACATACGTTCAAAGCTTGGAACAGGTTTAAATTAACCAACGTTTGGAGTGTAAACGTTAGAAAGACTGTTATTTAAAGGTTTAAATAACAGTCTTTCTAACGTAAACAAGTTAAAGTAGGTACTTTAACTTGTTTATTCCGCGAGAATTGGTTTCCATAATATCACAATCGCTTCCTATATAAATATGTGATTGTATGCTACTGAATACTTGCTGTATCACCAATTGTTACTGGTTTTCCCCAAATTCATAGCTCCAATGCTCCTAGCATAATTACTATATGGGAGCTGCATACGTCTAATCATCACAGTGGACAACGAACTACTGGCTAGCGCAACATGGGAGCGCACACATTAACAGTTGCTCTATCTCGCTCGCACATTATCCGTCCCGCTCACATATTGTACTATCTTTACAACTTGCTAATGTTTGTAGTAAAGTATACCGTTTCCAAAGTAAATGAGTTCACTTCATTTTACATTAACACCCGACAATGAATATTACTCTCGCTATTACAACTGTATACTCTTACAAATATATTTGACGAGGCAGCTTACCATGGTGAATTATATACAGCAGCTTTACAATTCACAGCGTAACATAAACCCATCTCTGTAATTGTTGGTACGATTTGCATGATGACACCGGTTACCCCGACTGTAAGGGTCGGAGCAAACACAGCTGACAGATTAAGCATCAGGTCCACATAATCTTCTGGAGGTATCTTATCATAATCTGGTATATCGTTAAAATTATCATAAGTGGCGTTTGCAACAGCCCGAATAAACTCTTCAAGTTCGGTTTTGTTGGTTTCTGGGGAATTGCTAGAACAATAAAAAATGCTTCTTAATTTTTTTTATTGCATGAGCTCAGCAGATAGGCAGACGGCCCACCTGATGGAAATGCGCTGCTGCTCTCTTAAGGGAAACTGGAACCTGATCACAAATGCCGGAACACAACTCATGGCTGTTATGGCGATGAACTTCAGACCAGGGGTGGTAGCCATCCAGTCGGGCAAATGCCCTACCACCTGGCTGTGGGTGGTTTTGTCGCCTCTTACGACAGGCTGCCAGGCCGCAGGAAATTCTTTTTTTTTTTTTTTTTTTTTTTATTGCAGGAGATCAGCAGACAGGCAGACGGCCCACTTGCTGGGAAGCGGTTACCATCGCCTATGGACATTTGCAACACCAAAGTTGCTACAAATGCGCTGCTGCTCTCTTAAGGGATACTGGAACCTGGTCACTAATGCCGGAACGCAACACAAGGTTGTTATGGCGGTATACCTTAGACCAGGGGTGGTCGCCATCCAGTCGATAAAATACCCTACCACCTGGCTGTGGGCTGTTTAGTCGCCTCTTACGACAGGCCGCCCCAACGCAGGAAATTCTATTCTTTCTCCGTTCCTGCACGGATAAAAAAGTGTAGGTAGTATAAAAATCATACCGTAAATATGCTTCTAACTTGCCCTTATCCAACTTCTTGTCAGGACAAATAGTAACACACGGGAACGTAGTATTCCAAGCAAACATATCCCTGTCCATTGAAATAACCGTAGGAGATGACTGATATCGACTCCACGTGGTCTGGGATAGGTAGAAAGACCCAAAGACTGACAGGCCTACTATGATAAGCCAAAGAATGCTGAAAAGAATTTAGGAAACTAGGTAATAATCTATCTATAATGTTACGAGTGTGGGACTCGAAATTAAAATGCCGTTGGAATTACTACATAATTTATTAGAATTTTACAAACACGTATAACATAGGTACAAATATAGCTAGACACTACTAGTACAAACTGCACGATTCAATAACACGCGCAAAGTCCGTCACTATACAACTTATCGAATGTACACACGTCTTGCTTGTATCGTAATCGCCGCTTGACTGCCTCACTCCCCGTTTGGGCATTTTTTTATACTCATCTATACAAATACAAGTCTACCTGCCAAGCGTCGACGCAATTCTCCAGAAAACGCAATCCGCACACCTGCTTAATTATTCTTGCGAACGGCCATAAACTAGTACAATACATAATAGACTGTTTTTCTAAGTAAACAAAAGAAGTCCAAATGTGCATTCACTTCTGTCGGCATGTAACAATATTATATTTACATGTTTATGAGATTGGACATTTCTGTTGATTTAGACAAATTGCCCAATCTTATCGGCAGCTCTAACAGCGATATCATCTAGATACGTGTTTCCATAGGATCACGTTCATGTATTAACTATAGTCTTTAATGGTGTAAATTATACATCAACAAATTAGACGCAACACTGTTTTAAAATCGTCTATTATTAAAAATACTACTTACACTTCTAAAGGATGTCTTCCAGCAGCTACCAGGTGGTTCAGTCCATGAATAGATGATGTTTCAAGACATAATTTCATATACCGTTTACAATTTTGCTTCAGACGATGAGTAAATGAATTTTTCTTCTTAACTTTGAAGCTGCCACGTTTTGGTGTGTGGAGAAAATCATTATGGACTCGATTACGAAAAACACGTTCTAACGCCATGCCTTTAAATCCTATACACAGATAGAACTGGAGTAATAATGGCCTAAATAATAAATGACGGCCTCTGTGGTTGAGCGGGCTAAGCCTTTGCCGGCCTACCTCACTGCAACGCAGAGGCTCCGGGTTCGATTCCTGGTATAGTAAATTTCGGAAACGTATTTTCTCCGTTATTTACTATGGTCTGGGTGTCTGGGATCGGCCCCAGAGTAGACCGTTGTAATTTACGCATAACACAAGCGTAACTTGCTTAATTTGGGGATATACAATGTGTGTGTTTGTCTGCCGATTATTATTAATAAAAAATCTAACACTGGTACGGATCAACCGAATTGAATCAATTTGTTGAAAAGCACGTATCCAAAATGATACGGCGGTGTCAATGACATTGAATGATTCAAATTTATGTCCATACGGATTACTTTGGTTAATTCATACAAATGAATGTCAAAGAAGCAAGTGAGGTGTGTAAGAATAAGCCTAAATGGCGCTCTGTTGTTCGTGCCTACCCTGCAAGGGTACTGGCGTGAAGTTATATATGTTTGTATGTATGTAATTCATACAAATCGAAATACAGTTATGATCGGACTATAAAGCCTATATTAGACGGTTAATTTCTGACTTTCAATTTAAATGAAGCAACCAAATTGATCCGTGTAAACATAAAATCGAGTCATTCGATTAAATTGAATATAGTTGTCTTCTTGCAGGGCCCCAATTCTGTAACTCAAATTGGCAATCGAGTTGGAATCGTAACTTTTGACGGTTTTGATAGTCCGTTAACCATCTCGGTTCAATATTGAATCAATCAAGCACATTATAAAATATATAGGTAGTATATATAGATTAATGTACAAACAAAAAAGTCAAAAAAGAAAAAAACATTAAAAATAATAGATAGTATTAAAATAAAAGTAGAAAATGAGGCAAAATGTAGTATTAAATAGAAAAACACAATGTAATAGATTAAGGACCTTTGAAGACTAGTTTCTAGAATTAAAGTAAAAAATAAACAAAAAAAGACAAAAAAGATAAAAGGAAAAAAGAAAAGACAATAAAAAAAATGCATAGAAAAGTAGATGCATATAATAAATAAATAAAAGAACAACATTACACCCAAAAAAGAAAAAACTCTAATAACAGGATAAAAAGGCCGGACAAGTCTTGTTCGTCTGGTGGAGGAGATTTAAAAAAAAAATATATATTGAATCAATCTTGATTTGATCGAGATTGATTTGATACGAATTTTAGAGACTACGGATAAATTACCATTTGTCAGTCGAATGAATCTTGACTCGCACTGGTGTGGTTTTTTTTTGTTAAAGCTACAGACCACAAACAGACTTAATTTAATTCGATTGATCCATCTAGTATCGGCTTTACAGCGCGACTTTTATCAAACTGTTACATCAATTTACTGAAACAATAGCACTTGTCTACTATGGTTATAATAACCATAGCATTCCAATTATTATATCGCCTGACATATGTTTTCGTGACTTTGAAGCATTACACTATGATTCAAGTTCGTAACAGATTTGTTCGTGTACATATTGTGTTTAGGCAATTTAATTATTCATAGCTAAAATACAAACAGTAAAACAAGTGTATTGTTTGTACGATAAATTCCAATTTAAGCCACATTTCCTTAGCGTATAATGTTTTAGTTCGAACACACATGCACAGTCACCCACACGTTCACGTATTTAACATATTTCAAAAACAATTAATATTAATTGCACTACTTATATACCTAGTCTTGCCTTAAATATTTTTTTTTTATTGCAGGAGATCAGCAAACAGGCAGACGGCCCACTTGATGGAAAGCGGTTACTATCGCCTATGGACATTTGCAACAGCAAAGTTGCTACAAAAGGGCTGCTGCTCTCTTAAGGGAAACTGGAACCTGGCCTCACTAATGCCGGAACGAAACTCAAGGTTGTTATGGCGACATACATTAGACCAGGGGTGGTAGCCGTCCAGTTGGGCAAATGCCCTAGCACCTGGCTGTGGGTTGTTAAGTCGCCTCTTACGACAGGCCGCCCGGCCGCAGGATTTTGTATTCTTTCTTCGTTCCTGCACGGATAAGATTATATTATATATATATATATATATATATATATATATATATATATATATATATATATATATATATATATATATATATATATTTGTGTATATATATATATATATATATATATATATATATATTATATATATATATATATATATATATATATATATATATATATATATATAGTTATTCTAACAAAGATTTTTTTTCTATTGCAAATAACATTTATAAGTTTTACAGTGTATTAGTTTAATACATAAATATAAATCAATTTAAAATATAAAAAGCTTATTCGAAGTGGTCTCCATTGGCTGCAATACAGTGCTTTAAACGTTGAGGCCAGTTATCAATAAAAGCATGCACTCTTTCCATGGGAAAATTCTTCACTGCCAATCGTATGGATTGTTTTAGGGACTCCAAATTATTATGGCGTTTAGAGCAAGCCGTACTCTCTAAAACTGACCATAAATCATAATTCAGCGGATTAAGATCGGGACTAGACGACGGCCAGTCTTCAGCTCTCATGAAGTCCGAATCGTTCATTTCCAACCAAGATTGCATGGACCGAGCTTTATGATCCGGCGCCGAGTCTTGCTGGAAGGACCATTCTTGGTTATTGAACATGGTGTTGTTAAGGGGCTCAACTACCTTCTCAAGAATTGTATCTTGATACATTTGTGTCGATGGTTTGATACCTTTTTCACAAAAATATGTCTCAGTCGCTCCTTCATAGCTAACACCCCACCAAACCATTACTGAATACAGATAATACCCACGTTGCACTCTGTCGACTAATTGAGAAGCTTCCTTAGAGCTTTGATCATAAATACGGTCATTTTGTTTGTTAAAATGTTGCTCAATTGTAAAAAAATTCTCATCCGTAAACAAAATTTATCTGTAACCTCCCTTTGCGTACCGCTTCAGTAGTTATTTCGATTTTACCACCCTATTCTTTTCCAAATGATGAGTTAAGAAATGACCAGTGCATCTGTTATAGACTGCAAGTCCTAATTCATCTTTTAAAATATGCAACATGGTTCTAGGTGATATCTTCATCTCCCGAGATAAAATCTTGCTTTCGGACAGGATTTCTTCGAATTCTTTCCCTTACTGCTTTGACCATCTTTTTCGTACGAACACTACGTGGACTGCCAGATCTTTTTCTGTCACAAGCAGAGGAGGTCTCATTGTACCTATTAATATCCCGATACACAAACATTTGACTAATACCAAGCGTATGGAGAGTTTTAAAAATTGCAATTGGCTCCATACCTACTTTGTGTAATGCAATCACAGCGATTAGGTTCTCTTTGTCGCCCCACTCCATTTTAATATCGCAAAATGTTATACAATACGGGTTGTCTGGAAGAGATCGCTTCTTAGCGATAAGACCGCCCATTGTGCACATTTAGAATATTTTTAGGCTATAAGATTTTCTGTTTTCTGTAATGGTGTACAATAAAGTGTTATCTATCTATCTATCTATCTACAATGTATTGGCGCCAAAATGAGAAAACACAATGAACAATCATATAAAAATGACAGATTCCAAATTCAAATGTATTTTTTTTTTTAATTGTAACAGTATTTATGGACAGACTAAGTATTTAAGTAACTGTAATTAAATTATATTGGTTGCCGAGATACAGACCCAAAGTTTAGTGCAGCAACCGCAGCCAAAATGGTTGCTTTAATTTAGCTTCCTTACATAATAGTAAGTCGTGGTAGCGTAATGGCTAGCGCACGCGTCCCGAGCTCAAAGGACGCGGGTTCGATTCTAGTTGGAACGCATGCACCACTTATTCAGTTTTCTGATTTAATGTGGATATTGTTATAATTACCACGTGCTAGCAACGGTGAAGGAAAACATCGTGATGCAACCTGCACATAGAGATGACCGATGTGTCAAACCTGTCAAGCCGCCTTGGACAAGCGTGGCGGGTATACTGTCCCTCCCCCCCTATAATAGAAGGCCCGAGCCCAGCAGTGGGACATTTGTGGGCTGATAATATTCTTTTATTATTTAATAACCAATCATCTAAAAATATTTCACTAAGAATAAATATTTGAATTACTGTGACATGTTTACTGCGTAATCAACTTATCAAAGTTTAATGAGTTTCCACTTTTCCCTTTTCCAATGATAAATCAGCGTTTAACTGCTATTACTTTTTAATAACATCATACATACATATATAACTTCACACCAGTTCCCTTGCGGGATAGGCACGAGCAACAGAGCGCCATTCAGGCTTATTCTTACACACCTCTTGTCATGCACGCTCGTCTGTTCTTAAGGCTCCTGACATCACCTTCTGCTAGTACACGATCAATTTGATCATGGAAGGTGTGTCGTGGCCTTCCACGACTTCTGCATCCATCCACTTTTGCATTGTATATCTGTTTAGTCATTCTTTCATCATGCATGCACCACCGGAGCATTCCTTTCCTTACCTTCACCCCGACACTCTCTTTCAGACCAACTCTCTCTCTTACTTCGGTATTACGAACGCGGTCCGCGAGCGTCACTCCGTAGATTTTGCGCAGTGCTCGCATCTCGACCGCGTTTACTCTACTTTCATGCACTCTCTTCCATACGTGAGCGTAGGTACCAACACCGCGTGCACCTAAAAGTAGTATTCCGTAAAAATATGATTATTGCTCTTGTCCTTACTGAAAACAATATAAAGTACAAATAGATTATTTACAAACCGTTATATGTAAGCGTAGTTATATGAAATAGAAAATTCTCATTTAATTGAAATCACGAACAGGCGACCCAAGAATCAAAACAAATTAAAAAAAACATCGTGTTCCAAGGTAAAAATGAAACCGCACCTACAGGAAACGGAAGCCCGCCTTAAGTCTAATAATTTCCGAAGTGTCATGTCGCCCCTGAAATAAATGAAGTGGAGAAAATAAATTTCATTTAAAAATCACGAGACTGCCATTATTTTGCCGAGCCTCCCCTAATTAATTTCTTGTCACCGTCCAGTTTGGCTGTGACAGCGGCTTAGAGCGGGATACTACTATAGAGTTGTGTAAAGAGTAAACGAGATAGATGTAAAGGTGAGCGCGTTCCATTACCATCTTTCAGTAGTTAACGCGATACGAAGTTAGCTCCTGTCAAGCTATGTCCGCCTGGTACTTATTCTTCTTAATGATGGGCGGTAATAAGATGGAAAGAGAGAGATAAATATATATATATACATACATACATACATACATACATAACTTCACGCCAGTTCCCTTGCGGGGTAGGCACGAACAACAAAGTGCCATTTAGGCTTATTCTTACACACCTCACTTGCCTCTTTGACATTCATAACTCTTGTCATGCAAGCTCGTCTGTTCTTAAGGCTCCTGACATCACCTTCTGCTAGTACACGATCAATTTGATCATGGAAGGTGTGTCGTGGCCTTCCACGACTTCTGCATCCATCCACTTTTGCATTCTATATCTGTTTAGTCATTCTTTCATCATGCATTCTTTCCACATGCCCGAACCACCGGAGCATTCCTTTCCTTACCTTCACCCCGACACTCTCATTCAGACCAACGCTCTTTCTTACTTCGGTATTACGAACGCGGTCCGCGAGCGTCACTCCGCAGATTTTGCGCAGTGCTCGCATCTCGACCGCGTTTACTCTACCTTCATGCTCTTTCTTCCATACCCAACTCTCGCTTCCATACGTGAGCGTAGGTACCAGCACCGCGTTGTGTACGGCGAGCTGGGCCTTCTGGCTGAGGTTCTTAGCGCCTAGAAGTTTACCTAACGCTCCATTTAAACTATTCCCCAAATTCACTCTTCTTTCTATATCAGCGGTGTACCTTCCATCCCTGCTAAAAGCACATCCAAGATATACAAACTCATTCACTTGCTCCAGCATAACATCATCGACCATTATCCTTGCGTTCGTTCTGGTTTCTTCTCTTTCAAACACCATAACCTTTGTTTATATATAGTCTATACATATATATATATATATATATATATATATATATATATATATATATATATATATATACATAACTTCACGCCAGTTCCCTTGCGGGGTAGGCACGAACAACAGAGCGCCATTTAGGCCCATTCTTACACACCTCACTTGCTTCTTTGACATTCATAACTCTTGTCATACACGCTCGTCTGTTCTTTGATATTTGATCATGGAAGGTGTGTCGTGGCCTTCCACGACTTCTGCATCCATCTACGTTTGCATTGTATATCTGTTTAGTCATTCTTTCATCATGCATTCTTCATTATATATATATATATATATATATATATATATATATGATTTCTTTGAGATTACTTTGTCTACTTTCATATGCATTTAGAAAAAACAGGTATTTTCATTACTTAAAGACACTACAATTTTATTTATTTGTATACAGAACAAAGACAGAAGTTACTGAAACCGTTTTGTTGGTCCTTTTTAAACCTCAAAAGCATGATGTTTTACTTTGGTAGCTTTTAAACTTCACAAAAGAGACATATCGGACCAATAATGGTTGTCGATTTATCCGTTTACAGGCTGCATGTCGCTTTTCAGCGCGATCAATTTCCCACCTTTATTGCTTGTTGCCTTTATAGCCTTTTTCGATACCAATGTCAGACGAAAGGCTGTTTTCCTAGTGTTTTTTTCGCCTAGTGGCCAGAAGGCCAAATATTTTAGTTATTATTGACAACTGTCAAGACATATATAGAGAAGAAAAGAATGCATTTCGTTCATATTTGGCTTGCGAAAATATGACCATGGTTCTGAATTTTGTGAAAAACTCAAGCGGCTCCCTATTCGCTTTCGCCGGGATACTCATATTCTCACACTACTTTATGACATATTATTTATTCCTAGTACTCCTCCTTACCTTAAGGAACGTTTTGAATTGCTTCGCTTTTTTTATTTCCCACAATTTGCGCACTTTATATTTTACAGTGCTGGCTGTCAAACTCTGAAATGCGTTGCCTCTTACTGTCAGAGAGGTCAAAACATTACCTACATTTCGGAACTCCCTTAGAAACTCCCTTTTTATCCGTGCAGGAACGGAGAAAGAATACAATTCCCTGCGGCCGGGCGGCCTGTCGTAAGAGGCGACAAAACAACCCACAGCCAGGTGGTAGGGCATTTGCGCGACTGGATGGCTACCACCCCTGGTCTAAGGTATGTCGCCATAACAACCTTGAGTTGTGTTCCGGCATTAGTGACCAGGTTCCAGTCTCCCTTAAGAGAGCAGCAGCGCATTTCTAGCACCTTTGGTATTGCAAATGTCTATAGGCGATGGTAACCGCTTTTCATCAAGTAGACCGTCTGCCTGTTTGCTGAACTCCTGCAATAAAAAATTAAAAAAAAGAAAGTACTATCTGTCTTTGAATAAATATGTCTAATATATTAAACATTTACTACTAAACAGATATACAATGCAAAAGTGGATGGATGCAGAAGTCGTGGAAGGCCACGACACAACTTCCATGATCAAATTGATCGTGTACTAGCGGAGGGTGATGTCAGGAGCCTTAAGAACAGACGAGTGTGCATGACAAGAGTTATGAATGTCAAAGAAGCAAGTGAGGTGCGTAAGAATGGGCCTAAATGGCGCTCTGTTATTCGTGCCTACCCCGCAAGGGAACTGGCGTGAAGTTATGTATGTATGTATGTATATTAAACATTTACTTATTTATCTATTGTAATATATGTTAATATAAGATGTTTGTCACATATAATGTTAACAAATAAATAATTTACATTATTTTGTATATACGTACATATATTACTAAATTTATAAATAAGTGTAAGTATGTATATTTAAATTGTTCAGTCCTATCATTTTTCTGCTTCACCTACATCGCCAGATTAGTTAAGAATTTATTTTAAGCTAGGTAGCCTGGAAGAGATCGCTTTTGGCGATAAGGCCGCCTGTTGTTTTGCCAAGAAGTATTGTAATTATGCGTTTTGTTTTTGTATTTGTTTATTTTGGTGAGCAACAAAGTGTTATCTATCTATCTATATCGAGGTGTTTAATGTCAAAATTCCATCGATGGTAAGACAAGCGAATGGTTAGTAAGATATAAAGCCGGCCATTGCTCACGTTCCTTACCATACTTGTATGGAGTTTATGGGAGACTTTAAAATTAGTAGTAAGGCAAACACTCAGACGTTGCCAAATCAAAGACACGTAACTCTTACCATATTTAATTGTAAATATGCTAATAAATAAAACAATACAACGTCTTTAACTTCAAAAATTAAACAACGGGAATTTAAATTACGTAATCACGAGTAAAATTCAAAGCGCAGAGGTAGCGGGAAGAAGTCGCGGCTCATATGCGAGCGACTAGCGTCGAATTCATAACGCTTATGCCCTTGCTAGTCCTTGGATAATGTGAGTACTATTAAACTATTACACAATAACATAGACAGTCCTAAACTATTAGAACTGTTTGATTTTAATAATCCTCGCATGCCCCCTCGTCATCCCTGTCCAATATTTAAGACGATTTAAAACTAATCTTGAAAATATTCACCTATATAATAAAAATACGTTTTAACGGTTTTAAGCGCCGTAATTTTATTTAATATATATACATATATAACATATATAATGTTATATATGTTAGGAGCCTTAAGAACAGACGAGCTTGCATGACAAGAGTTATGAATGTCAAAGAGGCAAGTGAGGTGTGTAAGAATAAGCCTAAATGGCACCCTGTTGTTCGTGCCTACCCCGCAAGGGAACTGGCGTGAAGTTATGTATGTATGTATGTATAACATATATAATATATATAAAACTTTAACAATACTCGTTGACACTTGACATCTTTGTCTTCCGTGATCACGGCCACTGAAAAGTGGCCGAAACGTCGGAAAAACCAAAATCAAATAAAATTACCGCGCTTAAAACCGTTAAAACGTAGTTTTATTATGTATACAAGTCGCGAAAACTTAAGAAAATATTATATTCACCTATAGCTAGAATATCACGTCAGTACAATACATATGTTGAAAAATCTAAAAACTTCTATATATTTAACCCTTTAGCTCACTATTAGCACATATGTGTCCGCGATGAGAGTGTAGATCGAGTTTGTCTTTGTCTTAAGGGTGGCACTCCTCATACATACTTCAAAATAATAAATATCCCAGACAGATTAAGTATGTTTAATTATTGCTAGTTTTTCCTTGTATTTATTTGTTTTATTGTTTAATTTATTTTTTATAATATTGTTACATACCGACACAGAAATGCGCACACCTACAGGTCGTAAAACGCAGTTTTATTGCCACCGGATTTAGGAATTCTTTTGTGTACTTTGTGTTTAGAATTTTTGGTTCCGAAAAACATGCTATTGTTTTTCTACTTCTTTTATGGCCGTCATTAGTGTCGAACTAATTCTTATTGTTATTGTTTTCAAGTTTGTTGGCCGTTCGCAGGTGTGCAAATTACATTTTCTTGGAAGAACCCAGCCCACGAGCTTCCATTGTGTATTGTAAAGTTTACTATTAAACAATACCCGAATGGAGGGGTGGGGCAGTCGAGCGAAGATTACGATACGAGCAAGATGTAGGTTCGATAAGTGATATAGTGACGGACTTGGCGCGGGTTATTGAATCGTGCAGTGTATATGTTGTACCTGTTTTATACGTGTTTGTACAGTTCTAATAAACTCTATAGTAATTCCAACGGCATTTTAATTCGAGTCCCACACTCGTAACAATATGTAAATCATCCAAATTTAACATCTTATAATATATGACATACTGCGTGATGTGACCACCTATAATAGGGAGTATATTTAGTATGAGCATTGTTTAGATTTAAGATGGATGCATATAAGATAGGATGTATCTCCTGTTGATGGTCTATAATAAATAAATAAATTGACTAAGTCACGCAGATATAGACAAGGATTTGATGCGTTATAAGAGATGCGACGTTGTTAATAACGTTAAAACTTTGACAGACAACTCCTGTCTATTATGTTATAGTCAAAAGTCGATATGCAGTCTCTTCCCGGAATGACTGGTTTATCCTAGGTTAGACTAAAGCTTGTCGACAAAACCCGAAATAAATTTCAATTTCGGCCTTTGACTAGAATATTTTTAGTCAAACCTTGAACGTAAAATAATCTGTTTCGGGCTTTGCCTAGTCGCTCCTAGAAGTGACTAAGGCAGACTCTGTCAAACGTCGATTCGTCGCACTCGTTACATGTTTAATGACTGTATAAATTAGTCTCACCTAGGTTAGACAAAAAATTGTTAGTCAAAGGCGGAAAACCGTCATTTATTTGGACTTTAACTTTATCCGTGCAGGAACGGAGAAAGAATACAATTTGTCATAAGAGGCGACAAAACAACCCACAGCTAGGTGGTAGGGTATTTGCTCGACTGGATGGTGAAGAGTATGCCGCCATAACAACCAGTTCCAGTCTCCCGTAAGAGAGCAGCAGCGCATTTATAGCAGATTTGGTGTTACAAATGTCCATAGACGATGGTAACCGCTTTCCATCAAGTTGGCCGTCTGCCTGTCTGCTGAACTCCTGCAATAAAAAAATAAATAAAAAAAACCATATTTATGTTACTTCTTTAAGGATAAATCGCTAATAATGGAACCTCGGCTTAAGGGCGTGTTTACACTAAATAAAGCGGGAAAGGTAGGGATTTTGGCGGATGTAAATCAAAGTGGATGTTTTATTAAACACTCCGTTGTGCTGGATATTCAAATTAAGCGGCTGTGTCGATGTTATGAAATTATGGAAAAGGATTCTTGTTAAGTAGTATAATTAAAATATAAGTTAGCTTTTTAGCTGTGGTTTAAGGCCCTGAGTCGCATTTTTTTAAAGATTATGAATTTTTATATCTATAAACTTGATAAATGATTGGTCCCCCATACAAACTTTAATACCTTATTTCAACCCGTTCTAGTTTTATTTATATAACTAAATATTGTGTAAACTACACAAACGACCAAAACTACCAAACGTACTAAAACTACCGAAACTACCAAATTACCAACCAAGACTACCAAATCCACCAACTAAAACTACCACAACTACCTAAACTGCCACAACTATCAAAACTACCAAAACTACCACAACTATCAAAACTACCAAAACTACCACAACTATCAAAACTACCACAACTATCAAAACTATCGCAACTACCAAAACTATCAAAACTACCGCAACTACCACCAAAACTACCACAACTATCAAAACTACCACAAACTACCACAACTATATCAAAACTACCAAAACTACCACAACTATCACAACTACCAAAACTACCACAACTACCAAAACTACCAAAACTACCACAACTACCAAAACTACCACAACTATCAAAACTACCAAAACTACCACAACTATAAAAACTACCAAAACTATCAAAACTACCAAAACTACCACTACCACTATCAAAACTACCAAAACTACCACAACTATCAAAACTACCACAACTATCAAAACAAAACTACCACAACTACCAAAACTACCACAACTATCAAAACTACCAAAACTACCACAACTATCAAAACTACCAAAACTACCACAACTACAAAAACTACCAAAACTACCACAACTCTCAAAACTACCACAACTATCAACACTACCAAAACTACCACAACTATCAAAACTACCACAACTATCAAAACTACCGCAACTACCAAAACAACCGAATATACCAAATCGACCAACCAAAACTACCAAATCTACAAACCAAAACTACCACAACTATCAAAACTACCACAACTACCAAAATAACCAAATCTACCAACCAAAACTACCATAACTATCAAATCTACAAACCAAAACTACCACAACTACCTAAACTACCACAATTACTAAATCTACCAATCAAAACTACCACAACTACCAAATCTACCGAAACTCCCAAATCTACAAAACAAAACTACCACAACTACCAAAACTACTACAGCTACCAAAACTACCAAAACTATCACGACTACCAAAACAACCGAAACTACCAAAACTACCAGCATAAACTACCGAAAATAGCAAAACTACCAACCAAAACTACCACAACTACCAAAACAACTAAACTAAACAAAACTACCTAAACGACCAAATTGACCAAAATAAACAAAATGACGAAAATGGCCAACCACAAATACAAAACCACAGACAAGTCATAGCCACTCAACAAATGACTCCATCACAAAGAAATTAAGTTTAATAGATGTATGATAAATGAAGCCGTCCCCATATTGTCAGACTTTAACAGTCCCACCTCAGCACTCTCTTGATATTTACAAGTTACTTTCAGCAAACAGAAGGAACATCTTCAACGTGAGTCGCGGAACCGAGTTAAGCTTGTTTAATTACCAACTCCGCTTGTAAGGCTCGTGTGTACACTCCTTTATGTCTAATTGAAATTATTATTCATTATGTTTGAATGTTGCTTGAATATTTTTCAATGTTGAAAAATGAATGTTGGTTGAGTTCCTTTGGATCTCGCATTCGTAAAAGACCCCAAAAAAAGTTCGTAAAAGTCGCCGAAAATTTATGAATTTGCTAGAACTAGAGGGTCGGCCGTATTAGTCAGTGAACTTCCCCGACTAGGATATTACACCTCACTTGCTTCTTTGACATTCATAACTCTTGTCATACACGTTCGTCTGTTCTTAAGGCTCTTGACAAGTAATTTCGTTGTTCATGAAAAAAAGTCTTTTTCATCATTTACGTCCTCCACCAGGTATGCTATTTAAGTATATTTTTATACAACAAAGTTAACAAGATTTTACGAATTTATGATTTTACATACCAAGAGTGTAAGTTAAAATTAAGTAATTGGCTTTTTTTTTATTGCAGGAGTTCAGCAGACAGGCAGACGGCCCAATTGATGGAAAGCGGTTACCATCGCCTATGGACATTTGCAACACCAAAGGTGCTACAAATGCACTGCTGCTCTCTTAAAGGAGACTGAAACCTGGTCACTAATGCCGGAACACAACACAAGGTTGTTATGGCGGCATACTCTAGACCAGGGGTGGTCGCCATCCAGTCGAGCAAATACCCTACCACCTGGCTGTAGGTTGTTTAGTCGCCTCTTACGACAGGCCGCCAGGCCACAGGAAATTGTATTCTTTCTCCGTTCCTGCACGGATAAAAACTGGCTGTTAACTCTTGATTATGATGGAACAGAACAATTGTTGAAAATAAACATATAACACAATTATATACATTCCGTAATCTTATTTATTTCATTGACATTGTTATCTTTTTATACATACAATTCACAATATACACATAACACATAACATGCACACACACACACACGCGCGCACGCACGCACGCACGCACACACGCGCACGCACGCACGCACGCAATCATACATATTTCTTTTAAATGAATGTAACTGTAATTGATAATTTCACAATCAGAATTGTACCAATTTGGAAGGAGGTCCCCGAGATACAAGTGGACCTAGTTTGGGGACCAATGAGTGTCAAAAATTGTGAATTATGTTTTATTCAATAAATGATTTTAGATTTTTATTTACGTCATTTTTCAAAAAAAAAACGACATGTAAAAGGTACATACATACATAACTTCACGCCAGTTCCCTTGCGGGGTAGGCACGAACAACAGAGTGCCATTTAGGCTTATTCTTACACACCTCACTTGCCTCTTTGACATTCATAACTCTTGTCATGCAAGCTCGTCTGTTCTTAAGGCTCCTGACATCACCCTCTGCTAGTACACGATCAATTTGATCATGGAAGGTGTGTCGTGGCCTTCCACGACTTCTGCATCCATCCACTTTTGCATTGTATATCTGTTTAGTCATTCTTTCATCATGCATTCTTTCCACATGCCCGAACCACAGGAGCATTCCTTTCCTTACCTTCACCCCGACACTCTCTTTCAGACCAACTCTCTTTCTTACTTCGCTATTACGAACGCGGTCCGCGAGCGTCACTCCGCAGATTTTGCGCAGTGCTCGCATCTCGACCGCGTTTACTCTACTTTCATGCTCTCTCTTCCATACCCAACTCTCGCATCCATACGTGAGCGTAGGTACCAGCACCGCGTTGTGTATGGCGAGCTGGGCCTTCTGGCTGAGGTTCTTAGCGCCTAGAAGTTTACCTAACGCTCCATTCACACTATTCCCCAAATTCACTCTTCTTTCTATATCAGCGGTGTACCTTCCATCCCTGCTAAAAGGTACTCTAGAAAAAGAAATTACTAAAAAACGTTTTGTCCAGATAATCCCCTATAGAAGCAAACACGTCATTAAAATTCAAATAAATAGTAAAAAGGACAAATACCGGAACAAAGTGAAATAAAGGCGATGCCACACGAGCGTGGAAACAATAAAACTTTCCATTTCCCGGTAGGTGGTAGGTACACCTCCTAATAAAAATTCCAGCAAATCAATACGTTCTCGTTTTACGCTTTTTGTATTGTATTTTATTCTGTTATTCGCTACCGATTCGTGTTAAAGGGACAATTCCGGGATCTAGCGCGCTCGGGGATTGTGCGGTCTTGATACTTGTAGGTAAGACTTTGTGTTTTTTTTTAATATATTATGAACAACTCTACGGACTCGACTTCCGTACTCTTTTTTACAACTTAATTTCTAGATATTTTTTTTATTTTTTTATTGCAGGAGTTCAGCAGACAGGCAGACGGCCCACTGGATGGAAAGCGGTTACCATCGCCTATGGCCATTTGCAACACCAAAGGTGCTACAAATGCGCTGCTGCTCTCTTAAGGGAAACTGGAACCTGGTCACTAATGCCGGAACACAACTCAAAGTTGTTATGGCGGCATGCTCTAGACCAGGGGTGGTAGCCATCCAGCCGGGCAAATGCCCTACCACCTGGCAAGTTTTTATTACTAATTTAGTAATTTAATAGATTTTATTTTTTGAATTTAACACGCTTATTAGTTATTGTGGTTCTTGTGTGTGACATTAATTTATTGATTTTTGTTTTGAGGTGTATGTATCTTAGGAATAACTTATTATATTAATTTATTCTAATTTTAATACTAAACTTATACTAATGTAGAGTGTATCTGTTACATGCTGGTGTTGTGAGAAAGTGCACGTGCAGTGTGGGCCTTATATCTATACTTATATATATTGTCCTATCTAATGCCATGTGTGTTGTTTTTTTCTTTTCTGTGCCTGGGTTATTAATTTTTAGGCTCTTTGTGTGTCTTTGTGTTTAATATATCTAATTATTAATCTTCATATAAGTATATGGAGATTAAGAATTAGATTTTATTTGCATATCTATATAAAAAAAAGTCGTGGTAGCGTAATGGCTCTAGCGCACGCGTCCCAGACTCAAAGGGCGCGGGTTCGATCCTAGCCAGAACGCATGCACCACTTAGTAAGTTTTCTGATCTAATGTGCATATCGTTACAATTACCATGTGCTAACAATGGTGAAGGACATCGTGATGCAACCTGCACATCGAGATAATCGATGTTTCAAACCTGACAAGCTGCCTAGGACAAGCGTGGTGGGTATACTGTCCGTTCCCCCTATAAATGGAGGCCCAAGTCCAGCAGTGGGATATTTATGGGTGTTATTATTATATATAAATATATAACTAAACACTTACGCTGTATTTGAGAAGCCATTTTCGCAATTTATTTTTAATAACCTGTAAAAGTATAAGAATTTTTAAGTTTTTATTAGAAGAATCCATGATTTTTTGCAATGTTTTAGTATTTATATAGAAAAGCAAATTTCAACTAACAAAATTTAACATCAAGAATGTTGTTATTCCGCATAAATAGAAATAAAACTTGTACGAAACACATGAGTTACAAATAATGGAATTAATTTTCACACGATTTATTTCTTTATAATAATAACAGTAGCATTTATTCTTTGAAATAGTTCTGTGTTTGTGAAAATTAATTTCTTAGCAGTAACATAACGCACATATGTATGTAACCTTTTACTTAGGTATCTATTAATATTATATATACAATGCAAAAGTGGATGGATGCAGAAGTCGTGGAAGGCCACGACACACCTTCCATGATCAAATTGATCGTGTACTAGCGGAGGGTGATGTCAGGAGCCTTAAGAACAGACGAGTGTGCATGACAAGAGTTATGAATGTCAAAGAAGCAAGTGAGGTGTGTAAGAATGGGCCTAAATGGCGCTCTGTTGTTCGTGCCTACCCCGCAAGGGAACTGGCGTGAAGTTATGTATGTATGTATGTATCTATTAATATTAATAATTAAACCTGCCTCTATTTATAGTAATAGGAACTCGCAGAATTATTTTAATTGTTTTATTGAAACTATATGATAATTATCTAAATATCAACTAGTACAGCGTCCCAAATCGCCGTCAATTGAGAATAAATATATTTTTAATTCGTCATAATGTGTTAGTTCACATTGCCAACCTTGAAAGTATCAAACCGATGAATCCTCATACAAAACCAACAGTAAATAGAATACACGTTGAATTCCGTGTTCTATCTTTGCGATTTGCATGTCCTTGTTCCTTGTGTGTGCGCGTGTGGCGTTGTGTGTGTACACGGTGTTTATGTGTGCCCCGATTGACATGGAGGCGCTAAATGCTTTGGGGTGCGAGCACCATTTATTGGCACGTACAAAACGATTGGCAAAAATTCCAATAAAAGGTCCCCAGTCGGCATTCGGATGCGAAGAATAATGTTTAATTTGTACACAATGAGGGCGGCTACCCTGATTTATGTGTGTAGTTGTGCCGATTGAAATTAAACGGATTTTTGCCTTTGACATTTTTTCTGCTGACCACCCAAAGTGGGTTAGTTATAGAAGGACTTTTATATCAATAAGGAACATTAGGTACTCGTATTAGTAGACGTAGACGGCCTCTGTGGTTGAGCGGGCTAAGTCTTTGCCGGCCTACCTCACTGCAACGCAAAGGCTCCGGGTTCGATTCCTGGTATAGTAAATTTCGGAAACGTATTTTCTCCGTTATTTACTATGGTCTGGGTGTCTGGGATCGGCCCCAGAGTAATCCGTTTTATATTACCCATAACACAAGAGTAGCTTGCTTAATTTGGGGATATATAATGTGTGTGTTTGTCTGCCGATTAAAAAAAAAAAGTTTACATATACGTCTAAGGACGTCTTACAGTATCATGTTTGTCTAAACGTGGTCTGTATTCGGCAGGTTATGCCACAATCAGTCAGTGTCACAAAATCATTACCCAAATAACTAGTTATGCGTTAGGTAAACTTCTAGGCGCTAAGAACCTCAGCCAGAAGGCCCAGCTTGCCATACACAACGCGGTGCTGGTACCTACGCTCACGTATGGAAGCGAGAGTTGGGTATGGAAGAGAGAGCATGAAAGTAGAGTAAATGCGGAGTGACGCTCGCGGACCGCGTTCGTAATACCGAAGTAAGAAAGAGAGTTGGTCTGAAAGAGAGTGTCGGGGTGAAGGTAACGAAAGGAATGCTCCGGTGGTTCGGGCATGATGAAAGATTGACTAAACAGATATACAATGCAAAAGTGGATGAATGCAGAAGTCGTGGAAGGCCACGACACACCTTCCATGATCAAATTGATCGTGTACTACCAGAAGGCGATGTCAGGAGCCTTAAGAACAGACGAGCGTGCATGACAAGAGTTATGAATGTCAAAGAAGCAAGTGAGTTGTGTAAGAATAAGCCTGAATGGCGCTCTGTTGTACGTGCCTACCCCGCAAGGGAACTGGCGTGAAGTTATGTATGTATGTATGTAGTTATGCTTTTATTGCAGTCCTTCGATTTTTCTCATAAAAACTATAATTAGTGTTATATTATATACGAGGGTAGGCAAATAGAAAATCCAATAAAGTTAATTTGATAATAATTTGTCTATATGTATTACTTTCTCTTATTTAATTTAATACAAATAAGACTTCGCTAACGACATTGATTTTACCAGCGACATTAATTTTCTTTAAATACTTTCTGATTGTTTAAAAATATATAATATTTTTGTAACACAGGTGTAAAGCAGGCTAATGGTCTACCTGATGGAAAGCAGTTACATAATCTATTGATATTTGCAACATGCAAAGATGCCAATGCCGGTCGCGAAGGGACGACTGGAACCTAGTCTGGAATCTGAGTTGGTGGATATCTAGGCGGGCAGCTGTTCTACCATCAGGTTGTAATATCCCCTTCTTACCACAGGCCAATTGGCTGCATTAATTATGCACAAATGTGAGTTTTTTGTTAAAATGTCTTGTTTATAGAATCACTCTTTCACCGTCCAGGCTATGCATCTATAGAATGAGCTCTACCTACGAGTATTGCTGTAAGTCAGGTCAAATCCTTACAATGCTTTAAAAATCAGGTTCAGAAACATTATTTTTCTATTGTGTATAGGAATTCATAATCTGGTATATAATTATACTATCTTCTGCCCGCGACTTCATCCGCGTGGAACATTAAAAAAAAAAACCCCGATTTTGAAACATTCTTCATAGGTGCTCCGCTCCTATTGGTCTTAGCGTGACGATATATAACATATAGCCTTCCTCAATAAGTGGCCTATCTAACACTGAAAGAATTTTTCAAATCAGACCAGTAGTTCCTGAGATAAACGCGTTCAATCAAACAATATATTAGTATATTTGGCTACATCACTAATACTTACATTTTAAATATCGCGATATGTTTTGAATGAAACTTCCGAATTGAATAATTCAAAAAGTTCTAGAAAGGTATTGAATTCATTTTGAATATGGAGTAATTTATTTTGATAAGGATTAATACCAAGGTACAAAATAAAAAGTTTTTTGAAGCGACGGCATTTTAATTATTAAAAAAATAAAAGAAAACACTTATTGTGAGATAACTACAATAGTTAGACGTATGGTTACGCCATATTTTTTGTAGACAATTATATGTTCTGCAAAGTGGTAGTACATTGTTTTGTTCTATGATCAATAGTTTTCGCAGCGCACGTCGTGTAAGGATTTTTTCGGGTCTTTTTTTTACACCTTGAGTTACATTATTGGACTTTTAGTAAGGATCCCTATTTTTTTTTGAAAATATAATATAGCCTATAGCCTTCTTGAACACTGAAAGAATTTTTCCAATCGGACCAACAGTTCCTGAGATTAGCGCGTTCAAGAAAACACACAAACAAACTCTTCAGCTTTATATATTGGTATAAGATTTGTGTGTATATATATATGTGTGTATACATATTTTACATATGTATATATAGTTTTATTGTTTTTGTACTTATATGCACTGCGTATAGTTATTATCATTGTTTATAGACTGCACCACCGTCAGTTTAAAAAATCTATTAATCCCTACCAAGGGTTGCCTGGAAGAGATCGCTTTTTAGTTAGTTAGTTTAGTTTACTTCTGTTTGTCTATACTTTGGTGTACAATAAAGAGTTACCTTACCTTACCTTATGACCTCAAAAATATTTGAAGGTAATAAAAAGTCTTCCACTTACAGACATCGTATACAGTCAACGACCTGCGAGTTGTAAGTCCTATATCCACAAAAGTCACGTTTTATAGCCATTGTTTCAATTAGTTTGTTCTTTGTAACACATTTTTGTATGAAAGATACATGACGATTCGTTAAATACACAATGCATTCGGCTTGTCGGTATTAACCTCTTGTTAAATTACAATACAAATGATGTATGTTTGTTCATAATTATTCTATTCAAGATTTATTGTGTGTAATTTGTTTGATTAGGTTTTATTTTTGAAATATTCTTAGGACGCTTACACTGTAGTAGTTGTTAAAATATGCTGACTTTTCTTTCTCCAATAGCCGCTTCCTATATTTTATTATTAATTCACTTAGCATAGAATAAAATAGAACATAACAGAATAGAATAAAATATAATTTATTGCATAAACTGTCACATAATTTATCCGTGCAGGAACGGAGAAAGAATACAATTCCCTGCGGCCTAGCGGCCTGTCGTAAGGGGCGACAAAACAACCCACAGCCAGGTGGTAGGGCATTTGCTTGACTGAATCATGACCCTGGTCTAGAGTATATCGCCATAACAACCTTGAGTTGTGTTCCGGCATTAGTGAGACGGTTCCAGTCTCCCTTAAGACTTGGTGTTGCAAATGTCCATAGGCGATGGTAACCACTTTCCATCAAGTGGGCCGCCTGTCTTTTGAACTCCTGCAATAAAAAAAATATTGTAAAAAAACTTAATGAAGCTTTCATAAACAATTTTGTGCTCATTTTTTATTATATTAATAAAATTATGTAATTTTCTGTATTCTTACTAAGAAATAACCTGAGTAGGGTTCCTGAGAACCTGAGAAGTTGCCTTCCTAAGCTAAGGAAAAAAATAATAATATCTAAGAAGCCTGTATAAAATGATTTCACAAGTAATAGATATTGCTGGATTCGTACCACCAATGTACACTAGCCTTTTAAAATCTTTTATACTACATAAAATCAAACTCCTTCATTTTAGTTCAGTTTTACGCAGATAAATAAGACTACAGACATTAAATAAAAAGGGTCTAAAAATATATAAAAATATTTGTAATTTTTGCAATAATAAATGAACTGCAATATGTGTATAAAATTTTTCGCAACGTTAGCAATTGTGACTCTCACAGGAATCATGTGTTATGATTACAACTATGGTAATGGTTACAGTAATAATTACGGCAGTAATTACGGTAATTATTACCGAGATTACGGTAACTATGACAGGGTCAGGATGAGGAGGGAAGAGTATTTGCCCGCTCCGCTTATTAAGAGTTTGTCTGCCATCGATCCTGCTGGGTTTCAAGTGGAGTGGACTCGTGTTGACAGTTATGATGATATGGACCCTGTTCTTGGATATAAGGTAAAGTTTATATCCGTGCAGGAACGCAGAAAGAATATAATTTCCTGCGGCCGGGAGGCCTGTCGTAAGAGGAGACAAAACAACCCACAGCCAGGTGGTAGGGCATTTGCCCGACTGGATGGCTACCACCCCTGGTCTAAGGTACGTCGCCATAACAACCTTGAGTTGTGTTCCGGCATTAGTGACCAGGTACCAGTCTTCCTTAAGAGAGCACCTTGTAGCACCTTTGGTGTTGCAAATGTCTATAGGCGATGGTAACCGCTTTCCATCAAGTGGACTATCTGCCTGTTTGCTGAACTCCTGCAATAAAAAAGAAAAAAAAAAGAAAGTACTATCTGTCTTTGAATAAATATGTCTAATATATTAAACTTTTACTTATTTATCTATTGTAATATATGTTAATATAAAATGCTTGTCACATATAATGTTAACAAATATATATATTCAGATTATTAGTATTTAGCCGTCTGGATCGCTACCACACCTTAATCATAGGACCTTACAGCTTTACCGGGGCTCATGGGGCGAGCGCCTTCGCTTCGCGAAGAAGAATTTTATTCCTAACTAGCTGATCATTGCCCACTTTGCTGGACATCAAAATAAAATTATTAATCTCATTCAAGTGTCACTTTCAGTAATTCGGGAATAATGTAGCTTTCTACTGATGAAAGACTTTTCAAAATCAGTTCAGCAGTTCAAGAGATTATCTCCTACAAACAAACAAAAAACTCATAAACTTTACCTGTTTAGATTATTCGTGTAGGAACAGAGAAAATAGTACTGATTCCTGCAGCGGGCTGGCCTGTCGTAAGACAAAACTATCCCGATGGTTACCACCCCTGGTCTAGAGTATACCGCCATAACAACCTTGAGTTGTGTTCCGGTATTAATGGCCAGCTTCCAGTTGTCCTTTAGAGAGTAGCAGCACATTAGTAAAACCTTTTTATTACAAGTGTCCGTAGACGATGGTAGCCGTTTTCCATCAGGTGGGTCGTCTGCCTGTCTGTTAATATCATGCAATAAAAAAAGTAGTTTTTATATAGATGATTGTCGCTTCTGTATCTATGTGGTAACGCCGACCTATTTAGTCACCGCCTCTTTGTTTCTTTTTTTCTTTCGCCGCATCTGTTACTATGGCTACGTTCCATTAGGAACTCACAACCACCACGTTCACGACCGATTTATCCCGTTCCACTTGCATGCCGGCGTTACAATCGTAAGCCCAAGTGGAACGGGTATTCGACCCACCTCTTGACATGGGTCGTTGTGAGCGTTGTGTGATCAAAAATGATGACGTCATTAGCGACGTTTTCGGCACGACCACAACGACCGCGGTCGCCTTGTGGAACGGCTAACTGAGCATTTTGGGCGTTGTGAGCTACTAATGGAACGCCCTGATAGTCTACGTCCGACCGCTGCTCGCGGCACTGCTTCCGCGCAAACCTCGCCGCGTTTTGTGTGATGTGCCGCATTTGACACACGCTTACAAAAAAAAAACAGCCGTTATTAAAAATTAGAAAAACTGAACGTCAGTTATCAAAATGCGAGATACAAAGAGAAAGAGTACAATTTCCTGCGGCCGGGCGGCCTGTCGTAAGAGGCGACTTAACAACCCACAGCCAGGTGGTAGGGCATTTGCCCGACT